>CAJVRI010000150.1:1465000-2065000 GCA_911649635.1 Poeciliopsis gracilis | reverse complement strand
ACTTGTGATTACATCAGTTCTCTATTTTAAGTGCAGACCTGCTTTTTTAGACACGCAAACTCAGCTTTGAAAACACGCGATTCGACACTCTCACCTTCAGGAATCCGCTTTCTTGAGACATTTCTATAGTTTTGTTTCTCCTCACACGTCTTGCTTTATCATGACTGTTAGTCCATTCAATTTCCTATCTTTCAAATGGAAGATAGGAATGATATTAATGGGATTGTAAGCAGATTATTATCTTGAGAGCCACAGAATTCGTAGTCACATACAGCCAAGCTTCAGAACCGGCCACGAGTTTATCTCTGCTCCACTTAAAGTCTTGAATGACCTCATAACAGCCATTGATAAAGAAGAACACTGTGTGGCTGTGTATTTGATTCTGTAGACCACAACCTTCTACTTGGCAGACTCCAAGAGAAAGGTCTCTCAGAGAAATGTCGGGCGAGGTTTCAAACCTACGCCTCGGGTCGCTTTGAGTTGGTTCAGGCTGAAAGTCATCAGTCCGAGCTGCGCGTCCAACTTGGCCTTCAAGAGGCTTTTTCCTGCTTTCAAATTCTTTTAAACACAACAACATCAAAAAACGCAATCTTACACACGGATTGATCTCAGACCTCCTCCCACGTTAACATCTCATTCCTGGACGGCTTACCGTTCCAGCTCATCCCCTCGTATAAATACCAAAATATATTGAAACGCAATATCCTCTCTTTTGACTTTCAGCATTCAAGACTCAGTTTTTTGTGTCGCATCAAGTTATTTTTCAGTCAATCTGCAAAGCACAGTTTGGCCAAAATGACAATCTTCCCAACTCTTGACGACGGTGACATCATCAACAAATCTGTCTCTAGAGCTGGACTCCGTCAGCTGGATGTCATTCATCACTTTGCAATCCATTGTTGTTCTGTTTTCTTCCGTAGCTGTGTGATGCTTTGTTACGTCCTGTTTTTTGAACATTTGTTCTCAACCATTTTACCAGGTTATTTCTCAAAGAAATATAACAGATTAAAATTATTTAGGCATTTCACTTCTTTAACCGTATTCAGGGTTTTTTGATTTTGAATTTTTTTTTTGTCAGGTTAGTAGCCTGCTGGTGTTTGATTTTTTTTTTTGGATGTTATCCTAGAGAAGTTTCTTCGTATAGGAGACAAAATCTAACCGTTTATCTAAATAACCAGAGTGTATCAGCTTGTTTCCATATGATTTGACATAAATTTTACTTCACAGTGACATTTAAAGACAGCTGGTAAGATTATGCTCAAGATATCACATTCATTCCTCGTAGTCCAACCACTGGATATGATGTATTTTCTTCTCTCCTGATATTTCCAAATTACTTTCTCCATTTATATGTGCATAATCCCTTTCTCTCATTTTATCTTTCATTCACAAGACCTGTCATCTCAAAATCCACTTAAAGCAGTATCTTGTCAGAGGCAATCAGACAAATTGACATGAAAAAAGTACTCATCCACATTGCATCCATCTGCTTTCTCATCGTTTGTACTTTTCGCTTCCTCTTCCTCGTGTTTTCCGTCTCATCTTTTCTTATTGCTATGGATTCATGGGGGTTTCAAGCCACCACATCCAGATGTGGATTCTTGTCTTCACATCTGTTTATTTTTTAGCACAAATAGTCTTTTTACTTTCACAACATTTCTCAGCCATCTACATGTGCCTGACTACCTCATGTTGTATGTTCACGTTTGCCTCAGAGCGGTGTTTACTGCGGTTGGCTCTCTGCGACGGGAATTTGATGGCTTTTCGAACCAAAGTTCCTGATGTATTTGTTTCATTTAGATAACTGCACGCAGAACAGGCTGACATAATGAGAATGTAAGCAATAAAAAGTGCCTGGAGACAGTGAATAGACCGCAGGATGAGTCAGGCTCCATACATCAAGGCACTTGGAACATATGCTTGACGGAAAATTGACTTACGCCGATTAAAGTTCGACAAACAGGAGAAAAAGGAAGCGAGAATTTGGAAGAAACACTAAGACGTCTAGGCAACAGATCTGCTTTGATAAAGAGCACTCATATTCATCTTGGTAGACTTACTGCAGCGTTTGCTTCTGTGTAACTTGTTTCTTTGTTTAGGCTGTTAGCCGACGTGTCCTGCATGAGAAAGCTAAGTTCCTTCGCTTTCTGCGCCTCCACCCCTGCATTTGGATCAGGCCAGGAAGATTTGAATCTAACACACCAAGGCAGAGAACAGAAAGCTGTGTTTGAAAAGCATTTTCCCCATTATTAGTTTCTTAAACTAAATGTTTCAGAGCCAGATGACCCCCACCTCTCTATCTAATCCAACCGCTCCCATCATCAACCACATTTGTGAAAACTGGAAATGAATACAGAATTATTTTAACCCCTTAGCTGTCATGATGACACCAGTGTCCTCATGGATCTGTTCTCTTACTGTAAGCATTTTGAGGGTAACAGCTAAGGGGTTAATTTATTGGAGACAGTGGAGGATTGTCAAGCATCATACTTTCATTTTCTGAAGCCACATAAGAAATCCTCACGAAGTGCACACAGGGTCAGTGCGACCCCACCAGACTGCAAACGTGTAAAAAATCTCATGGTGTCTAAATGACCCCACCTCTAAACACCACAGGAGGATTCATAAAAGCATCTTAAATGGGTTTAATTGTGGAGTTGGACAAGACTAGTTCTTCAGATCAATATCCTACTCCATAACCCAAGTGTGTTGATGTTAGGGTTGTATGATAAGACATTCGCTTTCAGGGTTTTTTTGGGAGAGAACAGAGTTCATGGTTAAATTAATTCCAGTGAGTCATCCAGAATCAGGAGCACCAGATCATCACTCTGCCACCACCATGTTTGACTTGGTCTGATTTGATTTTATGAAATACTGTTGAGTCTTGACACAGATTTAACAGCACCAGCACCTTCTAAAAATTCTACTTTTGCTTTGTCACTTCATTAAGTAGCGACACAAAGTCTCTGGGAACAACAAGAAGTTGTTTTAGGATGTCAAATGGGCATTTCTTTTCTTCTTGGTCAGCAATAGCAATTTTTCTCCGGTCTTTTTTACTGTTGCGACATGAATACTAATCCTAATGGTGGCAGGTGAGTCTGGCTGTGCTTCAGATGTTGTTGTGGGTTCTTTTTTTCCATTTGGTAACATTTTTCCCATAAACACATGAACTCACCATTTCAAAACATGTTTATTGTCACCATAATGGTGTGATTATTCTGACGATCTGAAACAATTTAATGTTGCAAAACAGCGAAAACAGAAGAAATGTGAAAGGAGGAAAATATGTTTCACATCACTGTATTAACAAACGTTCCAATGAGCAACAGCACATTTAATTTGCACTCTAGCGTTACAATGATTTATGTATTTATAGATTCATATATAGAATCTGTGGCAAATGTGCTGCTTCTCAGGTAAAAACATTTACAGCTAACCTTTAAATTTGCCGTTTTGATTCAATCAGCAGTCAGGTAACAGCAGGGTGGATCACCCAGATCAGAGTCTTAAAGAGGCAGGAAGGAAAGTGGAATATTTAACTAGAACAAGATCCAATTTGGACTCCTGGCTCCTTAGCAAACCAACATTTTCATCTCAGAAATTATACAAGATAACATTGACAACCAATGGTGAATTATTAATACTCTATTATTAATACTCTTGTCTTATAAAGGAAAGTGATGAGTCTGCATACAGACGGGAGACAGACCAGCAGGTCCACTGATGCGATGGAAACTATCTAGAGCTCAACCTGCTCACAACTAATGTGAACTTCCAGAAAACACCTCACACGCTTCCTCCTTCCGACACTGACTTCTGGGGATCACTTCCTGTTCCCAGAAGCCACAAATTGTTTTACGAGCTGTGGCTCCTCACAAATAGACACAGTTCAAAAGAAGGCCCAGCAGAGACTGTTCTTCCTGCAGCATCTGAAGGAGTACAAAACCACACAAAGGAGCATCTGGTCATCTTAAGCTGACATTATTCAGTCAGTCCTGTGTTCATCCATCGCTGTGTGGTTTTGCTCATCCTCAAAACACGTCTGGAGCAGACTGGAACAAACAATTAGGTCAGGAGAGAGAATCGGCAAGGCTGACTTTTCTGTCCATCCAGAACTTGTACAGGTCAAGGGTCAGGAAAAGGCCACTAAAATCTGCTCAGAGTCCACATATATTGGATAAAAACTTCTTAGACTTTTACCTTCAGGTCAATGCTACAGAGCGCTTTTTGCAAAAACCAGCTGGCACAGAGACAATTTCTTGCCCCGGGCTGTCTCTCTGATGAACACAAACAGTCAGTATCCAGATCGAAACCTTACATGTTAGCAATAATTCAGCCTTGTCTTCTTCTTTTGTAAAAAAAAAAAAAAAAAAAAAAATCCCTGAATATGAAACAGAAATTATTATTATGTCCCAAAATATTTAAAAAAATGTTTTCATCTAAAATGTCTTCAAAGAGAGCGGAGGGACTTTGTGTGAGCAAACACGGTGAATAAAACTGATTGTGAATTACTAGCGGGCGAAAATAATGTGGGTAAGGAGAAAATAGATTTGCAAAATGGGCAGTAGGTTTTAAATAAAGATTGCAGATCTTATTTGGGAAAAATAAAAGCAATGTCGTTTTCTCTGCAGGATTAAAGCATGTCTTCATAAACTGACATCATAATTCAGTGTTAAAAACCGGGGAGTATTACATCATTCAGGAGCCGTGTGCTTTGCCACGATTCATGTTTACCTCTTGACTGACTGACTGGCTGCTTGTTTCGCTCCTCCCGCCAGACTTGTCGTACAGATCTCGACGGTAACTTTCGGGAAAACAGTGTCATCCTAATTGACGTCAGCGACAGCCGGAAACTTTGAGAACGAGATCAAAGTCACAGCAAAATGAATCATTTAACATGTGGAATCAATCCCGAGGAATAACAGGTGACAACTGATCTCTGAAAAAAAAATAATCTGAAGTTCCAGGTTTTTGATGGCTAAAAAATGTTGTGTGTAAAGAAGGTGCAACATGTCTGAGCACACTGAAGCACATAACTTTGAGATTGGCCTACGCTAACTCCAGAAACATACCAGACATTCTGCGCCAGCTAACAAGCTATGAACGTTGTCAGCACATACATAAATGTGCCAGGTCTTGAGCCAATTTATGCTATTAGTTCTCGGGAGATTTTGTTTCCCGTCTGGTTTCATCTTCTGAACTCTTAAAGAGATCTACCGACTCACTGCAAAGCGGTCGGACGCACACAGTACCTCGCAAAAGAGTTAACGTCCCCTGAACTTTTACCCATTTTGGATGATTTCATGTGACAGAGCAATTTTAAAACACAGGCCCAAAGGTGTGTGTTTTGAAAACATTTTTACAAATAAAAGTCTAAAAAGTGTGGTGTGTATTTGTATTCAGTCCTCTTTACTCTTGTACTCTTGATAAAGGAGATTTTTTTTAATGAAAACCTTGAAAATTATGCGCAGTTTTTCTTCAATTTCTCATTTTATGAGTTATTCTCCTTGTGCATCATGTAAAATTGGAGTAGAATACACTGAGGTGGTTTTAGTGTGCGTCAAAATGTTCAGGGAGTGTGAATGCGTTTGCAGGATAATGTATATTTAAACTAGACTGGAGAAGAGAGAAGAAGCATTCGCTTTCATAACTTGATTATGACATGTAAAATCTTCCATGAAGGTCACAATTACACCAGGACACGCCCTTATCTTTAAGGTACTCCAGAACCACAACGGGATGTTCTCATAAAAACATATTTATAAACAGCAAAATTACTTCTCGTTTCTGCACGGGGGAAAGACGATTACCCCCACTGTGTTACAAGCAAGTGTTGAGAAATCTCAGACACATCCTGTAGACTTATCAGCTTCAAAATGACACGATGCTACCACTGCTGGGACTTGAATATTAATTTCCAGGCTTGGCGAATATAAAAATAAATCCTTCTGCTAATCGTGCCTGAAGATGCGTGCCGGCAGTAAAAAGAAAGATAAAAAATAGAGAGGGTTTTGGTGTAAATTACTAGAAGATTAGTTTATCTCCAGGTCCAAACCACAGAGGTGTATTGCTCAATCACCAAAAACGTTCCTCCCTTACTTCCCGGAAGGAATGGAAGGATTTGCGGCTGCTTCCGAAATCCTGCAATTGTCTCTGGCGCAACAAGATAGCGGCGGCGCTTTGAAGTTGTAAATCTGTGACAGGGACGAGCATTACCTGTTTCCGACAGGACGTTTCCGGACAGCCGGACGTTCCGTTGCATGTGATGGGCCGATGCGGTGTTCTCATGGGATTACCGTGGATTAGCCAAGGTGGGTACCGGTCAGAACACGCCGCGCTCTATTTTGCTTATTTATGTTTAATCCTTTTGGCAGGAAGTAAACATTTATAGCTAAAAGTGTGTTAATCTTCCCTCGCTGTTAGGCCTCTACATCCCATAAACACTTATCACTGGCCTATTTAGCGTACGCTTTGCCTTGAACATGGCTGGAGAAGAAACGGGAGAGGCGTTTGTCGTTTCACACACTCAGCAAAAAGCACCATTCTTAAAACCTCCCTCGGATGTGATCATATTGCCAAAAGGCCAGTGAAAAGAGCGCTTAATGGGGAAACGGGCAAGTACCCGAGATGAGACAGGTATATTACCCCAATAAAAAAATAAAATTGAATCCCGACACCTTCATAACTGAGCGGGATCAGGACTGTTCTGGGTAGAGAAAAGAAGAAAAAAACAGGACATGAAATTTTATGGCTTTGCTTCTCTTTCATCATTAATGTTTATGAAAAGCTTTCTCTCCTGCCACACTTTGGGTATGCATCTAACTAGAATCTCTTTCCCTTTGAAACCTTAAGCCTGGCTCCCCGCTTGTGTTTAGGCCGATCAATTAAAATCTTAAGGAGATGAGAGAAACATGAGCAAGAGGAGAAAAACCACTTGGTTATTTTAGGAGTTTTCTCAATTTCACCTCCTACGGTTCTTTTCTCAAGAGTTGATACCCTTCAGCCTTTTCACATGCTTGTCACGTTGCAGCCACATGCTTAAACGGGTTTTATTTGGAGTTCAGGCGACAACCCACCACAAAGAGGATCATATTTTGTGCACTGTGAATCCAAATGATGTTTGTTTCATTTTGTTGTTGTTCTAATTATTATTTTCGGTAAGCATAGAAGTTGCCGGTGTCAGTGTCCTCCTCCACTTTGGGCCTATACTACCCAAAGTGGAGTTTTGCAAAACAATGCAAAACAACTTTTTAAAATCCTCCTAGTGAGCTTGAGTAATTAAAAAGGATGAGATTGATTATCAGATAGTTCTAAAGGAAAAACAAACCAAGGACCAGCATGTCAGCAAGTTTGCTCCAGGATCAAGCTACACTCGGGTGCAGGTTTCAAATAAAGGCTTCAGTCAGGAAGAGCGTTAAATCAAAGAAGCAACAGAGAGGCACATGGAAACTTTGGAAGAACTGGAGAAATCCATTGTTCAGAGTCAAATGACAGAAGAATGATGATTTCTGCAGCAACACAAAATCTTTCCATGGATTTTTTGGTCTACTTTCTAATGCAAATATCTCAGTAAACTTGAAGTAATGCAAAACTATATTACAAGTAACTTTTTAGTAAGATCTACAGGCTTGTTTTAAGTAAACAATTCCTTGATATTGATTAAAAAAATCCTTGCTCCATGGGCAGACTATTCAACATATAACAAGATGTTTTTCCCCATGTTATAAGGCACAATTATTCTGCCAGTAGAACAAGTACTTTCTCATCAATATTAAGAAATTATTTACTTAAAACGACCATCTATATCTTGCTGGAAAGTTACTAGAAACTAGACCAAAAATACTTGATTTTGTGGTTTTGCAAAAAAAGAGTGGACAGAAGAAAGTCAGTGAAAATAACAAGACATTCAGTAAGTTATGTCTGTAAAGTTGTAAAAGAAGGTACTCTGGTGAGAAAAAAACTGAAATGTCTGGCCTCCATGCAGAAACCTATCTGTGGTGGGAAACCTCATCTTGAACACGGGAGAGACATTGAAGTTTATCAGAGTTGATAGAAGGGTGGAAGGAGCTAAACGCAGGACAGTCTTGACAGTAAACCTATTAGAGGCTGCAACAGACTAGAGACTGGGGTAAAGGTTCACCTTCAAGTCAGAGGATTGCCCTAAATGTGCAGTGAGAGCTACAATCGAATGGCTTAGATCAAAACATGGTCATGCATCGAAATGCTCAGTGAAAGTCCAGACCTAAAAAAAATCCAATTCACAATCTGCGGCGAGACTTTGACAATTTATGCTCACAGATGCTCTCCGTCCAAACTGACTGAGCTGGAAATGTTTTGCAGAGAGCAAATCTGTCCCTACAAAAAATTAGGGTGTGTAAATGTGTTATCTGTAAAAAAAAAAAGAGTCACCGTTACATTTTGTGTCGGTCTGACATGTAAATTAGATCATTAGGATTTGTGATTGTGACGCAACAAAATGTGAAATTGTTCAAAATTGATGTTTTAACAAGCCCCCTGTATGAAACATGATTACTAAAGAATCTCTGTACATTTTCAGAACAATGAGGGCTTTAAAGCAGTACAGTGAATATGTATTTCGATAGCAGTGTACGGTCAGTAATGAACAGATAACCTTATCTTTGCCACATCTCCATGCCAAAGGCTTTTCACGGCAAAATCTCAGAGTCTTGTCTTTAGAACTCGCCATCAAAGTCCTAAACATCTTTACTATCTTAAAGAGATTTAGGCACCACTATCCAAGGGTCCACACTCATAGATCCTTTGGATATAGATAAAGAGGCTTAGGTCTACACACACCTTTTCTTTCTACCTCTTCATCCCCTGATTTTTCTTCTTTCTCCTTTGCCACCTTCTCATCCCACGCGGTCGTGCACGCATACACACTCTCAAGCACCCCTGGAGCTTAATTTGCAATAGAAGACTACTTCATTTGAATGTCTTTGATGTAGCGTGGCTTTGCTCAAATGAAGTATCTGATCCCAATCCCCCGGACAGATCCACGTGGGTGTATCGGTGTAACCAACCACCACCAGAACCAGCCTCCCCTCCCCCGTCCTGCTGCCAGCTCCTCTCTCATTGTGTTCCTCGTCTATAAAACACCATCCATCATTATACTCATCATGCCGTCGATCCCCTCCCAATTTAATTCATTTACACTTTTAACAACCGTGCTTACGTGTGCCATCATCCGGGTAATTTATGGAGATGGAGTCTTGTGTTAAGTCCCTTGGTGGGCCACATGGCCTGTTGGTAAATCTGGCTTAAGCAGAACGGCAAAAAGTAGAAAGACACTCTCTTAAGAAGTCTTGGAGAATGCTTGCGGGTTTACAGAAAATAAATCTCAATCAGTTTTCACTGGGCAAGACTGTTGCTTTTGTCAATTTAAGATCGCGGCTGCAGCACCGAGAAGAATCCTGTAATTTTTCCACGCTTTATTTGCTGACTCACATACATACGAGACGCAAAATATATATAGCGTATAAAAACAGAGGCTGTGCTTAAGAGAGATTGGTAAGACACTAGAGGAGATGCAAACAATCAAGGTGAGGCTTCAGAGGCAGGTTTGAGTTTCATGATTCTGAGCAGAGCTTTGCAGCGCCTGTTCCCAGGCTAACTCCTGATCCACAGCTGCAGGAGAACGCCATGGCAACTGGTAGGTCCTTTGGTGGGGACAAGCTTAAGGGAGTTGAAGGCTACATGGATCCAACTACGGACTATGGAAACAGCAATAAATATCACCTGGGAGGCTGAGAGGACACAGGAAGTTAGCGACGCAAATGGAAGTACACATAGAGACACTAGAAGGCCGGATTCTACCACATAAGCTGAGCATCAGCCAAAACCTGGATGTCCAACAGCTCTTCAAATCCACCAGGTTATGAGTATTTGTAGTAAGAAGAGGAATAACAAATAACTTGAGAAATGATGGAAACAAATGGAAAACCTTTGATATTTGGGCCTAAGATGTTGTAAACCATTAACTTTGTTCTTAGCTATTTTTATTTGGCTCATTCACATCTTTGGAGGCCAGTTGTCAACTTTATATGATACCGTATTTTCCGGACTATAGAGCGCACCTCACTATAAGCCGCACCTACAAAGTTTTTTATTTTAAAAACTGGAAACGTACATATTTAAGCCGCACCGGGCTACAAGCCGCTGGTATCTCTGCCGCGCTCGGTTTTCCACAAGGACGCAACAGAGGGATGAAACTTAATTGCAAGTATCTGACTATGACTAAGACACTGAAACAAGCTGGCAGCCAGCAGCCGGAGACTTAGCAATCATGATAATGGAGCATGCAAAAGCCGCTCTGCCATCATTTGTCAGGCAGGAATAAATCTTAAAACGGCGGGGCTCAGATTATACTTGGTATACTTGACTGTTTAGTCAAGCATAGCGTGCACTCAGTCTTAACTCAGTACATTCACTGCATTGGTCTGTTGCATGTTTTACTAAGTATCAGCAAACTGCAGAGTATATAACATCTGACGAACGCATACACCCAACATTAACTGCAGGTGGAGGAAGTAGGTAAAGCACTTCACTCACACAGCGTTCTTTCTTTTTTAAATATTGAGAAAAATATATTCAATATGTCTGAGAACAGGTAAAAAAATAGTTGATTCTGGAGAAAAACATGTAGTCTCAAAAATTAGAGGTGGGTATTACAACACCAGACACACAACCAAACAGTATATGGTTAATTCTTTTATGTAAGATGTACTTTGTTTTAGCACTAGCATTTAGCATTTTTTTTCTGTCTCTAAAGCCTACTGTATCATTCAGTGGGCAAATAAATATAAAGTAGGAGCAACTTACATAGTTCAAACATGTTACCTGCTGCCGGTCATGGTTTTTATTGAGAAAAAGTGAGATGAAGAAATTCTTGTGCCCTAATTTGTTGTTTTGTAGAGAAATTACCTGGCAAATGTTGCATTTATACCAAACAGCCTGCATTATCTTAGACTTTTGTCAATCTGTTCAATAATTTCTAAAAATAAATTAGACATCATGATTAGTCACACATTACTTTACCTTTTTGCACTTACTTGACTTTGAGTAGTAACTTTTTATTTCTAATTGAGTATTTTAGGCTCCTCCACCCATCTCTGTTCACGATCAAGAGCAATCACAGGGCCAATGAAAGGTAGGCCTTTCATTGGCCTATACATATACAACAGCAAAAACTGTTGTATAGTTTTATATACAGTATTTAATTTGAAAGGTATTACAAAGTGTATTCAGCTGCAAATGCAAATCTCTTCTGAAGACTCTAAAGCTGCATATAAGAAGTAGTAGATATTAAAAAATCCTGCTACGCTCGATACAAAGGACTCAGTGCGGGTTCGGTGAAGACAAGAGGCTAAAAAAGATTAACGGTTACTCCATTAGGAACTGACCAATAAAAGTTTTCAGTCAGAAAAGCCCTGCCTGTACTTTGGAGATGTTACCTGTGAAAGAAAAATTCAGCTAACCTTCATGCCAGAGATGAGCACTCATAAGGTGCCCTTTGCAAAGTGTTCTCTGAAGCATTCTTTAAATGGGCTTTGTGATTGAAGTGCGCATAACATCATTTGAAGTTAACAGAGGGACGAAGCGGTCATGATCAAGTAAGCTTTGAAACATTATGCCGAGCTTAAGTGTCCCATCCAAAAAATACTGTTTGTAGCTTTATTATTTCACAGAGCCACTTGTAGATCAATTGTATAAACTTATCCCAATGGCTTCAGCTTTGCAGGTGGATTTTTTTTTTTTTTACCCTTCTTTAAAGTCAGGTATATTTGTTAGACCACAGCGCTTCCTCTGTTTAAGCCAAACCGAGTGCAAGCAGAAAGTGCTTCCACCGCAGCAGCCATTTTATCTGCCTCAATTTGTTGTTTGCTTCTAAATGACTCCGTTTGCATACCTGATGGGAAGAAGTCGCCCTCTGGCTCTCCATTCGTTAGAGGCAGGGATTTGCGGAGTTTAAATTTGATGTTGTCTGGCCTCAGCGTGCTTGTTTACCTCTGAGGACAAGCCGAGGCTGATAATGTGGCAGCAGAGTCACGGCCGCTGGCCTTTTTTGATGAGAAGAAAGGTCTGTTTGACTAATTACCCTGGCGGTCGCACCACTTGTTTTGCCAGTGCCAGGATTTCACATCTTTTTTTTTTTTTTTTTTCCCCACACACTCTGGTTGTTTCTGTCCTTGTTCCGCGAGCGCACACGCACCGATCTGTGAACGTCTTATGTGAAAATTAGCATTCAAATTAGCACTCCAAATCAGTGGGCATTGATTAGCTTTCTTTTCTTCGAAACTTTTGTTTAAGAGCATTTTACCTCCCTCACTGGGCCGTTTCTCTCCTCTTCCCACATCCAGCACCTTATTTCCTTCTTTAATTACACATTTTACACATTTTTTTTTTTCACCGAGCGAAAGGTTTACAGAGTGGGGATGGGCTAATGAACAGAGCACTGTTTGAGGTTAAATCAATAATTTCAAAAGTGAATAAAAGAACTCAGGAGTCGCCAGGTAGGTTATTGGCTTCTCCATCGATCTGCAGGCAAGGGAGGGACACCAGATGAGAAACGATTATGGGGATTGTGAGATCGTTAATCAAGAGTTACCATTTACAGTATGTTGCCGCATATTTTCTCAACAATTACTGGGTGGAGAGATAATTGGACATTAAATCACAGGTTACTCAAAGTCCTTCATCTCGTCTGCTCTGCTGAACTAGAACGGAGGGGTTAAGATGTTTCAGTCCGTGGGACTATTGCCGTCACATTCAGCCGTGTCACAAAAACATACAGCATTAATTAATCTGATTTTAGAGTTTGATTTGGTGTATTTTAGCAAAAAAAAAAAAAAATGCAACAAACTGCGTTTGAATATGAACTACGTGAATCGAAAGCAAACTGTTGAAGCTGAAGCTCCCCTTTGTGCGAGACGGTCGCATTTTAGGCCGGAAATTGAAGTGGCTACTGCTGTTCCTAATGCAGATAAACTCATTTTGTTGGAAACATCTCCTTTTTATCTTCAGTTTGGGTTTCGCCGTGTCCCTGATTAAGAGCTTTGTTTGGGCCACCTGCTCTCAGGGTCTTGTTGCGAGGCGGACAGAGCACATGTGCCTCAGGAGATTAAAGTGACACGTTGACATGTAACAAATCCTTTTAGGATATAAGCCTTGACTGTGTCTAAATATATCATTTAAGAAACTGGACAATGCACCAGATCAACTAAGTGCACTCAATTATGAGACCTGGGACAAGACAGATATGAAGCATCTTGGACGGCAGCCATCAGAAAATCCAAGCCTCATCCTTTAAATCGAACCGCTGAGTTGCGGCTGATCAGGTGAACCGACAAAGTCAGGGTCACGGTCATGCAGACGTTGTTGAGCAGAGAAAGCAAAACATTCTGAGGTTTTTTTTACAGAGATCACAGTTTGTCTGGGAACCAGACAAACTGTGATGTCTGTGTTTTCAGAAGCAAGTCTGAAAGATTTCTGCGGTGTGATGGAAACCAGCAAAAAGTCTGTCCCTAAATTCTGGCAAGCTTTTTGGAATCTCAGAAAGAGAGAAAAAAAAGGATTCAAACAAAGCATCCTTCACACCAATATATCAATAGGGCATTAGCTGGAAGTGCTGAACCCACTTCATAATATATTTACCTATTAATCTGCTGACTAATAGCTCTTGGCTTCTGGCAGACGATGGTCATCTGCTGATGAGCTTTCTCTAATCCTGTCCCACGTTCTCAGGCGTTGTGTCTTGCTTTCTCCGTGCTCCAAAAACATGAGTGCTGTGATCGTTCTCTTAAAGAGATGGGGCAGCTTTATTGATCTGACATAACAAGTGGACTTTAGACTGATCTGGAGTTTGGTAAATGATGAAATAAATTGCAAAACAGCTGACTAACAGAGTGGAGTAGCAGCTCTCTGGGACGATTGCCAAATGTGAGAGTGCTCCATCTCCCTTAAGTCTGGTCTGATAATCATGTTTGAAGAAAACCTCTTGAACGGTGCGGAAATAAAGTTTAATACTCGGTTCAATGCTTCTGCCCACTAATAGTCAAATAAGGGCTATTTTAACCAGTTAAAATTTCAAACTGCAATTGATTGCATAACTAAGCAGTCAGATGAGATATTAGAGACTCAACTTAATGTTAACCTTCCAGTCGCATTTGACTGGACGTTTGTCCCCTGCAACAGAGTGTCAGGCTGTCATTACCGAATCAAAAACACACAGATGCTCTTTTATAGAAAAAATACACCAGAATGCTATGTGCTTATTGCCAAAAGATAATTACCGCCGCTGACAAGAGCTGAACTGACATGACGGCCTTCTCAATGCGAGCGCTCAGTACGTTCACGACTGAATTTAAGCAAATTTGCCCTCTTGCTGTCAAACTGCCGATGATGGCTTCAGGTGTATTGTGAAAATCATCTGGTTTGTGTGCAGGCAATTTGCTCGGGAGTACACGAGTGGGAGTGAATTAAAGAAACGTCCAATCAATATTATGAGGCCGAGAGAAGAGAGCGAGCGAGCGGGAGAGAAAATGAATTGGCCCATGGACAAAGTAACCAGATGCCCGAGAAAGTAGATGCTGGAAGACACATTTACATAACCCGGGTGGAAAATAGATACAGCGGTGGGGTAGAGGGAGGGAGCGAAGGGGGAGCGAAGAGAGAAGATTAAGTAATTATCCTTTCAAGCCTAATTTGAGGTGCTGTTTGAAATTAACCTATGCAAATGAAGTGGCTAAATCACGCCGAGGACAGCAGTGACTAAGACTGTACAGAAGGCGAGGGCTCGTTTTATCACAACGCTGTCCAACGTGAGCGCTCACGTACGGGGAAGTTTCAGCGCACTTCATTCGGTGCCTATTTTCCGTGCCACTTGAGAGGGTTACAGTGCATGTTAGTGCATTGTTCTGTCTAAACATTCAAAGTACAGTGCAGTTATATAAAGGGAATCTGTATTCAGGTAATAGCTGGGGGTATGGCTGTTCAGAGAGCGCTTGTTCTTTTTCATGTGACGCCGCTCGCTTTAGAGAAACGAAAATACTAAACTTTTAATCTTTATATCAGATGAACGTCGCTGTTCAGAGGACGTGTGCAACTCAACCGCTGCTATAGGGGACAAAAGAAACTAGGAGTTTAAGCAAGAGTCTCCATGTTTTGGTGCAACATGATCCCGGATGTGCATAAAGGAGTTATATTCATATGAATTTTAGTGTTTTATGTACAGCCTTAGAATCCTGTTCTTGAATGTGGTTGAGTGGCAACAAGAGAACAGGATGACGATCCTAATTCTTCTGCTGTGAGTCTGAACAGCCACACAGTGAGAACTTAACTGGACGTTTAGTTTCACATATGAAATACATCCTTCACATGCAGATTCTCACCTCCTTGTGATCGTTTCTGTTATGCAATTTTCAAGACCGTGTGCCAGTCACAACACTTATTGCCGATTTCAGCAACACTGTTGCTAAAATACTACCGTCGCTACTGCTGCCTTTATGCAGACTTTATGGCTGATCGCCTTCAAATTGTGCAGCTGATCTATTAATGTCATAGCTGTTCTGACACCTCTGTGCCAGCCTGTGGAGAAAACGTGAAACTTACTGCTAATTAATTTTAGAAGCGCTTCAGAAATGGATTCCTTGTACAGCAGATGGATTTATCCTGCCAGTTTTCCTCGCTGTAAAAACGCATCACATTTGAGGGAGAGAAGAACAACAAACTGATCATCTACTTTCTCTACTTATAAAAAAAATACCTTGAAGAATACATTGCCCAACGATACACGAGAGCTAACCTTCCATGACATTCTAGTAACACTATGAACATTACCAAACAGCAGGATTTCAGATTATGTTCACCTATCCCTCCCAATTGACCGTTTATTCTAAGCTGTTGATTGCTCGTCATTATGGTAAGCGTCCCGTCATTCAGTGCATTTTTTTTTAATTCATTTATTTATTTATTTTGGTCTTTTGCGTTTTCTCCTCCTATTAATCCAGTATCTCCTTCTCCTAGATTTTGTTTGCAAAGGTTCCCCCCACAACCCCCTCCATTACTAACCAACAAATTGCTCTCCATCTTCCCTGCTGTCACGACAGATTCCTCTTTCTGCATGGGATGAATCCCGTAATGGCTGGTGCAAATCAATTGGCATTTAGATACTTACTTTTGTATCACACTATGTGTCCACACAGCATGGCACGCTGCATGACTGCCTCTTCAGAATAGGGCTGACTGGATATTATAAGGAGCTGGCTTGGAATTGTCTTGCGATCTAAATGCAAATCTAAGGAGGGCGTTAAGGAAGTCATTACCTACATGGCTGGCTTTGATGAACCGCTCAAGGCGGTTTGAAGCAAATACCAAAGCGGAGCATCACATACATGTGATTAAGATGATTAATTACTCTTTTGAATGTATTCCTCATTTTCAGCCGCCTTTTGTAACCTGAAGCAATCGCAGGATATGTGTTAAGATCTTGTGATGTTTCTGGTTTGGTTGGGCTCAGGGGAATTCAAATGCAGCGGTTGGCACAGGCGCTGGGGGAGCCAGCCTGTAATCAGCACAGAGGTTTTGAAGCTAAACAGTGAACTCATGAACAGAGTTTGCTTCAGAGGGCAGAGTTGACATATTGTGTCTTGTAAAAGTATTCAAACCCTTTGAAACCTCAAATATCAATGTAATAAAGTAGAGACTGTGTATGTGAGGAAAGAAGGTAAAAGGATATATGGTTTTCAGTATTTTTATACAAACAAATCTAAAAAGTAGAGCATCTATTTATCAAAGCTACAGTATGTAGCATTTACGAAAATATGTTTTTTTAGGTGTTTGTTTAAATTTTCACCATATCCTGACAGTATTATGCAGATAATCTGTATAAAGTTGAGCTAATCTGCCTCCTCCAAGTGCTACGATTGCTGTTTGGAAAAATGTACCACTCCAAGAGCAACCAGAGCTAGCAGGCAGGTCATAGCACTGTCAATCAAGCTCGTGTATATACTGTTCAATGTGCTACTGGTGATAAAACAGCTTACCATTGCAGGAAATGCATCAATTCCCTAGTCTGAGCTTTAATGGCAGGCTCTGTTGTGATCAACCAAATGAAATGTAGCAGATCCACAAATACACATTAAAGGTTTTCCCCTATTACTAAAAAATCTCCAGAAAAATATCAGTTGGAGGTTATCTGTCTTATACTATACTGTCACGACATAGCGATAGCGATAGTTCTATTTGGTAAAAGAAAAAAATGAAAACAATGTGTCCTTCCACTTCTCAGTTGTGCACTTCTTTATATTAGTTTGTCACAGAAAACCCAAGGAAATAGCAAACTGGTCAATTCACAAACACCAAAATGGTAGCACTAAAACCTGCTACTTTTAAAATATCAGCTCATGCCTCTCTGTGAATCTCATCCCCCTTAGCCAAAAAAAAAAAAAAAAATGTTTGCGCCGATTCTCTTTTATGTAAAAACCCACCAATTTGTGTCACCACTTTTGCTATGATTCCCAAGGACATTTCCAGAGACAGTCCTAAACATATGCTGATGTGACATCACTCGCTGACAAACCCACATTAAAGGTAAACTCTTAAAAAAACACTCTTTGAGAAATAAAAGTCACCTTTAGAAGAGGGAAATACTGAGAGTGAAATGAAAGCAATTTTTCCTCCTTTTGAAATGGAAATGCACTGTGATTTGCTGAATGCCTTTGAAGAAATCGTGTTATTAAGAATCAGGTGTCGCCGTGCAGCCACCATTGATACGGGGTTCATAATCTTAAATGAAATAGTTTTCTTCCCCTTGCAATTTCTTCACCCTTTTCACTCCGTTCTAAGTGGAGAGCGGGCTTTTGTGTGAAAAGGTCATGTGGCTTTCATGGAGCTCACACTCACCTGCTGACAGTCGAATGTCACCTTTTTTTGGCTTTAAACTAAGTAATGATTCTTTTTCTACAAGCCTTCATGCACTGCAACATGTCTGTGTGGCTCCTCCTCTCCTTATTAATCTTTTCAGAATATTCATGCCGAATGGTTGACTCGTTGAACCGTACAGATCGTTTTGACGAGAGGGGAGTGTTTAACGGAGCGACCTTTAAAAATCGCAAGTTTCCTTTTGCTTTTTTGGGTTTTTTTTTTTTTTTTTGCGAAATCTTGAAGTAAAACCAAGAAACTTTAATGCAGAGCACATGCCTGCTGAACCCCTCAAATTAAGTTTTGTTACAGCATTAAAAGATGCCCAATGAGTTTGTTACAGTTCAGTTTATGTAGGAAATCTGAAGAGTGTAAATCCTTACTTCCTCTGCACACATGCACAGTTTTGATATGAGGGCCTGGAGTGTTTCAATTAAATATGTCCTGAATGTATTTTCATTATTTTTAGAAATCTTGTGAAGAGTAAAATCAGTGTAGATTGATTGTCTTGAATTTTGCCTTTTGTTCCACTTTGAATTAGACTCCCTCATCTTATTTGGTCAGATACAAGATTAAAGATTCAAGGCTTTAAATCTTTTAAATATCTTCCTTATCAGTTGAAAGCATGTAAAATATTACCTTATTTTTAAAGTACATGTCAAACAACCTATTGTATGTCAAACAATCAAACTGCAAAAATAAATAAATAAATAACAACAAATGTAAATAAAGATGGAAAAAAAATACAATATTTTAAAAATAATACTTACATTTAAAACCCTGGTTATGTTTGGTTGAACTCAACAGGACAATGACTCTAAACATGGGATCAAATCAATAAAGTTATGGATCAAGCGCGTTTGTTCCAAAATTTTCAGTGTGAGAAAATACCCACAGTAAAAGTTGAGCCTAAAACGTTTTATAAATTTTTATCAAGAGGCCTTACAAACGAGGTTGGCTGATAATTACAGTTTTTGTTTAGCTACTGCTCCCATTTTGACTTTTTTTTTTTTTTTGGCTCTGTTCTGCAGGTGCTCAATAGTTTCGAAGGCTCCATTTCTTCAAAACCAAATTGCAGGCATCACTGTGAGTATTATATTTAACGAGTTAACTTTCTGAGCCCGAGCTCCATTTTGTGCCCTCGTTGCACCAGAAAGTGGTTTTTCTACCTTCAGTTTTAATGGGCACATTTGAAACCAATCAAAAGTAGAGCACTCAACCTTGAACAGATACAAAAATCCCAGCTCGTCTCACACCGGTTTGCATCACAAGTTCTTCCAACTGTTTATATTGGCAATTTGGTGATATAGTGGAAAGAAAAATTGTCGCTTTGCTGGAATCCCTATTCTGGCTTTTCGTCTTGTATGTATCCACTTTAACTCAGTGAGAATTCCCCCACCTGAAGCAGCTTCTCCTCTACTTTTCCCCTCTGGAAACAATCCTCCACAGTATTTTATTTTATTTTTTCCAAGAAAAAAGCCGGGTGTGCTGCAACCTGCTGAGACAAAGCAGTTGGTTCGGCACGCTCTGTACTTGTTCAGCACTGCTGCCATTTGGCACTGAAGGCAGCCGTCACAACCGACGAACAGTTTGCTTCGGGGAGTCTTTCAAACTTTGTTGTCATGTACTCCGTATGCCTTTGTAAACTCATAAACGGAAGACAACTGATCTGAAAAGACAAAGACATAAAAATGACACTTTCTCTTAGCGGCCAGGATTTTAACAAACTTCTCAGCGGTAGTTTAAAAGCACTACACCAGCTTGGATTCTGATGAAAATTTATAAACTTTGTTTATATAGACGCACCCAGTGTGAGGGAATGAAGTAAAAGCATTTTGCCTCGTAAAAAAAAAAAAAATCAAACACGTGGGCTCTCTACCTGCGACTGAGCATCAAGTTGAAAGCTATAAGGGAGCGTCTGCTTGCCTTTATCACTAATGGGCCCCCAAACTGCTGCGCTTAGACGGAATATGAATGCACCTCCGGTGAATTATTAATGCGGTGGTGCAGCTCGCATTCTGCCTGGCACTTCCAGAGGTGATCCACCTCCCACGCGGATTGGGAGCTGTCACCCATAATTGGAGAAATCACAACTGCATGGAGTTAAGTGCAGCTCATTCCCCTCCGGTGAAGAATCCCGACGCCGCATCACCGAGAGGTAAGAACATTCGCCTTTATGTTTCTTTTCTTTTTTTTTTTTTTATTGCCGTTTTCACTTCGTGCTCTAATATTTTCCTTTCTCTTTTTCCTTCCTGTTTATCCGGGGCTTTCATGGCCCACGTCGTGCTGCAGGTGCGGCTGAGGGGAAACTGACCAGAAAATCATTTCTGAGGATTTCATCCTCAGCGAGCAATGATCAAAAACGTGACAGAGCTCGCTCAAGGTTTGAGTCGCGCTGCGGCGAGTTCTCGCCGTGACCTCTGACCTGGATGACAACCCGCGTTTCCATTAAGCGTATTCCGCTGGCTGCGGCGAGGTGAACCGTGTCTGATGGAAAACACGGTAGCGTTCACGGGGGTAGACGCTCATGAAGGCTTTGCGGCACATTTTTCTGACAGAGTGACAACTCCATGCAGAGCCCGTGGATCTCGGGGTCCCACGGAGTGGCCCGGGGGTGTTGTCAAATCGACAGCTCAAAGCTTCGGGACCTCCCCGCCCCCGTGTCCCGGAGACACAGACAGAGTCATAGGCAAACCGAGGAGGTTTTGTAGTTCGATTATCCCTGAAAGAAAGAGAACTGTCATTTCTCTTGACAGGGGCAAGATTCTTGTGTTTTTCATCGTGGATGAACCGACCACAGTATACATGGTCAAATTGCGACACATTATTCTCAACAGCGCATTTTTTGGAGAACCATCTGGCTGTCAAAAAATATATTGTTTGGGCGAGATAAGTCGTGGGCTGACATGTTGTGACAGCTGTCCCTACCGTCACACAGAGACCTGAACGGTGATCGTTTTCTGTTCATCCTTAACATTAGTTTCCATATGGATTAGAGAATAGTTTAGGGTTTTATCTCTAAAATTATTTTCATTAGCCTGACTCTTTAGTTAAATATTTGCAGTGCACACATTTAGTGAACTTTATCTGTTAGTTCTTTATATTGTTTGTTAAATGCAACATATTAATTTTTTCTTCTTTTGAGTGACCAGTTTCCTTTGGAGCTATTCTATTTGTTTGCCAGGGGAAGGGAAAATTTAGTCTTCTTTAGTTTAATTTGACCATTTCTTTAATGTTTCTTCTTTTTGGAGGTTACTTCAGTTCAAATATTTATTTAACTGAAATATTTAGTAATGTGGTGACCAGTATTTGTTAAAGTACTTGTGTGTTTAATTACCCCCCTGTGTGTTAGCAGTGGTTTGATCAGCCACTATTTTAAGTTCCCATCAGGTCTTGTTTGCCAGGTCAGTTTCCATTCAACATCAGTTTCCATTTACGCGTGTAAAACCCTCACTCGTGTTTTTAGCCCGGTGGAGGTTTTCTGTAGAGACGGTGACGGGGTCGAAAGGTGAAATCTGCCAAAGTCTAGTCCGTAAGATCTGACTGCTGTAAATGGATCTGAATGCTTTTTTTTTCTGTTACAATACCTCACAGAAGCGATGGCCTTTGTGAAGAGGAATCATGCAATTTGATTTTAGCCCTCACAAGTGGATTCTAATGACAGTCTTTAAAGCATACATTTACATACATTTTTAAATTGTCACTGTATCGTGACAGTGCTGTGAGACAGATAACATATGAAAACAATCGATCTCCACTCTCTTCTACCTAGTTCTTCCTAGAAACAACCAATCAGAACCAGGAGGCGGGTTTTAGTGCTGTCAATCACAATCTTTGTACCGCTGGTCACCCTCACATGTTCCCTGCAATGCTGCAGCTAGCAAAGAATGTTGTGAACACTAAGGATACATTGCATGATCACAGATGTTGAAGACAAGTACGCGGTGTTCCTTTAAAGGTTAGTTGTTTCACCACCATTACCACATTTAGCATGATTGATTGACAGCGCTAAGACCCTCCTCTTGTTTCTGATTGGTTGCGTTAGGTTGAGTGTCGTGTTTCTTCAGAAGGCAATATCATCTCAGAGAGGCGGTGGAGGAAATCAACTATCAGTTTCATAAAGTATTCACTGTGTCACAACATGGTGATGGTTTTAAACAACTACATGAAACACATATCGTTTAAAAAAGTTACATACTGCAGCTTTACGCGTCGACACAATGTGGAACTGAACTGTGCCTTTCTCACTCGCAGAATCAAGAAACAACATAAAAGATGTGAGGAAGTGCCACATCTATCAGCCTGTAACAGGTTTCCAAACCATTTCTAAAGCTGTGGGGATCCAGTGAACCACACTGGGAGTCATTATCCACTATTGGAGATGACATGGAATAGTTCTGGACCTTTCCAAGAATGGCCGGCCGATCAAAACTTCTCCGAAACTGTGTCAACCACTCATCCAGGAGTGGAACAGAACAGAGAACAGAACAATGCAGGCTTCATTTACTGAATCTAGTTCAGAGTTTATGGGCAAAATGGTACTAATGAAGTGTGAAAATACTTCCAAAGTATGTTTTGCATTCTATTTGAAAACAAACATATAACAGTCTGGAGGGAAAAATGCAGAGGTATAGTTTCCAAGTTTCTTTCTTTCTTTTGAATTTAGGAAAGCGGAAGGATCAAATGTTCCACAGATTTTTTCAGAATATTGAGGAGACCATATGATATTTCCTTAAATGTTGCCTAAAACGACAAATGCAACAGATTGATTTGTAAAGCATGCTTTCATTTTTTAACATTTCACTCTTGTTAATATGAATTAGCACAACGTCGAATCCCTACGACTGCCACAAAATATGCAAATTTGCATTGTTTCACATTCAACATTTTTTGCACACCTTGAAAAACCTTGAAAAATGGATGTACCTGGTGGCAGAATGTTGAATAATTAATGACGCGCATTCTCTAATTCACCACAATTTTTACCATTGCAGGGATATATGTATGAAACCGAAGTTTTAAGGTCGCATGACAGAGCTCTAATCTTGCTGTTTGACTTCAATTACGTTTCGCAACCTTAAAGAGGAGTAATTCATTATGTGGACTTGTTTTTTTCCTTTTATAGCGTTTCTGGCCATTCTTTTTCTTTTGATGCTATTGGCGTTTCTCACTGTTTCTCCCTCTGCAACTCAATTCATACTCACTCGACAGTCGCAGCACATTCAGGAAATTGCACTCACTTGTTGTTCACTCCAGTCGTCATTGTCCCAATATTTAAGCGATCAGTTTGCAGGAACTCTTCCCTGGGCTCTCCCGTTGTTCCCATCAAGGTTACTGTTGTTATTGCCACACAGCCACACTTGTGTTCTGTGCTCGGCTTACACAGCCGAAGGACGTGTTTGGACGTCCTTTGGAGAAACTATGCCTTTCATTATGATCCTGCTTGCACTTCAATCCATGATAAAATGGTCTGGGATTGTAGAAAAACCCAACTCAGAAGATAGATTTCAAGAAATTTAAGTTTGCTTTTCAGCCGACGTGTATTGGAATAACATCAAAACAAACTTAAACTGCTTCAGCGAAAAGCTTTGAAAACCTTTGGAAACTGAGGACGCACAATCCAATTGACAGTTTTGTCAAGAGATTAACATTTGATTGTGAGCTGCAAGCTGTTCTAAAATGTCTGCCAGTATGCTCGTACTCTGAAGCCTCGAAATATTCTTTGGTGCTTTTTGTTATAAAAAGTTTGACAGCCACTGAATTTCAATATTTAGAGTGTTTGAGAACAATCATTGCTGTAAATGTGAATTTAAAATGTCCCTTGGAGTGATAGCTCTCCACGGCAGTTTCTAGAAATTTGTTCTGATTCGACTACATCAACATGATTTTCCTTCATCCAACCAGTGGGTTGCTAATTGTGCTGATGAGCAACGAAACTACATGTTGCCACATTTTTTTTCGTGATCTAATATCAAAACTTGCCTTTTGCTTTTCTTTTTATGCACAGCTGTCATGAACAGCGTCCTGCTTTGGCAGAGACCAGTTCTGCGTCAACCAGTTTAATACTTTCAAAAGTGGGAAATCTCGTTTACAAAAGGATGAAATTTGGAAATGGAAAAAAAAAAATTTTTTAGAACCTTTGAGTTTCCTGCCCTCTAATTTCAATAAAGTAAGAAATTGTCTTTCATATCCAGTTCTAAACCCTGTACAAAAAAGGGTTAATTGTAGATTAATTAATTAATTAATTAATTAAATTAATTAAATTTTAGCCGACGACCAGTCTCTGGCTTCTATGAATAATCTTTAAATGATCCTCCTTTAGCATTACAGATTAGGAAAGTAATCTACCATCACCTTCTTATGGATGGAAAAAGAAAATAATCTGTCTCGTCCTTAATTGGACCTGTGACAAAACATCATCAATGACTGGAAAAATCTTTTATGACGTGTTATAACGTTAACCGGAGTGTTGCTTTGATATAGCTGTCATCCAGTCGTTCACAGTCAATCTGCAAAAAGGGAAGTGCAAATATTTAAAGAAGCAAATTGCGTATCAGGTCCTTGCTCTGTTTACTCTACGCCTCCTCAAACAGTAATAATGCTTTAAGGCTTCCTTAGTGCTACTGATCCCAAAAGAGGAAGACGCTTCAGAAGAAATGGATGCACTGACTCGCCCCACGCCATTAAGATGGACCACTTTGAAATGAGATGTACATTTACATTTTTTTTTTTTTTTATCGGAGTCTTTGGTAAATTAAACCAAATCATGTTACATTATTATAAAATGTCATGATTGACATTTTATTCCATTATGACTTTTTACTATAGAGAGAAAAAGACAGCAATAGAAAGTCATGTGAAAACAATTAGGACAGTCTAAATCATGACATTTTAAAATAGATTTATAATCTCATTATTTGTTTGTCTCTGGAAAAGTTGGTTTTAATTGCACTTGACAAATTGTAATTTAACAGTGTTTTACACTTTACACAAATTATCACTTTGTTTAATGTTTAATTGATTTTTTCCTGGAGGTCAAAGGTTTCTATTTGCTCATCTGCTGTCAAATTGTGTTTCATTGTCTTGTTGAATGCAAGGGGCAGTTCAACAGTCTGCTGTCGGTTCCATCGTCACATTTTGGGGCTTTAGGAGAATTGTTTCGGTATCTTGCTGTCTTGTCTCAGTGTGAACATGCTTGGGCAGCCTGACCTTTGCATGTTAGCAGTTGTTTTTTGTCTCCTCACCTTGCAGAACACAACTCAGGAAGTGAAATGGCAGATTTCAAAAAATGATTGTGGAACCTCTTTAAATCCATTTCCAGACTCATAAGTTGATGCAGTTTTCCTTTCTGAAGACCTCGTCACGGTGCGTGGATCTCACCTCAAGAATCAAGAACAGAACCAGTTGTTTGAGGTCTAATCTTCAGTAAAACGCTAACTTACAGTGTTTTTATGTCCTTCATCTGATGTGTGTGAATATGACACACTAAAGTAATTTCAGACAGGGGGAAACATGCGCCGAAGGTCAGTGGGTCAGAACTTATTAACCTTCGCCATGCCTGAATTATTGGGAATAAATAAGTAATGTTTTTTTCTTTCCCCTCACAATAAATGGTGTTTTTAAGTTCGCAAACGGCGTGGGATACATTTATAAGATTGCAGTGAGACTTGTAATGACGTATGGTTTTAGCAAGGATCAGATAAATGATACTGTTCTGATATGATCCTGAATTTGAGAAGGTCTTTCAGAAGTTCTTCCTCTAGGACCAGCAAATAACTTTATTTTCCTGTGTGATCATTATCATTCCTTCTTAAAAGATTAAAATAAATTGTACCTTGGCTAGAGCAACTCAATGCGTTATTCCAGCCCCCCCTCCACCTTTTTCTTCTTGCTTTTCATAAATTTTATTTCATTTTGAGAAGTGGACTCGCTGCTGTCGAAACATCAGCAATGGCAGCATGAATAGGTTGAATGGGGGAGGCTCTGGAACGCCACTTTGGAGCTTTTCCCTGGAGAAAATCAGATCAGCCCATTGTGACGTCACCCTCCCTCCCTCCCTCCCTCCCTCCCCCAGCCGCACACACCTTTGAGTTTTGGCGCTCGGTATTAATTCCTTCAAACTGTGGTGACAACAAAAGCTCGCGACAATAGCCTGAATCTATATTTACGCTGCTCTAGTTTGTTGTAAAGTGGGTGTGGATCAACAAGGTTTATATTCTTTTCTTCCTTAAGCCATATGACAGTCAGTTCTTTGTATTTTACTCTACATTGTCAATGAGTCTTCAAACTTGTTTTTTTCTTCTTTTTTTTTTTCCCATCCCAACAGAGCACGAGCAGGAACCTTTCGTTTTATATTAGGAGCAACAACAGATTTGCATTACAGTCACAGTAAACTGTTAAAACGCATTCAAGACACAAAGCAGCAGCTGACAGGGAATATTTGAGGGAGCTGGCGGTGTAGGAGGACACTTTGAGGGCCCGTTGTACAGCAGAAGTTTGAAGGTGAGACGAAGTAAACTTAGAAAAGTGATTTCTCAGAAATGTAGGGGCCTTGCTGTTCCTCATCTCAAGGTGGGCATACCACAAAGGATGTCTGGGAGACAAAGTGTTTATGAGTTGTTTGAGGTTGCAGTTTAATCTTTTTTTTTTTTTTTTGGATGCAGTGCAAATAAAGATGCTTGAATTGCCAAAACAACTGTTTGTCAGCATTTTTGGCTTGCTGGCAAACGTCAGATGAAGAAAGACTTGACAGAGTAAAAAAGAGAAAAAAAAAGATAGTGAATGCATAAAAGAAGGATAGTAAAGAGTGAAACATCAGCAGAGGGTTTTGATCCACTTATTGATCTTGGCAGACTGACACTCCCTCTCATCCCTGGCAGTCTCCTTCTCCCTCCCAGCAGAAATCTATTTTTTGCGCACATCAGCAGAAACGGGGAGGTAAAAATGGCTTTGGGTTGTTAATGAACTCAACCCTGGGTCATGTGATATAACTTTGTTGGGAGGAATTGGAATATCATTAGATTTTATAAAGACCTTTAGTAGGACCCAAAACTTTATTATTGGTTTTCTTTAATGGAATAAATGTTTGTACTTCCTGTTGTAGAAGAGTTTCTCCCAAAAGTTTGCAAAGAATAATCCATGAGGAACTGTGGACATCGATACATTTGAACAACAATGGAAAGTATAACCATCCATTGTCTCCTGGCTTCTCCCTGACGGGTTGTGGAGGCCATTACAAAAACGTGTTGAGTGGTATTGCAGTTGTGTATTTATTAAACATTATGGCTCAGATTAGATAATAAAAAACTATATCGAACAAATCTTCTAGAATACATTTGAATACAAATTTAATACAAAGTTGGTAGCACTTTTCCCTCTGCTGCAAAAAAGATCCTTGGTTCCAGTCCTGGTCTGGGGTCCTTCTGGGTGGAGTTTTGTATGTTTGAGTTCTCTGCTGCTTTCTCTCTGCTTTTGGTCCAGAAACACGCCTTTTTGATTAATGTGTCTCTTTAAATTGTCTTCAGATGTGAAAGTGGTGCTGCGTGTCCCTGGTGACCCATACTCTCACCCGGTGACCCCTGGAGATAGGCATCGTCACCTCTGTTACCCTGCAGGGTTAAGTGCGTACAGACAGTGAATGGATGGTTAATTATAAATATGCCTGTTAGGTTTTTGTGAAGTACCTTTAAATAACTTTTGCCGTCTTTAACGATGCAATATATGAGGAATATGTATTGGTGGTGTTTAGCACATTGGTAATACCAGTTTTCATACATGGATCTAAGCAGAACAATATGTTAGAAATAACCTACATTCAATTGTAAGTTTCTGTTGCGTCTGTAAATTATGAATATTTTCATCTGTTCTTGACAAAGTAACACAAGCATAACAAGCAGATATCAGCTGGTTAATTAGTCTATCTGCCCAGGTGGGCAATCTGCTACTAGTCGGTTACTTTAATCAATGTTTAAAAGTGGCTAATAGTGCTCTTCTGGTTTCCACACCATGACTTGTCTTTTTGTGACTCTCCAAACATCCAAATTTGTTTGGATTTGAATCAAAAAATACATTCACTAGCTGTCGTGTGGGGAAGAAGACTCGGGTCAACCTTTACACTTGCTGTGAAATCCTGTTCTAACTCTAGAGACGGTGGACAATGTTTAGCAGTGCTGAAACTTTTGAAAAACCTTGGTATACCTTGACACCAGTGACCAGGCCTGTGTCTCATTTGAAAGTCAGGGTTTGTGGCAATTTGTTATATTGGTGACCTGGCTCTGTCCCCAGCAATGCATGGCCAAGGCCAAAAGTGTAAACACATGAATTAACAAATATAAATACCAATTTTTATTTATGTTTTTGCTTACTTGCAAGTCCTGCTGAAGGTCCCTTTTGCAGTGTAAGCAGAAATATAGGAAATATGGCTATATACACCACAAGTGCATATTTTTTAACATCGGTAATGAAGTTAAAAATCTACTCATACCGTTATTCAATTCAATTCAATTTGAAATGCTTCCAGTTTGAAAGTGAGTTCAAAAGGTCGGCCTGGTAGTCAGTAAATGTAGAGACAGACAGAAAAAGAGAGAGAGAGAAAAAAATCCACCATATCTGGTAAATTAGCCTTTAACTCCTACACAATTCCTTGTGCTTACAATGGATTTCATGATGTTCTAATCTGCCACTGCTGAGCATTTATGCAAAAAAACACTTAAGGCTTAAGGAACCCCGAATACTCTTAAGCAGTCTAACAGCGCCAGAAGGCATTTAAAGTCATGACTCATGATCACTGTTGTTTTATGTGGTTGTAAACACATTCTTTTTCTCCTATTCTCTGTCTCGCTGAACTACTTAAAAATTCGGAGCAATGGCTAAATTGCTGAAATGACGCTGCGCAGGTTGCTCAGCTGTTTAATGCAGGACATCAGCACGGTTCAACTGTACAGAGGCCAGTTAGCCGTCTGGTGCTATTCCCAAAAAAAGCAGCAAAATGTGTTGAGGGATGTATAATTTTAGAAAGTAAAAATTCTTTGCTCACCTTTCTCTGTCACAGTTTGAAGCCTGTCCAGTAGGTTTTGTTTACAACCAGAAGTATGAAGATAGGTTTACAGCTGCATAGAATAAATTCCATGTCATCTCTTTCATACGACTTGTACTGAATGTCACAATATCCAAATCCGAAAACCAATTCCCGTTGCAGAAGCTGAACAAAAATCACAAATTTTTGTGATTGCATTTTCTTACGACTTTGCTGGCCACATCTATCCATTCTCTAACAAAACATCTATTCATCATGTCAACAGTTTATTTCACTTGGTTTATCACTGAAGAAATACGTCAGAGATCTTCTTAATGTTGGGCTCTGCGGAGAGGTTATGAACTGTCAATAACTTACCCGTAGTGCATAACTGCCTGAGCCTCTTCAATTTGAATTTGAGGCTAACAGTCAATGCAAAGTTTTATTTTTGACATCTTATCTGATTTAAACCACCTTCACGTCTGCAAAAATAAAGTTCTTTTTTTTTTTAGTCATTTGAGTGTTTTTGTGTTTTCCCACATAGTATTAAAACAAGGGATTTTATGGAATGGATGAAGACAAAGGGTTGGTTGATTGCAAAGTGAAGGAAAAAATAATATCTGGTTTTCAAATTGTTTTACATCCTGAATGCTGCCTCTTCACTAATGTGCTTTAGTGAACCTCTCAGGCCTTTACAGTCATATTTACAGATTAAATTACATTCAGGTGTAATTACAGAGCTGTAAAAAAAAAAAAAAAGCTCTGTATTGATTTTTACTCTTTTTGCTTTTTCTTCCACACTAAAATATTCAAAACTATCAAACAAACTTTTTCTTATCAAACAATTACAAAATAATTTTGGTTCAAATCACCTGGGCCTGATTACTCCCACACTTGGCATCCTGTTTGACTGGCATCAATATGAATATTTCACACCAAAAAATGCTAATTTATTCCCTGCCCTTCCTGAATGGGGGTCAGTTTACACTTGCAGATGTTCGTATAATTCTCATAAAGTAGTGCTGATACATTTTTGTTAGACTGGCAGTGAATGCACCAGAAAAAAACGCTGAGATGCAAGTGTGCACGTGTGTTCTGGAGAACAGATAACATCCAGAGACGGACTGTAACCATGTATTGCTGTATGAGAAGCATTTCGAATGACTTGACCAGTAAAGCAACATCGACTCCAATTCAGTGTATTACATTATAAGCGTGCAAACATCACACGTGTGTGTGTGCAAATATCTGGTTTCTGCAGTGTTTCCTAGAAGTAAAATGGAGAAATACATTGTTATGCTGCACTAGATAGACCAACTGCTTTCCGCATGAGCTATCAAATCTCATAGTTTACTGACTTGCAGCACTGCTTGTCTTATTAGACCTGTCCAATGTGCCTTGTTAGCAAAATCATGCCGGTCTTGTTTTTGCTAGCATGCTAGCATGTGGCTCCAGGATTTTGCTCATGAAGCGTTTTTAGTCTGTTCGTCTTGACAGAAACCTGGGCTGTTTAAAACTTAAAAAGGAATTACGATTATAATGCTTAAAAATAGAAATTAAAAAAGGTAATAAGAGAGAAACTCCATAACCAGCTTGAAGCCAGAAACACTGCTGTAAACAAAGCAGACCTCTGTCGTCTCTCTATGATGGAAAACGATGCTGTGACCTCAACAAGCATTGTACGTCACACTGCATTAAAAAGGGACAGTAGATTGATTTTCTAGCATCCCTGAAATGTTTATAGTTTAGTGATTAACTGTAACTTGACAAAACCTTCATGTGCGTTTGCTTAGGATTCATTTTTCAATAATGAATCGATAGAACGAAAGCTCAGTAAAGCTCCTGAGACCTTCTTTAAAACCAAGAATGCAAACACTTAGTATGTCTTAATATTCTGGAGGTATACAAAGAGAAAAGGGTCCGGGTGATTTAACTGAAGGATCAATAGGTAATTGACAATGTTCTAAAAAAGATGTTTCCTCTTGCCGCAGGCGAGAATTAGTACTGTAACCTCTGATTTAGTGTTTGGATCTGGTTGTTTTGTTTTTTCATGCGCCACCAGTTCATCATCTCCTTGCTTAAAGCGTCGATTTCATCCCACCAGTCTGGATTTTCCTTTTCCAAATAAACAGCACCCACTGTGCTTCAGTGAGACCAGATTTTATTTTTCATCTTAATTTATGGAGGTTTGATTATATATCAGTTGTAAAATATATATATATATATATATATATATATATATATATATATATATATATATATATATATATATATATATATATATATATATATATAATTTCATTTCAGCTCATGAGTCGGTAGGATTCTTTCCATCAGATTTAATCGGTTATGGAAGGAGAGAAGTAGAAAATCAACAACATTTTCCATTTTCTCCAACAGCTGGTGGAGATTAATTTTCATCCCTGCATGGCTGCAGAAGGCGTAAAGTTCTAAAATCAAAGTCTTGCAGGTGCAAAATTGAATCTTAAATGTAAATTGATTTGGAGATCAAACATTCTCCAGTCCCTCTATCATTTTAATCAGGAAAAGTAGAGACACTGGTAGAGTGGAGAGGTGCTTGAAATTTTTAATTCACGAAATGCATCTCCCAACCTTGATTAAGGGTACATGTGTGTTTGCGTGTGTGTGTGTGTTAGTGTGCGTGCGTGTGTATGTGTGTGCGTGTGGGAGGAGGAAGGGCCACAAGCTGCTGGTGTTGCACTGTTTGGACTTTTTGGAACATTTGATCGGTGTTGGTTTCTGGATTTCTAGGGCTGATTTTACTCACCTGAGGAATAAAATTAAAATAAGACTTTGGAGAGCCTCCCGAGGCTTTGTGTAGGACTGTCGGTGGTAGCAGTGACTCATCTCAGCTGGTTGAAACGATAAAGGAAGCACATTGACCTTCAGGCATTCACACTGTCCCCATAACGGTAGACATTGCGGAAATAATGAAGAAAAATGTGGCCATAAACCTAATTTGCTTTTTGTTCTCTTACAAGCTGTTTTGGTAACCTGAATGTCAGAATTCCTGAGAGTGGATTGTTGCTAAATCAGTTTTTCCTGGCCGGTATAATGAAGTAGAATATTATTAGGGACTCAAGGAGCTAAATCTTCGCTGACATCTAAAATGAAAGACACAGGGACAGGCGTGAGGCGGAGGTTGCTCTAATATATCTTGTTGAGCTTTGGAATTGTGTTATATCTAAAAACAAAACAAAACAAAAAAAAAAACAACCAAAAAACAAAAAACAACCTATAGTATGTCAAACAGTTCCTGTCTTTTTTTTCATGTGGTTATATTCCTATCATATTCAACATTGACCAAGGCAAACGTTAATGTCTCAGATGTTTGAAATAACACATGATGGAGGATGGAGGATGGAGATTTCTTTTAAAGTGAAAGTGTCACTGACACATTAAGATCTTTTTTAAAATCTGAAATGTTTGATGCCACAGAAAGCATTTGTCTATCATTGATCCTTTTTGCTTTAAGTTCATGCTAAAATACAATAGCACAGAAGCAAATACTTTTACTATAGTAGACAACATTAGACGAAACGGTTTCTTCCAGACCAACAAAATATAAAACAATCAACCTAAAAAAAAATGAAGGAAATTTCTACGGCTTTCTTTCAAAAAGACAAATATTCTGATTCATACATCCCTTTGCGTTATAGTCAAGACTACTTTGCTATTTTCTTCATAAGTATTGCATACTTTATTTATGTAGTCATTTGAATTTGTCTCTGTGTGTTTATTTTGGTTTCTGTTTTGTCTCTGTGTCTCTGTGTTGTCCTGTCTACCCCTTGATTAGTGACTCCTCTGTTTCCTCTGATTGTCTCCCTGTGTATTTAAACACACCTGTGTTCCTTGTTGGGTCTCGTGTTGTTTTTGAATATTACCAGTTGCTACCAGAGTTGAGCTTAGCCTCCCGCTCCATCTGTGCTGCCTGGCTTTTGGATTATTTGTATGCTATTCATCATTAAAGTCTTCATCCTTCATCTTTTCAATCTGGGTCTGCTGCTTTCTGCCTCTCCACCTCAACCGCATATCATGACAAATTGTCAAAGAGCTTGAAGATATTTAAGCTCTTTAGAGCCAAAGCTTTTGGTGTAAAAGCCTTATTGGGGTTCCTGAATATGTATCTTATTTGTCCTTCCTGTAACACTCCAACACAATTTGAAACGCAGAGTTTCAAATTATCCACGTGAAAACTCTAAAATGAGAAAATCAAGGATGTATTTTTTTAAAATGATGATTTCACCCCTCGATCTTTGCAGAAGAAGACGTGCGATTCTTCTCGGGAGATAAAAGGTCAGGTCCAGGCAGCCGCAAAGACCTTTTTTTGCGACGTTTGAAAAGCAGTTTAAGTATTAAAAACCAGGCATGGACTCGAAGATGCACGCTGATATAATGCGTCTGATATCCCGGATCAAAACCGTAACATTTGGACTGTGATATACGCGGGAACAGACTTCACACATTTGTTCCTTGAAGGCTGCAGGACTCCTTTGGTCTTCTGAGAGCGTCTCATCTTCTGTTGCCATTCGCCCCTCTCACGTTGTCTCGCCCCTCGCGCATTCTCGCTTCTTTTATTTTTCATCTCTATTTCCCAACATGGCACATGGACGCTTTGTTCTCGCTAAGCTCATTATAAGGGGCCCGCACGGAAGAATGGGATAGGGGAGTTGAAGGTGTTAGCACGCCGGAGCACAGCCTCTCATCCGTGATACGCCCAGCTAATTACGACGCTTGGCTACTGTCGCTACTTTCCCTCCTCTCATAGCCGGGAATGGATTAAACTCCTGGGAATGACCTGCCCTGGATTTTATGCTACATTGAACTCTTAGCAAATTAGAAGAGGGTCATCCTCGGACAGCTAATTGCCAGAAGCGTATGGTGCATTAACTCATAATCAAGATTAAATCGCACAACTCCTGCTTGGACTGATTGACATTACTTTAAGCTCGACTAAAATGAGGAAAAAAAAAAAAAGAACAAAAGAAGAGAAAAATCTGCTTTGGTGTGAATCGCAGCTCAGATCACTGCAGATGTGCAGAAAATAAACATCGTTTAGCTTTTATACCAACAGCAAGGCATTCAAAGCCCTAATCAGAATTTAAAAGCATGAGGAAAACGTGTCGATCAAACCGTCATCAGAAATCCTTCATTTGACAAAACGAGAGACGAGCTAATCCAGTGTTTCAAATCGCTTTGTGATTCTTCTCCGTGCTTTGGCTAATCATTTTTTATTTATTTATTTATTATTTTTTTTTACAAGAAAGGATCTTGAAAGCAACTGTTGACAAAATGAATAGATGAGCAATTATTGGTTTCAGGGGAATGACAGATGGAGGCAGAATCAAAGCGAGAGCAAACTGCGCGAGAGCTCAGCAGAATTTAAAAGGGAAGGAGGAGAAAAAAAATACAACAATGCAAATATGCTACACCAAAAGAGAAGTTTCTCTTTCAAGTCTTCTGTTAAGCCAGAAATATACAAATAATTCATCGCGATGACTGGGGAATCGGATGGTAAACACAATCTGTTTTGAGACTTTTACAACCTGTAAAGTTAGTGGAAAAAAAAGATGCTCCTGCAGAGCCTCATGCAGGCTTTCATCACCCTTGAACTCTGGCACATTTTAGTGTGTTGCAACCAACACAAAGTGGTGGGTAAATTTATTTTATGTTTTTTTTTTTTGTTTGTTAATTTTCCACCACAATAAAACAATCTTATAAGTGCTTATTTATCCAGAGAGCGTACTTCACACCTTTTGCGTTATTTAAAGGGGCAAGTCTTTTAGTTTGCGTCTCAGATAGTGTTGCGCAACTGACAACTTTTTAACCACAGAACTGTTTTCATGTCGCACCTTTCAAGATAAAAATCACAAGGTGCTTTAAAGGCCGGAATATCAAATACGCAGAACAAAATTAAGCAAAAGTAGATTTAAAATGAAAATGTGAAAAACTTCTATACCGATTTATTCATTTAAAAAACTAATTTTATTTCCACTTCACAATTTGACTTCACTTTGTGTTGCTTTAACTCTTAAAAGCTAAAAAAAAAGTGTAAGATGGCAAAAGGTGAAAAAATAAAAGTCATAAAATATTTACAATCGCCTTCATCGCCATTCGAGTCGGTCAGGTTTTGAAGTTTGCAGATAAAATTGATTACCGCTCCGCACGAGGTCTGACGGTCAGGCTATCAATGGCTGAAGCAAAGGCCTCGCGTCATTGAGCGGCGGGTGACCTCTCTGAAACGTCGCACTTATCTGTCTCACAGTTCTGAGCCTGACCTCTTTTTGTGAAGCACAAAGCTGATACTCAAAAGGCCCTGCCATTCACACTGGCCTTTAAAATGGCCTTTAACTCCTTTTCTTATTTTCTTTAGAGAACGCTGAGAAAATAAACTCAGCCAAGTTACGACAGTACGACTTGTGCGACTGTATGTGTTGTGTCCTCTAAGGGGGGGAGTCGTGTCTCATTGGAGGAAGTTTTGGTGGCAGATCGGATGAGGCGAGGGACGACGTCGACTCTCTAAAGCGACGCACGAGAACCACGAGCCGGAGGACCAAGATTGCCCCCTTTCTGCAAATAACGCTGACATTTGTCCCCTCCACATTCCAATATCTCACCAATAACAATTAGCTGAGCGATTGTTGTGCTAATTACTGTGTGATTGAATATCTGGTGCGGTGCCAGCGAAGCAATCTGAGCAGCAGCTTGTGTATATTTACCTCCAGCAGAACAAATGTCAAAAGAGTCACGTTGTTGGTTTGGCGCAAAGGAGCCAACGTAAATGCATGGAACTTTGTTATCATCCGTGTCAACACGAATAAATCTGTACAGGAGAACTCTACGTTTTTTTTTTGTTTGTTTTAACCTGACCTCAATTTGTATCCGGCGCTCTGATTTATTATTATTTTTCCCTCCACCTGTAGACCGCTGCTTATCAACACTTCCTGAAATGACATGGAGATAGCTTGAGTGAACAGAGAAACGGGACGGGAAGGGCTCTTCACATGCAAATTTCGAAGGAAGTCTTCAGGCGTGACGCCGTGGGTGTTTTGTTATGAAGTGAGATTAATGAGTTACCGAGCTATGCTAAGCCTAAAGCCAGTGTTGAAGGTCGTGGAGGAAGCCCTCTTTTAAGATGGCGAGATCACAATGGGTCACTGTGCTCCAAAGGAAGATGCTGCCATATGAAAGTGGGTTTAAGAAAAGGCTTATTTCTATGTTGATAGTTCCTTTCTTTGAGTTACGCTTCAGCCTGGCCTGGTTTGCAGTAAAATGTGATACTGTCACATGTCTGATCAGGACCTGAATTGTTCATCTTTGTTGTGGTAAAGTATTTAGTATCTGGATCCACAACAGTTGGCAGAAGAGCTCCGATTTACTGTTTCTTTATTTCTCTGCGATGTATATTTTGCTGGCGTTCCCACACACATCGACTCTGTTTCTTGCACGCCATGAGAGCAAGAAGCAACTTGCGTATTTTTAATGGTTACTGCTTTATTGTTCATTAGAAGTCGATCAGCAGTGCTTTTTGACGTGGCCATCTTGCCAGTTATCCTGGTGGGCATTAGAAAGATGGCAAAAGAAATGACTAAATTAGTTTCAGTTGCAAAAAGTCAGAATAGTGAGCAAATTGTTTTAAACAGAGTGTAAACTTCAAAGTTTGAAGATTTACATATTTATTTATTTTTTTAATCTCTGGTAGATATTTGCCAAAGAAATTTTCTCTGGGAGTGAGATCAAGTGATACTCAGAATCCTGAATTTTGTTGTCTTTTAGCCACTTTGCAATTAAAATGGCTCCTTCTAAAGGCCGTTGTGCATTAGAGTGATCAACTTCTGGCCAAACTCGCTGATTTATTGGAAACTTCCTTCAATGTTTCCTCATGATATTTATTTTACATGGTGCACCAGTTCCTCCAGTAGCAAAACAATAACAACACAACATAATGGGATGGTGTTCTCAAGCGATAATCTTTATTATTTTTAATTTTAAATGAGGTACAAACTATTGCACATTAAGAAGGACAGAAAAAAACAGCTCGACATGTAATGGTTACATAGTTGCATTCTGTAAATTAATATATATGTATTCTAATGAGTATTGTTTGTCAGATTAAAAGTCACTTTAAGCCTTAAGGAAAGAATTAAACACATTTTTTTTGAAAAAATTTTTTTATTGTTAATAATCTAATCTTAAGTGTCAACTTCTCTTTAGTTGCAAGTTGACAAATCTTCACAATTTCTAGAAATTAAGGTGTTAAAACATCAGTCTGTAAGTAATTATTCCATGTAATGGGTTCCTCTTAGGTGTCAAACTGATTTTCATTTCTTCCCATTTAGACTTGCACATTATTATTTTCTTTTTGTGGAAAAAAAAAGCAAAACACACATAAATGACAAGATAGGAAACAGTGTGGCAGCAACTTCAAATGAAAAAGATCACAGGAGAGGACTCCAAAATAAAGGTCTAAGCGGCTCTACGCAGCATCGGCGCAAGGTCTTTTTTTCTGTGAATTAATACACCCATTTCACACTAAAACACGCTCGTCTCTGAGACGCTTGACGTCTTTGATGCGCCACAAAAAATATCAAACAATATGAATCCAATTAACTCAGATGCGACGAATTGACATACTGTTTATGGTTTAACGGCATTCCTGACAAAACTCTGAATTTGGAAATGGTATTACACAAATTCTGTCACAATTCTGGTATTTGCAAACAAACAAGTAAGAAAAAAAGTTGTGTTTTTTAAACAGTATGTGTCAATAACTGGGTTAAATTCAACACAACAATATTGTAGTTATAGATTATTGAGCTGAAATTTCCAGGGTGAAATCACCCAGTGTGCAACATAGGAACATAAAGAGTCTAGATTGATAGCCTTAGTTTGGACCTTAGAGTTTGGTCCAAACTCTAAGGTCCAGCATTCTTATTGGCCAGTCGGATAGTTTGTAATGAGATGAAATTACCAACCTTAAAAACTAAAATTAGATGACGGAGAAGCTGGCTGCAACACGCAACAGATGAAAGTTAAATATCAAAATAATACAATGCAATTTTCCACTATCTAAAAAAACGACAGTACACTTTTAAATGCTATTTTTTTTCCAGTTAAACAAACAGTAAATCAATTAAATAAAATTAAAGTATGACCGCATTTCTTTCTTTTTTTTTTTTTTTCATACAAGTAACAGTTATTTAAAATGTCATGCACCTTAATAAACACACAGCAGCACCTTTGGATAAACCAACTCAGCATTCATTTCATCCTCTCTCCGCTGCCTCTGCTGGCAACCGCAAAAATGGGACAGGCGAGCAGAGCGTTGCTGCTTCACCAACTCCTTAACCTGCAGAGATACTGCTGCCGTTCCACTCCGAGTGCTACCTCCGTCTCCGCCCTTCTCTCCGTGCCTCCCTCTTTTTTTCCCCTTCCTTTCTTTTTTGCTCCGAGCCGCTCTCCTGTCAGGTCCTTGTTGCCTGGCAACTGCTGTCTTAAGATTTTCCCGGCAGAGTTTGGAAGGTAATAAAACAATGCCCCAAGACAAACACAAGCTGGAACCGGAAAGGCCTCGGGGATAAAAATGGAGGGGAGAGGAAGAAAGTGAGCGAGGACGGCGGTTCCCTTATAGGACAATCAAAACTCTCTCCTCGGCTTAGCTGTAACAAGAAAGGAGACTAACGGCATCAAATTCAGCTCTGAATTTGTGCCTCTGACAGGATATTGAGAGAAAACTTGGGGGGGAATGCAAATTGAAATGTTACTCCAAGGTGACTGAGCATCCACGCAGAGAAACAGATGTCTTCTTCAAGGTTTCTGAGTCCCAAGGTTATGCAAACATATGGTAATACATTACAGCACTCTTCATCTATTGAAAGAAACCCATATTCACCTTTAGTGTGGTTTTTACAGTAGGAAGCCTGTATGGGGGTTATGATTGACATATTCAAGATGTTTATTTGCGCAACAGCCGGCCAGCTTTTTAACCGTCCTCCGTCAGGATGTGTCAGTTTTCACAACTTCTGTGGAAAGAAATGTTTGTAAAAATAAAAAAATTAAAAAAAATCAACCCACTGAAAATCTAATCCATCAAGCAAATTTAATTTTATTGAAATTTTACCTCTTTTATTTTTTTAATCATGTCACTTTGAGATAATAATCCAGGCGAAAATAAAACCTTTGGAGCCAACGCAGATTTTTCATCTCGGAAAATGCATGAATGCAAAAAAGGATATTGTGTCACTGATGAAACTAATGAACTGCTTCCACAATGTTTATTTGAACTCATCTGGATTATTCAAATTGTGTGATTTGGTCGCATCTCAGTGAAACAGAACCCCATTGATAGCCTTTTTAACAGTTCATTTCTAAAAGTGGACCTACAGATTTCTTGCACACACATGGAAACATTTTAAATGTATATTTTCTGTGACTTTTATCATTTGTGCTTAGAAGTAATGAAAACCCTCATTTCAGTTTCTCAGGACATCTAAAAAAATCAAACGGGCAGTTAAAAAGAAATATTTTAGATAAACACATTTCATGATTTGGTCACCAGATCATGCCAAAGACTGTCAACTGAACATCTGTCCAGCAGGCAGGGAGTGACGGCCTTCGACAGAACGGTGGGACACAAGAGCTCGATCCTGAAGAAGCTGGTTAGTGCTTTCTGACCTAATGTCTGTACATCACTGTAGCTGAGTGTGAAGACGTGTCAGAAAGCCAAAAGTGCCCCATTCGAGTCTCCCCATCACTCTGTCTGTTTGGTGACAAACAGAGTTTCTCTACTTACAGTTGATATGGTAATAAAGAAATTAATCCCAAATGGTTCATGCTGTTCTAAGAATTGCAAAGGAAGCAATATTGTGGAACTGTAAGAAGAAACAGAGTTTAAATATAATTTGTTTTAGCAACTTATCAGATTGCATTTCTATAGAAATAATGTCCACTGGTTAAAAAAAAAAAAAAAAAAAATCAACCAAAGGAATTCAACTTAATTTAATCCAATCATGCGTAAATACATCTCTTAGCATGGACATTGCCATCCAGACATCAATTGTCCTTCTGTGTCAGAAGTCCTTTATTGGTTTCATATAATCTTCATTTGCAGTATGTAACTTTTTTTCTTTTTTACACTTTTTTTTACATATGTGTTGAAACTGTTACTTTGTCCTGACAGATAATTTGTGAAACAAATCAAGCTCCTCTCTCTTCTCCCACTGCTCCCAGTGCTAACGACTGTGTGAAATGAATCTACTTATCTTATGAGTTTCACTTTCTTTTTTTTTTAATTCTTAAAATTTTTTTTGTTGTATTTGGACAGTGTTTTTTTTTCTTCTTTTTTTTTTTTTTTTTTGCACCAAACAACAAAGTAATCATCAAACATGGCACAGGGCTCTCTCTGCTGTAGCTCCACTCTCAAATTCAATTAATTATTTTATTGTATAGTTTCAATCTGTGTGTTCGCCGTCGGAGATGTCAGGTGGAATTGAAGACGAGAAAGATGAAAGACACTCTCCTCCCCTCCCTCACTAATCAAAATGCAAATATCCGTCTTCCTATCGGGGTATTAGTGCATCGCTGAGGGTGCACACCAGGGCTCTAAATTGAAACATGATGAATACACAGGTTTTATGGCTGCTCCGAAATAAATAAAAGATCGCCGTTGGAAAATAAATTGTTTAAAAATAGCAAACGGTAAGAGTCACTCTAAAGTAGCAATAGAAATCAGGAAGAAGCCAAACACAAGAGTCAGGGGCTTTTAGTGAGAGTGTAGAGGCAATAACTACAGAACACTTCATGTGTCTGTCACTCAGAAACGTCTCAGAGCTCCAGGGTTTGTAACGAACCTATGCAGCAACGTGCTGAAATAAAAGCCAGGTCATAACTTAAGCCACAATGTCTATTGTTGCAGTTAAAAATCTAAAAAAAGTGATGAGAACCATTATATTATACTCGGCTCCCTTAAATGTGTTACCCTTTCTCATTATAAAGCCTGACTAGAGGATTAATCAGACCCAAAAGGGTCATGTTGACTGCAGAGTTAGGGCTGATCAATCTGAACAGACCATCATTTCTGGGAAACAGGTGATGCCGTCATGGTGTTGAGACACCACCGCTAAGAAGGTACAGGGAAGTCAGCCAGAGTCCATAGGGAAATGGATGAAGCTGAATCCAGCATAAAACTGGTGGAGGCTTTAAAAGACAACATTGGGACTTAAAGGCAAAGAAATGGCGAAGACCGAAGTATCTCCATCTTTAGAGAACAGACAAAGTCCAGACGTAAATCCTGTTGAAAAACAGTATCGAGACTTGAGAAGTGACGTTCACAGACGCTCTCTGTGCAGTCATACTAAGCAAAAGCTCTTTTTTTTTTTTTTTTTTTTTACAGAAAATTCAAATGTTGATTATATTCTCAAGCTGACACACACACACACACACACACACACACACACACCCCTCCCCCACACACACACACACACACACACACACACACACACACACACACACACACGCACACACACACACCCAAACCCTGCTTTCCATTTGTTTTTTTGTCCAGTATGGACATGTGAAGCCAAAATACAAAAACTGAAAGCTACACTTTTTCATTTTTATCTCCATAAAAGATCGTCTTTGGAACAGGAAATCAGCAGGATCAAAGGATATAAGCAAAAAGCGACATTAATTACTGGAACATAGTCATCACAGCATGCTACGGATGAGTTATTAGGATGGTGTGAAGGTTTCTGTTTAAAGTTCTGAAACTGTGTAAAATCTTTGTGTGATCAGGGCGTTTATTACAGACATCGATTCCACACACCACTGTTGCATGTGTGCAATTACTTTCATTTTCTGGTGTTCTGATATTTTCACGTTCTGCCTGAGATCTGAGGTCATTCCCCAACCATGATCCCTGCCCAGTCCAATCCGTGGAGCTTTAATCACTCACTGTCATCCGTTGCCTTGAGCGTTGTTCTTCTCCCTCTTTGTTTCTCGTCCACTTTCTCCTCTGCTGCAGAAGCCGTCGACGCTTTGAAAGTCTCCAACTTTCCCTAACTGTAGCTCTTCTCCTCAAGGAGCCCGAATGCTTTGTGAATAACTTTTTTTTTTTCCAATTTTTACAAGAATCTTTCATTTTCATGCGAAACGCCCACCATTTCAATACATTTTGCAGGCGTTCTTGACTTGGGGCAACTCTTTACAGCAGGAAGTTTTATAGATACAGCTGCACACGATTATCCAAGAGAGCCAGTTTCATCCTGAGCACCATGGACCTCTGTGCCGTATCTCAATGATATTCGTAATTACAAATGCCCACCTCATGATGGTGCCACAGGAGAAGCTGCAGGCGCCTTTGTAATCATTTCGATTAAGATCCGTCCTCTCGGGCACACGAACGGCAGGAAAAAAAATTACATGGCACTATATTGGTTTGGACCAATGCGGTGGATTGGATGACACACTGATTGACACCACGGGCCCCGGAGCTGAATCGCAAGCACTTCAAAGAATACTAATACCGTCGAGTGGTAAAGCACATGCGGACGTCTTTCAAACATTTTACCAAAGCAAAAAAAAAAAAATAAAAAAATAAAAAATTGGCCATTCTAATACACATTTAAGACACAGTTTCATAATAGCTTTTACCCTTTATTACAGCCCCTGTACTGAAGAGATAATAATAAATCAATTTCTTATAACGATTTGCACCGGCTAATTGGTCCATTTTGCATGTTTTTTTACCTTATCAGTTTTACTTTAACAAGAAATTGAAAATGAAGTTGTTACAATTTTAGCTTCTATCATACTGAGAAAAACTAACATGAGATGTGGATCTCTGCAGCTCCTCCAGAGTCACTATGGTCCTCATCGCTGTTTCTCTGATTAATTCTCTACTCCTACTTCTTTGCCAGTGTAGCTGGATGCTCACAGGTTAGCGGGTTTGCAGTCGTGACGCGCTCTCTGTTTTTCAAGCTATACAAACCTTGGAATGTTGTTATATAACCTAAAAGTGCTTTAAACTTCTCTGCATTCATTGGTATTCTTAAGTTTATGTCATTTGTTCATTAATGTTCACTGACAAACCTGAGAGGCCTTGACAGAAAACATACTGAAATTAAGATAAGCAAACAATTAGAGGCAGCTGGTTGCAATGCATTTCACTGAGGGGTTTCAGAGTAAAGTGGGCTAAACGCAAATGAATCACAGAGTGATGCTTTACAGATTTTGTTTTGGTTTTCTTCTCTCTCTCTTTTTTTTTTCGCCACATCGATTTTTTTCGTTACCCGAGTCTGGAAGCTTCTCGTTTCGGAGAGCAACACAAAGAAGCTAATGGAATAAGCGCGAATGCATTGTTGTTTCCACTGAGTGACAATGAGACACAGGAATGCACGCTGTCACATGCGATGCACTGGTGGGTCGCAGGTACACGTCGTCTGCTAATATTAGAATAGATTGGACGGATGCTGCTCACGTATGATTATGTGCGTCTGTCTTATTCCGACACGCTTGTGTTTGTGCAGCAGCAGCTTTATAAATGCCCCTTTTGAGAATATCTTGCCAAAGGTTGAGCACCCAGCATTCTCCTAAAGAAGTGGAAGGTAAATAATGGAGCAGCTAAATGCTGCTGTTCAGAATGGAGACTTTGCACCTGAGGTGGTAATTTAAAGAAAAAAAAATAGTCTCCCTTCTCAAGCCACCCCCCTCTCCCTGCGCCTTGGTTGAATTAATCGTGTGAAGTGCCATGAATGAAATAAAAAATTCTGGAGCATCAATTTAAGAAGAGGTCGTCCTTATCCTTCATTCTGCCTGAAAGGCAGAGACCCTTTAGATCAAGACGGGCTTTGTTCTCTACCCGCTTCTCTGTCTAATTCTGGCGGATCATTTGTTTAGGCTCTCTCTTGACCTTCAGTAATGTGTCCACGCTGTGTTTGAATAGCAGTTACAGTGGGGCTGAGCTGTGACTCAAATCGAATACTCAAGATGAATATGTTCTTATTTTCAACAAGGATCTGGAGTGCAGGTGTAAGTGGCACTTATAACACTGTACTATTTCAGTAATATATTCTGAAAAAAAAATGAAAACAGTGCATCCATTCAAAAATTTCACATCTAATCACGTTACGAACTGTTTGAAATTATTTATCATGATTTACTGGATAAACATAAGGCAAAAAAATATATATAAAAAATATTAACTAGTTTTTTGACAAGCACAAATATGAAAATTTGAACTTGGAGGGCAAAGGAGGGATCTGGATGCACACTTCAGATTTTTACTTATCCTCCAAATTCCTGCAACCCAGGATACTTTGTAAGAATTCTGTTTGGGAATTTCATACCAGCATTCATGAACTTGACCAAAATGTCTCTTCCAGGGGAAATCCAGATTAAAAGACGGAAATATCAGTTTTTGATTATTGCAACAGAAAAAAAAAAAGCAAAACTGTAAGCGAGTTAGCTTAAAAAATGTAGTTCATCACAGTGATAGGTATGAGAACAATTTTAGTGAAATTGAAGTTGCAAATAAAACTAACATAAGGCGGATATAAAATCCCAATGACATGCATTGAAACCTACGGCTAGAGCGTAACATTTGAAAAAGTTCAAGGGATGCGAATACTTTCGCAAGGCAGTAATTATTCTCAGTTGTCAGAGCGACGTTTGGACTACAAAATGCCGGATCAAAGATCGGAGAGGCTCCTGGCACAGTTCCAGGTCAGATGGCGGGTCCTCTCCTCTGTCCGACCACCGAGCTGCTGCGGGAGGGTCATTAGAGTCTGAAACATATGCCATTCTGCATGCATGGTCTGCTGTCCAATTAGTGGTCTGGGAGCAGCAGTCGAAAAGCTGAATAGGGAGCGTGGCAAAATGCATGCAAACATGAGTTTTGGATTAATCTCAGACACATTGTGCACATGTGTTTGTGGCATTTGCAATTCTGAGTTCCCCCAGTTTTGCATAATAGTTTAAGTGTAGTTTGTGAAGGAGAAAGATTAGTATTTTCTCACCCTCTACAGGAGTGTTCAGATTCAGGAACACAGCCACTCACTGTGGGTATCATAAATCTTTTAAACTCCTGTCAAGTTACACCAATATCCCCCCACATACAAAGAAAGTGTGTCGCCTCTCTGAGACACATAAAATCTTAGAAGAAAATATCTTTTCCAAGTTATTTATTTATCCCTTTCCCTCGCCCACACGTTTCTGGCAGTTTTCATCTGCTTCACCGGTACTGATATCCAGGATTCGAGGTTGTTTGACATTTTTTATTTGCTTTCAGAAGAAGGAGGCAAGGACGTAGCTTAGCGACTTCCACTGCCGTATACAGCCAATTCTGCAGTTTGCTATACATCACAGACAAACAATTTTTGTGCACTACAGCAATGACAAATAAATAAGAATCCTGACCAACTGATGTTTCACCGCTCTATAACTGAAAGCAGCTGAACAAGTGAGCAAAGCTCTGCACAGTAAGCAAAAATTGTCTGTCTTCCAGAGCGCACAATGTTTAACATAATCTATTTTTTTTACAAGGTTCTTCTGCCTTTCATTTCTATAATAAGTCAAATTCACATTGCGTGTTTGTTTATGTTAACCCCGTCAAATGGCATCTTGCTAGCACTTTTTGAATGTCCCAGAAAGCTCGTTGGACTTGCAGGCGTCTCAATGCTTTGAGGGAACGTTTGAAGAGTTTGAAGCCAGTTTTTTAAGAGTTTACCATTTGCAGACATACTTAAAAAAACTGGCACAGCTGGACAGTGCTGCAAAGGAGAAATCCCCGGTGTTGAAACAGAAAAACCCATTGGTAATCTTCTTGATGTTAATCTTTTAGGACATATTTTTAATTTGTTCCTTTTTGGGAGAAAAGCCACATTTCGCCAGGATGACTTGTTGCATGTGTAGAAATTTGCGCCGCTGCTTGTGGAGTGTTTTGGATGTTGCAGCAATGAGGCCATTTTCAGTCGTGGTCTGGTCACTCTTGAAACAGTTTCAGGTTCTCGTCTCTAAGTGGTCGCATGTCACTCTTCCTTCACGACATTCGACATGTCATCAAAGAAAATCACCCAAACTGTGTGTGTATCAGGTTAGAATATTTAAGAGACTGAATAATAACATCTCTTTTTCTTGTGTTTGCTCAAAATAAATCCTATGGTATTGAGGTTGTTGCTGAGCTTTTCAATTATAGCAGCTTTGCATGTGGGTGAACATTTCCCTTTGTTAAAACTATAAGCCCATATGCAGCACAAGATATCCTTACACCCCATACTTATCTCTGTCAGAAGCTCCGCCTCTGCAGCTTTCACTACAGAGATCCCCAACTTTTTCTTTTTTTTGTTTTTTTTTCCCAGAAAGCAAAGCTGCAATAAAAACAGCGTGTAACAAGAAAACAAAAATACACACTCTGTCTGGGGGTAGTTCAGTTCAGTTTGGCCACTGATGACCTCAGCAAAGCCAAGGACTAGTGGGGTCCAACACCTCAACAAAGATGGATTTTGTTGCCCCTGAATGGGCCGGGATTATCTCTACTGCACAGGAGTCTGAAGAAAGGGTGCTTCAGAACATCTCTGCGTGGTGAAAAATGAGGGACCGAGATACGATTTCTTCTTTAATTCACAAGGGGTAGTAGCCTGGCTCTGATAAGACACAAGTGATCAACTTCCTTTGATTTGGTGGGTCCCCTCTCCTCTGCTCTGCTGATATGCTGGATATACTTTTCCTCAACAGGTTACCGCGTCGCTACAAAAGCGAAAAGGAAAGTGAAGGAAGATGGAAAAGACTCACCTGCAGGTTGAAGAGACGCCATGTAAGTGCAGAGCAGAGATCTGGATTTATGATACGAGCGATGCTGTGAGCGCCACCAGACTGGGAGCCTGATTTTCCCAAGGTTTTGCATGTACAAACACAGGTGCAAACCTGATAGGATGTGCAAATGTAATCTACAAATAACACCCAAACAGGATCAGCAATATGAGGACATAACTCCACTGTTTCATCTTGATGGAGTTCGTCTATTTCGCCCAGAAAAAGATTATTTTTATTCCAAAAATTGTGCCAGAAAGGGGTGTTTGTGTGTTTGAATTTTCTGACAATATATATGCAGTTAAATCAAAATTAAAAACACAATAACTGAACTTAAATGTTGTGCCACGTTTACTCGACAAATTGAACATTAACAGCCACCAGAGACCAGAAAACCGTCACAGAGCCAAAATGGTAGTGCAAGTGTATCAGATAGAAATAAACTTACTGAGCAATTTTTTCTTTGCTCAAGCAATTTGGAACTCTTTATTTAGAATCTTTGTCGATCAGGTTCATAGTTTATAGCATGTACTTCATCAAATGGTTTGAATTCTTAAAGTCCTGAGGAAAATGAAGAGCTAGATTATTCATTCTGATGGCAACTACGGCTCAGATGCTCATTTTGCTTCAGAAACTATAATATAATGGAGGCAATCAACATTGCTAAATGAAACGTGCCTGTTAAATTTACCGTTTTGCAGCAGCAAAGAATCCATGATGGATAAGTAACATCTTCAGTCTTTTGAACCACAAGTCCTCCCTTAATTTCATCCTACAAGCTTTGATCAAATGGACCATTATTAGTTGGCTTTGGGACGCAAATACAAGCCTGTCTTCACATCAGAGAAAGCCACAGTGTGAAAATGAAGCCCAATGTTGTAATGAAAGACGATCGTTTGATTTAAAGAAACATTACTTTGACGAGGTGGTAGCGTTTACATCATCTTGGTTGGGATAAAATGCACACCAGGCACATGAAGTTGTTTTTACTACTTAAATGTCAACTGGCAGCGTGAGAATTACCAAAACCTCAAAGGTTTTAAGAAACTTTCCGACATATCGTCATTCTTTTGACCACCACAGTCAGTGTTTCGGGTTAAGACTGATCATGTGTCATTGAAATGGCTTCTCTAAATTTCAAACTTTGAAAATATTTGTTTGAAATATTCAAAACAAGACAGTTTTACACTTCGGCATGTGCAGGCACTCTGACACCGAACTGCAACTCCACAGTTTCTGTTGTTCCTTCCATCCTACTTGGCCCGTCTCTCCTCCCAACAGGCCCCCAGTTGTCACAAACAGTGTCAGCAATGGTCCCTCAAACCACCCGAGCCATAATTAAATCTCCAGATCTGAAATGCCAGCGTTTCTGCTGACATCTAGTCAATATAGGCTGGTAATTACGTTCTTCTAATTTATTCATCTCAAAATGATAATTGTTCACCTTGACATAATTCGACTACGTCTGATCCATTGCTGCGGAGTGCTCTAATTGCATTTACCAAGTGGGCTGGGGGGAAAGAAAAAGCTCATTTCCAAACAAATAGAAAACCCAAAACAAGACGAAGTTGGAAACGGCCTCTTGACAACTTCTGGTAATTGGATATTTATATCTTATTGTCTGTTTCCAGGGTTTCACATATATTATCATCATCATATATTATCATGTGGCACAATGATTTACTGCCAGTGCCGAAAGTTCTTACTGATGTCAAATTGCTGACATAGTCGTAATACACTTCTGAAAAGGTCACTTGTGTCTGGGCTATCAGTGTTTGGATGATTTTGTCACAGCTCAGGATTCCAGTGAAACCCATTGGGCACGAGGAAAATCCACCAAGTCTGATGGTAACAGAGAGTCTCGATTTTTGAAGTCGTACAATTTTCACATCTGACTTCTTCAGGCTTGAATTATTGTTTCCTCGGTTCTAGTAGCTGCTGAAAGCTAAAAAACGCGTCATTTCCCAATTTGTAAGGACAGAATCTCTTTGAAGCAGCTTTCATCACATCGTCATAAAGTTCTTCGTACAACTACATATTACAGATACTTGATGGTCGAAACGTCTTTGGTTTACTGTCACTGCAAACTCCTTGCATCTGAAAAGATGCGACAGAAAACTTCAGCTTTTAATTGGTGTCGTAGCCAAATATGATTTTCATTTTAATTTAATTTTAAAACAGGAACGCACTCATTACTGAAAGAAGATTTTACCATTGTCCATTTTGAAAAATGGAAATGGTTTTTAACCCTACTACATGAGAACATAATCATGAAGCACAAGGAAGTGGGGAAAACAAAATCATGTGCCTAAGCAAGAACGTAAAATATCTTCTAATTGTGTATATGAGTATATTTTGGTAAAAATATACACAAGCTAATTGCACATTATATGGTATGAAAGCTTGCTTTGATTGAGTCCATTGCTTTCTCTCAAGCCTACCTAAATACTTTTGCACGTCTGCATGCAAAAATTCTTGCAGCAACAGAAAGAAGAATACAAATATAGAAAATGCTAAAACTACAATGAGCAAAAACACATCGCGTTATAGATCATGACCCACCGCACACTCATGGTGAATTTTTTTTCAGCTTGTTACAGCCCCGACCCCAGCTGCTGCTTTCCTTTGGCTGCTGACTTATAATCCAAAGCAGACTGACTACATAAGCTTACTGAAATGTGCAATGAATAATTCAATGTTTGCTCTGTTGTCGTCTAAGTAGCAAACACGTTTTCACTGCTTCTTCCAAAGCATGTGAAATTATGAAAGATTTAGGGCGAAGAGCCCAAAATGTCAATTGATGTACAATTATTAGAAGCGTAAAAGACTACAGATGCTGTGGTTTAGAGGTAGGCGGGATTTTTTCCTTTTCTTTATAGATAGTTTGAAGATTCTGAAGGGAGAAAATGTGACAAAAGGTTGAGAAAAAGAATAGAAGCTGTTCACGATCCACTATCCAACTTCCAGAAATAACATATAGCCTGAAGAATAATTATGTAATGACATTTTCAAAAATCACCAAAGTATGTCTTCATGCTATTTCAGAAGTGTTTCTGCATCTCATCCCATTGCTTTGCAATAAAAGCTCACTGTTCATTTGACAGATTCCCAGTCTTGGGAATTAAAGTGGATCTGCAATGGTGCATCTCCTAATGACATCCTATTTCCCACAACAGTCCTGACATTTTGGCTGCCTTATTTGTTTTGCACTCTTTGCCGTCTCTTTGAAGGTCACTCCCAAATTACTTTAAAGCATGCAAATCACTATGTCCACAATCCACCTTTAGTACTCAATGAGCTGAAGCAAATGGAGGAGACAGCCGAACGGCACAAAAGTGGTGAAAATATGGATAATCTTTTAATATAGTTCTGTTTTCAGCAAAATCCCGCTGCAAGTAGAGGTATATTATAATCCATAGTTTCGGGTAATGGCATTGATATCGTGAACAAGGGTGCTGAACAGTTTTATGATGTTATTGTGTGGAGAAATAATTAATATGGTATTGCGTTATTTTTTTCATTTTTGGTTAAACAATCATGCAAACGTAAACCCCCACTTTAAGGCCTCCTTCATACAGGAGGAAGGCCGTGCCGAATGTAGCATGTACATAGATTTGTTAGCGCCTACTAACCTTGCAGCTGACTTTCTAATATGTGACAGATTAATCCTTTTTATCTTGAATACGAACAAAAGGTCAGTTTCAATGCTGTAGTAGTCTGCTGGATAACACTCAGATTTTGCACTTGTGGGGTGAATCCTACAACCAGTTCGCTCTGTGGATACCGGTAAATTCAACGCCACACGGGGCCCACTGGCACATGGACACCTGCTCACTTCAGAAGCTGCTGAAAGGGGGACACAAATAACACAAAAAGGCTGTGACATTTTATCTACCAATGAAGAGAAAGAGAGAGTGTGAGAAACCGGTCATAAAAGTTAATCAAGGCAGCCTAACAGACACTGTGCCCGGGTTCAAATGATTTTACCTGGAGCACAGTGGACAGGACGTCTTGCTAACCATTAGCGTCCCTTTTCGTAGACAACTGCTTTAATGGCATCCTCTCAAATCAATAAAACTACTAGTGATATTTGTTGCCCCATTTCAAAGATGCGGCTAATGATGAAGCTGCAGAAAGTTTGTGAATGTACAGGGAATTTTCAAAGATAGTTGCCAGCTCACCGAAGCAACATTGCAGATGTTGTAATTATTGCATCTCTATTGTCGGATGGCATAACTGTCCCAGTTGTAGCTGCATCTCAACACGGTCTGAAAGAGCCATGCAAAGTGCATGACTCTTTCATGCCCTTTTGCTGTTGACTTCCTGCAGAATCACAGGACCAAGAGAAAAAAGCCTTAAAGCTGTTTCTGTTCTTGCCGTTTATATTGGTGTATCGGAAAACACATTACATAGATATAAATATGTAGGAATTAAATATACAATGTGGAGCATCATGTTCTATTAAATGTTTTGATGACTGTCTTGTTTAGTATGGAGGTGAAGAAAGTGAAATATATATACTGAGTTTATTTTCCTGCTGCATAAGCATATTGAGGAACTTTTTGATACTTGCAGACCACCTAACGTCTGGTACTGAAAACGAATAGCTCTGCATGTGGCCTCAAGTGTTCAGAATTTGGGTTTTATTGCAGCTGCAAGGTTGTCAGTCGGAACCACTTGAAGTATTGGGTAAGGGGAAGTGAGTCTTCATCAGCTCAAACAGAGCGCCTCCATCAGAGAGTCTCGGTGTTGCGTCAGAGTTTTTGACAAGTCCAAGAATCTTGTCGTTCAGCCTGAGGTTTTCATTACGGGAACTGTGTTTTTTTTTTTTTCTGGTGGGAAAGGAAGTTCATTCTGAAGTGTCGGTGTGTGTTATCGCATGTTCTTTTTACCCCACTGAAATTCAAAGCAGACTCCAAATAGTGTGACAGATGTTTGATCAGTATTCTCAATACAGTATTTTGTCTTGTTGCTTGAAGTTAATGCAAATTTAACAGTATGTGCTCATGTTAAAGAAAATATTTCCCTATTTATCTTTTTCTAATTTATTTATTTTTTTCTAATGAGGGAGATCGCTGCAAAAAAGCTCTTTGTATTTCAATTCATTAGATATGCATTTGACTGCATCCTTTAGTTTTGCAACAATGTGTAGTATAAATTAAAAAAAAATCACATCAACTTGCCTCTAAACTTCTGTGACTCACAATTCCACCAGTTTTTGTGTCTGTGTGAGACCCTGCTGGGTCTCTCTCATCACATTTCCCCCTCGCTCCATGTCAAGATACGAGATCTGCAGTGGAGATTATTAGCAAGAGCTTTCAGCAGTTTTTTGCCCTGAGTCTCCAGAGACTTATCTACAGTAGCAACTCAGCATTTGGGCGAGAGCTTAAATTAGACAGTCGTCGAATTTGGGTGAAATACAGAGAACATTTGTGCGGTGTGTGGATGTGTTGCGGGAACCAAGACAACAGGCCAGATTAATGATGTTGCCCAGAAGTCAAAAACGAAACTGAGAAGAATCTCTGCAATCTGGCACACGGCTGTGTTCGAAGAGCCGGAGAATGTCCTAAGAACTGTTTCTATCTTGGACAACTCTGCACCTCATTATGTGGTTCCAAACCATAACATTTGTGCCAAAAATAAAGAATTGTGGGATTTACGTAGTCAGCAAAGGGAGAGGAAAAACAAAAATGCTGCCCAAAAGCTACAATCATGTGAGTGTGACTTTTTTGTTTGCAGAACAAGAACCAGGAATAAGGAATTTGATCGTCTTGAGTGAATGAGGAGACTGCTGTGGATTTGACAGTTGCCACAAAAGAAAAATCAACTTAAAGACAAATGTTTTAACATTATCTATAACACATTTTATAACATTAAAGGCAGTAATAAATCTTTTTTCAAAAATATTTTCAGTTACCACAATCATCTTGCATTTTATTAGGATTTCAAATGACAGACCAACCCTAACACAGTGCTGAGAAAGAAAGAATACATGTTTTTTATTTTTTCATATAAAAACATAACTGAAGTGAATGTTTTAAGTCTAACAATTCTCAGATATTATATTAGTACCATTTTAGAGATCCCTGCTCATTTTTGATAAAAAATAAAAAAAAAAAGCTTCTTGGCTGAATTTAAATAATTACAAATCTAAAACTGCTACAGGCCTGAATAATTTTGGGTTTAACTTTGCATGTTTTGGCTCATAAAATCGAATATGTCCTAGGTGCACAGTCAGAGAATCGTGCTCTCCTTTATTTATAATCAACTCCAGACACCTTCTGCGGCGTATTTTCAAGCTCTTGAGTTTGTGCTCCGTCCTCGCAAATTAAACAGCACATATGTCTCAGGAGCATATGAGCTCTTTCTTTACAAGCTAAATGACAGCCTGGGTGAGCGCTGACCCTTCTGGATGTAAAGAGCCTGTCATTGTTTCACACATTCTCCACATCCATCCTTTTAGTAATATGCCTCCTCCTGCCAGCGTGTATTTGAATATTTCATTCAAGACAGATGGAATCCTAATCTTAGCTCCAAGCTGTGGCGTTTTGTCACAGATCCATTTTCCAATCAAGCCGTCTACATCCACTCCGCCATTTTTCGTCGCCCGCTGCTGCTGTGTTTTGTCCTCCCTCTGGCTTTGCCAGCCATCACTCACCGAGCAGACTTTCTTCTCCTCAGCCTCTTTCCTTCCTGCTGACTTTCTTTACTGAGGTGCTTCAGATTGAAATGCCTGAATATTTAATATATTTAATTTTCACCATCATACATTATGTTAGGTCTAATATGCAAGGACTAATTTGATGTCTTGACGTAATATTAGCATAATGGAGTGCGTGGAGAAGGTCTAGTGGTGACTGATGTTGAAAGGGTGAAGCTTTGTTGTTGAAAACACTTTTATTCTTCATGAAAAAAGCCCAGGCTTTACTTTGAGCCTTTGTTTTTCGTCAAACAAGGAAAAGGAGGAAAACAGTCGGAAATACCACAGAAAGCGGATAGTAGCTCATCACGATGAGGCCGCAGTGCAGAAAATGTGTTCCTTTATTACAGTGGCTTCACATTCAACAAAAATATGATGGACAAGGATTTATCATGCCACGGAGGTTTGGAGCTTCGCTCAGCAGACGCAGCAAAGTACTGACCAGGTCCAGATTTTTTCTGGAAATCTCAAGCAACAATCTAATAAAATATAAAAGCTGCACGATGCTTGGTGTTCCATCATTCTCAACCGCTAGATCTGATAGTATTTCAAATTAAAAATGTGTTTTTAACTTCAGTCTATTCTCTTGTGTAATTTTATTCAGTGATGCCAGTCACTGTATCTAAGACATGCATTATTTATTATGGATTTAACATGAATTAACAAAGGAATCTGGACTACTCCTTATCATTATTGTAGAGGACAAGTACGCTTAACAACAGAATACCTCAACATGAGGCAAGGCTGGTCAATAAAAGTAGAAATCTATAGCTTCTTCGTGGACAGAAAAAAAGCCCTCCTAATGTGACAGCATTATCGAGATTTAATTTGAGTAATAAAGCACAGCTTAACCTTGCGGCAAAAACTCCTCATCTGATCAGGGTGTTAAAAAAAAAAAGTTCTTGTTTGAAAATCAAACTTTTCTCATCAATCCTCATCAGCTGCTCACCCATAAAAGATAAAGGTTTGTTTACCTAACTTTGATGGTTCATCTCCCTGATGAGAGTTTCTGCTTCGCCACTATTAATGATCACTGCAAAATTTTCTGAGCAGAACAGCGACGCAACAATAATAGGTTTCAGTTGCTGATGCGGCCATGAATCATTCTGATGGACGAGATGTTCTGGTGGGAGGTTTCTCACCTTTTGTATTAATGACATTTTAAACATCATCAGAATGAGATCTGAGCCTTTTTTTCTTTTTCTGTTTTTTTGTTTCACTAAAAAATATTTTGTTAATTTCGTCACACTCCGTGCAAATAATCTGTAATTAATTTGTGGGTCCGAAGTTCGTTCGTATGGAATATGTCTGAGTCTGCGTTGAGCATCTGAGAGCGCTTTTATGTCCCTCCGGATTGTCAGGTTCCATTAATTGCTGCTTTGCTTGTGCTTTAAGAAGTTGTGACTGGCCCACCACCCGACTGTCACTCGTCTTTCATTATTTACTCATTCAAATGAGAGAAAAATGTTCATGTCGACATTAATGACTCCACCAGAGAGGTGGAAGAAGGACTGAACTAATTAAGGAGACTGACTCACCTCACCAATAGAGGGAATTTAGTGTGGATATTGCGGTGTACTATTTCCCCCTCACCACCACTGCCGCCACATTGAAACCGTCTCCATTTTTAATTGCCGCTAACTCAAAAAAGTTTCGCGCAGTGACGCACAGACAAACAGAGAGGGACGGGGAGTCATTTAGGCCGATCGCACCAAGAGTACGTTCACTGCAACGGTGAACCAAAATGGGACTTTGTTTTTAATTCAAAATATATGGACTACAAATGCATTTAAAATGATATTTTCCTTCCAAGTCAAGAACAAAACAAGAAAAAAATTTGAAACCCAATTTTTCAAAACAAAAACCCCAACTATTATTCTTCATTTTTGAAACATTTAATCATCATACCATTGACGTTTAATGGGAGGATCAGGAAATTCTTCCCCCACATTGAAACAATATTACATACAAGCTTGAGGTGTTCGTCATGCACAAAGCTATATTCCATACGTACAAAATGAGGTTGTGACATCATCGTTTTACTCAAATCTACATTTGTGAACTACAAATACATTGTGGTGCAGCGTTAAGCCCAGATGTATTCATAAACCCTGGCAATTTATATTTCAAATCAGATTTATTAAAAATGTTGATGATTTATTTACATGTTTTTGAAATTTGACTTATATCTGAAGCCAAACTTAGAAATAATTTAGCTTTGTGTGGAAGGGTAAGGGTCTCACAAAGCACCAATGAAGCCTACATGTATTAGTGATCCAGGGACATAATAATATAATGACATTAAACAAAGGTCTGAAAACATATGAACACCCATCAACGGCAGACAATCAGGTTCCTGAAATAAAATCTGTGGCGAGATATTTGAAGACGCTGCAGTTTTAAGCTGGTGGCTGCTTATAACTTCTGCATCTCCCTGATTCATGGTAATGTGAAAAGGCTCTCAAGAAACAGGACACAGTGGCTTTTTCCTTCGTCTCTGTCTCAAACACTTTCCTCCTTTAAACAACATCCTCCTGTTTACAGACCCCTACACTTTTCGTCAAAGGAAGGCTTTTTGATAAATTAACTTGGATATTGAGAAGCATCCCTGCAAATGCCTGCACACACACCAAGAAAGCAAGCACGGCTATTGAGTGGGTGGTAAATTGCCAATTAGAGGATGACATTGTACTGCAAGACCTATATACATTTAAGGATTTGGGTGGAGGTGGCGGCGGAGTAGAATGGGTCTCCTCTGTTGAAGCACTACCTGTCAGTCAAAAACCACCTGGGGAGATGTTGTGTTTGCGTTAAACTCCAATTAATAATAGTTTTAATAATAAAACTTCCTCTCCAGGGGATAGAAAAGATGCTGGGTTTCAGTTGTAACATCTCAATCATTATAGAGCCTTTATTAAAAAGGAAATGTTGGGCAGATATTTGAAAACAGCCTTTCTGTGCATGCAACACTAATTTGGTCAAGTGGTAAATTGTAGAATGTGATGCAGTAGATGTGCTTTGTATTAGTTTGCAGTGGTTGCAAAGTCCAAAAGGCCACACACAGAGGTGAGCAGAAAATATCAGTAGGTAAGACTTTGGAATGGCCTGCTTCATGTTCTGTATTAATGACACTTCTGGATTGGCTGCTTTGCTAATGCTAGTCACCAGCATGTGAAGTTGTGTCTACCTTCAGACTCATTGTTTGAACAGAAACGCTCTTGGCATCTGCATCATCATGTCCACTTCTGCCTTTGCAGAGCACCAAGTACAGAAAATTCAGCCATCTGTTCAGTACAAAGAAATGGTGACTTCAATTTGAGTTAAACTGGGACAAATATTTAGATGATTGGTGACATAAGTCCTGAACTTTCTTAACTTTTCCAGCCCGATCATCCCAAATTGCAGATGCATTTGATCTCCTAAGAAATCTTGTCAGAAATACTAAAATGACAGAAACAGACATACTGTTGGTGAAAATTCCTTATTAAAGCCCAATCTAACATCAGCCAGTCACAAAATCTCAAAATATGGAAACTGTCAAACTAACTTATTTATTACCTTCATGTGGATTTTCTTTTTTTTTTTTTTTCTGTCACTCTGTGTGACAATGAGGTTGGTGAATGATTGTTTCTGATAGAAAAACAAACAAACAAACAAACAAACAAACAAACAAACAATTAAATGAAAGTTGCTCAATAATGTTTCTCTGTACAAAAGTGAAGAATTATCATTTCTTTCCACACCAAAATAGCTTACTCTGCACAGCCTCCTCATAATGACTCACTTTTTAGCAAGCAATGTATGAGGAGAGCTTAAAATATCAATATTTACCCAGTAAAATGTCCCCATTATGTCAGGTGACAGCCCAAGGTATGCAGTGGTTTATGCTTTTGGGCCGATTGTCTGAGACCTGAACCGAAGCTGCCACCATGTTGCATCACTAATGGTAATTGGTTCTCCCACAATAAAGTCAGAACTCTGAACATTTATTCTTAAATAATCTTTAAGAATAAATGTAAAAAAAATAAAAACAAACACCCTCCTACTTTTATACAAGCTGTGTGGTGAATGGAGATTTTGTTGAAAATTCATCCAACCATCAAAACGAAGCAGAAAACACATATATAGTGCATAGTGTTACCAACACTCGTCGGGGTAAACTTGTATTCCAACAGAATAAAAGAGAATAAATAAGTACAATAAGAACGATCAAAACACCATAGACTGAATGGGCTACAAACACCCAATGCCTTACAGCAGCTTCGTGGACTCTGCCTTCACTCTTCAACGATTAAAGTTTTATTTTCCGCTTTCCGCTACCCGATTCAAGATATTGGATACAGTATTTTCCCACCAATCGCATTCATAACTTCCCATCACAGCGGCCGTGAATGACACTTGCATGCGTGTGAAACCTTTTCAAATCATCTTTTGTTATATAACAGTTTATTAAAATACAGTAAAACTTGCTTCCTGGCAGAGGGCCAGACAAGATTTCAGTCATCGGAGCTCTCAACGGTGCTGACATACTCAACCTCACCTGTCAGGCGTTGCTCTTTGCCTTGACCTTCCAGAATTTTCTGTGATAGCAACTATAATACAGCACAAACACTCAAACCAAACATGCAGGGTAAGATGCACGGAAAGCTTCTGCAGAGCGAGACGCATCACTGTGGGAGGGGAAAAAGTAAAGAAAAGGAGATGCTACACAAGTTAATCAAGGTTTGCTTGTTTGCCCTCCAGCTCAGTCACGGCTGCCTCCAAGGTTTAAATATAACACAAAGCCTAATATTAACAGGGGGGGAACGATGCTTAGAGGTTCTGTCAAGGGGGAGTGCGTTTTCTCAACATTTTGAAAGGAGAGACCGGAGGTGATAAGATTTTACAAGACAGAGAAAAACAACCACTGAGCTACTAGTGAGTGGGAGAAATTGAGACGAAAAGCACAAGTTGTGCATGCGCTGTCACTTTTCAGCAAAAAAAAAGTAATAACGATGAATGTCTGCTGCAGCAGAATTTGGTCAGATGCAAACAAATGCCGTGCCTATCTCATATAGAAGGCATACAAAGCCGAAGCAGTTTCGATTTGTTCTTAAGGCACGGCGACGCCTTGAAAGAAACCAAGTCAGACTCCATCTCTGTCTGTCCATCCATTCACCTGTTCATGGAAAACTGAAAATCTGCTAATTTCTAGATGTTTCCATAGAGCATATCTAAAATATTCTAAAGGAAACAGATTGGCAATCTGTAATCCTGAGATGTAATACTCCATCTCATGTCAAACTGGCCAATCCAGGAGCAGCATTTCCATAGCGCTGATTGGCTGTACCCCAAAGACAGCAGATTTGGGGTCTGGTAGATTACATACCCAACAAAGACAAAGGTTTGCTAAAATAATTTTGGAAATAAGGATATGTTAACAAGTTGGGGAAAAAAAATGACTGCTCTCATGATATTTTCAATTTGTCATCAACAACATTAGTAACTTTTGAAGGATTAAGCTAACGGCTATTCGGAGAGAGACAAAGACCAAACTGTTCTTAAGATTTTTAAAGAACTCGAAATGATTATGGAAGTTAATCTGAGTGCTTTCTTAAAAACCCTCAAAGTGCTATTCTGTTTGCAGGGGACACCCAATATTGTTCTGTGTTCCTCACCTGCAGCGAATGCACCAAACAGTAACTATCTGTTAGCAAAGCAAAGCAGCATATAGATAAATAAACCCCGCCCTCCCTTAAAGCAACAGGATGATTCACTCATGGGGAAAACCTGTATTTTTGACCCCATTATGCGTCTCCTTCCATCTACCATTAACCTCATAACACTTGTCCTGTACTGCTTGAGAGGGATGTAATATCCTCTTTTCATTTATAAAGGCAGTATGATCCGATGGTAATACTCACATTAAGTACGAAGGCTCCGTGTTAATGCGAGGCTCAGATTATGATCAAAGCGATATCATGAAACAACCATTGTCCAGGACATGCGCCGTAACGGACCGCAGACGTTTCTTTTATCCTCGAGAGCTCTCGGAGAAAGGACCTCTCATCTGTATTACAACCATGTTTCCAAATTCAGCACAAATGCCGCCGTTTGCTGTCATGTTACATGAGGTTGTGCGAGACAAAAGCGATCGAACGACATGTAACAGTATCTCTCAGGTCCAGATGGGAGCCCAGCCTTTCATGTTGTCACTTTATTAGGTGCCAGATTCTCGTGCTGGAGTTTTTTGTTTTGTTTTGTTTTGTTTTTCTGCGAGGGTTCCAGACAGAGGAACAAATGATCATCCTCAAAAAAAAAACGTGTCGTCAGAAAAATTATAAAGTGTGAAAAACAAAATGAAAGGCAGAAGATACTTTTCAACACCTTCTTCCAAACCAAGAATGTCTAAATATTTATTCTTTCTTATTTTAAGAAACAATAAAACATGTCAGTTAAGCATGCTACTGTATACTGCTGTTTAATCCCAATTTTAATCTTACTAATGTACAGAAAATTTAGTGTTTTTAATTGTCTGAAAATCATTATTCTAAGCAAGGGTGACTGACTAAAGGAGATATTTTCTGTTGAAGAATACTAAACTATGACGACACAGGAATGCTATTTTGGGGCATTTTTTTTCATGTACAGAAATTTATACGTACGCTTATATCAAAGAAAAACATTTATTCAAATATGAAGAGGAACTCATGTTTGCATTTAACACACCGACACAAATGAGATCCTGAATAAAATATATGCACATTTGTTTCAAATGAAAAATCCCAAACAAACACTCTGAAGGCGATCAAAGTCGACCATTATTTCAAAGGAAGCAACGTCAGGGACGCTTTGACGCTGCTAATAATTTGACGGCCCGCGTGGAGCTGGTTTCGGCTGTTGCATGGTAAGTCACGGGCGTTCTCTCATTTCCTTCTGTCTTCAAAATCACGTCTGCGTGAATCAATTCCAGCAATGCGATCCCGCCGCAATAAGCAACAAATAAAAAGTGACTGGCACCAAATTATTTTTCATGGAGCTGATAGATGTTAGAGCAGCTTTGTTAGTGTTGTCACTTTATTTATTTATTTTTTTTAGGCAAGATCTTTCTTGTGTGGTTCTGAATAATTGAAAGAGGAGCTGACTTTGGAATGAAATGAGGATTATGGGAAGGGGTTTCACCCTTGCAGTGTTTCTTTTATAAATATATAGATATATAATTTTGCTTCTTTTATCATCATCATTTCATTCTCTTACATTTACAGGGAAAAATATTGACACCGGTCCGCCACGGGCAAATAAATAAATTAATAAGTCTGAACAGGAGAAAGCAGGAGATGAGCATTGTGACTTCAAAGTCATGACACTGACAAGGCAACAAAGTCACACAGATCGGAGTACCACACACCTGAGGTTAGGGTATTCATCATTAAAGAAGAGAGATGAAAAAAAAGGGGGGAAAAAAAGAGGCAGAGCTGAAGAAAAGCGACAGTATGATGTGTTGACTGTTTTCTGTTATTGCCCCGGATTCCCTGGAGTCAGCTGCCAAAAGAGTTGTTTTGATGAAGAATATGAGTGATACTTTTTCAAGGGCACTCCTCTGTGTCGGATCCAATGCTGAGCCTGCATTTAGGCTGCAGGAACAAAGGTCACGTTGTAAAGCAAATAGCAGAGTATGAAGCTGCAGTTCGGGGGCCCAGTGGTTGTTTTGTAGCCTTGCACTTTTGACCAGACAGCCGGGACACTTCAAACACACGTCTGTTAAGAAGGCCAGTGAAATAATCATTTTGAGAATAGGATTTGCACAAAAAAGAGGAATAATGCTTTACAGTCCCTCTGTGACCCTACGATGTCCCAAATGACCTATCGACCTTTTGTCTCCATGATCTATTTTGTTCATTAACGTTCTCCAAGAACCACATCTCTTTCAATTACATTATGTCACAGTGGTGCATAACTTTCCATTGACATCCATCCATCCATCCATCCATCCATCCATCCATCCATCCATCCATCCATCCATCCATCCATCCATCCATCCATCCATCCATCCATCCATCCATCCATCCATCCATCTTCTGCCGCTTATCCGGGGTCGGGTCGCGGGGGCAGCAGCTTAAGAAGGGAGGCCCAGACTTCCCTTTCCCCAGCCACTTCCTCCAGCTCCTCTGGGGGAATCCCGAGGCCTTCCCAAGCCAGCCGAGAGACGTAGTCCCTCCAGCGTGTCCTGGGTCTTCCCCGGGGCCTCCTCCCGGTGGGACGTGCCCGAAACACCTCACCAGGGAGGCGTCCAGGAGGCATCCTGACCAGATGCCCGAGCCACCTCAACTGGCTCCTCTCGATGTGGAGGAGCAGCGGCTCTACTCTGAGTCCCTCCCGGATGACCGAGCTTCTCACCCTATCTCTAAGGGAGAGCCCAGCCACCCTACGGAGAAAACTCATTTCGGCCGCTTGTATTCGCGATCTCGTTCTTTCGGTCATTACCCAAAGCTCATGACCATAGATGAGGGTAGGAACGTAGATCGACCGGTAAATTGAGAGCTTCGCTTTTTGACTCAGCTCTCTCTTCACCACGACGGACCGGTAGAGCGCCCGTTTCACGGCGGGACGCTGCACCAATCCGCCTGTCGATCTCACGCTCCCTTCTTCCCTCATTCGTGAACAAGATCCCGAGATACTTGAACTCCTCCACTTGGGGCAGGACATCTCCCTCGACCCGGAGAAGGCACTCTACCCTTTTTCCGACTCAAGACCATGGTCTCAGACTTGGAGGCACTGATCCTCATTCCGGCCGCTTCACACTCGGCTGCGAACCGCTCCAGTGAGAGCTGAAGATCACGTCCCGATGACGCCAATAGGACCACATCATCCGCAAAAAGCAGAGATGCAATCCTAAGGCCACCAAAATGGATCCCCTCAACACCCTGGCTGCGCCTAGAAATTCTGTCCATAAAAGTAATGAACAGAATCGGTGACAAAGGGCAGCCCTGGCGGAGTCCAACCCTCACTGGGAACGAGCCCGACTTATTGCCGGCAATGCGGACCAGACTCTGACACCGGTCATACAGGGACCTGACAGCCCGTATCAAAGGGCCCGGTACCCCATACTCCCGGAGAACCCCCCACAGGGCACCCCGAGGGACACGGTCGAACGCCTTCTCCAAGTCCACAAAGCACATGTAGACCGGTTGGGCGAACTCCCACGCACCCTCCAGGACCCTGCTGAGGGTGTAGAGCTGGTCCAGTGTTCCACGACCAGGACGAAAACCCACTGCTCTTCCAAAATCCGAGGTTCGACTATCCGACGGACCCTCCTCTCCAGTACCCCTGAATAGACCTTGCCAGGGAGGCTTAAGAGTGTGATCCCTCTATAGTTGGAGCACACTCTCCGATCCCCCTTTTTAAACAGGGGGACCACCACCCCAGTCTGCCAATCCAGGGGAACTGCCCCCGATGTCCATGCGATACTGCAGAGTCGCGTTAACCAACACAACCCTACAACATCCAGAGCCTTGAGATACTCCAGGCGAATCTCATCCACTCACGAGGTTGGTGACGTGTTGCCTGTGATTGGCTGACGAGCTGCCACTCTGCAGGATGGTGGTGGTGATTGGTCCGGGCTGGTCCCGGGGGAGGGGTGACTTCCTACCGGGGCCAGGCTTTGGTCAGTACTAGCGCGGACATTACGCAGAGAGCACTTGTTTCACCCGAAGAAGGACAAATTAATGTCCGAAACGTCGTGGCTGTAAGTGCTTTTGTGTCCTGCCTGTAATTAAAGTTCTTTGCAGAACTAATTATTGGTTTGGTTCATAGTTCGTTTCTGCGTCACGGAAGTGATAGTTTCTTGCGTTTTTCCGTCAGCACATGGACGTAGCTTTTTGTTTGTATATAGTGTAAATAGTTCAAAGTATTAGTTTTTTAGTTTTTATTAGACTTCCGTTTCCGTGCCGGGCCACAAAATGCCCGTCTTTTTTGAGGAAGACCTTGAGGACCCGGGGTGGAGTCGTGTGGTGAGAAGGCCTCGAGCCCGCCAGCGAACAACCCCCCGCCGCCATTTTGGCTCCCCCGAGCGCTACGGGGAGTACATGGAGCGGAGTCCGCGTCGGCGCCGTCCCACCTACGCCGACGTGGCCCGCAGGGACTGGATAGGCCATCCCAACCGTTTTGGTGGGATTTCTCCGGGATGTTTCCCGGCCGAGGACTGGAGGTGGGTGCAATCAGACGCTGAACGGTGGCGAAGTCCGCGCAGACGGCGCCGGAACGGCCCGCCGCGTGAGGATTTTCTGCCGCGCCGCTCATAGTCCCGGGATGGACGCCCACCTTACCCACGGAGAGAGCTCACTCCGCGCAACCAAAGAGCTAATTACGGTCAGCCGCAGCCTCGTTTCCGAGCCGGACCGCGCTGGGGAGCGCCGCCGCCCCGCTTCCAGGAGAGGGGGCGCAGGGAGGATCTGCCGATCGATCCACCGAATCCGCGCCGGCGACCCGGACGGCGACAGGGCTCGAGACAGCGCCAACGATCGGGTCAGCGGGAACGGCCTTCGCAACGAGGCGGACCCGGAACGGGTCAGCGACCTGCGCAACGCCCAGCGCCCGATCGAGTGGAGGCCAGACAGCTTCCCAACCGGGGGGACGCGGGGCGTCACGGTCCCACCCGGGAACGGAACCATCCCAACGATCCGGACTTTGCTGGGAAAGTAAGGGTGCTGCACCGTATTATCAAAGTGACCCACCATTTGGCAAATGTCGCTGGGGACGAGCCGGCGACGTTCCCACCTTCCTTGCGGAAGTTGATGGAACACTTAAAAGGGGTCGTCGTGCCCGCGTTTCCCTCGGAGGAAACCACGCTCAGAGTCAGCACAAACGCGGAGGACTGGATGCGTGCGACGGTGCTGACGCTGAGGGAACATTATGTGACCTACGTGCCAAGGACATGGACCTTCTGCAGCAGGCCAGCACGGTGGGTTGGGAGGATTGTTTCGAGGTGGCGACGAGGTGGGCCCGCCGAAACCTGGGGCGCCGTCTGCAGGAGGAGACGGTGCGCCGGGCCCGCGCTTGGCTGCAGGAAAACCTGCCTCCACCTGAGCAACAGGCGGGACCCTCCTGACCCAGACCGTCTGTCGTCCTGGAAACCGAGGCCGATCCTGACCGTCCTGAACCCGTTCCCCGGGCGGCCGCTCGACCAAGGCCCGTACAGTCGATCGGGACGATGACGGACCCGATCCGCAGCGATTGGTCTCCGATCCAGGCCGAGGGACTTCGAGGGGCCGGTCGGGGATCCGGCGGCCGGACCGCTCCAGCCTCTGCTCACCTCCTCACCGTTGCTGGACCTCTCCGGTGGGGAGCTGGCCCAGCCCTTCACCCAGGTGGGGGCGCCGGCGCCTGGTGGATCGGCCGGGGCGTCCCCTCGCCCGGCTGGAGATGCTGCTCTGGCGGTTCCTCTTTCTCCCTCGGTGGTTGCTGCTGATGCCGGTGTGGCGGAGACGGGGACGGCTGCTGCCATGGCGTCCGCCTCGCCGGACCTGCCTGCAGCGAGGACCGCCTCCATCATGAGGACGCCGGAGAACCGCGGAAGACGCAGCCGCCGCCCCACGAGGCACGCGGGGCCTCAGCTGGACAAAGCACGCGGCTTTGTCCAGCAGAGGGTACCAGAGGTCCTTCTTAAGGAGGTGTTTGAAGACCTTCTCTGACTCCGGTCGACCCAAGGATGTCACAAACATGACGTTTCCTTTCATCGCCACCTACTCACCTGCTACAGTCGATTTGGCCCATGGTTTGAAACAAAATTTTAGGGACTTTCAGACCGTTAGTGGAAGGCTGACTGACAGGAGAGTCGTACCTGCTTTCAGGAGAAACAGGAACCTGAAGGACCATCTCGTTCATGCGAAACTCAGATCGCAGATTGAGCCGAGCACACCCATTGGCCTGGGCTGGTGCTTCAGACACCAAAAATGGCTGCTGAACCACTGGACCCACAAAGTTTATTTTGTCCCGCCTGGGGGCGGGGGCCCACAAACCAAAAATTGTGTTGATTTAATTCAGTGCCGTTCCTGCAGGATCAGGTTTGTGGGTCACACGGCAAATACGATGCTGGCCAGACTGGTTTTGCATGAACGGCATGGCTGGAGCTCGGTCAGGGTCATGGTCCTGGAACATGACCCGGCCTAGACCCTGGGCCAAAGGCGTAAGGCGGCCTTTGTCTGGGCGGCCAAGCTGGACACCTACTCACCTCTGGGACTGAATGAGCGGTGAGGGCCCTAGCCTCGGGGGTCCTGGGAGCGATATGGCCTGTGCATTGTGTCTCTGTTGCTGCTATGCGGCGATGGAGACGCGGACGGTCTTCGGACCGCTTTCCCTTTATCCCTATGGAAGGCATGTTGGTGGGATTGAGGAGGTCTTCGAAGTACTCCGCCCACCGACCCACAACGCCCCAAGTCGAAGTCAGCAGCACACCACCCCCACTGTAAACAGTGTTGGTGCTACACTGCTTCCCCCTCCTGAGACGCCGGATGGTGGACCAGAATCGCCTCGAAGCCATACGGAAGTCTTTCTCCATGGTCTCGCCGAACTCCTCCCACGCCCGAGTTTTTGCCTCAGCAACCACCTGAGCCGCACGCCGCATCAGCTGCTTCCGGAGTCCGACAGGCCAAAAAGGCCCGATAGGACTCCTTCTTCAGCCTGACAGCATCCCTCACCGAAGGTGTCCACCAACGGGTTCGAGGGTTGCCACCACGACAGGCACCGACAACCTTGCGACCACAGCTCCGATGAGCCGCCTCGACAATGGAGGCACGGAACATGATCCACTCGGACTCAATGTCCCCCGCCTCTCCCGGGACGTGTTTGAAGCTCTGCCGGAGATGGGAGTTAAAGCTCCGTCTCACAGGGGACTCCGCCAGACGTTCCCAGCAGACCCTCACAACACGTTTGGGCCTGCCAGGTCTGACCGGCATCCTCCCCCACCACTGGAGCCAACTCACCACCAGGTAGTGGTCAGTGGACAACTCCGCACCTCTCTTCACCCGAGTGTCCAAGACATACGGCCGCAGATCCGACGAAACGATGACAAAATCGATCATCGAACTGCGGCCTAGGGTGTCCTGGTGCCAAGTGCACATATGGACACCCTTATGCCTGAACATGGTGTTCGTTATGGACAATCCGTGACGAGCACAGAAGTCCAGCAACAGAACACCACTCGAGTTCAGATCGGAGGGAGCACTCCTCCCAACCACGCCCCTCCAGGTCTCATTCCCTTAACCCCCAAAAGGGCCCCGGGGGGCTTCCCCTGACCCCAAGGAGCTGAACTGTCATTCGGCCCGTAAGCACAAACAACAGTCAGAACCCGTCCCCCCACCCGTAGGCGGAGGGAGGCTACCCTCTCGTTCACCGGGGTGAACCCCAACGTACAGGCGCCAAGATGGGGGAGCAACAAGTATGCCCACCCCTGCTCGACGCCTCTCACCGTGGGCAACTCCAGAGTGGAAGTACATCCAGCCCCCTCTCAAGGAGACTGGTTCCAGAACCAGAGCCATGCGTCGAGGTGAGACCGACTATTTCTAGCCGGAACCTCTCAGCCTCACACACCAGCTCCGGCTCCTTCCCCACCAGAGAGGTGACATTCCACGTCCCAAGAGCCAGTTTCTGCAACCGAGGATCGGACTACCAGGACCCCCTCCCTCGGCCACAACCCATTTCACATTGCACCCGACCCCTATGGCCCTTCCTACAGGTGGTGAGCCCATTGGAAGAGGGACCCATGTTTCCTCTTCGGGCTGAGCCCGGCCGGGCTCCATGGGTAAAAGCCCGGCCACCAGGCGCTCGCCAACGTGCCCCATTGACATATCAGATTAAATGGCAATAAAATACATTAAAGTTTGTGGGTTTAATGTCATGAAGTAGAAAAACGTTTTCTGATATATGACTATCTGCAAGGGACTGTTTTTGGTGCTAATTTCTGGTTGCAATGCCCTTCCTTTTCCACAAATTTATAAGAACGTATAAGCAAAAAAGTAAAAGCTGGAGAGTTTCATGACAATTTTTTTCTTTCTTCTAAAGGCTTTCAGTTCAGTCAAATATTTTGGATGACTATGCAATCATTGCTTCTTTTTTTTTTTATTTAGTTTTTATCAAAAGATCTTTGAGAAGACTAAGGTTGGGACATTATCAGAGCCTTTTCTAAATTTTTCATCTTGCACCCCTGGAGGTAGACCACAGCGGGCTTTGAAGTGTTTTTGGCCTTTTCTTCAGTTTGGAGGAGAAATCCTCGTTTGAATATTCAGAAAAAGCCCACAGCATGACCAATCTCCCGCTTTCCACGATTAGTATTTGATGGAGGCGTTCTTTGCTTAAAACCTTTGCACCTTCTTCCCCAAATATAAGTTGGATCATTACGGTTAACAGTAATGTTTCAACTTGAACAATTTAACACTATTTTTGTCATCTTCACAAATTGTTGGTCAGTTCAGCCAAGACGTATTTCTGAAGCACATAATTTGGTTGCATAATTTGGTTGTAACCTTTCTAAAATAACAGCCCGTCATTTTTGGCCAAAAATGTTGTTGGTTTTTTTTTATGTTTTTTTTTTTTGCCTAAGATATCTTTTGGAAAGAAAGAAAGAAACAAAATGACTTTTTTTTTTTTTTAACCAAAATTTGTTTGGCCATTGACACAGGCCATTATTTTAGGAAAGTGACAATATGTGAAATTATTATTTTTTCCAATCACTATTCCTGCTGGAAAGCCCTCTATTTACAAGTTTCTCTAAAGGATTTTTTGGTAGCAAGCAGCATGATATAGTTTTGATTTTCTGGCTGTTCCATGTTCCCGTTTCTGACACAAAATGCCTGCTGCTTCAGGAAGCAGTGATGCCTCTAACAAGGAAACATTTTGAACCGTCATTGTTTTATAACAAGACCAAGCAGATGCAAACACTGAGCTATGACAGTCATGAAGACAGTTCAAACGCTCCCATATTTAAGTTTCCCTACATATGAATTGAATTAGTTTTAACTTCAGTGCACAAAAGAAAGAATTTCCAGCTACTGTACATGAGTTCAGGTAAAGTTCGTAGGTTCTATTGTTTATTTTCTTTTTAATTGAATTGTCATCTGTAATATATGTTGCCCCAGAGATTGTGGAGCACTACCTAATATTAAACATCAGAGAACGTCGCACGGTGATTTCGTATTCCTTTTAGGCATTGTAGAAAAAAATAATAAAATTCTTCCTCTCTGTTCGCGACAGCAACCAAACCAATATTTACTAGAGCGTTCACACTCTCAGGAATCCCATCATGCCCTCAGACGTAACTGTGCTACTCCGTAATGTTTGTGTGTGTGCATTTTGCTTCATTAAGCATGTATCCAATCAGTCACACTCACAGCGGCTCGCCACGTGGCTCGGCAGCTCACACCCAGCCTGCAACCCATCCGTCACTCAAACGGCAGGAGTTCATTAGAGACACCGAGAGCCGGCGACAACTCCCTGCCGGTCTGACCTGTGTGTACAAACGCAGGTGATCTGACCCTCCAGGAGGATTTCGCCAAATAAACAAAGATGTTGTGTCACTTGAAAGGAGGCGAGAAAAATGAGTGAAAACACTAAGAGGCGTGAGAAAAAAGCCCGTGGCACGAGGAAGCTCTTTAAAGAGAGGGCACACTGTGGGAACTTGAAGAGAGAGACGGCGCACAGCAGTTTCTGTTTCTGCTGCAGGTTATGGGGAATTAATAAAACACTATAAATGGAGCTCGGGTGCTAGTTAGCAGTGACACATAAAATGTCCTGAGTGCGTTGGGAGCTAGCTAGACATTTGCTTCAAGAGAAGTAGAGTGGTAAAAAAAAATATTGACTACTCTACTTCTTCTACTCTAATAGAAGAAGTCCTTCTTCGACTTTTCCTGTTTGTCAATCTTAAATGTTTCAGATGACCAAACTAATTGATATGAGAAAATATGAAATCAGTTTTGAAATGATCATTTCATTTATCAACCAAAAAAGATGCTCAAATCGGTCTGTCTAAACCTAATAAGTCACTTGGTAGCAACAACTGCTCTAAAGTGTTTGTGATAACAAGCCAACTCTGTCACAAGTTTTTTTTTATCTGTGGAGTTACATCATTCCACCCTTCCCAATTCTCTGGACTTTGACTAGGCCACTCAGGTACCTTTCATAGATCTTCCTGGAACCATTCAGGTGGATGTCCTGGTGTGTGCTCTACAATGTACAATTGGTCAGCAAGGATTTTTACCCTGAAACTTTCTAATGTCACTTTCACCAGGTTTCTTATTGTTGAATCATGAGCACCGACCTTAACTGAGACAAGTGAGGCCTGCGGACCTTTAGAAGTTGGTTCTTTTAATGACTTCTTGTATGAGTCCTTGGTGAAAATGTCCTCTGTGGATAACTGTGGTAGCCCCACTACTCATGGGACAAGTTACCACTGTTAATTATTTAAAGATATAAAAATTTCCAATTGTGCACCATGTTTAACTAGAAACTCTAACCTTGGAAATGACTTTGTTACCCTTCACAGACTGGTAGATATGAAGCAAAAACTTGATATCTATAGTTTGAAATACTGTGCCGACATTTGAAACGGTTGTTTTCCTCTGCACTTTGCTTCCAGCCAGCCAGACTTCATTCAATCTTTTTTTTTTTTGGACTTATTTTTAATCTCCATCTCATTTTTGGCCTGTACAGATACCACAGTTGGTGGCTAGTCTCTGAATACGAAACCTGAATGAAAAGGGGATGAAAAAAAAAGAAAACATACAGTGAGGAATGGGAAAAGAGAACAGATAGGTAGATTGATAACATACTAATCATTGTCCATGTGGTATTGTACTTTTTCAGATTAACCAGACCTGAAAAATAGACAGATAATTTTTTTTTCTAACTGTGTAGGGACTCTGTTGGAGGGAAAATATACAGAAACAAGAGGACTCGAGACTTTTTCACAATACTACATGTTTGCTATAGTAAAGGTCAAACATAAGCTCAGATATTGGACACTGCAAATAGCAGGATTTTCTATAAAACAATGTACAGTCAAACAAACAACATCAAATTGATAATAAAAAGTGCAGTCTTTTTGACTTTGACTTTTTGGTCCAATTCCCTGCACTGAAGCAGGTCTGTTGTGGTAAACACAAATATATATATATATATATATATATATATATATATATATATATATATATATATATATATATATATATATATATATATATATATATACATTTATTATGTTGGGCAACAAATAAAGTCGTCGGAAACCTTCGCGTTAATAAGATCAGACTCTGAAATATTCATCGTTGCAAGCTCAATAATACATGCAGGTGGTTAAAAATTAAATTAATTCAAATCCAGCCCATGCATTTTTAATTGCACGTTATTAAGAGTGCACCAACAAGCTATTCTACTGATGTAGCGCCGTGACGACGACGACAACGACGACTCTGAAGTCCCGGGCAGCCTCCTTGTCCCTCCGTTTCTCACACGCGAAACAAAAAGCTTTACTGAAAGACTACCGGGCGAGTTTGACAGCGAGGTGAGGAGAAGTGGCACCACTCCTCCCTCCGTGACTCCTATTAGCGTTAGCGCGCACGTGTCGGCGCGAAAAAAAAAAAAAAAACAAAAACTGATTGCGGGTAGAAGGTGGAAAATGGCGCCAGGTGCAATAATTTAAGGGAGTTGAAGCTAATTTTAACGTATTACCCTGCAATGTGCATACAGCGTGTCAAAGGTAAGGCCGGGCAGCGATCTGTCGTGTGATTCATTCTCAGCGGGGGGAATTATTTTCATGACGCATCACAGTTTAATACATTTTGAGGAACTCAGCATGACATTGCAGGGCTGATAGAGGGAGGGAGAGGGAAAGGAGGGAGATGAAGAACGAGAGGGATATTAAATTATGGAGCACCTTAACAGAGCAATCTGTCTTAGAGAGGCATGATTGCCCTACCTCTGTGGATTGATGATAATCTGTTTGTAAGGGGGCCTTGTAAAGGCTGCACAGGCTTTAATGGGTGGAAACTCAGCGCTTTGGCCTGGACAAAAAAACAGCCTGATGAATGGATCACCTCCACGCTGTATTATGAAAAAGAGTTTCTCGCATTAATAGACTACTTTATAAAAGGCTTATGATTAAAAGTAAATACATATTCAAACTGTTACAGATGATAAGATGTGCTAACGGATGTTTTAATATGTGCTATAGATGAGTTATAGTTTGCGTCCCATTGGAGACGATACCTTGAATACCTGTTGATGCGCATTCTACACATAGGATCAAATTTATGCCCAATTTTACTCGTTTGGAAACAGTTCAAGTTAAATACTTTTTGTGGGCGATATTTAAATTTGACAGGAATTTTTGTTCTTTCTGTTAAGATGAACTTTTAAGGAATGTTTGATTCCTTAAACTCCGATCCTTGAAGAATAGCCCAGAGTTTGGAGAAATTAAAAATACATGCCATATTACAGTCTTTTTTAATCTACTTTCCATCGAGTAAATGCTCTGTGTGAATATGCTTTTACAGATAAAAGTATTGTTCTCATTGCAGTTGATAAAGCCTTGTAAAAACCCATGCCTTATTCATGTCAAAAAGACAAAGGAAATGCATTAAACCTCACAAAGATAACCTTAAGAAACAATATTGTAAAGAAAAAACAGTTTAAGTTTTGTAGAAAAGTAATATACTTGCTGTTTTTAGTCAGGTTTATTGAACACTTTTTTTTTGGTGAGCTACAGGACAGAGCTTTGTGACGGTCACTGTAACACAGCCTTTACTTAAAGTTACTTTCTCATGATACCATTGCTTTTGTGAAGTGCAGCAAAACAAACCCCTCAGCATGATCCTGCCACTGCTGCACTTCACCAGTGGGGAATGGTGTTCTCAGGCAGATTCATCACATTACATTTCTCAAAATATTGCTAATCTGGTACACTACATTTCTGTCTTGCATAGTGAGTCAAGAAGGAAATGGCTGGACATCCACATACTCTTCATACTTGCGCATAATCTCTCTGAACGGAAAAGTGTGGCATGTTCAGTCATTTGACAGCAGAAAGAAGAATACCTCCTCTTAATTTCACCGTGATGTTACACAGGAAAGAAGTATCCTAAACTTAAAAGTTACGGATATTATTGCACGTTGTATGTAAAGATTCGGTTTCAACAGATTTGACATTTTATACACAGCGATAAATTATTCACCACCTTCTTCCAAAAGCTCTTTATAAAATGGGATTTGCTTGGAAGCAACAGGAAATCTTTTTATTATTATTTTTTTGAAAGGTTAAGGCTTTATATTTTACCTTCCCTGCTTCGAAGCCTCTCTAGAAGAAAAAAAAAAAGCAAAAAAACTCCAAAAACAAAACATGTTTCTCCCCTTAAGTACTCTTAAAGGAGCAGGCAGGTGAGGTCAAGCAGTCTTTTTGCTTTCCTCTTGTTTCTCAGCACTTTCCATCCACCGCAGTCACATTGTCTTCCTCTTTCCCTTGTCCATGCCTTGCAGCTCGAGCTCGAGAAGGGAATTGTAAACTAGCCTATTGCTACCAGGGTTTACTTCAGAGAGCAGGAGGACTTTGGCTGTCATAGGTTCTCGGGATCAGAGCCGAGAGCGAGGACACTTCATTTGCCGGTGCTAAGGAGGTGAAGGAGAAGAGGGGGAGGGGGAGGTGGAGGTGGAGGTGAGGAGGTGATGAGTGTGTGCCAGGGTGAAGTGCTGGAGAGAAAAAGCCAGGCAGTTATCCAGTGCAGCTTCATTCCGCTCGCTGTTAGCAGCCCACTCTGTCCCGAGGCCTTTTCCAGTTTCTTCTTTTTTCTTTTTTTTTTCTTCGCAGGTTGTGTTGTGGCAAGGGCATCCCGGATCAGCATTTGAAAGGCATTATAAGAGGAAACCTGGAGCCCGGTGTGTTAAACCTCCAAAAGCATCAGCAATTCATGAGGTGTAGGAGGTCCATCTGAGGAAGCAAGGCGCGCGGATCAGATAACTTTCCGTGACTTTCTTGTGGAAATAAAGAGACGCTAAAGAGTTTTTCAGGCACAATATCTGGAAATGTGTTTGTTTTTTAATGCGTTCCTCGACTGTAAAGGAAACGAGGAAGAATCTTGTCTCACAGACGCGGCTTAATTGCTTGCGCTTGCCCTCCCTCCCACGCCTGGTCATTGGAAAAACAGAAGGCAGCATGCTACGGCGCTGCGCTGAGCAGATGCTGGGAGAAAACTGTATCAGTAAACACAAATGTTTTCGCGCTTTCAGGTAATGTGTTTCTGAGCTGAGAGATTGCACCTTTGCTGTTGTGTGATAACACAGAAAAATGCAAATGGGAATGAAGGAGACCGGCGGAAAGTGGGACTTTTTGTTTGTTTCCACGAGTAAAATGTTGAGTGGGTGGGTGGATTCACACACTGTTTTGTTTTTTTAGTTGTTTTTTTACATAGCCTGCCCCTTGTGGAATTAATTATTACTGCAATTTCGTCTCAATATGGAAGCAGAAACAAAACAACATGTTTCCACGCTACCTGCCCTCACGCTTTCTATTGTTTTTTTTTCGTCCAATCCTTCGTTCTGTATTGACCGGTTTGATCCATTCACACAAAGATGCGGGGCTGGAAATTGGAGCTGAGGGGTAAACCTGTGGGAGGAGGAGGACGGCGGGAAGACAGGAGATCAAAGAGAGGAGAGCTGAGGGCAGAGAGGGGAGAGGAAGGTAAATTATATCAGTGGGAAAGACAGCATGGGGGAACTGGATAAGACATAACTTACTGAGTCCGCTAGTCCAGTCAGGGCCAGTCAGACATTTACATCCACTGCTCTTGGGCATGAAAGTAACAAGAATTTTGAGTGTGAGCTTGAAACAAAAGAGCTGTACAAAAATATACACAGCTCTGGAAAAAATAAGGAGCCCACTGCACTGAAAGCCTTGTGGTTGTTCCACCGAACTTTGCTTTCTCAACTCTTCCTGAGTTCAAACATTAGAATCGTTGATTCTAAATGAATATCAACTTGTTTTTTTCTGTTACTTTGACCGTTTCTCATTTTATGCAAATAAATAATACATTTTTTTTTGCTTGGAATTTCGGAGACATATAGTCAGTAGTTCATAGAATAAAAGAACAATGTCTATTTTACGCAAACATAAACCTATAAGGAGTAAAATCACAACTGAAAATTTCACAGTGGTCTCTTAGTTTTTTTTTTTGCCAGAGCTGTTTATTATTTCAAGTGCTTATTAGACGTTTCCAAGAAAATACAACCTTTTAAAACATTATTTGCAGTAATTTCTCTGATACTGATGAGCTGAGCGTGTGAGTGCAACAACCCTGAAGCGTCCATTTACTCACGTTGGTGCATTTGAGAACTATTAGGACATGAAGTGAAAGGAAGCTGGTAATTAAATGTGTGTTGGACATGAATATACTCCCGATAGTTAACGGGCAGAGCGGCAGCATACGCACTGGAGAGTTCACCATTCGATCTCAGGGTTAATGAACACAAATATGAGAAAAACAACCTCTCACTTAGGTGTAGAATTTAACCTCCAGTTAAACAACATGCACGTTCATTTGGACTGTGTAAAGAAACCCAGAAAAGTTAGCCAGTGGATAATGCTCCAGTTGTTCCGAAAATGACTTTGGCAAAAAATGCAAAATGGAAAAGAAAATGACTTGGTGTATTTGGAGTAATTTTTGTGTCAGATCAACCAGTTGTTTTCAATTTTCAAATTGCTGCCTTAGCTACAATTTGAGGCAAAGCTGAAGGAAAGAGAAACGCATCAGATCAGTGCAACCGACAGGAAGAACAATCCCACAGCATGACGCTGCCACCATCACACTTAGCAAACGGGTCAGTAGTCTTTGATCCGGAAGCCTTACCTCAACTCTTTCACGCAATAGTTCTTGTAATTGTGGGCAAGTCGCCCACAGATCTTTGTCTGATTTGAACTTTTTGAAGGTCACCATAATAACCTTTATCCAGAGGACATGCGGCTTGTCCGTGTGAGGGGTTGAAAATGTCAGCTAAATTTTAAGGTGATGATTTTAGAGAGGGGGCTTCTTTCTCTCCAGTCACTCGCAAGGTAAATCCTCTTCCTTTAAGTTGTTGTTTCTGGACACAGGAACCAATTTTCTTTCATGCAAGGGGTAGATCTTGTTGTCAACGTCTGCAAATTGGTGACACATATGAAGAACTTGCACTTGTGCTTATGGGTAACCTTCTACTCCCGACTGTATGTATTTTGGGTTCTTCTGACTTTTATTGTGAAAACTCATGTAGCGTTTTTCAGGACCCTCAAAGACAATTTATAACAAAATCAGTCATTTCCATTCTTACACACATTCATTGCTACTTCCTGTCTACTGTGCACTTCATAGATTTAGTTTATCAGCTTTTGTTCTGCATTAATGTTAGAAAAATTCTTGTTAAACTATGTTCTTTCATGTGTTGTAACTGAAGAAACGATCGCAGAGAGCCGGCGAATAAAGTTTATCGACATAAAACTTCATATAATTTAGTTATTTCGTGATCGAGTCTGCAGTACATGATATTATTAAAAGATTATGCAAATCCAGAGTAATCTCTGGACACAGGGGACGAGGCTGTAAAACCAGTGCTCATTGCGAGTGATTTTCAGGCCTTTAGACAGAACTGCTCACACAATCCTGCTGTAAAAATCTCTGTATGGGCACTTAGTTAAATTCCCTGTCCTGAGTATGCACAGTGCAGCAGGGGGTAAGAACAGACCTCCGGCAGAAACACATTCAGAAATAGGGTGAAATTGGGAGACTGAGAGGACTAGAAAAAGATACAAAGGGAGACAAAAATAACCAGGCCAGGGACCCCTGCTGTGGTAAAGAAAAAAGAAATTAATGAAAACATAGTTAATAAAAAAAAAAAACAGAGTAAAGAGAGTAGAGTAATGGGAGGGGACGAGGACGCCATTCATTCATTGGCTAAACCCGTTTCTTCTAGCAGCAGGCCTGTGCCTATCTCCACAGGTCATTGGATGAGAGGCAGGGTTCACTGGACAGGTCATCCAGACAACATAGAGCAGTACAAGACAAACAACTACATACACACACACACACACGCCACAAGAAGTTTACATAGACTTCCATTTGTTTTTCATTCATTTCTATAGCCTAACTCTGACCATTACTCTACACTTAACCATTACTAGTGCATGACTAACGCTGAACCTATGGGCTAAACTCAATTCACACCTCAAACTTAAAACTTATCCCTGAAAAAACACTTCTTCTTCTTGTGAGGCCTGGCTTTGGGCCCATAAGGAGCATTCATAATGTAGGATGTGTTGAAAAATGGTCCTTACACTGAATCAAAAACAAGGCCACACACACACATACACGCACTCATACCTCCATAACTTAGAGCAGCCAATGAAACTAACAGTCATGCTTTTGGACTTTGGAAAACAGAGTGCCTGGAGAGAACCCAACATGCAAACTTCAGACTGGTTTCAAACCTAAAAAAAATATGGATCCTGCCAAAGGAGTCATTTACGTTGAAATGATTTACACAGAGAAAGTCTGGCCTGGATTTTCATATAATCATAAGCGTTGACCTGTTATTAATTCTGGAATAATATCATGTCCACCTTTTGCCCTTGTCAGTGTTTCTAAAAGTCGCTGATGTGCAACACAGCCAATGCTAATGCAGCTTTATATATTAGCTGTAGTAGCTAAAACATAAATTGATGTCCAGGTCTTCCAAAACACTTTGACCCTGTCACTTGAAAATTCACCATTAGCTGAAGGTTCTGCGTTTTATTCTATTTCAGGATACTTGGAAAACCACCAACCATTACGACACAGGGACATATCGGGTTCTATTAGAGCTTTTCAGCGGTAGAATATTAATGTTACAAAACATGGAAACAATAGCTTCAGGTATCAGCTTTAGTTTTTGTCGCATAAGTCACTTTTTCTCAGCCACGTTTGTCCTTTCAAGAAAAAAAAAAAAGCAACATGATTACTTTCACCTAAAAAAAAATCTGTCTCTCTGTGTAATTAGCTCTATTTTACACCTTTTAAGCTCTTCCTCTAAGTGCACAGATGTGTCAGGTGATTTTTACTGAGACATTTTTCTTTTGTAATTGGACAAGCTACACTTTGCACCTCTAAGCAGACAGACACAGATTCTTATTAACCCACTCATAAAGTTCCCTTGTTTTTCCTCTGTTGTGTTTCTGGCGTGATTATTGAAAGACACTTTCTTGATTAAACTTTCCTTTTAGATGCAAAGAGAGAAAATTAAAATTTTTAACTACTTAATTCTCTTTATATTTTAAAATTATTCAGTGTTTTTTTTTCTTTCTTTTTTTCCCCGTCCTCACGTTTTTTTAATTAAAATGGGCGGTTTTACTGACAGAAAAGAAAGTACCATCTGAGTGTCTGGGAACGTTATGTAGGTGGAGTGCTCAAATCAACAACAGAGCAATGTGTCGACACAGCCTTTTATGAAATGAGGTGTTTTTCAAAGTATCTCTATTATCCTCTAGGGGGAGTTTACATACAGCACGGTTTCCTAATAGTTCATTTTCTGTTAAAATTAAGCATGAGTATTTTGTGAGATTCAGATGGAAGGAGAAAAATCCCATGGTATATATATATAAAAAAAGTAATAATCACCAAAGTAGACATATAAAACATGGTGAAATGTCACAACAAGGTTGTTATCAGTATTTCTGGATATATTACGTAATTTTTGTGTATGTACACAATAACGAAAAACCAACTGACTGTAGATCGCAAAATAATGCCCAGTTTAGTATAGTTATTGCACGACAGTTCAACTTTTTTTCCTTTAGCAAAGGAAATGATTTCAGTGCTTCCTCTGATTTGATTTTAAAAAGGCACTGGTTGGTGGTTTTAAGTGTTAGCTAATAGCAGCTAGCATCCATTGGTGTTTCATGTCCGTTTTCCTCTTGGGGAAAATACCTCAGAACAACGATGTTTTTAGGCCAAAGAGGTAGGTAGAGCTCTCAGATGTTTGTTTGAAGATTTTCAAACTTAAAGCACCTCTTTCTTTTGATCAGGTGCTAGAACAGTGATATAATTAACACTGAGTTAATTTATATCAGTTTTGATGCAAATAAGTGTCTTTAAATAATTTTTAGACAGCAACTATGTTGACAACTCTCGTACATATTGACTGCGTGTGCTTTGGGCATTCAGTTGACACAACCCCCTGTTTCTAAAAGCAACATTCCTAATAAACCCCGGTGGTGTGGAGGAGAGAAATAAACAGGTCCCACTAATGATTACGACGGTACAAATATAAGCTGCATGTGCTTTATGACTCCTCACTAACAAGCAGATCATTTTAAAAAGTGCACAATGGTGTCAAGTCGCCTGGGATGATCCCCCCTTCAACGAGTGGATGGATTACTATAAGCTGATTTTCCATAATTTACCCTCACCGAGTGGAAAAGCACAATCCGGATTTGCCTTCCTAACTCCCTCTCCTTATCTTGTTCCCCTCACGTCACTGTTGTCCTTAGAACAAATATGAGTTATGTCTGCAAGCCTGGGGCTTTAAACGGGTTAGTTTTGAAGTTGGCAAATTTACATTGTAGGTCAATGTCATCTGTTTGGTTGTTTTAATAGTAGATGGTTTTTATGTCTCTCTTTTTTTATTTTTTACTTTTAGCTTTTCAGGAAAGACACTCTAACTGTGGAGCATTTACATATTTTTACATCCTGTTTAACGTCTCGAAGAGGACAGCTGGAGATCCCCATTATTTTCTTGCTGAGTGGATTCTTTCCTGAATCCACACCCAGCTCACACACACACGTGCTAATAAGACAGATGACGGCAACATATCTGAGGGACTTGCAATGAAAATGGAGCTGCGGTTTCATACAATCACAACCTCCCACAGATTACACTATGTTGAGAAACATGTCGCTTTCTGCAAGAGCTGAGCTTCATATTGTTCCAGTTATGACAATCGGTTTGTCAGAAAAGTAACACATGGTGTCAGAGAAGCTGCTTCTGGTGTGACAGTGGTATTGTTGAAATCCTCATTGGAATCTTCACTTTGCAAACTGAGAATGGAAACTGTAAATTCAACCCTGTTGAGAGCAAAGTCAAAACATCAGTGACTCAAGGAATAATTCTCCTCTTTTGCAAAAAAAAAAATGCATTGATCCCAGTGCAGAATCTCTTGGACTATTTCAGATTTTGCCTCCTACATTGCCCAGAGTTTTCAGGTTTGCCTCAGTGTCGCTTTTGACTTCCTACCACATCCGAAGATTTTCCACACTGCGGAACCTCTTAAATCTTTTTTAAGTATTTTGCACTGTAACGACTAGCATATGAAGGTGTTCAAATATGGCTTTATAGCCCTTTCCTGAGGTCCTTAGTAAGCTCTTTTGTTTAAGCCATGACACAAACAGCTGCATGGAGCTGCTGTTTTTCACCTATTAAGATGATGAAAGCAGCTGCTCCCAATCAATCAGGGTAATTAGGATGCTTAAGAACAGCATGGACTATATGATATTCTATAAAACCTTGAATTTAAGCAGTGGTTATGCAAACATTGTCAGCCCTGCTGATAAATGCCATGCAAGCGAAATACAGAAATTCCTTCCTTTAGCTGACACATTTTTCCATATTATTTTGAGAGATCTTCGTTTCTTCATTTTCAAATGAAGAAACAAACAAAACCTATCGGTCTATTGCAGAAGATCTTTCAGGCATAAGATAAGAGGAACATTCAGGTTGTTTCATACAAAAACAAAGAGAAAATGTTCATGTTGAGTGACTCAAATATGAACAGATTTAGTGAAATTTAAACATTCAGTGAAGATGAAAAAGGGGACAGAAATGTGAAATCACAAGATTTTTAGTTACATTTAGCTTTTTAGTACACTCCTAGACTTATTTACTTTCTGAAAAACCAAAAGCATATATAGGCACTGGGGGCCTATATATGCAGTATTTAAACACATGCAAAATTACTTGATTGAATTGTAATATATTTGGATTAAATAATCAGAATGTATTTTTAACATAGGCACAAAACTGAGAGATCCAATCCCTTTGCATGTACCGCGCTTTATTTTGAATAAATCGGAGTTGTAAAATGTCCTTAAAAACACACACACACAAAGAAGTTCAACTTCTGTCCAGGACATTAAAACTAACAAATGCAGTAGTGTGTTTGTTCTGTGTCTTCTGAGCGCCAAGAATAGACCTGCGCCAGGTTCTCATAACGGTTCAGATGTGTAAGCAACTGCGTTCCCTAATTAAGTTACAGAACAAGCAACACGTGCTTTTGGTCTTTGGGATGAGAGAGCAGGAGAAAATTAGCATCCTCATTCGAAGTAACCCGACTGCGCCACAATCAGAATACGGCAATCTCAACAACTGTTTGCATGCATGCTGTTCAGATTATTAATTGGCATAAACCAATCCCCTTACCCAGATTAGAATTTCATTACGATGTAGTGGAATCCAATCTGAATATTCCAATCAGTGCGTTGACATGATGCATTTTTATCTCGGTCGACAGTTTATTCAGATTAAACGTGGATATCACTATGTATTAAATAGACACCAGTCACTTTCCCAAACTGTGGTTACCTGCCAGTTTAAGGACATCAGAAGTGGTGATAATGAACACAATTTCTTCCTGACATTTTGACATCCTTGTGTGAACACATTTAATTAAAAAAACATTTTGATAATTATACTCATTTTAAAACTTTACAATATTTTTCATACTGTTATATTAACTGTAAATGCCGTTACACTGCATAAGTGTAAATAATTTGTTCTGATTTGTCTCCAAAGTCTTTTTTGGGAACTGAGGTTTTTCTACTAGTGTGCTAAACTGAATTACACCCTGGATTAAATACATTTGGGTTTTTCCCAGACTCAAAAACCCAAACTCATCAGATGCTTTATTTCAACAACTTGCAAAGCTTAATTTACAAGCATTCACAATACATATGAGTGCAAATTGCATCAATAAATGTTTGTCTCATTGAAGCTGTGAGCTGGGCAATTAAATCATGTAAAAATGTATTGACGCCAGAGGGAGCTCAATTATCACTGTTGTGTATGTGAACCAAATTGACTAAACTATCATGAGTGACATTCCCCAGATTTGAGGGAAATGTGGTGTTTAAAATCTTAGCCAAGGACACTCAGACATGAGATGGTGGGAGGAAGCTGGAGTCTTGACGACCCACAAAATGGAGTTTTCGAATGAGTTTCCGTATTTCCCTGTAACAGCACTTAAATGCAACACACCAAGTGATGATCGTTCATGATCTCAAGTACAAATTAATGCAGCGACAGAAAAACCAACGGCAAGTAATGATGATAAAACCCTTAAGAACTTCTTTTGGTCTTGCAGATATAAATTTCACACCGAAGCACCAATTAGTTTACGGTACCTGTAAACGCCTCTTGTGTCACTGCTAGCTTGCTAGTTTGTGGTGCCAAGCACTAGGTTTTAGTCTCTATTTCACACTCCCACTCTGCACAAAAACATTTCATAATCTCATGCTAATTAATGTGACTCTCGAAAGAAAAGTATTTGCACCCCCCCCCACATTAAGCCTTACAGCTGCAGCATATAACTTTTCTTTAAAAAAATTATTTTTCTTTTGCATATTTCTTGGAACTGTTGCTATGCTGTTACAATATATTATAATATATTATACACTAACTATCCTTTACATTCCTTCCTCACAGCACAGCCAAAAAATTATTAAACATAAACTGAAAGAGACGCTCTGATAGTAAATATTTTTCTGTACAAACAGCTTACTTCCCTGGTTCCAGCAAAATGATGGCGCTAATACTAGCATTAGCAAAAGGAAGCATTTTTCGGACTAGTCCGGAGAACAGTGATCTGCATAATTCGAAATCTTACGATTTAGTCACTTCAAAATGAAAGCACACAGGTTTATGTGTTTTCACACAAAGTAGGAAGATGAAACGTCTCAAAGCTAAATTCATGTTCTTAATGTGTCGTCCAAAGATGTCCTGACGTGTGTCTGACAACATGGGCTGACAGTCCCTCTGCGGAAGCTATCTTTAGCAAAATGCATGAAGTACTTCAAGCTCGTCACTTTTCGCAGGCCAATTGTGTATACTTGTCAGCTGATAATGCCTGTGTCAACTTGGTTTCCATAAATTCTGTGATGTGAAGAGATTTGGGCCAGAAGCCTGCTGTGTTAATCTTTTTCTTCTTCTGCCATGGTTTGCATAATTGGCAACGTATGGCAGGAGGATAATAACACATTCAATGTTTACCTTTCTTTAGTGCATTGCTATGTTTTGCCATTTTGGAGAGCTCAGTTTTATTTGTGAAATAAGTTTGCAGTTACACGAAACAAAGATTCTTAAAACCTAGTCTGTTGTGCCAATACAAACCCCAAAACGACATCACTGATGTTCTTTCTGCATATGTTTTCCGCTACATTCATAAAAAAAAAAAAAAAAAAGGAAAAAAAAATCTAATTGATAAAGCAGCACGAAGGAAAGCCAGCATGATATCTGCACTTGCTGTGAGTTTCTAACGTTGAACATTGCTTTTCTGAAGCTCGTTTGATCCTTGGCGTGTCTGCAAAGCTGTGGGCGACCAGGTTCCTGTCAATTAAATGCTTAAAATCTTACATGGTAGTTGTACCTGTGTCAGATATTTGCAGTCTTATACGTCCTTGAACAAAAGAACAGCCTCACTCACTTACACATTTTTTAGATTTACAAATTTTATTTGACCAGTTTCTTAATTTTAAATTCCAGTAATGTCATGATAATTTATACCTGCATTGGACATACAGCCACAAAAGACTGAATGCAAGGGCTGGCACAATAACTATTGATTTAAAATCTATACTCCTTTAACTCTGGTTCCAGTAGCAGGAAGAGGAAGAAAACTCTATGATGTCATGGATACCTCTGTCTCTTCTGATCAGCCACCCTGGAGAGTGACATCATGCTCACTTATCCTGACAGTAGAGAGAAACTTCAGGAACTTTGAATCCAATAAGATGCAGGGTTTCTATTAGAGCATTCAGGGCCTTTCCTTGGCCAAAGAATAAAACTCAATCCTGGTTTACTCAGAATTCTGCAGAAGGAACCTTGGAACTTCAGGTTTCTCAACGTTGTAGCTGGTCCCACTCCAGAGCACTGGAAAAAGTAACTTTCCAAGGTGATCTGTTATTGATACAAGCGTAAAGCTGTGACACGCTTCAGAGCCATAACAAAACAACTGTATTTAGTTAATGTGTATTGTGGAACATTTAGCATGAACATGCATGAAACACCTCAACATTTATAGCTACATCACAGGCCATATATGGCCACACCTTTCTATTTTGGGGGACTGTTCGTATTACCAAAAGCGTTTTAAAATTACTTATCCACATTGAAAACAAATAGAAGGAAATGTGATGTCACGCCTTCAAAACTATAGCGTTAACAGTGAGGAGCGCTGCACAAACTAATTAGAATTGTCCTTGAACACTTGCAGGCTACAGAGATAACATGGTAACAGATTTGTTTGTACACAGTTTGAGCTGCAGCATGATAAAAGTAAGGTGTCACCAACACCTTCTGTGTGCTGATCCGTATTTGGGCGAATGTAAAACAACTCAAATTGTTTTACAAGCCCGCCATATTTGCAGATAAACAGGGACGTGCTTAATCATCAAAACCTGGCAGAAAGTTTGATAAGATATTCTTCCTCAAACACAGAGAAGGAAAAAAACAACAACAGAAAATGCTGGCAGGAAGACCACCCAGACCCATAAGCAAATGGAAGTTGGCTGCCAGTCTCTATTACTTTCCAGCGTGTGTTATTGTTGCTTATTATTGCGCATATTTTTCATCGCCTCTCCCTCCCCTAGCTGGCACTTTCTGTCCGGGACCTCCCCCCCACATCTCCAACTCCCCCAACCCTTTCTCACCACACCGGAGCATTGTTATGTGAATGTGTGAATCAGGTGATTGAATGAGTGAATGCCTGCATTGCACTGAGGCATGTCTAAGCTTCATTTGGCCTTACCCACAGGATGGTGGATAAAAAAGAAAAAAAAGACAAAAATGAATAAATTCACTCTTGCATACTGCTAGAATGAGTGTTAGTTTAGCTAAAAAAAAGAAAAAAAATGTTTCTCTGCTCATTGGTCATTGCCTTCCGGTACTGTTCAATTTAACTTTATGGCGTGCTTTCTTGGCTGGCGAGGAACAAATTAATGGATTGGCAGCTTCACAGTGTCTTTAGTCAGAGCGCCATGATGTTTTTGACCACTGTATTAGCTTTGCCGTTCCAGCTGTTCCAGTTCTCCTCCACTGCTTTCTCTCCTTTCTAAATTAGCCCGATCTTAAACCACGGCCAACATCTGGCGAAGAATTCAGCAGAGGCAGGCAATCAGCCAATTACACCAGTGTGCTCTTAAAGAGGACGCGCTTAGCCCAATACAATCTTTACCGACTGTAAAGAGTGATGAAGTGAGGAAATAAGCTGTCATACATTTGCAGCGCCAGCAGATATTCGAGTACTGGATCAATCTCTGAATGATTGCTTTGTTTCTAGACTGAAACGAATGCATCTTGTTCCATTTCATCCCTGCTGGATGCAGTGGAGGGTCTGGCTGATGTTTTTTAAAAATAAAGCAAGTTTTGAGAAATTAGGATTTCTATTTGGAGTATTACTGCATGTTCTCTCTGGAATGAAAATATTTGATTTAGGGTCCGTTTTGGGTAAATTTACAGTACTGCAGCAGAATTTAATCCTGAAACGACATCTTTAAATGACATACATTTTCAAAAAACATTTTTTATTAATGTAGCTCCATTATCAGCAACAAACTCAAGACATACACATGTTCACAGCAGTTACACTTCTCCACATTTTTCTCATTTCGCAGACAGAAAGCTCATGTGATACGATAACAAAAATAGTTCACAATGGGGTAGTGAGGGAAAAGAAAGATTTTTTTTATTGTGAAAAAAAAAACAAATTGTCTCCTTTATGCTGACACAAATCAATAAAATCAATTTCTAAATGAAATACAGTGTCACTAATTACTTAATTAGTATCGATTTGTATTCAACTCTCTTTACTTAGATACTCGTAAATAAAATCCAGCATGAAAATTTCCCTTCAAAATAACCACCTATCTTGCCTTTACGCTTAGTTTAAATAAAATGGCTCCACAATTCAAGATTTTTATTGTTTTGTGCGCCAGTGTGGTAAGGTTCAAGGGCTGTGAACACTTTTGCAGCACACTCCACCTCCACTTCACATGAATTAAAGTTGCAACAGTGCAGCTTTTAGCCTGAGCCACTAATTGCCAGTAAAGTCTCGGGGAGAGCATGCGATTGGCATTTATGCCATCGACGACAGCATGTGCTGGAATTTGCCTGTCAGGCCACAAACAGAACATGCAGAGTCAAAAATTGTCAGTGGAGTGTGGAGCCAAATCGTACTGGGGTGTAAGCATTGCTCGGTGTGATTAGACTGGGCTGCCGTCTCGGCGCCAAGCAGAGAGGACTGCAAGGTCAGATGTGGCACAACAAACAAACAGCTGACAAAGAAGCACCAGATTAAAAAGTTTACAGTGCTGCGGGTGTCACTGGACACAAGACCAAGGCAAATGCAAAAGGATTCACACAGTGAGCTCATACAGTACGTCAAGATGGCTGCACCATTAACAGTTTTACACAATTGTAATATTTATTTTCTGTGTGGCAAAATGTTTCTGTCTGACTGGTTGGCATGAATATTTCAATGCTACATTACCTCCGGATCTAGATAAATTGAACAACTTCTCGCATAAACAAATTAATGTGCTATATTTTCATCTCAACAGTATATATATTTTTTCTTGATTTGTGATCACGTTGTGTGGTTTCCTGACACATAGAAATAGCACATGTTTTAGCACTTTGCTGTCTGAGTGGTTGGGCGCTAGTTGTGAGTTGCTTGTTGCATCCCGAGGAGTGGCAGCGTACGTGTGGGGAAAGAAGAAACTCGCAGCAGACTGGAACTGGTGATTGTACATGCCGATTGCATGTGCAGCTATAATTAATGCCATCTAAAAATAGTTGCGGTTGAGTTCTTTCATGCAGGTAAGCTACAAACTGTTCTCAGTTAACAGATCTGCTGCCGAGTTTCCGTCTGTAAGCACATTGCGTTTCGTTCATCCTCGCTCAGTCAACTTAGTCAACTGGCTGCCTCCTCAGCAGTTTGCCATGCTGTTCCTTCTTCAACAATAAGCCCCTTTTTTCAGGTTTTCTGTATCAGCACCAAAATGAGGGGGTAAAAAAAAAAAAAAAGCCTGATTGCGGAGCCAGAAATAGACGTACTGTTTCCGCAGCAGGTGTGGATATTCTCACAGCTTCTGTTAAAGATATCAACATCATGATATGTTCACTCTACAGCTGTTGAAATAGACCCAAATATAATCCTTCCTGTGCTAATCCAGTAAGCTAACACTATGTTAGCATGCTAACTCTATACCACTCAGCTAACTATTGGGATTTCCAGACTCAGTCCACGAGTATGCCGCATTTCTGTCAAAAACCAAATCTGGCAAAAGTCTGCATTGAGTTACATTTAAAATATTGGTTAAATGTAAACTGTCGGAATCATATTTTAAATGGCAGTTAAAGGAAATTACTTTTTAATTGATTTTGTTCTCTAATTGTTCACAAGATACAACAGCAACTAATTATATTTACTCAGTCACATTTAGTTATGAGGCTTTTTGAAAAAATAAAAAAAAGGAATAGTTTTATTTTGCTGTACATTTTACTTTTACTTGAGGAAATGCAATAAATAATAGATGCGAAAAATATCAGTCTATCAGCTTTGCTTCACTTCTTGTTTGGATACAATTTTTACTTCCCTCTGCCCTCAATCTGAATTTATCTGGCTTGTCGTGTTTCATGATTTTCTGTAAGTCTCATATTTTCCACATCAAACGGAATAACTCACTTTTTTTATAATGGATTTTCATTCCAAATGATTATCCAAAGTGGTAGCAGCATAAAAATAATAGTTGTAAAAAGTCAGACCATTTTCCTAAGTGAGATGGTGCAACTATTCTTAATACTATCTAGGTCTCTGCATATAAAAGCAACATGGAAATAACATGACAATTGTTCTGCACCAGCAAACTGCTCAGACTGCAAAGGTTCACATACCAAGATTATTATTATTATTTATGTGTTCAAACAGATTTTAAACTCAAAACAAGATGGATATGTGTGTAAGTTGGCCTCAACACCAAAATGCATTCTTGAAAGTGATCCATAAACAGTAATGATATATGCTTGTGAGCACCAATTTGTCAGACACAATCAGCATCACAGATAAAATAAGAGATAAAAAAGAAAAGAGTTGAGGAAGATCATCGATTTCCCAGAAAGACCTTCGGCTCAGTATGTTTTGTTTTCCATAGAAAAAAAAGCAGAATCCTAAATTAAATAAAACCGAGAGTGAAACACATATTTTTTATTTCTCCCTCGGAGTGATGAAATAGAGAAGGAGAACTCTGGAAGTTGATTTGCCGCCAGAGCACTTTTGGAGAAATCAATACAGCAAATATAAACGACCCATTTGTTTTCCTCCAAGCTGCCACTGATTTGAATATATATAGTTACGTGAACAGCATGTGTAATCTGCTTTTCGAACTGGAATATAGTGTGCTATTAAGGTCACTACCCAGCGCTCTTAGGAGATTACAAGTTGGGGCGCATTTCTATGTGCATAAAGTGCTACAGCGAAGTCAGCGAACCCTGGAAATTAATTTAAAAGTGAGAGCCTATGCTGTCATTTAGAAATGATGAAAACTCCAGATGCTAGAGGAGGAGGTTTGAAAAAAAAAAAAAAAACAAACAAACAAAAAAAAGTGTTTCATTTATTTATTTAATTTTTGCTTGAAAGAGACTCTGGGAATAAAATTTAAATTAGTAAAAACAGTATTTTCTCAATAACAACACTAGAATTAATATACTTAGTATGCCTCACCTCACAATTGGCAAGGCTCTAGTTTTTAAATGTGTTTTGCGACAGATTTAGGCTCTCAAGGGAAGCACCATGCTGTGTGCTTCCCAAAATCACAGTAGGGAGCTGCTGGCTTGAAAAGACTGGTGCACTTAGCTTCTTATTCACTTTAATATTAATTATTTTTTATTAAACTGGCTATGCCCATTATCGCTGCATTTTAGATGAGAGTTTAAGATGCCTTTAAGATGTGGAAAGAGTGGAGAAAAACTTTGTGAAAACTGAGGAGCCATCATGTTAGTGACAGAGATGCAACACAGAACATGATCAGTGGAGAAAAAAACCTTAATTTGGTGCAGAGTGGCTGTGGACCAGCTGGCAAATTTTTTTCATAAAATTTTAAGAGAAACCAATCTTTTCAGAGAAACACATCTTGATAAACTCAATATTGCTTATAACCAAAACATTTCCAATGTTGCAAACAATTTTTGGATTAACTAAGTTCAGCCTAGAATATTTTGGTGAAGCCATGTTTTATTTATTGAGATGTTGCTAAAAGACTAAAATACTTCTACATGTTCAGCTTTCAAATGAACACTTGCAAGTTTTCAGTTCAATCTCACCTTAAGAATGGAAATAAATCCACAGCATCATGTGCCCACCTCTAAATCTGGCAATTCACAGTGATGCTTTTGTACGAAACATACCAAAATACTGGTCAACAAGTTTGACTTTGGATTTAGAAGTCAAAAATGCATTCTATCACAAGATTTTATGAATATTTTAGCCAGGCCTCGATGTTTTCTTTGATAGATGCCTCTGTACACCATATTCCACACAAAATGAAAATGAAGGCGATTGGTTTCATGTGTTGCAAAGAGCCGGCTGTATTGTTGCTTGACAGCACCCACCTGAGCAGATTTTGCCTTCACATTTCATCATTCTTCATCATACATTGCAATGTCACTATTTTCCCCAAATTTCTTTAAATATTGATGACTGCCTTCGCTGTGCTCTCGCATATCTCTATTGAATGCCTCTATTGGAGGTTTTTTGTTTGTGCCTAGTAAACCTTTTGATCCTTTGTGTAAACTATGGCTTCAGGTAAAAGACGCAAATGAGCAAAAAGATGCAAGAATCAGATAAATTCCATCAGGCCAGCTGGACTTTTTTGTCTTTAAATTTTGCCCTTGGATGTGCTTTCCAGATGAAACGTGCTGGATATATGTCAAGTTGAAGTTTTGAAATTATTTACGTCACATAAAACTGGAATACTTTTTATATCTTCTGAAAGTGCATCCACTTAGGCGGCTGTTGTGTTTATTTTGTGTTCGAAATCCAGAGCTGAACTGTTTGGGTACCTGCAGCTCTCGTGTTGTGAAAAGGTCTCTGGGCTATACGTACGGAGCGGTGTGCTACAGTCATCTAAGAATCTGTTATTTGTGAACATGTTATTCATCGTTTGAAACAACAACCTAGATTTAACCAAGACAAAACAAAGCTGTTTTTGTCTTCAATTGTAGGTACGTAACGCTTAAGACGATCCACTGCGAAAACTGTTTCCGATACTGGGGTTCTTTAACATCTGTACTTTCCACATGTTGGCCAACTAGAAGATACCACCAATCAGTCTCTTGAAAAGCAGTGATGTGACCTCTATCGACCTCCAATGTTGTGTGTAAGAAGTCTGTGAGGTGTCCATCTTTGATGATATCCCGCAACTAAGAGTCCAACTCACTAAAACGAAAAGTTATTGATGTGTTTGAGGTCTTAAAACCTTAAACAGACCAATCTGTTTGAGGCCAATGTGGCACCCTGTCTACTTAAGGTCCTTTTACCCGAACGAGTTGACCTCGACAGGGGAGAAGACACTAATCTCCACTTCTCTCTTTCTGTCCCCAGTTCCTTGTCTTTCCTTCCACAGTTGCACAGTGTTGTGCAACTGTGAGAGGGTCCAGATTTATGAAAAAAGACTAACCAGTATGATTCACTTGACTTGTTGGCGATCATAATGTTATGCCTGATAGATGTGCTTCTCTGTTTTTTCAGCAAACATTTGCTGATCATCACTATGTGGTATAGCAACAGGGATTTCAGAGTACCTAACTGAGTAAACCGCTGAGGTCAATGATGCTGAAATTCTCAAAACTCTCACCTGAAAGAAAATGACGCATCAGTGCTTCTTACGTTTCAGGCGAGCACATCAATCCTTTAGACTAATTGTCATTTGCTGACAAAATGCACCAACCAGAACTCATTCTGACATATTTCCTTTGCTTTGTGATCCCTCCTTGTCACAACAAAGCATTTTGTTGCCTTTATTATCTTTAACCTCCAGATGACTGCTGAGCCCGCTTCATTCCAAGCTCATCCCCTCAGTATGGAGCTCTTTGTAGAATAATACTGCCTTCTGGATCCTTCCAAACTTTGACTGTTCATGCATCTTTGAGGGCCAGAGCTGCTCTGTATCTCTCCATTTCAATCAACACCGATCCTAAGCTGGGATGTTTGGAGAAATCAAAACGAACAGCTGGATTTTATGATTCAAAGCTCTGCCAACTACAGAACTGATTGCTGTCTTGGTTCATTTTGTAAGTCATTAGTTTACTTTCGGTTTGTGTACATTTCATTGCGCAATATGTTTCCCTCTTCCTCCTGCCTTGCATCTTACATCAGCTTCTCTCGACTCTTTGTTTAGCACGTTGTGTTCCCAGAGAACTCATGGTTTTAGGTACAAAGCATAGAGAAGCCTTGTCACAGATGGCACATTTGTGCTGATGGCTGCTACCCCTGTGGTCTGCAGTCAGGATTTTGCTTTTGCTGGGGAGAGGATTGGGAGGGAAAGGGTATTGTGTGGCGTATGAATAAACGCTCCTCCTAATCTTCCATCCAATCTGCAGAAAATCAAGATAAGAGCCACTGAACCAAATCTTTGTTTTCTCTCACCCCTCTACCCCCAATGCTCCCCAGGAGCAGAGCTGTCAGTGACAGGAAGAGAGATGAGGGAACGAGCGAGGGAGGAGGAGGAGGAATACTCTGGTAGAGGCATGTAGAGAAAGTATGTGGAAGAAAGTGGGAGAAGGCGAAAGAGCCACAGATGGTTGTGGAACCCACTGACAAGAAGTTGAAAAAGTCAAGGAAATAATGAAAGAGAAGTAGTCCCTCAATTAATAAACAACAGTGGCAAGCAGTCTGGGCCTGTAGGGTATTCAGACAAGGCCCAGAAACAAAAATAATATTAATCGTAAAAAAAATAATTTAATGAAAGTAAAATAATTTTTTTGACACCACTTGTTCAAATTAAATTAAACAACAACATGGAACTTACTTGTGTCATACCAACACAGACAGTGCTGGATTTTTCCAGGCATGTTCTGCTTTCCTGTCTGAACTGAATAGCTATGTAAAGTCTGACTGACAGTTTGACCAACCAACTGAAATATGCATCGTATAGAGCAAAACTACCACGACACAAGCAGGCAATCAGTTTTTTCTATCAAATGTATAGATTAACTGTAAGAAACGATCCTACAAATATCCTTCTCCTTCCATGTAAACAATTATACATTAATGTGTTAGTCTATTATTGCAAACCTTCATAAAATACATTGCACTTGTTCTATGAGAAAATGTGAAAAAAAAGTACAATGGATGCAGGTGTATAAATACAGAAAATAGTGTCATATATGCTTCTCTGCACGTTTTCTGTAATTACAAACAAGGGGGGAAAAAAAGAAAGAAAGGGAAGAGAGATGAAAAATAATGGACCTTAACAGCAAATCCTCTGCTGTCAGGAGCGAGCAGCGAAAAATTAGCTGACAACTCGGAAATGAAACAAATGAGTCAGGAAGTCACACTAAATGCTCAACCCAGAGTGAAGACACTAAAACTAATCATTCTTGCTCATCACTGTAGTTCCGCATACAATTTATCTTGGACTTTATTGAACTCACCAGAAGAAAATCTTAAAAACTGACTAGAAAGGTCTAGTTATTATTTTATATCACATAGCTTCCCCCAAGTCAAAGGCCTTGAGTTCCTGAGACAGAGAGAATGCCCAGCTCAGACCACCTTCATGGCGTAAAGCCACATTACAAACAATGCCATAAGTGTGAGTATTGTACTTTAGCCAATATACAACACATTATTGTGCATCTTTGTATAAATGCTTTGAAAAAAGTAAATGGGACCTAGCCACAAATTTTATAAAAAAGTAGATAAAAACGTTTTTTTTACTGTAAATAATAAAAAAAAGAGCATGCACAGAATTACAAGCAGTGCTGAAAGTAAATTCACGTCTGTGGAAACACTTCACAGATAAATCTTTTCTTTCTTACCTAAAGACATGAAAGTAATTTTTAAAGTTTGTCATTTGAAGCTGCGCTGATTGTTATTTTTTTTTTATGTTGTTTTGTTTTTCTCAACTTAATTGGACTTTCTTGAATAGCAAAATAGCGTCTGTGCTCGACTAAAGACGCTGCTGGCTACACATGCTTTCTCAAAAAAACCTTCCTCTCAAGCTTAACAAGTACAGAACAACTGACTTGATTTCATACCCACAAACTGACAACTGAGTTTCTCATCACAGCTTCTGCACTGCAATATTTACACATTGTGAGAGAAAAATTATGAAAGTTGGGGGCTCTCTCACGTTTGTCAAAGTTACATCATACAGTTAAACATAAACCTGTGCTTAATTTAACACCAGCCAGAAGGCTTACACATAAATGTAACAGTGATGCAACCTATTATCAGTGGGTAAGAGGAGCAATAAACGCAACAAGATTTTCTTTGTTAATATATTTCTGTTTGTTTAACAGAGAGTGTGAGTCTTACTTTCTCTGAGGATCTCTGTGGCTGCGCATGCCTTCCCTGAGCAGGAGGCACACCTGACACCTTCTACCTCCTCAAGCTCCAGGATTTAGGGAGATGCAGGACAACCTCTCTCCGCCGGATGACTAACCGAATTGAAATCCGTCTCCTCGTCTCAAATCCTCACAAACCTTCAGCGTCGAGGACGATTTCCCGGAATCACACCGTCCGCATCTGTCCTCTGCATCTCCAGCGCCCTTGGATCTCCGCCTGCCTCCTCGCTCTTTATTGCCATCCTCAACTTTAATCAAAGACTCGCCAGGATCAGATTCACCTCCTCAAGTCAACCTCACCGCCTCTAAGCTTGCCATCATATTACTGCTTCTCACACGTATCATCCTCGTCAACTAACTTCCTCTCCTTTCAGATGCCTGTAATTGCCTAAAGTAGTAAATAAACCTGCTTGCCTTTATCTTCTGTATCCCCCAGCCGATGCTGCATGAGGGTCAGAAGGATAAACTCAAACATGACAGTTTCCTTGTCTCTTGGTTTAGGACTATTATCTTCAAAAATTCATTTCATCTTCTGATTCTGGTACTTTTCTCCATTAATCTTTCCTTCTGTTATGTAAAGTCTACTCATATTCCGTCTCACTCATCACCAGGTCCCCCTTCCCCTTTGCTATTAAATCCAAGATTGACTTTCTTAGGTTTTTTGCAGTTCAGTTCCACTCCAACCCCAGGATTGATCGCATGCAGAGTGGAGAAATAACCTGTTGGTTTGGATTGATTTTTTTTTCGACCTTAAATAAATAAATCGTAATTTGAAAACTGCTTTTTGTATTTGCTCTCATCACCTTGGTCCAGCTATTAAAACTCAGTGGATCTGAAGCAGTTGCGCGCCAGAAAAAAAAAGGGGAAAACAAAATAAATCTGTAAGAGGGAAATTACTAATCGACATACTTGTGCACAGATCCACAGAATATTTTACCCAAGTGCCCTCAGTAACTGGAATAATTTCACCACAAATGGTAACACACTTGACTTTTACCTGCTGCTTCTTCTTCTTCTTCTTCTTTATTAGAGTGCGTGTGCTTTCTGGACGCGAGTTAAACAGGTGCTTCAGTGCCAGCAATGCGCCACTGTGTGTCCTACAGAGAGGTTAAACGGTTCTCAGAACATCAATGACTATACAGTTGGCATGCTTGTGTGTGTGTCTGGGTGCGTGGGCGTGTGTGTGATTTGCTGTTGACAGGGGTGTTTTTCCACTGACAGCAGTGATCAACGGTGAGCACCCCTGGCTTGGCACCAAGCTATTACTTAATTCATTGACATTTTGTGTAATTGCCTCAGGGCAGTTTGCAGGAGAGGCACGGGGGGTTCTAATGGGATTAGATTAGAGAAATACAATTACCATTTCACGTAGAAAGAGAACACTCTGAGAATCTCATCAACTCAGGGGAGCTGAACGAGAAGGCGAGTTATTTATGTGTTTATCTGCATGTGCACATAAGTTCAAGAATAACTAGGGAGACAGAAATTTGTTCACAATGTGCTCATGTTCCCGAGCAGTGAAAGCAAGTGAGGAAGAATAAACCTTAAGGAGACTTATGAGTATTACTAACGTTTTTTTTTTTGTTTTTTTTTTTGCTTTACCCGGGTTTATCAGGGTGGATCGCAATGGCAGCCTCAGAAATGGCCCTGTCAGAGCTCTTGGAAATGTCGATGTGCAGATAATGACATGCTGAAAGCTCTAAACCACCAGCTTGTCACCTGCTGGTAATTGGTTCTTCTACCAGTTTATTGTCTCCAGCTGCACAGCTCATCACAGATATTCCCATTTTAGAAAGTGAGGAAGGGACAACGGGAACAGATGAGAAGACTGAGACAAATATGAACAATTTCATGTGCAAGAGTGTGCTGTGTGTGGAAAAGCTGCAGGTGCTCATTGGCTTCAAACCGTATGTGTCTTTGTGCTTATTATTAATTAGTTGGCATGCCCTTTGGAGTAGCTGTGTGAGTGTTGGATTTAAGAAAATAAAAACATTTGCAAAAAGCTGTTGTTTACTAAATTTAAACGATAATTCACAGTAACTTGATTTATCTGATCTCATCAAGTGATGTTAGCAACACTGAAGGTGCTGAGCAAAAGGGGGAAAAAAGCTTTTGGTATTATTGAGCTATTTAAATATTTTAAACCCCAATCAAACCTCATGCAGTACTGTGTAGATTACAGTACTAGTCAGTACAGACTAGGTTTTGCATAAACACACTTAACATTTAATCTGCTGTAGAAAAGCCTCAGTGTCAAGATTTTCTTTTTCCTTTCACAAACAGGGAAATTTGAGCTCCAGAGGTTTCCCTTATAGTTTTTGTAGTTCTTCTCATGCAACAACAAAACATTATCTAACTACCTAATTTGCATTACTTCATGGTTTGCATGTATGATTGACAGTTACTTAAAGCTGTAGATACTTTATATAAAAAAAACTAAAAAAAAACAACAAAAAAAACAAATTCTCCAGGAAAGAATCAAGCTCCTCTGCCTCCTTCCTGTAGTTCTTCTACCAGCTGTAGAAATACACCGCCTGGTCAGAAACAACCAATCACAGTGAGGAAGAAAGTTTTAGCGCTGCCAGTCAAGCTTGTGTACACACTGCTTGCACCCTCCCCCCTGCTTTCTGTGCCACTACAGCTCCGAATGAGCAGTCCAGTTGACATGGCCATCAAAGATGGCAGATAAACAGTTTTCCTGTAATAGTAAGTTATTTCTCCACCATTAGAACAGCGTCAGCACACACACAGGTGTGATTGACAGTGCTAAGAGCCTCCTCCTGGCTGCGATTGGCTATTTCTGATTGAGAGTGGTGCACTTTTGCAGATGGCAGTAGGACCGTATGTTGAAACAGTTTCCCTTACAAATGAATAAAATGCATGCTAATTTTAACTAGTGTAAATGCTTTTTGATCTGTAAATGGTTCAAAAAAAGAGATTATAGACTGAAGTAAATATTTTAAACCAATTAAGATCTTATCTGCACTTATTTGAGAAAATACGACAAGAGCAGCTTACAAAAAATACCTTTGCTCCAACCGAGGTATGTGGAGAATGTTCTCTGAATGTACCTGGAAGCAGATGGGCAACAACAACAAGAGACGATATAAAAACAAGGATCCATCTCACCTCGTGTCAACAGGTGAGATGACACGAGGTGATGGTGGTGGTGATGTAATGATGTGGGGGTTATTTCTGTTGATGTATCCCCAGAAATACCTGGGGATATATCCAGATATATCTGGATTTATTTCTGTTGATAAATTTTCATCCCTTTAGTAAAGCTTAGCTATGTTTCATATTGTACCCCAATGGCCCCCTTTTTGAGATGTAATGGAGAAAAAGCGTTGCATCATCAAGGCGGAGCCAACAAATCCAGAGAAACCGTATGATGCCATATTGTAAAATGGACCAAAAATAGCTGAGGGATATTTCTGACACCCACTTGAACCTATACTATGAAGAATTAAAATAGCTCTTAAGTCAAACAAGGTGCCAGATGCTACACCAAGGTGCATCTTGTAACCAGGGTAAATTTTTTCTTTTCCATACAATATTTATTTGATCAATTTAAAGATTTACTTTTATTCTTTTTTTTAAATAAAGCACAAAAATAAACCAAACAAGAACAAACACCATTAAGTGTGCCTGTTCTTGCGTGGTTTTAGTGTCACATGGCCAGCTGCTGCTCTTATGGCTGCTGCTCACTGGGCCAAGCGGGAGACGCTGTCTGTCGCTGCCTCAGGTAGGATTCAATGCGTTTATAAGCCTCGATCATATGCTCATGTTGCTGTCTCTCGCTGATTTGCTTCTCAACTTTTAGTCATGTGATCATGGATCAAAAAGTTGGAACTGGTGAGTATTTGCTTGTTTGGGCTCTGACAGAGGAAACCGACTTGAGACGAATATGTTACTTTGAAGCATTTAAACTGAAAAATACTTTAAATGGTTAAATAATATTTCTATTGTATGCTAGCTTGAAATTTATATCAATGAATAATGAATAAACTGTCTTTACTTTTATTTATTTATTTTTTTTATTTAATGAGTTTTTACTCCACTTACTGTCTCCGGGTTGTAGTGTTGTAATACAGACTGTAATACTTACAGACCATTGCTACAAGTTTACCTTAGATTAATCCAAAGTAGTTTATAAGTTAATACGTATTGATGCTTATACAGTAATAAACACACCAATTCGAAAGTCGGATTTAGGTCAGGGATACAGACTTTGGTTTCCTAATGGAAAGAATGTTGTGATTTCTTATTCTGTTTTGGAAACCAATACCATTTCAAAGAGACTGGTCTATATTTGCATTGTAGACCATATAAAACAATAATAATACAAAATAATTCTAATTGGTCAAAATTAGAACTAGCAAATAAGATCTTAAGGACAAGTGGGAATTGGTATTTTTGGTCATTTTAGACATCTTTACTGAAATACGGGTGCGAGACAAAATATATATATTTTTTTAATATCACACTAGCAAAAGATAAAGCAAATAGAAAGTCACTATCGGAATAGAGCAAAACCCCATTCTGCTTGAAATCATTTTTTGTGTGTATGTTAATTTGAAATCACAATATAACATACATGCTGCCTTTATATTGAGGTATTTAGAATTCTCATTAGCAAAGTTAATTAATTAAAAGGTTTCAAAGATAGAATAGCTGTGTGATGTTTTGACTGATTAGGGTTTTATTCTGCCATTAATCACATTTTTAAATGTATTTACACTTCAAATTAAAGAGGATTAGCAATGGGATTTTCTTTCATTGTGGCTAAGCTAAAACCACATCATTCTTTGGAATACAAATAATCTATTTAGATCAGTAAATGGTATTCTGGATCAGAGTGTTATTGTCTGGTGGTTATCCTTAAAGCATGCCTTAGCGTCGGTGAATCTTGAAGTTTCTCCTGTCTATCTTGACCTTGCTTTCAGCTATGCTTCCATAACATGAGGGTAGTTCAGTAATTTTTGTCAAAGGATAGCCCGGGTGATGATTTATACCTCCATTAGGTTCTTAAAACACAAATGATGGTCATGAATCATGCCACACGCTGACCAGCCTCCTTCTAACAAATGTTGACCTTTGCATAGTTTCCCTGGCAATTTCTTTCAAAGCATTACCTGCGCTAACATGGTGCCTTTGTTAAGTTTTTAGAGTTGCTAAAGTTTATGCACATACACTGATGACATATGATGCATTGCAATAAGCAAGTTTTCCAACCCGGTTACTACAGAACACATTCGTGGTACTAACCATTCCAGCTTTCTTTGTTTCATGGCGGTAATTTTGCCTGCATGACACTGATGATTACATCCTGAAGCTGTCCTTGACCTTTTGTTGCAAGACCAAGACACTCTTCTTGACCAAGCAACACAATGCACGTAGTTTTTGGAGATGGGGAATGAAAAATTCTTGAGGAATTTACTGGGGGCATGGACTTCTCAAAGCGGTTATTTGTCTCAGACTAACTCTTGACAGATTGTTCCAACAGTGTTATAGCAGCAAGACAGTGGCTGTATTTCACGTAGTTTCATCTGTCATGTAGGGATATCAGATGTTTAATGGGCACTGCTCTAAGCCATTGATGTTTAACCAGCTCCTATTATTAGAGCTGTTTCACTGTCTGATTTATCTCTTCATTTTGACCATTGGATTTTTTTCCCCCCACAGCCTTACCAATTTCCTTCTCCTGGAGGGGATTGAATGTGGTGAATCTTGAGACACGATCTTGTCAGGTGTTGCGAAAATCCACTTGGCTGTGCAATTCATCAGTATCTACATTGTGCACACACACCCATTCATTTATCTCTCTGGAACCATAAAAATGAATTGATTTGGCCAGTGAACTCCATGGCTGCTTCTTTATTTTCCCTCAACATGGTTTCTTATGATGGCCGTTGAAAAAAGCCACTGGAAGGAGGTACCCTCTGTTTTCAAAACTGTTGTGCTACTGTTGTTTTACAGTATCGGTTAGGGTTAGAGTGGTAAAACATTTTCACGCTGCACTCAAGTTGATTTGGATTGCTTTTACCTCCCTTAATAAATTCAGTCACAATTTGAAAACTGCAGGTTGCACTTCCTGTGTTGTCTTTGTCTGATTAAGGGCAAATGCTTTTTCACAGCACTGCAGTGAGACGACACTTCTTGTTTAAATTTCCTAGTATTTCTTATCTTCTGGTTTGTGAACTAGAAACCTGTCACACGGTGCAGCAAAAACAGGGCTCTGTGTATTGTGGATTATCAAAATGAAATCCCTTATTAATTAGTCAGCCTTTCAAATGGAGTAACCAACACCTTCCCACTGAATTGGAAGTCCTGTTTATTAACAATTTTACTTCTCTATAAAGAAAATAGCCTCTTTTATTTATTTTTTCTCTACTCACTTACCGATTTACGTCGTTATCAGATGAATTTGTTCTTCAATTTTCATTTTGCTACCTTTTATTTTGCAATCAGTTACCTCCTCTCTGAGTCACTAAGTCTACAGTGTATTTTTCACTATTGTATCTTAGAGACTTTTTTGTATTCCCACTATAATAGCCATCTTCTAACTTCACTATTGTCAATAAATGTGTGACATCTAGGTATCACATGAGCAATTTGATATGCCTGGTTTTTGTATTCGATTGCTTTAGTAATGTAGTAATGTATAAAGCTTTAGTAAAGTAGTAAGCTAAAATTGTTGAATTATCTTATTTCAGGACTAATACAGTAAGAAATTGCTGGGGATTGTAATTTTGTGCAACGTTCACATGATGCTATAAACATAAAACACCTCCTGTCAGTATATCAGTGGCTAAGGACAACTGAGGCCCTACATTCACAATTTGGTATGTATTTTCAGCACTTTACTTACTCAGCATTTGATTATGGTGCTGGCTTACTGCAAAATGCATGAAGATTTCAAAACAGTAACTAAAATGGTCTTCTGCTTCATGAAAAAACAGTCAAAAATATTGTGAACATTCAACAAACAAGAGTAATTTAGTACGAGTTTGAAAGTGATATTTTTCTTATGTCCTGTAGCAGCTAACTGTACCCACATGCTAATGTCAGCTTGCACAAAAACATCAAGGGGATGTTTGGTTTTAGCTGTTACATTAATATTAATCTCACTTATGAAAGTGCTAAATTTTGTAACTTTTAAAAAAAAATATTTTCATCACCGAAGACATACAATATTCTCTGTTGCTGTTTGGTGAGTTTACGAGATGAAGACGCAATAGCTTAAAGCTCCTTTATTTGCTAGTGCCTCTAGTTGCATCGTTGCTTCTGTTGTCGTAGATACAGTACAACAACGTTCGCTTTAAAAGTGGCATTAATATATTGTCAGCAGAGAAACATGCTTCTTTTACCTCATCTGAATTTCACTAGAGTGATGTTGATGAGATCCTTCTTTCTTTTTACTCTGCTTTGGTCTAGAACACCAGAGCAAAAAAGAAAATATCCTCTTTAGCTGCTAACTTGCACCGTTGCCGCTCCCGTTTCACTGAAAGCTTGGCTGATTGCTCTGCTGAATATGGGACTAATAAGAATGTAATATTCATGTGTTGATTCATCAGTGTGAGTAACCCAGTGCTTGTCATTACTGGTGCCACACATCAAACATTATTCACACCCTTTATCCTGTCACTTGCTACTTGAGAAAGATGGTTAAAGATGCAGAAAAGTTTGCATATCAATCCCTCTTTCAGTGCAACGTACCAGGCAGCTGAGTTCAACTCATTCTTTTGTCTAAATGTAAAATCTGATCTTTTCAGTGACACCGTTGTCACTGTTGATTTGGCATGAGTGAACTTAATAACACTCCCAATTATCAGTTTGACACCACGCTTAAGTTAAGGTAAAGACAATAAATAACAGCAGTGCAAAAAAAATAAAAAAATAAATAGAGTAACATTTGCCTTCACTGTCTTTGTTGTTATTTGCAGGTACCTCAGAATAGCATGAAAGAATGTTTACAGTGGTGCTGCTCATTAAAGTTTGCACATCACTGTCTCATTTCACAGACATACTGGTCACCTTATAATTAGGGTTTGGTGACATGGAATGTCAATGTTGTCTAAAGACGGGCCCACTGTCTCAGACTTTTTCCTGGTCAATGCCTATTCTTAGCTATGGACAATTACTGAAATACTGACTCATTAGTTTCCCCTCACATCTCCTTCAACAAAGTGTAATCTATCTCCCCTGCATGCACATCCTGTCTGGGATGTTTTCAATTACTCACCATGTCCTCTGCTTTGCTTTACCGTTTCAGCAAAATTCTCACCCTGCCTTCGGCTGCCAGTAGACACCCAACAACAGTAGCTGCTTGTCTCTGAGCATCGTAGTCTTTTGAAAGTTCATCAATCTGCTTAGAACTCCTGCGGTTTTGGAGAAGAAGTAACACCGGTCTGTGCAAGCAAATGAAATGAGACCTTTTCATTTCGTTAGGCAATTAAAGAGAAATAATAAATACTTGTAAAGGTATTCATACTTCACAGAAGAATTTATACTGGTATTGAATTACACTTTGGCAAGCTAATTAGGGCACTTTGATTGTATTTACTGGTATGAAGAGTAAAAGGAGCTGAATACAAACAAATGCCATACTTTTTCATTTTTGAAAACTACATAACATTTCTATAAACTGCACAACTATAAATATCAAAATCAAATTCCAATAAAAGACATTGAAGTTTATGGTTGCAGCATGAGAAAATGTGAAACAGTTCAAGGGCCATGAGTCATGTTGAAAGGTGTGTATATATATATCTTTTATTTTGACTATTTACATCCCATGTAGTCATCCATTTTCACAGTGGCATCATCTGCCCAACGGCAAAGTTCCCATTTCTAAATGTATGTGTTTGTGGTTGCAGCGCTGCAGGGCTCCAATGATATCTGCCACTCTCAGCATGACTGTGGGGCTTTTGTGTGGCCCGTCAGAAAGGTGTTGTATCCCTGAGACTCTATACTTCATGAAGCCAGACAGATTCCCAGCCAGTCTGCCTCCTGATAAGCCCCTGTGAAATCCCAGAGCTGAGAAGCGGTTCGATTAAAATGATTGACCAAAAATGGGGGAATATGTTCATGTTTCCCATTTCTATCTGTTGATGTAGAGCTAGAAAGAGGTAATTAAGTGTTTTGTTTAGCCAAGAAAGGTGGTGGGTAAACTACAGCCTTTATGTCTGCTACATTGCTAATATAGTGTTCACAGTTAACCCTATTGATCTTTTCACCTTTGCATGAACCTCATGCATTTGTCCCCATTTCTGATAACTTGGTGAAGTGAAGGAAGAACCATGCCTGATTAGTAGTCTCTAAAATGTATCCCTCTTATAAATCCTCTTTTCAGATCGTGTAGTTATTTCGAATTGTCCAGAACTGAATCAAGCTGTTTAGCAGATTCTTAGAAGTCTCACAACTATTTAGGATGCACAGGGCACAGCACCGAGGTTAATATCTCCGCCTTTACAAATCTTATTGTAATGCTTTGACTTGCTTTAACAGTGGCTGAAGACCACTGCAAAAATACCAGACCTGAAGTGGAAAAATGATACAAATCAATATTATACATTAGCACTTAGCATAAAGTGCTGCTGCAGCTGTAGGCAGAAAGAGAGGAAGCCCGAAATAGATAACGGCTTCAGTTAACAGCATTTAAATTAACACAGAGACTCGGTTGACAATGAAAATGGAAAACACATTGAAACATTTTATAAATAACCCTACCTCAGTTCAGGTGTAAATGAGTGTGAAGACATCACATCATGGTGTTTTAAAATGCAGAGCAGACTGATGTCTGCTAACAATGGAAAGTGAAATTCAGAGCTGTCAGCATGATGTGCTGTGATTGAAGACATATGGAGACATAAGAAGTTAAACTTCGCAGATAAACTTTTTGTTGCTGTTCATGATATCTCAATCAGCTCTTTTCTAATATGTTTTATTCTCACATTTTCCACTATTTTAAGCACATAAACAATGAGATAATCTATATTGCTTTATATATTCGTATTACCCCACGTCTACTTAACGGGCAAATCTGTTTAAATATAAAGCATGTCACAGGTAAGGGAAAATGTCATCTGCCAGCCTGCTACTACATTCAGTTGGATTCCTATTTTATGTAGATAGTGGGAAAAAAAAAAAATCTCTAACATGCACTTCTAAATATTGTGTGTGTCTGTTGGATTTTCACACAAGTCGGGACAAAGCCATGCCCAGCAACCAGCTCTGCTCCTCCAAGCATTCAATGTGTCCTTACAAAGCTGGCTGCCTCCTTAGCAGTCCTGTACCCCTGTTATGGAAGTCAAAGAAATAAAGAAAACAAAGTCTGACCTCAGTTAACTCTTTACATTGATGTTGATGGTAAAGAAGCTTGGAAAAGAGAAATGCTTTTAGTACCAGGAAAGCTCAGGCTTCTTCCTCACGCTGAAAGTAGTTTCTGTTGTGCCACTCCATTATAGCTAATAGTGTTTTTTATGTGTGAATTAAGACTGAAAAGGGAGCTTTTATACGCCCAGTGCTGCATGTGCCATTTTAAACTCTCTTGAGAAGTTTTTTTTTTTTTTTCTCTTTTTTTTCCTAATCAGCAGAAGACAAAAACACTGATAAGTAGTTAATTAAAAAGTATGAACACTGACTCGGAGTCTAACAACAGTCATAACTTCCTGACCCACCATAGGGAGGCTTACTCTGACCGGTCTGTGATATCATCTCTGGTAAACATTATTAGCCAGTGACGGCTGCAATATATGTTGGAGGAGAGATGAACAACAGAAGAGAGACAGATCCCTCGTTGCCCAGATGTTTTTGTCGAGGCAGTTTTCAGATCACGAGATACACTCACCTTTCAAGGTTCTGCACACTATATCAGATGCAAGCGATTTGCGTTCAGTTTGCAGTGAAAAGCGCTGAGTATTGCCGCTGGCATTTATTTACCTGATAATGAGGCTGACGAAAGAATAAGTGAACATAAATGTAAACAGCAGAGCGTGATACATCTCCCACTTTGCTTCTTTCATTTCTGTGATTGGTATGAGGCGACATTTAAGATGCAATATCATGACTGCTATGAATAAATCAGTATTAATCAGCGCTGAATCTATTTGAGAGCCCTTTTCACATTTATCAGCCTTTTAATATTAACATTGATTAAAGACATGTCTCAAGCTTTAAGTCGCAGTGCTGTTCAGCGTAGCAGTTCAGGTCATGTCGTGAAGCCTACAGGTGTCATATGAGAGCTTTTTACATGCAATTGGTTCCAGCACTGAATCAGGGCCAAGGGGCATTGTTTGTTTTTGTTTGGAGACCTAGGTTAGAGGTCCATTGCCTCCCAGCAGTGAACACCTTTCTCCTCAAAGGTGTTCTGGATCTTGGAATCTTGTCCAGGTAAAAGTAATGATGAAAAAGTATGCAGAAATGAAGACAAAGATAGCGTTGTCTTCTAACACAACAAATGACTCAAAACACATTCCACTGCTAGAAGCAGGCCTGAACAAAGCAACAACTTGTTTCGCATTCACAAGTCTGGGTTGAACTGAAGACAAAGATATTAGCCTGAATGTCAGTGACATTGAAGAAAACAGAGAGATTTGCCTAAGAGAAATTAGCTAAGTTTACACAGTAAATGTTTCAGAGACTTTGAGCAAAACAACTTCAGGTTGTTAACCAACCAAAAGGATGAGAGCCTTTAGGGATCCCACGATTCGATTATGTTTCAGAAGGCTACCGTGCGATTATGAATCGATTCTTGTCATAACATGGTGCACTCCACTGAACACATAGCTTTAGAGTTTTATTTTAGCAACACCAAAATATGAGAATAATTACCCCAGACAAAAAAAAAAGTTTATGCACAAACATACAAATAAGAAGCTAATAAACTAACGGCTCAAATTATGAGATGTAGGAAATGCACTTTCATTTAATCTGTGGCAACAGTAATCAGTATGCATCACTAATTCTGACTCATTCATTGTGCAGTCGCACATTTTTATCTAGTAGCACCTTGACATATAGTTACCCTCCATTATGGGCCTAATTTTTGTTCTTCTGCCATGTTTCCTTGACTCTTCTCTACGCAGTACACTTTTCCTTGTTCCTTCCTCCCGTTAACTTTCCTGTCAGGGACACGCTGCCCAATCGCATCCCTATTCCACTCACTGCCCTTGGCAAGCACCTTACAAAAGTGAGGGCAGGTGCATGTTCATGTTGCTGCTTAACATTGTGTTCCTGATGCAGCTAAAGTGGTTCCATTTTAGATGAAGCCCACATGATAATGAGCAGGTGTGAGGATGTGTTTATGTGTGAATGTCTGTGGCTGCCTTTGTGCATTTCACAATAGTCTTTGATTAAGGCGATTCAGCCATAATGGGAGATGAAAGTTTGAGCTGGAAAATGGGTTGAAAATTTAGAGCATACAGCACCTGCAAAAGGAATACAGTTCCACTTTCTCTTTTCTGCACACACAGATATATTCATTCATGTTGTACATATACTAGTACATCTGAAAAATTTAGAATGTTGCGTAAAGGTGAAATATTTCTAGCCTATCATCTCAGTCGGTGAAATTGCAACTTTATAGAGATTCATTTCACAAACAGTAAACTATTTCAAGCTTTCACTTTTAATGATTAAAAGGTATAGAAAACTCAAAACTCAACGTGTCAGGAATTTACAATACAACATTAGACCAATTAAAAACGGATGTTTTAAATACAAATGTCAGGATTCTGAAAAGAATGTGCATTTCTACATTCTCTGAATAATTGGTTGGGGCTCCTCTTGCATGAATTCCTGCATCAATGTGACATGCCATAGAGGCAATCAGCCTGCGGCACGGCATAGGTGCCATGGAAGCCCAGATTGCTTTGATAGGTGCCTTCAGGTCATCTGCCTTGTTGAATCTGGTGTCTCACACATTCCTCTTGACAACAACACACAGATTTTCTATGGAGTTCAGGTCACGGGAGTTTTCTGGCCAGTGAAGAACAGCCTGGTTGCTGAACTAGCTTTTGGAACCTGTGGCAGTGTGGACACATGCCAAATCCTGCTGGAAAATGAAAACAGTATCTCTGGCTAGATGGCTGTATTAACCTTGCACTTCAGAAAACCCAGGGGACCAACACCAACAGATGACATGTCACCCCAAACCATCACTGGCTTCAAGGTGGAAACTTCAAATTGGACTTCAAGTAAGATGGATTCTGTGCTTCTACACTTCTCAACCCTGGAATCTTGATTTCCAAATGAAATGCAGAATTTACATGAACCTGAAAACAGCTCTCTGGTCCATTGGGCAACAGTCCAGTTTCTTTTCTCATTTATAGTATTTTTTCTGTTGGCTATTTTTTGTACATCTGAAATACATGTTTCTCAAATGAAAACTTTTGTGGATCCATTTAAGAAAATATTCACTTGTGCGAAAGATTCTTGAAAAAAAAAAAACAGAGGCAACATAATTTTAAAATTTAAAAAGTAGATTTTATAAAAGCTTCTATATAAAATACAGTGTATTTTCAGCAAAGAGTCTGCAACATTCACCCAAAAAACAGGGTACAAAATCTGAGGATGTTTTCTGGAAGAATCAATAGAAACAATCAAATGTTTTAAAGGATGTAGCGGGAATATGATTTTTTTTTTTTTTCTTTCCGGACTAATACTCTCCTTAGGTGATACATTTCCCTCATAGTGGCCTTTGAGCAACACGCACAGAGCACCTCCTTTTTGGCTTACAGGGAATTCTCCTAAAGGTCACGTTAGGATGGCAAGCCAAACAGAGTGGAAGAGGATAATCCTTCTCTTGCAGTTCAAGCCTCCCCTCTTGACACTTAAGCCCACATCGAACTGTACACCTACACACCTTTGTAGAGCCCCAAACCCAGAAAGTCTACCACCTCATACACAGAATACATATTAAAGATATAGAGATGCAGCGCCACACATCAGTTCTTCTACTTCTTCTTTTTTTTTTTAGTAGCATAAGCATTGGGAAAGTGTAAGCTTTTTTGTTGTAGCACAGCCAAGTATAACCCCATGTATCCTAAACTAAGCCCTTTACAGGTACAGGTAAACATTATTACATGAGTAGAACATGCTTTTAAAATCAAGCAAAAAATTAAGAAGTTACTAGAATTTATGATCTTATCAACCAGCAGAAGGCATTAGATTCATCCTGGGTTTTGTGTACGATAAGTTTGAAAACGTCTCATTATGATTGCTTCTACATTTATCAAACCAGAAATGAGGACAAAAGTCTGTGATTTAAGTCTTGAGCCCTTTCAAATCATAGTTGCCCCATGTACATGAAACAACAAACAAGATTAACCCCCCACCATGTCCTTTCAGACCATTACAGGGCCATGGTTTAAAGTTTAAGTCACCTGAGCCATATGCAGAATGTAGCTGTTCAAATGCGCTTAGTGCTTTCAGTACCACCAAAGTTGGTGTGCACCATCCTCAACAGTAGCATTGCATGCAATGGATTCTGCTGATCAACATTATTTCTCAGATCAGAGGGACACTGGAAGCCCAGTCTAAGTCTCTGATCACAGTCCACCTGCAATCCAAAGCAAAAAGCAAGAGTTTTTGCAACCTGTAAAGGGTTTAGTTTCTATTTGCATCCACTCCTTTTAGAGTCACGTATTACCCCCTAAAAGATCATAGTGGTTACAAGTTTGTGAGTACCACAATTTCAAGTAGCCAATTGTACCTATTGGCTGTGAAAATGCAAGAACTTTCCTTTGTTTACCTTTTGTGTGATCTCATTGGTCTCTGCTCTCCACCCAGAAATTACTACTACACATATATATGTCCTCCTGGAAGTTTCCTGTAAGAGAGGCCTAACTTATGTGAATAAGTTAGGCCTGTTACGATGTTATTAACTTATGTTAATAACATAAGTTAGGCAACATATCTACACCTTTTTAACCCCTTCACTGTTCCACCTGGAGATGCTGCAAAGTTGCAGTTGAGAGCCATTACAGGCTATATTTATCTGCCACAATTTACCTGTCTTCCATTGGTCTTGTCCACTTTACTGCCACTCTTCAAGAAAAATAACAGCAGCCATACTCACCATCCTCTCCCTGGCCACTGATACCCTGAGATTAACCTGTCAATGTTCATCACCATAATTTTCAACAGCTAAATAGGACTCGAGAAATTATTGTGGTTATCATCAACTAAGTGTCACTAATTCATTCTATCTTCCAGAGAATGCCTCTGAAACCCAGGACCTGCCATACTTCATTAGTTTACAATAAACTGTTAAAACGTTATTGTATGTTTCCTGTTTTTTAGTGTGCCTTGTGACCATAAGAAAGTAGAAAGCTGCAGCTCTATGTTTTAATAAAAGCTGAAACCCTAAAGGAGTGTGACAGTTTCATGGAAATGGTGCGTTTGACTCTTATCCATGTTTTATTCTGACACCTTTTCTCAATGTTGCTCCCTTTCAGTGCCATAGAAAATGTATGCTTTTTAGATTTTATTTCTCTACTCATGTGACACTGCAGCATACATAATTTGATGACCACATAAACCAGACAGCCCTGGATTGACATCACTTAAACTCGCGCTATGCAGACGTTTTACTCGTCGTGGAGTCCTGGATTCTTGAAAGTGAGTCTGATTAATTTGGCTAATAATTACTATGTGTAAACATATGGGAGCATCCTTAGAGCTTTGATATTCAAATCACAGGTAGACATTTGATTATCATGAAAATGTAAAAGTAAACTTTATAACATGCCCAGTTATAAAGTGGCATAACATTGTATGTTTCACACCACTGATCCCAGTGTACACACATTAGTCAAAGCTCATCAAATGTGACATGGTTTCAAATATGTGAAATGTTCCACTAAATGTCTTTTAATTCTTCATAAGACACACATGCCATGCTTATTATAACACCACTATTCATAGCAATATAGGGACCAACATGTCAGCAGGTTGGGTCTTTGTTTTCAATGATCTTACCAACACATTGTTAAACAAGCCTAAAAAAAAGCTTTCTCAAATTTGCTACAATTTTCATAGGCTTCTTGAGAAAGATCTCTGGTGTGTTGCAAAAGGGTTAAAATAAGGGAAGAAAAAATCATGCACCCCAGAAACTTTAGTCCTTGATGCATACTGTATGGAGGCATCAATTCAACCAAGGGTCCCAAGGGCTCACTTTTAAGTCCTTCCTTTCTCAGTAGTTATGACTTTATGCATGAAGTTACTTAGAAATGTCAGAAGGGACCTATTAGCTTATGATAATGTCTTCTGCTATACAGTATGTCACTTCACACTCATATTCCTGTTCTGGGTGCTAATGAGACAACTCAAGAGACCAGCACCTCTTGATCCGCAGGTGAGGAAAAGACACCATCGTAATACTGGCACACATGTTAATTCAATACAGATATTTCTTTGTAATGCTTTTTTTTTTTTAAGTTTAAGCACTGAAACTATTTCAGTTAAGCACTGTAGGCTATTCTTTATACATTGCATTTCAAAATCAAATTTTCAAAATGTTTTAAATGGTCTGTCATGTTGTATTACATATCTCACTTTATATAGGATTTCTTGGTGGTCGTTTGTATTATTTCATTGCTTTGCTGAGGCTGTGGTCAGTGAAATGTGTGAGTTTACTGATATGACCCCTGTAATTGTTGGCAGTAGTCTTTCTGTTGCCACCAAGCATCCTGGGAGATTCACAGCTTGTGCCTTGGGACCACCGCCAAACTAGTTCAAGGTCACCTTGGTGAACAAACTGGCAGAAAGCAGAACCCCCACCCTCTCCTATAGCTGCTCATCCAAAAAAGAAAAAAAAAGAGAAAATCTCTCCCCTTCATTTCTTACGAAAGGGAAGGGGGATGGCTGACAATCATCTGTCTCGCAATACTGGCCACTCATCAGCTGCATCAGCTGCACTCCCACACCTTCCGTAAAGCACTTTCATATTTCACATTCCCTGAGTACAACAGCACTAGCCTACTCACTCTGCCCCTTCTCTGAACCCTACAAACCATTTCCCATCGCTGTTATGTCAAGTCCATGCTCCACCTAACAAGGTCCTGCTGACCTCAAGCTCGTGTCCTCTTCGGCCTTGGCCTCAGAAAGCCGGTCCCCGCCGCAGGGTTTGCAAGTTTAATTAACCCCAAACCTGGATCAAGCCAGTTTTGACAGCTTACGAGCATCTGGGCTTCTGGCAAGTGGCGGTGCAGGGACGTCCATTGTCAAACATTTGCCTGTCTTTGCTGAATAAAGAGGATACATGAAAGGTAACAGTTCATTCTAAGATTTATCTCAATACCAGATAAATTATCTTGCACATTAATAATACAGCACAATGTTTAAGGAAAGTTGAGAGACACCGAGGGGGAAAAGTTGACATATTGACACGTTCCTCAAAGACAGACTATTTAGCTGTACAAAATAAACTTGCTATTTTTTTAATTAACTTTATTGCCACTCTTTAGCTGGAGCTTTCATTTGCACAGCATTTTGTTCAAAATGTTTTGTTTTTGTACCTGGCGACACCAACATTTGACTATGACTTTTTGCTGAAGTTGTCGTACACAGAGCCTCTGAGATTTAGTTTTACCTACCTTTTACTCAGTATGTGATATGTAAAATGTTTTAAACCTATTTTCATTGCATGGGCATCTTCCATAATGGGGCACAGTCATGTATGTCTGCACCGTGTTCCAAATAATGTTACAAATTGGATTTGAGTGTTATAAAGATTGAATTTTTTGTTGTGCTATTAAATTTATAGATGGCATTGTGTGTCAGGGCTCTTTGAATCACTCCAAGTAATTTCAGAGAGCTGGGTTGATTAGTTTGTCTGGTGAGCTCAATTAAAGGAAATCTACTTAAGAAGGATGTTCCACATTATTAAGCAGGCCACAGGTTTCAAGCAATATGGGAAAGAGAGGATCTCTGCTGATGAAAATCATCAGATAGTGTAGTGCTGTGTGACAAGATATAAAAACATCAGACTTATATAACAAAAACTGAATCGTTATCATACTGTGAAGAGATTTGTGGCTCATTCAGAACAAAGATGGGTTTGTACAGATAAAGGCATAATGATTCTGAGCCAGAATCCTTGCAGGATTTAGATGTGCCTCTGCTTCAACACACCTGAATCAAATAATCGGGCCATTTCCAGGACTCTGCACCATTTGATTGAGGAATGTTTAAAACTGCCGGTGTTCCTTTTTTGGAGTACAAATGAATGCTACATAATTAAAAAAAAAAAAGCATTACCCTTGTACTTGTACAAGTAGAAGTATAAACTACTTTGTGTTGGTTTGTCACATATCTGTAAAATACATTGAATGCCTGCGGTTGTGGTGTGAGACAATGTGAGAAAGTTCACTGGCTGTAAAGTCCTGCAATGTGAAAAAGAAATCTAATATTTGTCAAACTCAGATATTTGACGTCAGGAGCTGAAATATGAGTAGTTGATGGAAAAAACCGCCAGGTGTTTGCATTTGATAATAAGAAGATTATGTTACAGTAAATAATAAATGGATGAAACTTTGGCTTGTTGGCTGTAAGACCAGTCTCCTTGCTTCTCCTTCTAAACTTTGAGAACTTCCTCTCCTCCACAAAAGTGACCCGTGTGAATTTTTATTTTTTTGAGCTGCCGGACGCGGATGACAGCTGGAATCTAATTTGTGACAGCTGTTTCGCACAAAGTGAAGAAAAGGGAAAAAGCGGGGGTAAAGTGAAACCCAACAGCTATGTCAGCATAGCTGTGTGAATACCTGGGCAGTGTGGAGCCTTGGAGTTTTTGTCAGCTCTGTCACGCATCACTGTCTCATGAAATTAGAAACAGAGGAACACAAATCTTGACATTGCTGGATATCTGTATGACATTGGCCAACGTTAAACCCGCTGTCGCAGTGTGGCGCGAGCGGCGACTGGCGTGCGATGCGACCAATGGCTCCTTTGTCTAGAAGTGCATTACAACTGAGACAAATGTCAGCCAGAACTTTTTGTCCTCTTCTTGACAATCATATCTAATGATTCAAATTTGAATTAAGTCTTTCTGATGTGTGGCTGTCAGGAACTAAGCCTATGCATTAATTATATGCTCTATGCCAGGTCAACAGCAGGTCCAGAGGACAGTGGGAATTATTCATTTGTCAGGGTGGATTCATCGGACCCCGGTTGGTAAGGAGTCCTGTTGATGAGGGCACAGGGCACACAATCCTCCTCCCCAAACACCTTCTCCTATACTTGGAGAGCCTCTGGCTTCCTCCTCATTTAGCCCTCCTCTTGGCCTCGGTTCCCCCCTGCTCGTACTTCATCAACTCATGGATGTCAAAAGGCTGCAAGGTAGAAGAGAACGGGGCCTTTTTCTTTCACTCTTTTCTCAGTGGGAAGCCCTTTTAGACAGAGCAGCCTCTCATGATTATTATTCCCACCCTCCCTTCTCCTTCCTTAAGGCCTGCGTTAGCATCTCTCCTTCTCAACTGAAGACACCTTATTCCCCAGGTCTAAAGCTGTCTCGCCTGGGAGACGGGGGTGGGGAGGGGTAGCATGGGTGGAACTGAAAAAAACACCAGATTTCTGTAGCAGCTCGGTCTTAATGGGATCTGTAAGATCTGAAGTCATTTCTCCCCTAACCGCACAGCACATATCATGTAATTTACATTTAAATTGAAATTGAAAGAAATTTAATTTTGACCATTCTGAGGGCTTCAGACAAAGAGAAGGGGAAAAAAAAAAAAAAGAAAACAAAAAGGCAACATGGGTGGATTCAACTTGGAGTACTAAATGTGTCCCGCCCAGTGTGTTTCAGGCTAAACAAAAGATCTGGATCAGACGCGGGGAGGCCAGCGGCTCAACGCAATCAGAGAATTCGGCTAATGACGATAGTGCCAGGTGTATCGCCAGATGTGGTTGATTAGAAGGAATGAAACAGACAGTGAAGGTGACAACTGGCGCTGGGTTCCAGCTGAGAGTAGACGGAGATTTTCAGATCAATGAGCCGCCGAGGACAAAAATCTGAATCACCTAAGAAACTTCCCTCTTTGATTGCGAGTGATTTGATTCGTCCTGACATGACAGAAATGATGAACAAGATGGTTTCACTGCTGGACGATTTTAGACAGGTAAATCAATTTGTCGACTCCATGCATCGCATTCAAAGGCGGGTGAAACTAGTTTCCCATTCAGGACCACTTACAGAGACTTGGAGAAGTATTCACACCCTTTTTAGTGTCATAAATTGTCATGTTATAACCGTAAGCTTCAATTTATTTCATACCAACACAAATTCTTGCATGATTGTCAAGTAAAAATGAAAGTTTTCTGTCATGAACTGCAGTGAAAATGTTCCTTCCATAGTTGGCCAGTCATAATAAATGCTAAAAAAAAAAAAAAAAAAAGAAAAAAACTGGTGTTTCTAATTTGACAAAATTTGCTATGTTTTATCCATGCCCTAAAAACATGCAGCCCATTAAAACCCAGATTCTTTCATCACTCCAGCTGTAAGATGCAACATAACTCACCAGTCAAAGGGAGGAAAAGTAACGTTGACCCCAACAATACATGACGGAGTGGGGACGACAGATGCATCAGTCTACTAAATTACTCTGCACAGGCCTTTTTCATTTCTGAATTACTGTTGAATTGGTGCACAGCTGAAGAAAGAGGAGGAAAACAAATCAAAGTGAAATGCCAAGCATTTAGGTGAAGTTTGAACACCTGCGACTTTGCGTCCCAGCAGGCAGACATACGTGCTGGTGGTTTTCATGCTTTTCGACTAAATATGCTATTTCTAGGAGGAAAATGATAAATATTGATCTCAGAGGTTTGGGGTTGTATAGATGCTTGATGTTACTTTTTATAATGGTACTTTAAGTTTATGATGACTGTATTGATTGAAGTTCTTGGACAGAACTTTCTGTGTTTCATATGTGCAAACACAAAAGTAATTACCTAAAGTAAAATTTACAAATGCAAGTTTGGGGATTTGATGAGGCTTTGGAGGACTGAGAATTACTCAATGAACTTTATATTTTTTATCCAATGTACACTTTTTGGCTTAAATAGGTTACAGCAGGTGATAGATTTTTGTGGCCAATTAGTTTTATAAGATGTTTCCCTTTACTAGATCATCTAATGTCCTCTATCATTTGTTAGATTTCCCTGTTATAAATAGTCATGTGAAAGACTAGAAAATCCCACTGAATATTCATTTCTTTTCTATAAAATGTTGCGATAATCAATCTGCATTGCCACTGATGATACTTTCATCCAATACCACACCAAACTCTATAATCTAGTTCCTCAAATTTGTTGCAGAAAGCAAAGATCGCATAAGAATTTGGGATTGAAAAACAAAAGAGGTCTACACAGAATTTATAACTTGGTTCTTTCTGGCAATGTATAAATAACTAAAGAAAAAGACTCAGTTTGTCTGAAGTGTTTCATCCAAAGTGCAGCAGCTCTTTAGAGTCCATCAAAATTGTAATAAAAGCTTACATGGATATAAATAAGAATCCATATTTTTCCTTTCAAGACATCAAGAAATCACGTTTTTTTCTCAAGCACAAGAAGACCACAATTGGAATTAATTACATCACCATCACATTGTGCTTCACTGCATAATCGACTAAGCTAAACTGTTTTGCTGTTCGACAAAACTGTTACAACACAGAAAAACAACCGACAGAATCTTTTTCCAGATTCTACAGTTTTCTGCCTGAGGTTGTAGATGAAACTCACAAAACTGCCTGTCGAAAATTCCAGGCTTCATTTTCAGTCCTCAGTTAATATTTGATCAGAGCTGATGCTGTAATCTCTAAAAAACTGTTGATGAGGCCATTCTATAGCTAAAATATCCACCCTGCATTAATACTAATGTGGACAAAGGATACTGATTTCTTACTGCTGTGTCTGAAATTTGGCTGATTTTTAGAAACTAATCAAACTTTTGCTCTGTTACTGAAAGCCAGAGGTGTTATTACCCATTTCTTCCCCTTTTTACTTTCACTGAGTCGGACAGAAATAATGGCTCTCATTCATCACAATTTGCATGCATAAATTAAAACAAAGGGCTTTTGCAATAATTTTATTTTGAAGCTTGCTTGCTTCCTTGGTATTTACTTTTTGTAGGTAGTTCCATATCAGGCTAGAAAAACCTGATTTTTGTTTTTTTGAAAGAGGAACATGAGTCAGTTACATTCCTCTCATATTTTATTTGAGTCACACTTATTGAGTGAGAATTAAGAAGTGTTGGTGCTTCAGTTAGTAGTTCATTTCAGTAGCTAGTAGTTAAACTACAACCTGAAAATGTTTGACAAAAATAACATTTTATGTTGAATAAAATGATCCATGAGAACAAACATTAAATCAACTTTTCATGTGTTCGTATTTGGATCTGTGTATGCCGTCTATCTTATGACTGTGGAAATGTCATACTTTGGTATATTCCTGATTAACCTTTTACTGCAAGATTTTATTTCATATGACACAAATTGTTTGGGTTTTTGACTGCAAATAGACGCTAGGCTATGCTGATATTGCTACTTTGAATAAAGAACATAGAAAAAAGAAGGTTGCTGATAATATGACTAATGGAATGTTGCATTAGTCATATTGTATTGATACCAATATAATCATTGTTCAGAATGGATATCATTTTTACAGTCATTGTTTCAATGACAAGAAACAGCTAATTTTATCACATTCAACAGTGAACATCCATTGTCTATTCCAGTTTATCCTGGTAGGATCAATGGGGAGTTGGTGTCTGTCTCCAGTAGTCAATGGATGGGAGTCGCCAGTCTATTAGAGCAACACAGAGAGAGACACACAAGATAGAAAGACACACAAGATAGAAAACCATGCACAAACACTCAGACCTGGCTGAGGGCAAATAGAGGTCTACAAAGGTTAAGGGCTTTGGCCTTGTTGCATTTTTAAACAGCATTTTTTTGCTATCATTACCTTGCTAATAATCATCTGGGCTTTTCATTACTGTTTTAAGACATGCCTCTTTCTGTATGTAAACTTCTGATTTTGAAGACATTAATAAATAAATCTGACAGTTTCAATCACTGTGATATTTAGCAAATGAAAACGATTGTGGCAATTCTGACTTAAAACAGGAGAGGTTTGGTATGATTAAGCTTTTTTTTTGAATGTTTGTAAAATTTTGGTTTCAACTGAAAACGGAATGTGCTGGGCCAGTCAGCTTATGAACACATTGAATTTGCTTCCAATTTCACTTTGAATATTTAATGTAGTAAGACTCCTCTGAGTGAGATCAATCCATTAAAAAAAATAATTCTGCAAGTTTAGTTTTTCATTTTTATCCTTCACAATGCCTAAAGTTACAGCCTTTAAATGAAATGCGTTCCATGGTGGACTTTGGTTTATTTTTGTGGTGTGATGTTGCAGGTCATTGAGACATACTGTACATGTGGGCATAAAAACAACTGGGAAAGGACAATATCCTTGAGGGCATAAAAATTGCTCAACACCATCAAGTGGTATTAGGGAATTAGGTTTCTCTATCCAGTTTTCCTGCAATCTGAAAACCGATTTTTCCGGCAGGCATCAGAGCTGATGCAAGGACATGGAAAGATGGATGGTTCTGTCTAAAATCAGGCAGGAAAAATCAAGATTCCTAAAGACATCCAATGAATTCCAGAAACGTCCTTCTCCGAAATTAAACCAGAAGAGACATTGTGAAATGTCTCTGTCGGGGAGTAATTAGAGAAATGGCACATAGTATTCTGTTGCTTTAATGATATTCTTCCAAGCACAATGCTGCAAAAATAAAATCCTACCAACAACAACTAGACACTACCAGCAAGGTAAATCAGCCAGCAGAGAGAGAACATTTTGTAGCTCCTCAAATTCCCAGTCCACTGATGAGGCTGATGAACATCAGCTGTCCAGGCTGTCGGCACTCTCCAGGAACGATCCTCTCTGAAACAGATGTCTCACTTAGACAAAACACAAACACCAGAATCCTGACAGGAACACAGATTTTTTTTTTTTGGGGGGGTGCAGAGGGGTTTGTTCATAGTTAAGCCAATTTAACTTTAATCTAAACTGAGACGGGGTTAACGAAGCCTACTTTGAGTTTAAAATACTTATGGCCAAGAGAAAACAAAAAAGCTGTTTTTTAGCATCACCACTGCTAAAATTCATCCTTTTGTAAATAATAGTTGCATATTGCTAATCTCTCTTTAAAAAAAAAAATCCAGATAAAAATATCAGTTAATCTCAGTTTCAAAAACATCAAAAAGTGAAATTCGTTTATGAATAATTCCATATACATTTAAGAATCTATTACATACAATCGTAGAGTTTTATTAATTTTCTATGACTCCATAGGTAGAACAAGAAAAGTTAAAAGCCCAATTTAAGCAGGAGATTCATGATGATACACTCATGCTGTTGTTGATGTAAATTTCTAAGCACCCAAAATATTTAAACTTTTCCTTCTCCTCCTGACACCACACACCATCACAGCCTCACCTTTCATTGGTCTCTTCCTACAGCTTAGCAACATGCACATCATAACTGGGTGTTTCCCCATTAGCTGTCAAAGAGGCATACTCACCCATCAATAAGCATGTAAAATATTAAGCAGCACCAAAATTGGTTAGGAGCTTTAAACTGCTTTGTACAGATGCCCCCATGCTTTTAAGTGCTGAATAATATATTTCAGTTCAATGTCTCAGTCTCCATTAATACTCCTGCTAAACGCTGCTGGGATTTCACTTCGCCTTTATTTCTCATAAACACTACCTCCGCCCCGGACAATCGTAACAGTTTTAGCGATTGTGGTTGCAGAAAGGGTTGGTCTCACACACACTTGCACGAACACATGAACACATGAACACATGCTTGTCCTCGCTTATGTCAGTCACTCTGATAGTTTCTGTTGCAGAGCTAGTGAAGCGTATGTTCTGATGGTTCAAATCACCTGCTGCTCAAAGCAATGTTTGACTTAATTTTGAATGTAATGGATCTCATCCGTCAGTGAACCTGAAGCATTATATTTCGACATGCATGAGCGCACGGTTATTAATTCAGGTCTGGTGATATTTTGTCACAATCATTTACTGCCTGTGATTATGTGACTGAATTTAGGAAACCCTTAAAGTTTTCTAGTTTGGAAGAATCACACTTTTTTTTTTTTTGTTGGAACCAAAGAGTTCACTGTATTTTAGCAGGATTTTATTGAATAGACCAACAAAAGTCAGTCCACTGAGCTCATAAATAAAACCCAGACCAATCACTTCAGCATTCACAAGTGGACTGATTTGTCGATCTGCCACAAATCTGTTGGACTTTGGGTTTAGTTTGCTTGTTTTGACTATTTTGTTTCATCTTGTCTTTCATTTTTGTCTGCGATCCTGATCTTTAGTGTTAACTTTCTCTCACTGCCTACGTATCTTGCATCTAGACATCTGTTTTCCATCTGTACATCTGTTTTCCATCTGCATTTACTCACCTGTGTTGTATCCAATAATCAAGCTCCCAGTATAAGTGGTTCTCTGTTTTATCCACACATTGTTAAATTCTACTGTTGTTCCAGCAGATTCCCTGTTTTGACCAAGCTTTGAATTAAAGTATCTTTTTTTTAATTTTATTATTGTCTTGATGCAGTGTGTAAAGAAATCCAAGTGTTTTGCAAGAGACTCAGGTGTTTGTCAGGGAACAAATGGCGTCATGAAGACTGAGGGCCACAGCAGGCATGTACAAGAAAAGTTGCACAAGTTTCAAAAGGGGCTTGATTATGAAACAGTAGCCCAACTTTTGAACAATTTAAAGAACACCAAGTCATAGAAGTCCTTAAGAGGCTCATGGTGTCTCTGAATGAGCTGCATGGATCCCTGACTCAGGTGGGACAGCTTGGTGACCACACAACTGCTGGTTGTGGACTCCATAAAGCTAGTCTTCAAAGAAGAGTGGCCAAGAAGAAAAACAGGAAAAAAAGAACATCAAGTTTTCCACTTAAATTCACATTAATGGACTTGGCAAAAGACAGATTACCACAGGGCCGCTGGCGCCTGTCTCCAACAGTCTTTGGACAAAAAGTGGCGTACATCCTGGACAGGTTTCCAGTTCATCACAGCGTATCAAAGAGACAAATGGAATGATAAACATGCTCATGAACACGCACTCCTAAGGGAAGCTTACAGAAAGAAATAAAATATAAACCGCATTTTGTTTTTAACTGTAGGAGGAAGCCAAAGCTACCAAAAGAGAATCATCACACTAATTCAAACTTGTCTTCCTCTTTGGCAAACACTGTAAAGATACATATTTAAAAGAAACAAATATATACTGTATATATATTTTATAGACTTTTTTACACATAAACATTTATGTTCAATCTGAACCAAAGTCAAATTTCACAAACATGACAAATCAGTCTGATTCAGCTTTTGGCATGCACAGTGAGAACATGCAAACTTCATGCAAAACGACTCTAGGCCAGAATGCGAACTTCAGACCTTTGTGCTGCGAGGTAACCATTGCACCGCTGTGAAGCACACATTCAACTGCAGTGTGAATAGGGACTGGGAAAGGCTCTGCCTCTTTTCAGAATGCTACACTGTTACTGCAGTGACACATAAACTTTGAGGTAAGCAATGTGGAATTAGGTTCATATATGTTTTATCCAATTGTTTCTTGTCATATAAGCTTTAGCACAAATCTCATCTTACAAGCTGGGTGTTTCTTCTCATAGGTCACCATCTGCAGCACCTTCCAGCTGCACTCTGAAAACATTTTGGGGGAATCATTTATCATCTAACTGAATTGACAGAGGAGAGAACACCTCTCTTGAGCCTTGCTGATGTAGCCGCCTCATGGTTATTTAATTACAGCACATTTTGCTTCCTGGAGACTGCAGAAGGCGATACACATCCTATTCCAAGAAGTGGATCATAGATGTTGCATAGTTAGGTCAGGTTACAGAGAAATCGACTCTAAAATGCTAAACCCCCTTACCACGCTACCCCAGATTCCCACAATAAGTCTAAACCTTCAACAAATGGGTCAATCCTGGGCTTGCAGATTAATGGCTATTGACATTGTTAATTGATTTCTGTGGGAAACAGTTTCAGGCTCTTCCTACTGAACGCTTAGAACCATCGCAGACGCCAAGCCTTTTTATAAATTGGAACATGTTTCTGGTGTGGCTTGTACCATAGATCTAGTGCAAGCCTGATCTACCCATTGAACTCTAATAGGTTCATTAGAGTTCAAAACATATAGAAGCTTGAGTTGTAGACGTAGGCTGTGTTTAAGTTGCCTAAAGCTGTCAAAACTCAAGTCGCTCCCAGGTTCCCAATGGGAACTTCAGAGGGTGTTCCAGTTGTTTTTTTGTTTTTTTTTCTTCCCTGGGAGGTGAGAATTTCTGTCTGCAACTGGGCTCTATTAAGAAAGCAACATAATTATCAGCTGGTACTTAAAGATGGTGATAATATCATGACTATTGTGTTATGCAGAGAGATAGAGAACAAAATGGAAGACCCAGAAGATTAGATTAAGGTACTGAATCTTTGTTGTAAAACTACAAAACAAATTAAATATACATTTTACATTCCGGAAAAATAAACTACGCTTAATAATATTGACATTCCAGTAAAAACTCACCATCACTATATGAATACAAGCAAGGAAAATATTCATATTACAAAATGCACTTTCACCAATACATAAGAAGCCTTACCACTCTGACTAGCCTTATGTTGGCAATTAACTTTAGTATCGTTGGCACAGTTTTATAAGCTCACTAAAACGCCTTAGCTAACACAGAGTGGCATAAAACTGCTAAGGTGGGTAACTTTATTAAACCTCACTGTTGGTTCTGCTTCAAGACTCAGACAATTGACGCTTTGTTTTGTAGCATGTTGTACTCTATGTACACACACTGAAAAGGCGGGGCAGTTAAAATTACAGGCCTATTCAGACCTGCAGTTCAAGCTGTAGCTCCAGCTTTAAACAGTAACTCAAAACCACCTCCAAAGGGGCAGGTTAAATTTACAAACTGACAGAGTCAATGGGCAGTTTGTTTTTCTTTATTCAGAATTTAATTCAGACTTTAATTGTTCAAAATTGAACTGAAATACATCAAAGGCAAACTTGAGAAATTTGAAATTATGAAAATGAAAAATGCAATTGTGCCATCTGTGAGAAAACCTAAATTCAGGATTTGCACTCACAGAATTATCTAAATAAAGAGTGAGGATCATTGGTCCTACTATGGAGCCCTGAGGAACTCCTTTGTAAATTCGAGGAAAACCAAACCACACGTATGGGTAATTCTCTGACCCAGAGAATTACCCATACTGGTGCCAAAATGGAAATTGGAGACCCACTCTCTCTATATTTTACTAAATTTGCTAAGTTTGTTTACAAGTCTGGTGTTGTGCCATAAAAAACACTTTAATGAGAGAAAAGGCTCTCTTAATTAGAGTTTGCAAATTGGACTGAGTTTAGAGATTCATCCCTTCTCTGTGTCTTTTAAATGTTGTACAAGAAGAAAATGTACATCATTTGTGAAGTGCATCTGTTCCCTGTCTTCTATCTTTGCACATAATATGATGTTCTGTTCAATAAAGTGAAGACAGCTTGTGTTACGATGTATTGTGAAGTCAATGGTGTTATCTGGATCAAACCAGTCAGTGTTCAAAAGATGGATCAGTTCTCTGATCAAGACCCAAGCCAAACAACAAAAATGATTGAATGCACTGTGTTTGTTAAGCTCAGCAAATTTAAAAGATTTCTTGGCCCCTCAGAAGCTTCAGCTTCTTTAATTATCCCTTAAAAGTTGGACACATAAATTACAAAACATGTTTTTATTACTTGAGAGTTTGTTATTCGTTTAAAGCCATCCTAGGTTTTATAAACCAATCAAGAGCTTTGCACTGTCTTATTAGATTTAGGAAGTCTTTTTTTTTGCTAAGATTTTGTTTTCTTTTGGAAAAGACAAAAAATGTGCAACTCTTTGATCAATGTTGATCAAAGAGTTGCACATTTCTTTTATCTCAGTAAACAGAAAGAAGAAAAAGAACTGCTGTAGCCAGCTAGTACAAAATGTATGGCAAAATCTACAAAACATTTTTTAGTAAAAAATAAGCAATCAAATTTATAACGTGTAATGTTATTTAAGAAAACCTAAGCTCTTTTGAAATGCTATTTTTCTGCTTGGACAGAAATGTACAGATAGTAAACACGCTTGTCTCTTAGCAACCAGATATTGTTCATAAAACATAAGATTTCTTCTGCTACTTTGAAGTACTACTTATTGTATTTTACTTACGACTTGACAAGAATTGCACAGTTGGTGAAATTTGCAAAAAGTGAAAAATTTTTTCTTTGCTATTGGTGGTAGACATATTATAAAACATTCAACACAAAAGTAAAAATCTGACAGATACTTTGTTACCAAACCCCCCCCCCCAAAAAAAACAGGCCTGTCTCTTAGCAACCATTTAAAAACAAATATTGTTATTGTTCATAAAACATAAGTTTTCTTCTGCTGCTTTGAAATACTAATACTTACGATTTAACAAGAATTGTGCAGTTAGTGAAATTTTCTTAAAGTGAAAATGTTTTCCTTGGTAAATATGTTATGAAACAGACATTCAACATAAACATTAATATCTGATTTTTTTCTTTGTGGCACTTTATTGGAAAACACACTATTCTGTTAGCAACCAATTAACAGCAAATATTATTGTTCATAATTTTTTTAATTTTTTTTTGTCATGGATTTATCTTTTAGTAACCAGTTAACAGCAAATATTGTTATTGTTCATAAAACATAAGATTTCTTCTGCTCTTTTGATAAAACAAACATTCAACATAAAAGTAAAAATCAGATTTTTTTTTTTCTTTGTTGCAGTTTATCAGAAGACGCTGTCATCTCTTAACACCACATTAATAATAATTTTTTTGTTTAGTAAACATAAGTTCTTTTGAAATACTGCATATCCGCTTATAAATACACATGAAATCCACAGTTGCAAAATCAGACGCATACCTCGTGGCACTTTGTTACCAGATAACACGCTTGTCTCTTAGCAACCAGTTAGCAGCAAGTATTGTTATTGTTCATAAAACACAAGATTTCTGCTGTTCTTTACAAATACTACTTATCTTCTTCTACTTATAACTGAACAAGATTTGTGCTGATGGTGAATTTTGGAGAAAAGTACCACAAAAGACCTTCAAATCTTGGTGGCAGCGGACAAAATGCCCAAATTCAAAGCCGTACGCCTTCTGGTTACCTCGACAACATACAAACAATTCACCTGAATGAGCACCATTCGACATTTGATGAAGTTACAAAATTGAGCCATCTTGTATTAATGTTAATTAGTATTAATTGTATATATTAATTGGTTATTAATTTTGGCCAACAGCCTTCAAAGAAGTGATGAAAGGGGATATAAATATCTGATTAATAAACTAATCAGGTTAAAAGGAATCATTATAAACTTATAAAACTTCCTTCCATTCTTTATTGTGTCTAAATAGTCACAACCAAATTAGGGAAATGCTTGAAAACAAAGAAAATGTTCCTCTATTATTACTGGAATGAGTTCTAATCCAACTTTAAGTGGGAGTCTGGAACAAACATTTAATTTCCTTTGTGCAATTGCCTTATTATTTCTACCCTTAAACGCTTGGCTGCATGAGTTGCTCATTTAAAAAAAACACAAAACATGCTCCTTTAATTAATTAATATAAAAGATCCCTGGCTGTTAATTGTTTAATCAAAGCACAAATGTCTGCACGAGTCAATTCCTCATATTTAAGATGTCATGCAAAAGGAGAACGGTCTTAAGTGGTTATATCTGAAAAATAGCACGCAAGCCTCAGCACAAATTAATTAACATTAAATATATGTTTTTAAAAGTGCCAAGAAGTCATTTGAGTGGCTTTCGCTCAGGCTCTGCATGTCACATTTTACTATTTGTCACATTAGCAACCTATAAATTTACCTCAACTTAAATTAGACAGAATCTCTGTGAAGAAAGTCTCAGTGGAAATGGTTTCTGCCATCCAGTTCATATTTCATATCACACCCACTGGCATTAATTGCATTCACATACCCAGACATTCAGATGGAAACTGCTTTTAATACAAATTACTTCAGACAGCGAGTAATAACTTTTCTCTCTTTCTCAACAGTTGCAGTCTCGCACATCTTTCATATTCAGGGCTCATGAGAATCCACCCACAGCCCTTTAATCAGAGCTCGTTTCTCCACATCTCTGCTTCACGCCTGTGTTTTTCCAAATGTCACTTGTCTTGACACCAGTTGAGGCTGCATATTGGATCAGATGCATTACCAAAGAAATTATCTGCGAGATTCAGTTCAGAACTTCATCAGCACAACCCTCCACCCCCAAAAAATGACATATTGTGGTAGATTGAGTATCTTTGGTAACTAGATAAAATGACAAAGAAGGGCCATCAGCTTCCAAACTGTTTCTCTTCTTTTAAATGACTTTTTCCAGGATTTCTTTAAATTTAGATATAAAGTAGAAAAGCATTCATCTCTTCGAATATCTTTTTCCTATTCACCCACAGTTCAAGCCATGTGGTTTATATTTTTGTTGTATTTGTGCTGTGACCTCGCTCACCTCTTGTTCAGCTCATTTAAGCTACTTCTGGTGCCTGCTGACATTGTGTTTGGGGAAATGATGTTTTCTTAAAGAAAAAAACAAACTGGTGTTAACTTGGCAGTCAACATTGTTCTCTACGGTAGACATAAAGCTTGGCTTCAGGAAGGTCATTCTTAAGCTTTTTGGACAAATTTTTCATTTGCCAGATTTACGTAGAAAATATGCCTATCCAAATTCAAAGACCAAAGAGATGGGGTGATCTTTACCGAAAAAGCAACACAATTCAGTGCATAAAAAAAAAAAAATCCAAAAATATTCCTACCAGTGGAAGATTTTGATTAAAAAGCATGTTGTTCCAAACAAGATGTTTGTTTCTGAGTCAGACATCTCTGAATAGATGGCAAAGGAGTATCAATATTGCAAAAAAAAAACAAACAAAAAAAAAAACTGATTAGCAAAAATGACTACAACCCTTTTGAAAAATTAATGAGAAAATTTATTTTTTTTCTTTACAGCTGTGAAACACTTTATTTGCAGACCACCGTTTGCATCGGCTGGAACACTGATGGTTTTCCATCAGTTCTTTGTGGAATTGTAAGAACTGCTTGTTATGATCTTGATCTTCAGCTCCGTCCACGGATCCTATCGGATTCAAGCCAGGATCTGAGCGACAGCAAAGCATCAACGTTACTTCCAGACAGAATAATCATGGTGGTCCAATTAAAAGATTTTTCAATCCCACATAAGTTGAACATGACTTTGGGCACAAGTGTATGTTCATAGACCGTAGAAAGATATTTCACCTGGAGAAGTGGAGAATTTTTTCAGTAAGTAAACTAGAAAAGAACAGAATTAATCTGCTCTGTGGATATGTAAAACATTCTCTGACACTAAGTGCCTTGCTTTGAAAAAGTTAAATATGGCCTAGAATTATTTTATGTTTGGAATTTCAAAATTATGTTCACACAATTTTCAGGTTAGGACCTATAAACATCAATGGATTCGGTTTTAATTTGTGTGAGTCTGACTTTAAATTAATTCTTATGAAGTTTGAACTTGAAGTCTTCAAAGATCCCTTACATATGCAGAACTTTGGAAACGTGTTCATACTTTTTCCACTTTTTGTCATGTTCTAGTCACAGTCTTTGAGTTTTATGCAAGAAACCAAGACAAAGTGGCGCATAACTGAAAAGGAGAACTTTATATGGCTATCAACATATTTTACAGATACAAATCTGACAAAATATGTGGTCTGTAATTATTTAGCTCCCATTATTCAAATATCCCTAAACACAAATTCCGTGACAAAAAAACTTATTTTCAGAATATCCGACTCTTCAACCATTTCGTGGGGCACAAGTACAATCCTACCAAGACATGGTCAACCGCACAGATTTTCAGGACAGGCAAGGAGAGCATTAATCAAAGAGGCAGCCAAGAGACCCATGGTAACGTTAGAAGACCTGCTATGCAAGGTTCATTTCAGGTGACACAATCTGTGGAGAGGACAACCATTAGTTGTACGCTCTACAAATCTTGTGAAAGAGTGAAGGAAAAAGGTTGTTGTAAGAAAGTTATATATAAAATCCAGTTTGCCAAAAAGCCCAAGTAGGAAAAACATCAATCATGGATGAAGGCACTCTGGTCACCCACAAACAAAAGTGAACTGTTTGACCTAGATTCAAAATACATTACACTTGTGATAGCGTCATGCCGTGCTGTGCAGTTGTGTCAGGGAAACTAGTCAGAAAAACAGTGATCACCAGCAGTTTGTAACATTTCTGAACAAAGACTATTGGCTGATATACAAGCAACTTATGACAGATGAAGAGGTCAGCTGTTTTGCAAGACAAAAGCTGTAAAAATACAGCTAAGTCTACAGTAGAGCAAAGCATGGTCATGGTTGAGAATAGTCAAGTCAAAGTCCACACCAAAAACAATCTAGAATCTACATCAAAACTTAAAAACTGGTGTTTTCAAGTAGATTAAAAAATTTAAGCTGCCTTCTAATCTGACAGAGCTTGAGCAATTTTGCAACAGAAGCATTGCAAAAATGTTCTTCAGATGAACAAACCTGAGCGTACTGTAAAACAAGTTGTAATTACTGCAAACAAGTCCTGGGTTAGTGCAAATGAACAAATGCATGCCGCACTTTTCAGATATAATTTATTGAAAAATCTTACTGCTGCACTTATTTATTTATTTAATTTGAATAAATAACAGATTATATGGGATTAGAAAAGTAAAACATAGTCCTTTAGCCTTTTCTTTTAAAAAAACCCCCAGATCTTTATGTAAGAGTACAGAATAGTGATATCTACTACATGCAACCAAAACAAACGAAAGAGGTTTTCTTTCTTAAAGACTATTTAGATGTTATTTAGGTCTATGAAATGTCTTATCTGAATGATTATGGCACAGTGAGAAGTCTGTCTTCCTGAAGGGAGGGATTGTTTCAAACAAAAGAGGTCACCAGCAGTGCAACAGCAGCCTTTCCTTCTTAACGACGCCTTAGAGTCAGAGCCTATCATTCCCCCTAATTATTGTTGATTGCATTCATTAAGTCATGTCCCGATATCTTGGAGGCGCTGTTGGTGGTTTAGACTAAATGGCAGCTATGGGTTAGCTTGTTTCTCAGTGCTAATTGGACGTCAGGCCAACACAGAGAGAAGAAAGCGCAGCTCATCAGCAGACTGTCCATTGTCGGATGTAATTCCTCCAAGCTGGCAGACCCCTCGGAGAGCAGACTGAAGCCCAGGGTTGTGATACTCGCGAGGTGTCAAGCACCTCTCCACAGAAATCCCTCAAGCTCTGTTTTAATGAAATTAACAAGCCTATTAAAAAATCCATCGGGCTGACATCTGACACAGCAGTAGGCTATAAGTCTTAAATAAACTTTTCACAGAGTTGCTGGAAGTCTTCAGAACTTAATAAAAGAAGCAGACACTTTCTTTCTTTCTTTTTCTTTTTTTTGAATACATTCTGTAAGAAATTGTGCTCTGGCAAGCTTAAAAGAGAAAAAAAACAGTAAATGCACTGAAGGCACCAAAGGGAAATATTTTCGTTGTGGGATACATTTCCCCTGAAAAGAGAGAGAGGAAAGATTAGAAAAGCACTCTGGGAGCAATTCTAAATCTCACAGATCAGCAGTGAAGGGACAGCCAAGCTGGCAACAGAGATATGGAGGCACAATGGTGAATCACTCCCACGCCTTCCCCTGAACAATACAAGTAACTCAGAAATACCAGGGCACCTATGTGCTCACTGTATATCTGCCCAAGCTTATATATTCATAGACAAGCACCCCACAGGGACGCCAAGATTATTACCATCCTGTATATGCTTTCACTTTTAGAAATTTTTATACTTCTGCTGGGCATGAAATTTCCTTCTGCACTAAACAACTCTAATACAGGTAAATTGGTGTTTAAAAAGTGTAAATTTAGGTGAGCCAGCATCAGTCAACACGCAGCGCTTGCAAATCCACTTTCCGGAGGTGAAGTGGAGACATTATCCCCCCTCCGCCCTCCTCCCCTGATTCACTCCCTCCCCAGTTCTTCCTCTGCCCTGGTTTTCCTCATCAGCTCCAATAAAATCTCCTCTCTGTCCTCTTAATGCAGCTTTTTGCTGGTGTCGGCACATAAAAGATCTCGGGGCTCTTCTCTGCATTACCGCGAGTGAAAAGCGAGAGAGAGGCTAAAGAGTGATCCCATTCCTCAGGAGCTTGCTGTGTGAAGACCCACGCAAAAACTTTTTATACGTGTGTGCACTTTCCCACTTTCAGAGTGTGCGGCTGTGGATCAGAAGGTAAACATTTTTTTTTCCCATAATACTCCCTCAAATGCTATCCTGTTACATATTAGAGTTCTTAAAGAAACTTAACCTATTATTATTTTTTAAATATGAAGCCTAAAAGTGGAAATGTCAACTATAAACAACTGCTTTTGTGCATTTGTACATTAATTATAATATCTATAATATCTAAATAGGTTATCTTTTTATAATTTGTCTATCTATGCAAGTGCCTGAACAATGGAAGAAGTGGTACTACTTCCCTATTTTCAAAAAGATGGGCTGCAAAAGTACATTTGACAAGTGCATATATATATATATATATATATATATATATATTATTTATGTTTTTCTTGGTTTGGTTTTTAAACTAGCAGAGTAAAAAATTAAACGTGAGATGACCACTCAAGTTTAGTCCAAGCCCCCCGTCCACCTCTAAGTTAGTCAAGTCAAACTCAGCCGATCTAAATATAAAAGTCACATTCTGAAAGACGAACTGCATTCTTGGTGTGGTGCAGTGTGCACCCTCTGGTGCACACATGGGTTCATTACCATATTTATAACAATCGAAACAAGCGAGTACCGTAAGCAATCCACACAAACACACATCTTAAAACCTGATAACAAATAGAAAACTTGGTTATAAAATTAAGGATGTGCTGGACCCCATAATGAATATGGCTTTCAGATCAGGGGCACACACACACCTCCAAGTTGCACATGACAGCTGGTCGCTAAAGCAAAACCCAACAAAAAACATAAATGAGTCATTAAAACTGAAGAGAGTTTTAATGTCTTCAGTTTTAAATCAACAAAACTCAGATAAAGACTTATGTAAGACAAGTGCATGCTCTTGTCAAAATGAACAAAAGACGCTTGAGAAGCCTCTGTAGCCAGTTCTATAACTAAATAAACACCAAGTTTATCCTTTTACAAAGCAGCCAACCACAGCCAAAGTGCTGCCAAAATCCTTCAAAAACAGACAATTAACAAAGCAGCCATACAGAATAAATAACCGTTAGGGATTTGAAATAAAATGTCACAGTGTAACTACGTATTAAAAGCCTTCCTGAGTAAAAAGTTCTTAGGCTTGGATTTTAAAATGCCCCAAGGTCTGTTATTGAGGAAGCTGGTTTTACAGTCTGCAGGCCGTGGCCACGAAAAGAATATTATGCAAATTTGTATTTAAAATAGGTCAAACTGTTTTAAAGGTCACAGCAGTAAATTAAATTGGTAAATTAATACTCATAATATTATGCAATAGTTAATACAGTTTGATGCGGAAAGTAAAAACAACCACAATGGCAATTAAAAAAATTAAACAACTTCAGCTTTTATGGGCTGCTCAAACTTACTTGATTTATTCCGTATCCTTACTAGCTTATTTATTTGCATAATGTGAAACAAGTAAATGTAAAATCTTAAAGAAAAAAAAAAGAAAAAGCATTAGCTCATCATATATGTACTTCATATCAAAGAGATATGTTAAAAATACATGTGATGAATTACAATGAAACAACTGAGGACTGCAATTCTCACAAGAACATATAAATTGTTCAATCACCAGCCGATAGAGTCAATTTAAACAAATCAAGCTCGCTTTAAAGCCTTTAGAATAAAAGGAAGAACTCATTGAATAACTTCTTGGTTTCTTCTCACTTCTCTTGGCGAGAAAATACTTTCAAAAACCGAGGACACCAATATATGAGTCGACATTTTAAGGGAAACACCATCAGTGTGTGAATGGCGGCTGTCGAATCTAAAATCAAACCCATCTCTGTTCAGCTCACTGAAAGGTTAAAAAACAGTTGGGTATTAGCCTCAGGTGCATAGTTTGATATCCTGTCAGAACCAAGCTGCCTCTCACCTCAAAAGAAGAATTACTTCCATTGTAAGAGTCTAAATCTGACAGTAAATGCAGCTATTATTTATAGGAGAAATGTGAAAGGATGTCTTTCATCTGACATAGCTGTCTTTCATAATAGCAATGTTTATTTTTGGAATTTTCATTTTGTGGTTGTGGAAATGTCAGAGCAGGAACTTTTTGTAACAATACATCCAGAGGACAAGAAAAACACATTTCAAGGCTGTGCAATTACTTCCTTAGCACTAAACACAGCCATTAACGTTCCACTTCAGTGAGGCTATTTTCTTACATGGAGAGCCTGCCGTCAACACAAATAACCAACATATTTGTAAATGAATAAATAATAATAACAATGAAAAAGCATATACGCATGTTTGTGGTACGTATTTATTTAAAAAGATTGTAAAAATATCAAGTTATTTTAGGGACACCTGCTTATATACTCGATATGTAACCTTTTTTTTCTTTCCTCTTAAATTCAAGTATGCTCAAAAGTCTGAAGATTGCAATTTTTTTTCCCACAGGTTGTTGCCTTATTTACTTTATTGTTACTTTACATTTTAATATATTTCAAGGGCGGCTAATAGTGAGCTTTCTCTTATCTGCTCAGTAAAATAAATCTCAACCCTATCATTCAAAAATGAGCATTCACAGCTGTGCTTGCAAAACAATCATGGCACCTTATTGACGGAATACAGCAGCTCTTTCTCCTCCTTAAAATATAATGTCTAGAAAGTAAAACCTGTGTGAGTCACTCCTACTGGCAGCTAAAATATTGACTGATTTGACTGCCCAGAGTTGCGCTGTACTCTTAACTTGATGGCTCATCGTGCCTCGGGCTCTTTTCAGACAAACGCGCACGCTCACACAGCGTACCAGATATCCTCCCCTCATACACTGACAAACACACCTAAGTGCGTTCCAACACACACCGCGCCTCTGACAACAGAACAAAAGTTAAAATTGTAGCGAAAAGTGAGGGACGTATCAGAATCCGTCCATTATTAGAGGTCCAGCAAACAAATGCTGCATACTGTTCCAGCGCTATCTCGAGATTTTTATATATATATATATATATATATATATATATATATATATATATATATATATATATATATATATATATATATATATATATATATAAATAAATAAATATGCGGAAACCTCTGCTATGTGTGGTGCTTGGTGAGGGGAGGCCAATTTGAGGCAGGTTCACTTTGCTCCACATGATGCCTGTCAATGCCTGCGGTGACACAGAAGGGCTGAGGGGCTCCTCCCTCCGACAGGATAGCCAGATACACACAGTGCTGATGAAAGTAAAAGTATCATGGACATAAATTATGGATTTCTGAAGACTGCATTCATGGGATCCACCATGGAAACTGAGGACAAAAATAATTGAGTCTTAGGTGAGCCTCATGTGTCCGGGTCTGGTTTGAGGGAAATCTGCATTTTGCTCAGGCCTAGATGTTGTTGCCGTGCTCTGTTTACATTTTTTTTCTGGTTGTGAATAGTTTCAAACGGGAATAAATAAATTCTCCCTTTTCTGTCAAATATATTCATCTTGGATGTCTTGATTCATAGCTGCAAGTTCATTTTAATATGGAGTCGTGTCCCACAAACCAAAACTAAGCCAGAGACATTGTGCTGGTAAAAGTTAAAATATGTGCACGCATGACCAAGCATTCATCCTGTGTTATGAAACATGAATACATCTGAAACCTGATAACACGTGAAAACACAACATTTCATGGTTTAAAAGAAAAATGGGATTTTTATGTTTTCACTGTGGTTTTAGAAAACCGCTTTTGAGGGATAGTTTGGTTCTTTGACCCACTGGAGAACATAATAAACATATATGGTCTGACTTAAACTAATTTTGCTATCGACTGAAAGGGCATCAACCAAGAAAATAAGCACATGACTATGTATCCATTTGTCTGTCTGTCTCATTCCATCCATGTACAATGAAACCGTTCTTACTGATCTCTTGAAGGACAAAAGTTTGGCTTTAAACTCTTGGTCTGGGCTCTTATTGAGTGAAGCTTGCTTCCTTTTCATCTTGAAGGCTTTAGTTATGTCAAGACGACTGGGCTTCCATCATTGTCCATAATAATTACTTTCAAATTTAGTAGTTACTTTAAATTCCCATCAGGAATGACTTAGTACAGACATTTTTGTTGTTGTTGTTGTTGTGTTGCCCTGTGATGGACTCTCAACCTTTCTAGGCTGTACCTGGCTTCTTGCTCAGAGATTCCTGATGTGAGGCAAAAGCCGTCCAAAACCCTGCAAGTACATGCAATTCTAAGAAAATGTAATAGTATTAGTAATGTTGGTGTAATTCTTACCCTGTATGAATTACAGAAAATGTACTGTAAATTCAGCTTGTGCATCTAATTGTTGGTTTTAAAATCAAATACCTGTCTTTTATCATTTCACCTTTAAAAGGAAATGGTTTAAATGCTTTACTCAGAGCCCCAAATGAATATGATATGCATAGCCATGAAGCATGTGTGGAAACTTTTCACTGGGTAGCCTTAAAAACTCAAGCACTTGGCACCGCTGCGTCATTTAAGGCCTTGACTTGGCCTGTGTCCAAGAAAGAGAGAGGTAGTGCTTTCACTCCTCGCCATCCTTTCCTCCTTCATACATACTCTGTCTTTAGAGTACTGTGCAAAGTCAGCAGTCTCCAACCATCCACCTTTAACACATCAAACGGATGCCCTCCAGCGTCTTCTTGAAACTGAGCTTTATAAACCAAGGGAACAGGGGAATTTTAGGAAGAGGAGACAGAATAACCATTTGCATGGCCACCTGGTGGCTGATGCTCTCATTTGTACCCATCCTCTTTTGTTCCCACAACTACTCTCGGATCGTTTAAAACCCCGAGTTTAAACCCACATCTCGAGTTTAGATCAAGTGGCTTTCCCCTAATACAATCCAATTCTCTGTAAAATACCAATTACTGCAGAAAAAAGCGAGGCTCCGATCCCCCTGAAAGTGAAAGCAGCATTATTAGACCAGTAAGTGGTGTCTTTATGAGAATGCAAGCGTAGCAGAACATAAGTAGGGAGGCAGCCGAAGCAAAGGACATCAAAGGGGCTTACCTCGAGGAAATGCATGAGTGGGCTCAAATCACTTATCGTGATTAGCATCGCTCCCTCCACACCTCGGGGGCCTCGGATCCATGCGGGAGAAAGGAGGAAGCAGCCGTGATTTGAAACCATGCTGAAAATGCCACATTCATGGGATTGTGGTCAAATTAATGAGGTTTCACAGCCCAAACATGATGAGGAATGAATAGTTTGTGTGGGGAGGAAAAAAAGCAAAACAAAACTTAAAGGTTAGGTGTGTGACGCTGCACATGATCATCCAGAAGAAGCTCTAATGAGATGCAGCGAGCAGTCAAAGAGAAAAGACAATAAAGAATCGTGGTGGGGAGTGTTTATAGCGGAGCAGGGGATAGGTGGGTGGGCTATGTGATGAACCATGGCCTTTACCGCTCAGATTTATGGCGTTTTCACATGAGCAGCGAGTGGAATGGTGTGCTGCATGGATTTGATGTGTTTTACGAGCCGTGCACGCAGCACACTCAGTAACCATTACACCTGTGTCAGAAAGCCTTCCATGAAGTTGACACCTTCCATTAATGAATCTCTGAGAGCAGCTAGGTGCTCTTCAACTGAGCCTGAGACGTGCTAGGATACCTCATTAATTTCTGTATTTGTTTTTGCCTGTGGGTATATGGGTATAATTTCCTTGAAGTAGTCTGTAGCTACTTCTTGGTCTCATTTTACTTCTTCATCATTGTGTTTGTTTAATACTCCTGACATGTTCTCCATATCACAGTTATGTTAGTAGTATTGATTATATTAGTCGTCCACACAGCTCTCTAAATCTGTGTAAACCACTAGTGTTTTGAGTTTATGTTGTTTTCAAAGGTTGAATATGCTTCATAGATCCCAATCTGCCTCTGATTTAACTGGTGACTCTTGTAATTCTATAACATTTAAATTTCCTTTTCCTATTTTGAAATGTCTTGAGAATTTGTTAATTTGTGGTGCGATGTAAATAAACAAAACATAATTCCAGATGCTATAAAGTCTGAAATAGTAATCAAAAGAGCTTGGTGATCCCACCCAAACATTACCGTCCAAGAAAAGAAACTAATTTTTCTAAATTCAACATGAGAGACAAAGTTTTTTTTCATGAAGTTGCGAGTTAGAGAAAGTTTAGTGCCAGTTTGTAATAGAAAAATCAGGATACCATTCAACCTTCAGTTGCTATAAAAATGCAATGAAATCCCAGATTTCGATGTTACGTCTGAGTCTAATTGATAATTGTAAATAGAAACCATTACATCACAATTGCTCAGTGACAAAGTGATCCTTATCAGATGCTGTGAGAGATCTAGCAAGTGTTGAGCAGCTGAAATTGTAGCGTCAGTCAGTCACAACCCATGCCAGTTATTTCACATCCCTGTGATGAGTGAAATATCCAAAAAGTACGCCCATCCCACCGCCAAACTCGGCTCTAACTCCTTCTCCCTGTCTCGCTCCAGCCGCCATGCTTGGCTTCCTCCTCAGCTATCCGTATACATTGATCAGAGCGGAGCAGTCTTGCAAACAGAGCTTCGTCCACGTCTTAAGGCTAACAAGGTGAAGAAATAATAATGAGGAAACCCACAAAAGTACTCTCTGGCTTCTTCCTGACCTGAGCACACTGTTAGTATTCCTCTCATTCCCCGAATCATTCAACATATTACTCCCGCAGGAAAAGAGAGACACCAAGTGTGTGAACCTACATCAGCTGGACCTGTACTGTAAATTACCGTATGGAAATTATAAAGAGCTCTTGAAAAGATGTTGTACTTTCAGATTTGCTCTCTGAATCATCAGAGAGCGAGTGCAAAGGCGGAACATCGAAACATGACAAGTTAACTGAAGTATCACAGTTGGCTCGGCAGCATATGGCGGCCATCATCTGTTTGGTTAAAGTGTATCAGAGATCACTTTAACCAAACAGAGACCTAGGTTTTTAGGTGGACCAATTTGCTTTTTGTTCCCTCTCACAGTTTGATAACATATTCACACCTCCCCAAACAAGCCAGACGTTCTAGGCAAACGTCACAGCGGTGACACAGAAGGGCTGAGGGGCTCCTCCCTCCGACAGGATAGCCAGATTCACACAGTGCTGATGAAAGTGTGTCTATACATATCATGGACATAAATGATGTATTTTTGAAGACAGCATTTATGGAGCCCACCATGGAAACTGAGGACAAAAATAACTAAGTCTCAGGTGGGTCTCATGCCCAGAAACCCGTATCAGAAACTGCCACTGTGTCTGGGCCTGGTTTGAGGCAAATTGCATTTTGCTCAGGCCTAGATGTTGTTGCCATGCTTTGTTTACATTCATTTCTGGTTGTGACAGTAATACATTTTGTTACAGTTCCTAAAAACTATAACTTGCAAATTGAATAAACCCTTTAGTTGTCTTACGAATTATCCATAACATACATGAAATTGGTCTGAACTTTCTTCTGACTCTTTTACCCCCCCTAATTTTAGGCCCAATCAGAAGTACTTAGGATGTTTTTCAACCGGATATTTTTTTCCTTTGTTATTGGAGAAAACTGTATTACTCATACTGCGCCAGCTGGAGGCAAAAACTGCAATCTGAACATCAATAAAATTCTAAAGAACATTCTGTGCATGACCAAAGCAGGTAACGATTCTCCCAAAACGGTTACAGCTGGTGTTTTCTGATGCAGGTTACCTTTTTCCTCTGTTGTTCACTTCATCAGGCTACATTTGAACCTTAATGGAAAAAGAGCCTGGACAAACCGAGACAGATGAGAAAAGAAACCAGTCAAAGATATATACTTTCAGTGTTGTGGATTTTAGTACTGGCTCTTAAAAAAATGTTAAACTTTTTAACAGAAAAGCAGATATCTGTTTTGTTTTAAACATAGAGCCCCCTGTGCTTTCAGTGTAGGTCTATTTCTATTTTCTCCACATGTTTGTGATTGACCTCATGTGGGTTCAGCAGAATGTACAGCCTTTACAAACAATATGAGAAAGATGATGTCATGAGTTAGCTTCAAAGACTCACCTATCCCAGAAATACTAGTGGTATTGGTTTTCTAGTCTTTTGTATAAAAGCAACATCCTCAACAGTGTTGAAAGCCACTGAAAACACTTTGCAGTATCGGCTAATGATATGGCTGAAAGGACAAACCTTGTAACTAGATGATAAACTTTTCTATGTAGAGCTGCATAGAACCTTTTTTTTCTTCGGGCTAACAATCCCTAACTTGTAAATTGCATATTCATCCCAGCTAATCGGGCCGTACCGATGTTTTTTTTTTTTTTTTTTTTGTGATGTGGTGATGTAACGAGGCTAATTGGGTCTTCAAATGAAGAAACTCTCAGAAGAAAGTCAAAACGTGTCTGCTCTGTTTGCAAAAACTATTTTGTGTCACAGCAATCATTCTAATATCTAGCTGGATGCATAAATGACTATAATATTTTGTCTCTCTTAATTTGTCTTGGTTGCATGTTACCAGGGTTGTGTGACTGTGGGAACCTGAAGGACCTGAAGTCCAGAGTGTATTCTGCCTCTTGCTGATTTACGCGTGGAGAGACACATCAGCCCCTCGTGTCTGTGCGAGCTCCTGGAAGCTGTAGAAAATGTAGAAATGGATAGATATTTGGTCCCAGACAACGTACAGTATGTGGGCTACATATGGATTTTGCTTCAAAGCAATGCTAAGCTGGTCTGGACTCACAAAGGGCTTTTCATGTGGAATTCACTCAGGTTGATTAAAGGTCTTAAGTCGTCAAAAATCTGTTGTAAGATTGGTCAAATCATAAATGACCTATATTAATACCAACTTTACGCAGTTTTCCTCCATCCTGATTTAAGTTATGAAGGAAAAAGCATTTCAGAACCAACTTGTTTTTGAAATATTATGTAACATGTAATTGAAATATCTTAAATAGAGCTTTTCTGATAAGCATCATGCCCTGGACTAAATTAATTTAAGAAGAAAAAAATGTAACATGGGATACAGAGCTATTTAGGAGACTTTTGGGCTCCAATGTACTGAATAAAGAAAACATGGAAGTGTTCCTTGGAGTGGCCGGCTTATTGAAATTTTTCCAGTAAGCTGGACGGTCACAAAAGAACCAAGAGCATCTATAGAGCCGCATACTTCCCTGGGGTAAGGTAAACAATCACATCAATAGGAGATTTTAAAGGCTAACCTTAACAAAAAAGACAAAGACACTTCAAGCTAAAACAGATTACTTTTTTTTTTTAAGAAATAATTTATCATAATTGGTGTCATGTGGGTTTAAGTCAGTCAGAAGTAATATTCTGAAGGATTTCTTAGACACCTACATCTTAACTTCCTCTCTATTCCTCTACAAGAAAGAGCAAGGAAGGATTCATTGGGTTCCACGTGTCTTCCCATTGGTGTGTGATCTCTTGGTCCTAGCACTGCCAACCTTATTATTTTGGAGATATTGACAGTCTGAAGTATTTCTAGATCCTCCCTGTCTGCAAGTTTCCACGGCTGACTGATTACCCGCTTGTGACCTGAGAATTATTTAATTAACCCCATCTTTGGGAGTATTTATGTATCTTCCGCTTCTGGGTCTCTGCCTCATCACTCATCGTAAGAAGCACAAACATTCAAAAGTCATATCAGAGACAGACATTACTGTGCATCTGACATTATGTAGGGAGTGCTAATATTGGCCTTGGTACTTAAATGTCAAGTGTACTGAAAGGAACCTGGCTTGGTTTTATTGCGTTTCTATTGTGGAATGTTAGTTTCTGAAGTTTTCGTCTCACTTTAAATAACTGAAATTCAGCGAAGTTGATTAATTAGTTTTGATAAACAGTAAATTTAAGGAAATAAAGCAAATAAAAGGTGTATTTAAAAATAAAAAGGGTGAGATTAGAGCAACCTGCCCTGCATGTTTTAGGTATTTTCTTGCTTCACTCCAGCTGATTTCAATTGATGACTGTTTAACAAGCGTTTGTTGAACTACAATCAATTGACTCAGGCACATTAAAGCAGGACCGTGTGCCTTGAGGACCAGGGTAGGGAAACACTGAGTTAGAGAATTGAATTAATCTTAAAACACCAGCTGACGTATTTCACTTCACGTTACTGGGATAAAGTTTGAAAACCACAGTTGCGGGGTTGATTGAAATGGCAACTTTATCTGAAAGTGCTGCTGCTGTTAGGGAACCTTCACAGTGCAGTTACTAAAGTAGTGCTAAATAGATGAGTCCTGCAAAAAAATCATAATAAATAACAATGGTGCTGTAGATGATAGAGGGCAATGCATTTGCTCTGAAAAACAGGAATTTACAAAATATAGCCAGATTATTGCTCTTCAGACAATTTCTCTTAACCCATGCCTGTGCGGCTTTCATAGATCTTTACAAGTTTTCTGTAGATACTGACAAGAGCAAGATAGGATGCCTTTTTCTGCTAATCAGTGCTAAACTGACTCTTCTTCATTCCCACGTCCATTTGTTACCGCTTCATCAACGGTGCTTTTGCAGATTATTTTTTTTAAAACAATATCTATCAGGAGGAATGGGCTAAATTTTATGCAATCTGTTGTGAGACAACCATTGAAAGATACTTCAAAGATCCACATCGTACAGTTTAGAAGGCAAGTCTGAAAACGAATGTGAACAGAACTATTTGACATTAGGCAAACACGCATATATTGTTAACCCTACATTTACTGACTATTAACTCTAATTTATGTTGAAGAATGAAGAGAAAAGAGTTGGGTGCCTCTTCAAACAGCATATGTAAATGTCTGGTTCCTTTCAATATAATTAGACATGAAGTGGATCTGTTTGTCTTATAAGTCTCTTGATCACAGTGCTTCTGAATTAGTAATATATCTATAAAGTGAATCAAGAAATACATTATGAAATCTTAACTAGAAGGAGGATTCATGGTCTGTTATTGAATTTATCACATTTAAAACACATTTAGGCACTGAGTCAGAGTAGAAAGAGTAGGTTGACTTTTTATTAGCTCTCATAGAAGAAAATTGGTCAGATTAGTAGGTGTATTTACTCTTACGTTTAATGACACTCTTATCAAAAGGGAGAATTTGCATTAAAAAAAGGGAATAAACAGATTTTAAAGGCATTAGAAAGGCATAATTAAAATGAAATATAGCAAGAGGAATCAAATTCATTTAATCAAAAAATTATTCTGATTAAATAGAAGAAGAGGAAGGGAGCGGGAGTAGCTTTGAAGTGAAGGTCATGCATCAACATACCAAATACTTAAGGGGTTTTGTGTTATTTTTCATGATTGGGTGTATTTGTGGGCTGCACAGTGGCGCAGTGGGTAGCGCTGTTGCCTTGCAGCAAGAAGGTCCTGGGTTCGAATCCCGGCCCGGGGTCTTTCTGCACGGAGTTTGCATGTTCTCCCTGGTGCATGCGTGGGTTCTCTCGGGTTCTCCGGCTTCCTCCTACAGTCCAAAAACATGACTGTCAGGGTTAATTGGGCTTTCCAAATTCTCCCTAGGTGTGAGTGTGTGTGTGCGTGGTTGTTTGTCCTGCTTTTGTCTTTGTGTGTTGCCCTGCGACAGACTGGGCTGATCTGTCCAGGGTGTACCCCGCCTCTCGCCCGGAACGCAGCTGGAGATAGGCACCAGCACCTCCCGACCCCGTTAGGGAGAAGGGTGACGGAAAATGGATGGATGGATGGATGGGTGTATTTGTAATGGATCCTAGAAAAATGGGCTCATATCTATTGGATGTCATACATCTTTCTTGGCAGCACAGCCATGACGTTCAAAGGGCTGAGAGTGACAAATATTTACAAGTTTAATTTAAGAGGGAGCCGTGCCCTCCATGGCGGGGGTACATTTTGATAAATAAGTCTGATGGCGGCTCGAACACAGGGAATACGGCAATTCATGATTAGAAATTGATTTCTTTTTCTTTGACCCCAGGTTCAATTACTGGGGTTCTGCGTTTGGTCAGGACTGTATCTGCAAACATAGTCACTCGCGACTCAGGCTCGTTTGTTTTCTCTTCCATCAGGTTTGATCAAGCTGTAATAGATTGCCTAATTGTCTTTAATTATGGAATAAATGGCTTGTTTCAGCTATCAAAGTTGGATTATCTGTTTTGAGGGGGCTATCAAAAGAAGATCAGATAATACACTGGATGTTGGGGTTAATGATCACATTCAGTGCTGTAATTCTCATTAGATCCCAATAAGTTTTCAGAAATTGAATTATACCATGAAAACATAATTACGTTGTGTAAGTCCTCTGCAATCTTCTTAACAATTATACCAAAGTGTTTGCATGATTAAACCTAAATCAATCATCTGTTACCTTGGATCTTGTCAGGGGACATTGCGTTTTCTAAAACATCGTCCCTTCCTTTGAGTTTGCTCTCAGGTGGAGTGCTCAGCACAGCAGGCGCCGCTAAGCTGTTAGCGGCTTATTGAGAAAAAACAAATCACATGACAGTCATTTTCCCAGCACCTCTTTCACCGGGGAGGCAACACACAAAAAAGAAAAGAAGCAGAGGTTTTTGATGCTGTTAAGTTAAACGCGTCTGCGGTACCCTCGCTAAATGAAACATTGCAACGCTTCGGGAGGAAAAGGGCCCTCCTTCCTGCATCAAACTTGCGATAACGACGTTATGTACACCTCTCCGATATCATGTGCTCACACATAAACATGCTCCCTCCCCAGCAAATTTTTGTAACCCTCTCTGAAAATATTCAGATTTATTCTAAAACACCAGCTTGTGATCTCCCCAGAGCATGTGCAGCATTACGTGTCACACAGCATTGTATATTTTGTTACAATCCACCTTTATTTACACTGTGTCTTTAAAAGCAAAGCTAAGATCCAAAGGAGTTTTGGGCTTTAATGTTTGAATAATCTCAAACATTTATAGAGTTGCTTCTTGGAAGCATGATGTGTTTTTGTGAAGAACAATTCTATACAATTGCAAAAATATCTTGGGTTTTCTAAGACATGCAAACCTTCTAATTGGGATCTTGATAATCTCAAGTGTTTTTATGATTCCAACACAGAAATTGTTTGTCGAAACAGTCAGATTGTTTTGATACCTCTACACAGTTTACAAATCAGAAATTGTTTGCTGAGGAGCACTTGAGTCTAAACTTTTAATTTTTAATTATGTGCCTCTTGACCAGAATTTTGCCTTTGATACAATATATGATAATATTCCTCTAGGGAGATTGAAATCAGTTAGTACTAATCGCCTTTTTGACATTCCTGGTTTAAATGGAACCCCTCAGATGGTAATCAGTATGAACTGTAAAAACATTCAAATTGTTTTTACAGTACAACTGAGTGTAAAGTAAAAACACAATGATAGCTCAATCAGCTAGGTTCCTCAGGGTTTCTGTTTGTTTTCTGTGTTGTACACGTTATCTAGTTTTTTTACAAAATGCCTCATACTTTAAACATGGAGGATGACACCCAGCACTACTTATGTAATAAGTGCTGATGGGTGTCCAATGTCGAAAACCAAGTCCAGGTTGTCAATTTTCTGAAGTCCAACAGTGTGAAACTAGAGCCAAATATGTTAAGATCAATTAGTTATGGAAAAGGATGAGTGGTTTTATATAAAAAGCTGTAGTCTTCAACTTCCAAAATAATGTTTTCTGCCCATTGCTTTCTCACTGCGTCTGCCTTGACTGACAGATGGAGTCTTTATAGCTTGTTATTTTTATTTTTTTTGCAAATGTAGTGAATCTTGGTGAATTACTTTTCAAAATATGGATGTTGCGCTGGTGCATTTTCCTGCTGGAGCGGTGTGTTCTTTGAAAGTCAACTCGGCACTTGCGTATCGGACGTCTGGCAAAAAATAGAATTGGTTCTAGTTTTGATGGATGCCGACGCGAAGCTATTCGCCATCCTGCAGAGGAAGTGTAAATGCTCTCATTGACTACTGAGTGCTTGTTTACTGCAGAGTCCATTCAGTGATTGAGCAGAGCGCAGCGGAACGGAGATGAAAACAGTGTTATTCGGGGGTAATAAATTCTCTCTGTGGTGTCAATTTTCTAATCTCTCATTTTTTTTCCCCAAACTACAACTTTAGGTGTCACTTTCTAAACTGTCTACAATTCTAAAGAAAAGATCACAGCCTCCCAGGAGTCCAGGTAATGACCAGCACTGATTTTGTTGATTATGTTACTTCGGTTCTTGAGCAACTTCGCTGGCAAAATTCTGAATTGATTTCAAGATTCTTCTGCTTAATTTAGAAAATTTCCATAACCTTGTACCTCCATATCTCTCTGATCTTCAGTGCATGGACATTCCTTCACGCACTCTGGGATCGACCATCCCTCCTCTCGCCATCTGTGCGCCTGGCTAACCTGGGCTTTTGAGTTTTCAGTCAACAGGCCCCTCTTCCCTGAAACTTTTTCCCATGTCTCCATCCTGGCCCCAAGGCGTGAGCAAACTGAGCACCTGCTTAGGTAAATGTATCCTATATTATACATGCATAGGGTATAATGTAAACAGCACTATCAGAGATGCAATAAGTTTATAGCAGGTGTGCGAATTATCTAATATTCTATTTGTTGATTTCAGCTAGTCACATTCTTATCAGTAATAGAGGGCCCCAAAACCAAATTTCGCTTAGGGCCCCATGGGGGCTTGGGCCGGCCCTGCACATCACATTCACAAAGTTGATTCCCTTTCTACATTCAAAGTTGTGCCAAAAACAGATCTGTTTGCACAAAGTGACAGAGACCACCTCAAAAGTGGGTCTCTGTCAGGTTGGTTGGTCCACACTAGGGTTTGCTTGAGTGTATTCACACCTACACATCAGGTCCAGACCAATGTGGGGAATGTGTCAGGTATGAATAGACCCTTTCAAAACATTATTTCACAAAAGCATTCCATAAATTTGCTTACTCGTCCACTTGTCCAAAAATTGCTATCATTTACCATACAGTAACTTTACGAAGAGTAATGGCTTCTTTATCTATTCCTCATATATAACACTTTTATTAGCACGTTTGTCTAATGAAAAACAAAATACAATGTTCTTTGCTTGGTATACCGTTGAGTTTATATCTTTCATCCACACCTGGTGGTGGATACAAAGGTTGCTGGTTCCTAACATCCAAACTAATTGAACATAAATACTCCAGCTTGACTTGCTTTGTCCATCCTCCTGGTTACATAATACACTGAAGTGCTCTAGAAGGAAAGGACCTTCATTTTAATAGTGAACCATACATGAATACTATGGTCATGGTGTCGCCACCTGGCCATTATATGCCTTCGACCTTCTAACTTTGTACTTCTTCAACTGTGACAAGAATCATATTTTAAACGGACCAGCTCATTATTAGTATGTGCAAGTATATAGATACTAGAGCATTTACATCCACGCCTTCAAGACCTAGAAAAGAAAACTTCAGATCCCAAATGCTGAGAGTTGTGCTGTATTAGTTGAACACTTTAATATTCTCCTCAAACATTTATAGTGTTCTGATAGTATGATTAAAAAATCCCGGATGTGAACGAAAAGAGTTTTTACTTTCCAACTTGTGGACCATATCGCGAACATGTTCCTCATAGTCAGCAGCTGTATGCTCCCAAACCTCGAATCGTGTGTCCGCAAACAGTCGATGAGTGCTTTCTGCACAGTCAAACATTCACTGATAAGAACCACATGCATAATTGAAACTACCATAGTGAACAGACAGAAGGACAAAAAAAACTCCAAAACGTATTAACACGGCTAGGTCTAGGCACTTCCTTTTCCTGTCTCAAAAATAAACAACAACATGAACAAAGTGACAACCCGGAAAAGCCTGCTATCAAAAATTAATCAGCAGATACCACTTTGCCTCTCTGAATGATATATATTTTTTTTCTTTTCTGGTTGTACATTCACTTCGTTGGAAGTGGGCTGAACATGTTGCAAAAAGTACACAAAAATATTAGCAAAATGCTAATTTAAAAGAAAGTGCAAACATAGTAATTGGAGTGGAGAAAGTTACATAAATATATATTATATTATTTCAATGTAAACAAGGCAGAAAACTTTATATTAATACTTTGATTAATTCACATTGTGCTATGAGCTTATTAATTTGGATACAACCTTTAACACCCAAGAATCAGGCGATTTGTAATTCCCCAAACAGCAAGGAGCTGTGCACAAAACTGTAACAAACACTATGATCATGTTACACCTTAATGCTGTGCACCAATTTACTTACACCTCAGACAACTGAGAAGCAATGAAATCACTAACCAAGGCAGTGTGTGTATCTGCATTTGTATCATCACTTGTGTTTTTTGTTGCAGCAAACACAGGCCTGCTGAGAACAAAGCATGTTAAAATTAACAGCAAAGGATGCATATAAAACCAAAGTAACTCTGCATACTAATTCAGTCCAAAGAAATCAGCAAAACACAATTATTACGATTTGAGTGCAATTAATATATCTAGTCTTTCACTTGGTTGTAATATGATGTGCTAAACCGCAGATTTTTGCTTGCCGTCTTTCCTCTCTTCTTTCGGAGGTTTTCCTGGAATATCTGGGGTAAAATCCAGATGGAGACAGTATTTCTCTCTCACCTCACCCCTGCAATCTGCCCAGGTCCATTGTTCGGCATTCAACCTCCCAGTTCTTTAGCACCTTTTTCTCAGTCACTCCTTGCTGGTTTCTTCCGTTACTTCCCTATTATTTTCCCACATTCTCCCCATTTCTTTTGCTCAACTGTGGCTTTTGTAAGTTTCATAATTGTTTTATTAAATAACCTGCTGCCTCCTCCTCTCTGCAATTGGGTCCACTTTTTTTAAAGAAAAGAACACACAACATGACAATTTACCTATTAAATCCCTTTAGATCAGGGGAATGTCTTGAAATACCTCAAAATGAACTGTAGAGAATCACCAGGGAGAGAAATCTCTGCATTTTGCTCGGAAACTTTGTTACCCCGGAAGATAAATCTCTTGTCAGCAAAAGACAATGGACAGACCAAATTAATTGTATTAGATCACAAACATTTGTACAAAAATTGCACTTTCAAAAATCTTTGTCTGGTTTTACAAATGCTCTATGTGTGATTTTTACAAATATAATGGTTTCACAAACCCTAATCTCAAGCATAAAATAATTCAGTTCAGAGTTTGAGTGTTTTATTTCGACTGTAATCTAGAAACCTTTTCTTTTTCTTTTATTGTAGTCTTACTTTATTAAAATTCCACAGAGCCACAACTTCTGCCTGTTCTGCATTCAGTTCCATCATCACTACTACATATGACACCATGTTATTGTCGGCTATCCTCACCATACTACCATTATCTGCTGATCAACATATTTCTTACTGGAGAAAACACTGAAGGGTTATATGATGTCTTCACTCTGCGCATTGTTGACGATGAGGCTGCAGCTGTTAGTGTTATATTACTACATCTCATGCATTCCACAGTCCCGTATTACCCCTTACTGCTCCTTGTAGCTATGGGTTTAATGTCTGCCTTCCAAGTTTGACGAGGATTACAATATTGGTGCATTAACCTCGCTAGTGATAAAGAGCATGTGTCGATCTGATCACCGACGGAACCGCAGCATGAAACGTATCCCAGCAAACTGATTCCATGGTAATTGCTTTCCTTGCGGATGTGTCTTGATTAGAAATGGACAAACATTGCTAGGGCTGCTTTAATAGGCAGATGAAGTTACCCTCACTGTGCATCTCACAGCATGCATCAGTAATTTGTTACCTGAAGATAGGCGTGTTCAAAAGTGATAAAGATGCCATCTGTTACCTCCCTAAATTGACATATTGCAAATTTATTATACACTATATAAATTAATACTTTCATGGACTTAGTTCCAAGCTATATATTGGATAATATTTTAGTCTTCTCAGCTTGTTTGGTACTTCCTGAAGAACAGTAAGTTTACCGAATTATTAGTTCATTCCAGAATTAAGAAAGAATAAAGTCTGGGACGAATCTTTGCCCGGTGTCAGTTTTAAGGCAGCTCTTGTGTACAGACTCTGACCAAGTAAAGTCCTGTAAAGATAACCACTATCCACAGATGTCAAAATGTTGGTCTTTATTTTTGCCATTGTGAATTCAACAACTGCAGCTCCAACAAACGGTGATAAATAAACAAAGGAAATGATGCCACACAGGCTGAATCCACATCTGACTCACTGTTTGTTCCTCTGCAATATTAATGACATGTAGTGGCTGCTTAAATATTGCAGGCCCAATAAGCCATGTGCCAGTGATTACATAATCCTATCTAGACTGTCCACCAGTTTATTTTTTTCCCTGTCTCTGTTTGGTGGATTTGCCTTCTTGAGTAGAAGGTTGTTTGCACCGAGAGATGGATGCCATCTGCTCAGTAACCACCAAGCACATCCATCTGATCACCAGCATAGCAGGCACAATGATGATGGATCGGCTGATTAAAATTGTATAACTGGAGAACACTTAATGCTTTAACCTAGTTAAAAAAAAAGTCCACTGATTTTTGGGGATTCGATTTGATATTGTGATCCATGCATTTGGCTTTGTTTAAATTGTGTTTATGCTCTACATGTGGATATTGACATTGCTCTCTTTGAATAATTTGAATTAATATGATTTGCAACAACATTTAATATCCCTTTGGAATTAATTAAGTATTTTTGAATTTGAATTTAGTTATTTGCTGGATCAAAAGCAATCGCACATGTTGTTGGGTCTAAGAGGTGCCTCATCAATCTTTGCAGCCCCCCCATTTAAATTATGGGGTAAAATGACTTAACTATACTTCACTGAATTTCTTCCATGGAAAAAGAAACTGTAAGAGGTAAGCCTGACCTGCATAATGATTTTAATGTCGGTGTGTTGTATTAGTCAGTTTAGTAAAGTAGAGAGCTAGTTTAACTTAAGATTTATTAAGATTTATAGCTAAGTAGCTACTTATGTTCAAGATTCACACTTTGTGCAAATCGGGGGTCAAACAGTGAACAGAGAGAGATAATATATTACTAAATACTAAGGTTGAGTTTTGCTGCTCAAACCCATGTTTTTATTAATAAAATTCTGCTCGTTGTTCCAAGGTCTGTGTGGGCGACACGTGTAAAATAATAATTCAAATATCCCTCGGTTCTTTTCATTACAGCTGCATTTTCCACTTCTAACCCCGGTTCAGCACCAGCATTGTCTGCAGACATAATCGGGAAGAACTACAAAGGAATTGTTTTGAATTTGGTAGATCAACTGCAGCGATGATCCAGTCGCATTTCCTTTTTAAACTCTTAAGCATTCTTTTTGTGCATGATCAATGAATGATCAAGCACCAGAGGACGATTCTCAGTATCTCATTGTTACCAGCAAAACATTTTGTTTTGTAATTTGATCTTTTTTTCAAAGCGTTTTTTGTAATTCTTTTTAAAACAAAACACGCAGCGAAACATTTCCTATATCTTTGTGTACAAATCCCCCATACCTCTCCATTTTAGTGTACTGTATGTCAAAGCACTGCAATGTGTAGAGGATGGGGTTTATTTCAGATTTAAGGCCAATTTAAAGTGCCGCAGGGAACAAGTGATGTCAGTGTTTTTAGAGTGGCAGGGAAGAAAGAGCAGCTCTGAATGTGAGTGCAGGAGATGATCCTTTTTAATTAATTACACGATGGCTCACATTTTTTGGCACCCCCAGTGAAGACAAGTAAAAGGTCTTCACATAAATTAATCTTTTATTGCAACACTATATTCTCACAGTGGGACCAGATTCTTACTGTTATAATCTGTAAGACTAAGTTTTGTTGTAACCTTGGTGTTTTATTAATTACTTAATTTATTTATTTTTTAGTTTTCATATTTTCATTTTCATTTAATTCACACATTACTTTAGTTTTCAGTCATGTTCTGTTCAGTTGCAGTTTTTTTTCTTCCCTGTTTTTCCCTTGTGTTGGTTAAAGACTTTACAACCTTCATTGTTTCATTAAATTGAACTGAATCAAGGATTTATTCCACGGATTGTGTTTCTTAGATTGTTGAAACCACAAAAACATTTTGAAGTATTATGATCAAAACGTTTTTTTTTGTTTTTTTTTTTATGCTTGTGAGCTCAAATCCAAGTAGTGATCTTATCCTGCTAGTTTAGAACTCTGTGAGCATATGGAATGAATGCACTCTTGGGATTTTCTGATTAAAATACTTTTGTGCACGTCTTAGACCTTGAGCTCAAACTCCCTCCAGGCAAGGATACAGATTATCATAGCAGTCAAAACACTAAGAGCCTCAGGTCCATTCAGGTCTCACAACTAGATCAGTTTACCTAAGTTAGCTCAGGTATTTATTACTATCTATTTAATCTATTACTATTATCGCCAATTCCTCTTAATTTTTTTGAGACATTGATGCACTTTTCATAATTTCTCCAGAAGCACCATCATGTGAAATACTGCATTTCATCATGGATCAGAGTATCACAGCAAAAATTATGTGCGACTGTATGGTTACTTGGAAGTTGTATGTTCTTTTTTTTTTTGCTTACAAGAGGCAAAACAAATATATGAATGCTGGTTAAAGATGAAACCAGTGAATTGTATGTATTTCTTATAAAAATAGTTAAAATGATGGTTTTTTACTCTTTAAAACTTTTCCGTTAAGTAAGGATGCTAATATACCCAAGCTGCATACCGAAGCATACAGCCCACAGTTCCCCAGTCAATCTTTTCCTACTTTTTGTCTCCATCTACCCTGTCAGCTGTCTAATATAACTCCTCATTCAGCAGCTGATTGACTCAGACCCACTGACAGACTGGCTGCTGCACTGCAGGGCTAGATTATTCCCTGAATTGGAGCATTTTGCAACCGTGGTAAAAGCTTCCGGCCACTGAATGTGATGCATGCTAAACACTATGCAGAGTAGCTTGTGAAAAAAAAAAAAAAATTGATGTGGTTTGCATTAAGTTATTGAAAATGAAAGCAATACACAATGTGAGGGAAAATAAATTTCGAAAGCGAGTCAGCTGCCAGAATGTTGTCTTCTCGGTTGTTTTCTGTTTCCTGACATTGCGATGCTGAGAATGTATTGCAAGGTATAACATTTAATCCACTGAGAGGATGTCTTGGACTACTGTGAAGGGAGGAAAAAGCTGCTTCAGCAAACAGCAAAGTACAGGGGCCTTGACAAGTCACCCCCTTCCAACACACTTTACATAGAAATAGCTGTCAAAATATAATTGCCTATTATGAATGGGAATATGCCCAGGACAAAAACACAAACATATGGAAGGACAAAGCAGCCCAGTGGAACAGACAGAGAAAGCATGAAATAAGATATTAATGTGAATGTAAATTGAAAGACACCGCATTGTGATTTTGCAAATCGAGTAAACTCATGTCAGTTTCATCAGCTTTTAATATAAATGCAGTTATTGTTGATTGTTCCTTTCCTGGGTGGCGTTCATGATAATGTTCTTTATTCATAGAGGTCACAGTGTTCTCTTGAAAGAGCTCTGTCAGAAACTGATGTGTTGGGGGTGGGCGGGGGGGAACATCACGATTATCTGCTTATGAAATTGGAATATTTTGTTCTTGGAGAATACCCTTTGGTTTTCACATATTTTTTTTTTTTTCCTTGGTTTTCGGCCTTAAAATCTTTAAGAAAAAGTTGATTTTTTTTTTTTTTATTAACTTGCTAGTTTTTTCATGAACTTACTTTTTCTACTTTTTGGAGAAGTACTGTAAATTGTTCAATTTTCTGTTGTTCTAGATGAGGAATTAAAGTAATATCAATCCTTTACAAAACATCCGAAAGTTTTATGATATACAGCTCTGTAGTATACTTTCTAAAACTGGCCCATTTTAACATATATAGGCAGGTAATGTCTATTGCAAATATTTAGCTATTATGTATTTTAGCTATTTGATATACTATTTTATGAACATTTAAATAAAATTATTACAATTAAAAAAATACTTCAAAATTCAGTGACATAGATATTCAATGGCACTTTATGCCTCTTTATAAAAATAACCTGCTTTTCTTACTAGTGGACTGTTCTAATGTATTTTTGTGTGATACCGGCTTTAAATAATGTGCAGAAAGCTTGAGGAGAGCACTACGATGTAACATAAGAGAAAGGTCATAATCTCCATTTTTCTATTCAATAACTTTTGTTTTGTTTTGTTGATCCAAAGGACATAAATCTGTGGTACGATGAACTTACTTGGTGGTACACTTGCAAAGTTAGTGGTACTACATTTAAATCATTTACTGAGTGAGTAGTGCATAAACATCAGAGGAATTGCAGAAAACATCCACAAATATTAAAGTTACAGTCCAGGAACTTTCTTCAACACATCTTTTAACATGACTACATGAATAATCAGTCATTTTATACTCGTACATATGTCATAAAATTTTATATTCCCCTTGATGACATGGGTGAATGTATCAATTAACATAAAATTGATGTAACCGATTATATTTGAGACTTCACAGTAACAGCTAGAGAGAGCTGATGTATATTTGCATTCAGACTAAGGGTAGATCTCTGGTTCGCTTCGGACAGATGCGGGTCTGGATTGTGTGACGGACAGAATTATACAGTGGCCTGGACACCTGTCATCAGAAAAGATTGACACAGCTTAATGTGTTTTCCATTATTGCTAATAACAAAGTCTTCAAGCAACCATTTCTGGTGAACACTTGGTAAAGCTCATAGACTTGCTATGGCTGTGCACAGTAGTAAAATTATTATGCTGAATGGATCCTCAAGAATCAAGAAGGCTCATTCCGGTTGATTGAAGCATTAAGGACCGAGTAATTTTATTTGTCATTTCATTAAATATATAACAAAACAAGATGATATTGCAGTTGCCCAGACAAGTTGATGAAGTAATTATCTTCCATCACGAGTCAGGAGATTAAAAACACTTGGAAGGGGAGAGACATTCATCGTATCTCTTGAAACCCAAGTAGGAGAACTTGCTTTGTTTAGCAATGCTATCATTTGTTTGCATCTGGCCTTTGCTCACACCTCCTATCACCATTTTATTGTTTAGATGTGCTGCAGATCAGGGACAATCATGTTCAGAAGTCAGAGACATTGATGTAAAGGCAAGTTTATGTCAAAACAGTCAAACAAAATCGCTTTCTTTTGTGCTGCGTATGTCAGGGTAATTTGCCAACCCATGTTGGAGAGATGAACGAAAGGAAAACATATAGATGTTCATCGTGAGTTAGCTTTAAACTTCTCAGCTTTTTTGCTCAGTCATAGTCTCTGGGAACATTAAGTATTGTTTTTAAGAACATTGTTCTTTTCCAATTGTATGCCTTTACTATAAATCTAATTTATTTTCTTCTTTCTCCATCGAGCAATTTAAGTTGCATTGACATTGTTTAATGTCGACTGAGATGCTTCTCCTTTAATCTAACTTTTAATGGCAAATATATTGCAATTACCAAAAATAACAAAAAAAAAAAGGGTAAATTTATGCCAAAAATTTTTCTTGAAAAACACTGAATTTCCCATCTCTAAGTCAAAAAGATGTCAATGAGACAGATCATTGAATTGTGTTGCTTGTCTTGTTTTTGGCCTTGATATACAGTTTGAATAGAAAATGTTCAGAGGTTTGCGTCCGTCTCATCTCTCTCAAGTCAATTCATTTTGCCACATGGATACATTTCAAGTTCAAGACACATTCCAGCAGCAGATAGCGAAAAAAATCAATAGAACACTCAAAATGTTGTTGCATATAAAAGTTGTGGTGTATTATTTGAAGTTGAGCTATTTATACTATGAGTCTTTTTCTAGTTCATTAACACTGTCACTTTCACTCACTGAAATTCATTTTGAGTGAGTTCAAATCAAGGACTATGGTTCAAACGAAAACTAAACGCTTTTTTTTTAGAAAAGGGATAAGAAGTCGCGTTTGAAGTTTGCCGTTGCCATGGGAGTCAACAAACATGTAGAAAAAGGCGCTCTGTTAAGATGAGATCAAAATGCAACTTTTTGGCTAGAATGCAAAAAGTTAGGATTGAAGGAAAATGAATAAGACAGAAGCAGTCAAAATCCAGTTATGACTCGGAAAACTGACTGATCTACAACGCTCTCCAGTGTAGGTGAGCTTCAGGTAATTTGCAAAAATCTGATTTCATTCTTTGACTGCAAAATACTGAATAAATGCTGAAGACGGAGGTGCCAAACTCTATGTTTTTGGGAGCGACTGTCCAGCGAGTTTTGCATTCCTTCTCCAATACACCTTAACCAAATGAATTCAGAGATGGAACCAGCTTTTATTTTGGGTTCATTTCTTCTTTAATTAAGCAGCCGATTCCAGTACGAAAGCTGACTGTAGTCAAATGTGAGCTCTTGTCACATTTTGTGAAATCCGCTGCAGTTAACAGCCAAATAGTCCCACAGCCTCTATAAGCTGCCACTTAATTTAAAATGTGAAACGCCGTTATCACTAACCATTATTAACTTTATCACATAAGCTAAGATGTATGAGGCCGCAATGGCCAGGGCATTATGTTTGTGATATTCATTTTGATTTTAGGCAACAGCCATATAGATAGAATAATCAAGAAAAATGAGCCGATTATCCATCAAGGGCATTACAAGAGGCAGGAGCCAATTTATCCCTGACGAGAATCCTCGAAATGGGCTTAATAAATCATCACGAGGGGATATCATTTGGCCTCACCAAGAAAAAAAAAAAACTGTAGTGCAAGCATATCTCAAACCATTAAGGGCTAAAGTTAGCTCTAGCCCCATCCCGCCAATCTATCAAAAGGGTGCGCAGTGTTCAGTGTGAGCCAAAACAGCAGGCTGAGCCATGGGCCTGTAAGGTGCCCCCAAGAACCAATGTTTCATTTTCATTAGCTACCAGGTAGTGTGAGCCTGCGGGGCCTGCAAAGCTGGCTTTCTCACAGTCTGAGTGCTAAGCTCTCCTGGGAAGTTAACGGATGGAGAAAAGTTTTCAATCACGTTTGAAGCAGGATCAGAACTTATCAGGGGAAACCTGAGAGCAGGTTTGTCTTGTTTTAAATTGTTTCAGCGTGGCTCCTTTGAAAACGATCAAGAAACTGCTTTCCTCTTAAAATGTACCTTCCATCTGCTTTTATTCGGAACAAAAATCTGTCTAACGGTACTTTTAGATAAAGGAGTCTTAAGAATTTAGCAGTTCTCTCTGATGAGGCAGTGGATGCTTTAGTTGCTGTTTTAAAAGAAAACAGACATTTACATTTTAAAAAATTCAAATATTTTTGCTATGGCCAGCATCAAGCACAGCATATTTAAGTTTTTTTTTGTTTTTTTTTTGTCCATTGCTTTTACAGCATCCAGAAATTTCTTCTCCTCCCTGCTGTGCGTGATGCAAAGTCACATGGGAAACATAATCCCAAAGCTGATACTTTCCTGGTTGCAGAGAAGTTTCCAGACTTCTGTAAGTTCTGCTTGAGCCTGAACATGGCGGATGTGAAATCCAAGAATGTTGCGATGAGCTTTCCATTGAACAACAGCAGAGTTTGGTTTCTAACCCAATAACAGCACCTACAAAATCACAAACCACCTACTTTACATTTAAAATCTCAGAGAGCGATGTTCCATGTTTGGAGTATATCAAGCAATCAGACTTTTAATTTAAGAGAGAGTCTCTCTATTTTGCTACAAGCTGTTGCCATCGTTGATATCTACAATTCCTATTTTGAACATGTGCTGTACAAGATAGCGAAAATTTCATCTTCGGATGTCAGATTTCAGCCATGTGGTAATGGCATGTAAAACCAGACGACTGGTAGATAAGATTCAACTTTTTGACGAGATCAAAAAGTTGAATGTAGGGGCCTTACAGAAAACTGTTGTTAGATTCCTAATTGGGAAATGTGGTTCGGTGGTGAAAGATTTCCTAATCCCCCCCCCAGTCTGTTGCTTATTATCTTGTGAAACAATTTTACCTTGGTCGGCTGTGTGATTGCAAGCACTCCCAAGATCACCCCCGTGGTACTTCTCCCTCTCCCTTTCCCTTCTTCAGCCTTTCAGATAAATCTGTGTGCACAGCTCGCGTCGTCATCTCCTCACGGTCAGGGCCACGTTTAGACGAAACAAATAAAAGGAATTTAGACAAATCACAGATGAGACAAACAGCCTTTAACTGCCTGAGGGCCCCCGTGTTGGTTTGTTGTTACTGAAAGTAATAACTTTATCTCAGGGAGACTTATGAAAAAGAAAACCTCTGGTGGTGGATTATGACAACTCTGCTGGAATGAGGCTGTATGTGTGTCCCTTTCATTTTCACTGCACTCGTCCTTGCAGCCGTCACCAGATTCATTGTGTAAATGTGCCATCTGGGTGACACGCCGAGGAGAAGATGTTGGTTTTCCTTGAAGTTGGGGTAAAGCTTTGTGAGGCTGGTACAGTTGTATTTTTAAGGGTCATTTATAGGTTTTTCTTTTTGTTTATACATGTCCAGCATTTTTTATTGTTTATTTAAACATCATCTTTGTCTGATAACTCAAACAAAACAAAAGGCAGAAGGCAATTGTGAAATAGTCACGTCCCCACTGAAATGTGCACTTTGTAAGTGTTTGTTCTGCAAAATTGCCAGTTTCGGTCAAGCCGAACAATTAGAACGGCTCGCCGTGTCAAACAAAAGTGCTCTGTCCTTATTGCTGACAAATTACTGTTTAGTCAAAACAGCTGATTGGGTTTTTTAACAAGCGACTGAACCTGAAATGACAGGTGCGGGGAGACAATTTACAAATCGAAACCAAGTGACAGCTCTGCAATCATTCCACTCTCGACTCGTTTGTGGCCATTCATGGGCGCCGACCGCCCCGACTGCCGTTGCACGAAAATAAAAATGCCAGACGGCAAAAACAAACAAAAACGCTCGTGTAATTTAGGAGCCTGTTGACGGACCCCTTTTCACATAACAAGCAATTATCAACAAGAGATTATAGATTATGCTTGCTTTGTGCTCAGAGTTCAGAAAGTTCCTTGAAATTTTGTTGAATAGTAATGTTAAAAGGCATACAAAAAAAAAAGAAATCTCCAGAAGAACGTTAGCTAAAAATCATGCTGCCTTTTTCAATGTGCAATTTTCCTTAAGAATCATTAGAATTGATATTTTTGAGATGTTTAAATGTTGTTTTGGCAAAAATTATAAAGCTTCGTAGAAAATTTGTCATCAAACTTAAAACTAAGCTATGAGTAGAAACACTGGAGATTTTGTCTTTTTTTTCCCCTGCTTCTTCTTCTTCTTCTACAATTTTGCCACATTGAATGAATGCAGTAAAAATAAAACTTTGATATTTAAAAAAGATTTCCACAGTAAGATTATGCTTCTACCGAAACAAATGGATTTGTGTGTGTGTGTTTTACATATCTCTGTTAATAAGTGTGGCTGGCACCGTAAGTTTAAATGGGCTATTTTAATTCCAGTTTGGTATTTGTAGCATGAACGATTTCTCTGTTGAATTGAAATAAACGAACAAATAGAATATCTTCCCTGTACAAATACACGATCATATAAAAGGAAAGGCTGTGAGTGACAGATAAAGCAGAATTTGATTCATTTGGCAAAAATCGCCTTTTGGAACATGGAGATGAGCAATATGATTAAATCATTTTATCACATTCATGTATGCGGGGAGCCAGTAGAAATTCAGCCAGCCATGAATACAAATTTTTGAGGTCCAGCACCGACTGTTCTGCTCATTTGGAAAGGCTGTACATTATTAAGTATGCACATGAGGATAAATTACATGCAATGTGTGGATTTGCCAGTTAGTGTGAATGAATTCCAACCTTTTTTATTTATTTATTTATTTTCGTGATTATTCTGTGCGAGTCCATTGTGCGCAGCAGAGCCATCCACTGTAGGGAAGACTCGGCCAACAACAACACAGAACTTCACAGAAACTTCGCTGAATAAACTGAACATGTTTATTAACTACAGCAGAAAAAGAAACTGCCACTGTATAGAATCATTCAACCTAAATTCATACACCTGTTTAATTTTGCATTTAAATGCTTATGTTATAAGGACATAATGTTTATGTTTCTTTATGGCGTTAGATACTGAACTGAGGTTAAGGAGCTAACGGTTCCTAATAACAATGGAACATCCGCCTGGTAACTTCTCCACTTCTCCAGCAGAATTAACGCCCTCAGTCCTCTCACAAATCAGAATCCGAGGCTGTCAGTGTCATTTTCACTCCAAGCCTGTTGCAGGAAACCACATGAGATGCAAAGCAACTTCTTTCTCAAAAACAAATAAGCTGCACAACACTTCACAACCTCCCTGTAGGGAAGCCTTGAAATGGATTATCTGTCTTTAAACACCCACACTCCTTTCTCTGTTTCTCTCCTCAGTTCTCGAGATCCTGTTCTCTGATCCAAATTATAAATCTCAACTGGAGGGTGAAAGATAAAAGTTCCCCCAGGAAAACAGCTTTCATGTAAAGAAGAGGGCGGTATGTGCTATTAGAGTTGCATCTAGCCACCAAACTGGTTCGCAGACTTAAACATCTTTACTTTTGCACCATACATGCAGCAGAAAGCATTTCAAAGCCACCTAAATTTTTGCTGGTGCTCCGGTGAGTTGCAGCTGCAAAAAGGAGGCTGAAAAACTAAAGAATATTCAACTGTGAAACCTAAGATGGCAAGTTGAAAACTAGAAAAAATTGGTCTGCGTGTAATTGGTCTTTGTAACATACTTTATCAAGTGAGTTAGACATAAATTAATCTTTATTTTACATTCTAACTTGCTGAATGTGAAAAGAAGCTTAAAAAAATATATTTACATCACTTGAATTATCTTGGATTTCGCCACATTTCAACCACATACTTCAATGTATTTTATTCTGATCAAAGCACAACATGCCTGCACATTGGAAAAAATGTTATCATTTTCAAATTTAGAAATAAGCTACGCATCTCAAAAGTGAAAATCATTCATATCCACCCCCTTCTACTTGTTAGAGATTTTTTGGTATTATCATTTTGTTATTACTAATGTGATTTTTAGTTTAAAGTGTTCTCTCTCTTGTGTGTGTATAAACTGACCAGGTTGTAAAACTTTATGGTTCTCAGACCTTAAAGTCTTCTTGTATCTGCTTACTTCCTTAATTGCTAGTTTGACCCAGAGCTGAACTGGGCTCAGATGGTAGGTCAGATATCACACCTGGAACTGAGTTGTTGGTCTGTTTGTGTTAAGTGTTTTACGACCTCTGTTGTTTCCTGACTGCACCATGTGATTGTTTTCTTTTACAATAAAGAGGAGCTCACGTGAAAGCAGATCAGAACTCTCTGTGGACAGCTTGAAGAAAGTTGTTCATGGAGACTTCTCCTTCTGCAGAAGCCTGACCATATTTAATTCATATACGTTGTCTGTGGTTATTTTTGTAGGTTCGAGAAAAATACCTTACACTACTCTAATGCCTCTAAATAAAATCCAGTAGAACCAAGGGTGTGGTGATGTTTAAAGCAAAGTTTGATTGTAAAAGAACATCCCATGCTCTGAATGACTCACATTTCACCGCACACTCTTTTTATAGCAAAAGGCAATTAGCGAGCTTCTTTATTCAAAGGAAATACACAAACTCTAAAAATGTGCCAAGTCTACCTATTAATTGCTCCTCCTAATTTCAGCGGGGAAATTGCTCTGCAGCCCTCGCAGGCTTCCCCAGGAATAAGAATCGACTCAGAGCAGCTGAAGCCTGGTCCCATTAACAGCATCGCCATGAAGGGAACAAGGCTTGCTACTATAGTAGTGAAACAATGGATGGATTCAGACGCATAAATATATATCACTTTAAAATATGACACCTGTGTAAGAGGCTGACGTCTCATCATGTGCGAACAAATCCTTGAGCCTTAAGAGAAGTGAAATCCACCCCAAGATGAATCATATCCTTGACGGGTTTATATTTGAAAATAATTTTAAATCAACCTAGAAGTTTGTTGCTGACAGGAAACAAGATAGTTGAGATGCAACTGAGATGTAACTTTTGCAAGAATCAGTTTTTTCTTTACATATTTGTTAAAAATGTCAGTATGTTTGATTTTTTTCCACAGATACTTTGTGGAAAAAAATAAAAATCTGAGCTCCTCTGTCTTGTTCCTGTGGTCCTTGCTGTCATCTGCAAAAAATATACCTCTCCAGGTCAGAAGCAACCAATCAGAAGCCCTGTTGTTTATGTCCACAGTGCTCAAATAACTGGTTTTCTGCATGTGCTAATGCCGTAGAAACAACTGATACAGGTAATCTATTTACCCCTTTATCGGTGGCTATACTTGCTAGCTTGCACATAAACAGCAGGCTCTGCTGTAATGTCTTTTTGAGTCTGCCTTTCACTTACCACAGGGCTTTTGTTTACCTAACTTTGCTCAAACGTGCAGCTAAAATCTACCTTCAGCCTTGACTGAACATAATGATCCAGAATTTGTTTGCCCTTCTCTTCCGTTATAAGAGCTTCATGTCCAGCATCGGTCGGCATTACCCAATGTTTAATATTCTTCACATGAAATCTCAACTCTTGCTCAAAAGTCTGTTCCTGCTTGTTTGTTTCCTTGCTGACCTCTATTACCACTTGGCAACGGGAACACTTTCATTTTTCACGATGCCTGTCCATGGCTACAAGCAGCCGGCTGAAATATATGCTCGGGCTTCGGCAGCCAGGTCAAACAATTTGCAGACTTCATATCTATCCATAAGTGCCAAGAACTAAGGAAAAAAAAATATCCAAATGTCATCGCAGTGGTATCAGAAACCCTTATGGAGCAGAAGTGGATCCAAACTTTCTTTCCTTTAAAAGTCCACTCCTGGCAGATATGCAGATCTGTAGCAGATGACCTATCTTAATTGGTTTCATTGGAGACCATAGGAGATTTATTTATTTCTTTTTTTTACATACATACTTCAATACGACTAATTTAAGGAGACATTTAGAATACCAGAAACATTTTAATTACAGACAGTTAAATTCCAAAGTAAAAACAAGCATTTTAATGCCTTACAAAAAATATTCATACCTCTTTAACTTTCCCTCTTTAATTTGTGCATTTAAACCACTGGTACAAACGTGGCCACACAACACAAGTGATTGATGCAGCCTGCTCCCCCCAAAAGACTTTGTTTCATTAAATTGTTTTGTGTTTGGATTGCTATTGAAAACATGGAGCACAGAAATATGTGAAAGTAGGAGCTATGATCAGATTCGATCAATATTCCTTGGGTACCTTTTCAAGGCATCACATATAGAGAGAATCTAGCTCAGAAATCAAAGTTTGCTAATGAAATGAATGAAGATGTTGCGAGTGAGCCCAAGTTGCAGGAAATGTAATCATCTGCCTGGTATTTCTCGCTGAGCTGTATGTGAACATGAAACATGCACAACATACTTTTAACCTTTTCAGAGAGCTTAAGCTTATCCAGCGCCATCCCATTATTTTGCTCTGTGCCAGCAAAAAAAAAACCTCTCCTCCTCATGCCTTCATAACTCTGTGGGAGTTGATTAATGAAGCAGATTTCCAGCTATCAAGCTGGGTGCAAACTGTTCAATTATGCATCTTGGAATCTCCTTATATCATGTTTTAGTAGCCTTGGTAGCTCAGTGGGGCCTGTCTGCCTGTGTGTGCGTGTGTGTGGGAGATCTAGCCAGAGGCAAGCCTCCATAGCGTGAGGCGTATTTGTTGAAGCGATGACCTTTGCCACACGACAAATTAAAGTGGAGTGATTGGAAGAGTACTGTCAGCGTGGCTTCTTCATGAGGTCTCCGCTAGGGTTGTCACAACCGTCCTGGCAGGGCTCAATTCACATTCAGAGTTAATCAAAATGCATGGCTGGGGAGAGAGCGAGGAAGGCAGCAGGCTCAAGCTGTAAACACTAAAGAAGCCTTTTTACAACCCAACGCAGACATCTGTCCTCATCAGGCACAGCTGCTCGGAGACTGCCTTATGATTGTTTGGTTGCTTTCCGGAGACACTTTCATATTTATTTTATTGTTTTTATACAGGAGTACAGTGTTGATTGGGTAGAATTCTCTTTTATCTGATGTAATTCCTGGCAGATAAAAAGGCTGGTGGGTTTTGAGAAACAAAACATTTACATCTCGGTGGGTGAAAGTTAGGATTATTATGCGCCTTGTAAACACGGGGCTGTGAAGTTCTTATTCAGCACTTCTGAACATTAGGCTTCAAACGAAAACAACAAAGAGCAGCATCACAGCTCTGCTTCTGTTTTATCAGCCCAAGCACCTGCTTCTGTCACATGCAAAATCATCTGCAAGATCAGGGGTTTAATATTGAATTTTCTGCTGTTTTAATATGTTTTTTTTTCCTGCTGTTTTATTAATCACTGTCCTATTTTGTGTGTGGGTGTGTGTGTTTTGAATATACTAATTTTGTGCCTGTATTTTTCTTTCTGCACTACATTGATAGTTTTTTTTTTCATGCTATGTATCTACGCAGATCTGTTGTGCATACAAATAGACTTTTCATGTGCTATTTTGCTATGTTCTATACAAATGTAGCACATTATGAATGCTGACTTTGATGGGAGATTACAGTTTTGTCCTTGGTATATGTCTATGACATATACCAGATTTGTTCAAAGTCTATGGTATGTTTCATATGCATTTTTTAAGATCTCTTAAATCTTTAGTGAAAATATTTTCATCACAGTTTTGTGTGTACTTTCCTCTTTTATGTTTAAGTTCTATTTGATGTAAAAACGATGAACTGTATTCGGAGCTAATTTCTTATTTTAATAAACCAGCTGCTGTTTGATTTTGCATCCCGTTTGAGCGCTTTACTTGACATAACTGAATCAGCTTTGAAAACATGAAAACTATTCCATATATCAAAGTTTGACTACAAGTCAAACTTAGACTCAGAGTTGGAGTAATTGCCTTGTTGCCATGTTCTCTCATTTCAGAAAAGTTCACATTCAAATCCTGGTGTTCTGAAACAAACCCAAATCGTCCTAATAATTGGATACATGGTGATCAAGCTGATAGGTCATATTTGGTTTTGCCCTCATGACATGCACCTGAAAGATATGGTTCCAATAACAGTGTTGTTCAGGCAACTGCAATGTTGCAAAAATCACTTCTATACGCTCTTTAGAGAGAGGATCTACTTGGTAATGGTCCCAAACAATACCTACCAAGTTCTAGTTGTACTGCCAAAAGTTGTTACACTGCTGCAACGTCCACTTCTGTGAGCAGTCCGAAATGTTTCTCCCTTGTGGGTTAATCTTTTGCTATCGCGAATGAGATTGTCTGGAAGAAGGCCTTTTAATCTTCTCAAATTGAGGAACTGTCTCAATAGCATCTCTAAAATCACCTGTAAGCTTCAGATAAGCAAACGGTCAATTTAATCTTTAATGAATGCACTTCATTAATTGGACCTGGCTCCTATTTTTCTTTTAACTCACAATCCGTACAGGTGTAGGCAGCTTATCATGTCTCTGTACTGGTAGACATAAGTTTTTTTAAAGATGGTATATTGCACCAAAGACCATTTCAATCTGGAGAGACTCACACAGAGTAGAAATATAGCAGTTAGAAGATTTAATGATAAACATTCTTTGGCGCTCGGCCCGGCAGAAGACTGTGAGTCGCGGATCACCGCGGGCAGGACATCAGCTCGGCCGAGCTCGGACAGTCTTCCCCCCGGACCGATATGGTGGTGGAGCTGGACTTGCAGGACCCTGCAGGATGACCATCATGCCGAAGGTGGAGGTGATGGGGAGGGAGGTGGGTCAAGCGCACCGACGAGCAGGACGACCCCTCCGGAGGCTTGGCTTTTGAATGCGTTCCTGGATGACGACTGGCTGTGGTGACTTGGTTTGCCGGACCCGATTGGCTGCGGTAGGACGTGGTGATTAGGAGATGGGTGTCAGCTGGATCGAGTCTCCCAGCTTGAATTTTCGCCTAGGCTCCATTTCAATCTGGAGAGACTCACACAGAGTAGAAATATAGCAGTTAGAAGATTTAATGATAAACATTCTTTGGCGCTCGGCCCGGCAGAAGACTGTGAGTCGCGGATCACCGCGGGCAGGACATCAGCTCGGCCGAGCTCGGACAGTCTTCCCCCCCAAAGAGGGTACCGGGCCGAGGCCTGCTGGCCTGCAGTCTGACGAGGTTGGCAGCGCTAGTCTACCCTACCGACGGCGATGGCGGCTCGACAGCGGGGGGGGAGCGGCCGCGTTGCTGGAGCGTGATCTGCCGACGGCGGGCTCGGCTGCCGTTGCTAGGCCTGCAGTCTGGCAAGACTGATAGGCGCTGGGGCCTGCAGCCGCGGCGATAGGCGATGGTGTGCCTGCGCCGACGGCGATAGGCGTGGTGGCCTGCAGCCTGACTAGGCGATAGGCGATGGTGTGCCTGCAGCCTGACTAGGCGATAGGCGATGGTGTGCCTACAGTCTGACGAGGTTGGCAGCGCTCGTCTACCCTACCGACGGTGACGGCGGCTCGACAGCGGAAGGCGCTGCAGTCGATAGGACTGGGAGCGGACGCGTTGCTGGAGCGTGATCTGCCGACGGCGGGCTCGGCTGCCGTTGCTAGGCCTGCAGTCTGGCAAGACTGATAGGCGCTGGTGTGCCTGCAGCCTGACTAGGCGATAGTGGTGCCTGCAGCCTGACTAGGCGATAGGCGATGGTGGTGCCTGCAGCCTGACTAGGCGATAGGCGATGGAGGCCTGACAGACCCGAAGCCCAACGGACCCGCAGGAACCCTAGGTGAAAAGAAAGTTAAGAAATGCTATAGCTCCCCCTCCGGTTATTGCTGAGAAGCTCACCTGCAGACGTTGAACGTTGAGCGTGAAGCACGGCGGTGGTAAGCGGTCTGATGTAGGAATTAAAAGCGGATGACGACCATCGGCCGAGCTGGAGCAGGGACGAAGTGGGGACGCCCTTGGTGGCGGCATGAGTGGCTGCGCCTATCCTAAATGAATGGCCTGAAAATTGGCTTGACTGCAGACCGCACAACGTTAGAGTCAGCCGTAGGTGGCGAACGAACCACTCGGCGGTCATGGAGAAGCATTCGAGGTTTAGCAGCAGAGGTTTGGCTTCGGGATAGTGTTTGCGCAGTTTGAGCATGTATTTGAGCATGTGTGAAAAGGGCAAAGCGGACCGTCCAAGCGAGCTATGGAGATGGTAGCGGGCCTTTCCCTTTAGATGGTTAATGAGGAGCTTGTAATGGTCCGGGTAAAACTCAGATCTGAGATAAACGGGTTGCTGGAAGGATTGAATGCTCGACTCGCAGAGGTGAATTCGCTCAGTCTGAGGAGGCCGTAGAAAGCTAGCGAGAAAGCGCAGCCTGACTGGGGTCAGACGAAACTGATCGCGTGCCAGAGGGCCTGCAGCCTGACTAGGCGATAGGCGATAGTGGGCCTGCAGCCTGACTAGGCGATAGGCGATAGTGGGCCTGCAGCCTGACTAGGCGATAGGCGATAGTGGGCCTGCAGCCTGACTAGGCGATAGGCCGAGGCGGTGTTGATGAGGCGGCAAACCGGGCCGTTATGGCCGAGTCCTGACAGACCCGAGGCCCGACAGGAAGCCTTGCGACATGGAACGTTGAGCTCGAGCTCAGCCGGAAGATACGGACTGACAGAGAATGGAAGGCTGAGGACGGTCAGCGGCCGAGAGAAGCTGTTGGAACACTTCGGACGGCGTTGATGCCGGACCGCCTGAGTGTGTGCTATAGATCATGGCGCCTTCGTATGCGCGCTTAGTGAGGAGGTTGTAGTGGTGAGACTTACTTGAATTACTTTCCGGACTCGAGCAATTATGCCGTCGACTTACTCTGAGGGCGTGAGCTCTTAAACGCCTGAGGTGGTATGCAACTTGAGTTTAAGACGATCCGGTTACGGCCACTGAACTTTGACGCTTCCCGTTTTGAAATCTGGAGCATTTATAGTTGAGTTGAGGGCGATTGTAAGCGATAGGCCTTTTCGGCTGGATTTTTACAGTGCAGATGATTTTTCGGTGCTATACAATACATTGAACAAATTAACTCAGTAATGAAGGTCTCTTCATTACAGCGATGAAGCGAGTAGGATAGCTAAGAGAAGAGCCGCTTTATGGGATGCGGCCCACCAATAATGGGAACCGTCGCCCATCCTGAAAAAAAAAAACCCCCCCCAAAAAAGGGGCCGGTCAGAAGATGCAGAAATAGGGGAAGAACGAGACGAGATACCGGCATAAGCAAAACCCCAGAGCAAGACGCTAGACCATGAGTCAACATCGGGCTGGTGATCTGTAGGGATGTCGGAAGAAAAGCCAGACATATGTTCGGCAGATGGCTGCGACTGACTGTAAGGGATTACCGAGAGCACTTATAAGAATGCTGCCCCGACGAGGAAAAATAAACTCGGTAAGCTGAACCGCCGGCGACAGGCGACTATGGAGGACAGTCGCCTATCAGATGGGAGGGTAGATTTACAAATGAAGCTGAGATTGCTGCCACGCTCCAGCTGCAATGCCCACGGACTACAACAGCAGGAGAAACCTTGCGTCGTCAGAAGAAGAATTGGCTGGGTCAACTTGTGCAAGTGTCGAACAACGCGAGTGCAGATGATGTGGACCTCCTTTAGATGCATGGCAGCGATACACTGCATGCACGACTCCTTGAAACGAGTCGGGATCGACAGACCAGGACACTCGTTAAGGCCAGATTGCCGCCAGGCGAAGCTGACTGAGGTTAACGCAGGGGCCGGAAAATGCGGCGGGGTTTGCTAGATGCAGAAAGGCTGATGGATTAGGGACTGCGAGCGGCTTCCGACAACGATGAGAACTACTCTGCCACGATCTGGGACAGGATCCGGGAAAGTGCCGCTGGCCCAGCGATGGTGGCTTGAGTATCATCCACCCCACTTGGAGTTGAAGAGCTGACGGCATGGTTGATTGATGGACGGGCTGCTGCTCGGACGAGAACGTACATGACCACGGCCAGAGAGGCCAGAGTTCTTGATCTGTGCAACGCAATCATGAACCACCGGCAGAGATGGCTGGGAGTTTTTTTTTTTTTGTTTGTTTGTGCTGATTATCACTTGACTTTAAGACAACTTAGGCGCATAAAAGCCAAATTCCTGCCCGAACCGACTCCCATGGATAAGATGACCGGTTCGACCTGGATCCGGGGAGTAGATGAAACCACGGGAAGCCAGGAGGCGGATCCTGACCCGCCTTAGAAACGAAATAGTCTTGAACGCAGCTCCCAGGCGAACGAAAGCCACACCCGGGATCGACCAACGACACATAATTAAATGAAAAATAGGCAGAATTACGCGAGGTAACGCAGAGACTCGAACGGCATAATCCCTGAAATATAAAGCAGCAACAATGAAACGATACCCTTGTCAAACCGAACTAAACACCCGGATACGACCATAAACCTTAAAGGACCCGTTCTCCTGATGACAGCCTGTTTAAATAAGCTGAAGCTGTGCAAACGGCCGGCGGGCCCCTGGGTAGGAGGGCGGGGTGCGCCGAGAAGCGAACTGGGGCTCGAGACGGAGTTGAGTGATTTAAGCAGGCGACGAGGAGGGGGCCACGGCGGCCCGGGCGGCCGGAATGGAGCTGGATGAAGAACCGGTTAGACTGAGATGATCTGAAACCCGGCTCACGACTGCACGAAGCGTTGCGATGCCCTGAAGCGCACGGACGACCCGCACGGGGGGCGAGACTAACGTGAGTTAAAGTACTGACGCGCTGAGAGCTGAACGGAAGGCTGATAGAGTAGACAGGAGCGGGTACGTCTCACCTGACAACGCCCGCGGTGGGCGGGAAGGTTGGGGGAAGGCTGGAGAGCCGGCGGCAGCCGAGGCACTGTAGTGAGCGCAGTGGTCCGGAGGCGGAGTTCACCCTCAGACGATCAGGAAGTGGAGCACTTCCGTGATGAGACCGAGAAAGAGCAGGAGGAACCAGGGCAGGTCGTGGGGACGGCCTGCGCACTGCTGCGGGGGCAGGGCCGAAGAGCCGCAGTAGTTAAACGATCGTTGGCAGGAGCGGGGAACCAGGCGGATGACGGAATACGTCCCATGACGTGAGGGAGAGAAGGCGGGGCGAGTGCTCGCTTCGCTGCCGCAGATGGAGGCCGAAGGAAGGCGAGGTGCAGCAGATGTGTCGGTGAGGAGCCACTGGAAGACGACAGAAGTGCGCCCGGCGGCCGATGGATGATCCCTGGACCCGAGCGGTAAAAGAAGTGAAAGACGATCTGATGCTTCTGCGAACCCGGGACAGAAGGGAGGCTGCCGAGACTGGCAGGCTGAATGTCAAGCGCACCGACGAGCAGGACGACCCCTCCGGAGGCTTGGCTTTTGAATGCGTTCCTGGATGACGACTGGCTGTGGTGACTTGGTTTGCCGGACCCGATTGGCTGCGGTAGGACGTGGTGATTAGGAGATGGGTGTCAGCTGGATCGAGTCTCCCAGCTTGAATTTTCGCCTAGGCTCCATAAGAATTGGCTTGAGGATGAAAAAGAGTATAGAAGAACTGAGCGAGGCTAAAAGCAAAAGTATAAAACTATAAACATGCTTTTTTTCCTTTTTTTTTTATCCACAGAGGTTCTCTTTGAGCCTCTTTGTTTGTGGCTGGTGATGGTTCTCCCATGAGTAATGTAACAGGTGGGTGGATAGACAAAACAAAAGATCAAATCAATAGTTTCAACTGCTGCTTAATTGCACATCGGGAGCCAAAGGGTTTTTTTTTTTTTTTTTGGTTTTTTTTATTACTGCCCTGGTCAAACTTTTAATATACCTTGGGTCTCTGGAGAACAGTGCTCCCACACACCCTGCACTGTCAAAGAAACAAAAGGCTTTTTCACAAGTTTTTCTTATGCACCCGACCCTCCAGTCAACTCCAGCAGCTTCCAGTTATCACAGAAATAGTTCACAAACAACACCGAATGTAATGAAGTCACAGCATCTGAATTAAGCAGCTTATGAGATTAAAGTATCCAACCCACCTACTTTGTTCTGGAAATTATTAGGAAACAAAGGGTTTAGCTAGAAAGGAGGTTTAAACTGAACTGAAGATTTTCCTTCTCACTTTAATCAAAATACCGCTGAAATTGGTGATGCTGTGTAATTTCTAATCATTTTGCAGAGCAATTTTTAGTAAAAGAAATCAAGCACATCCAAAAATATTACCGGTTCAGTCTACCTCCGCATTAGTTTGACAGTTTAGTGTTATGGGTTTATGGGATTTGGAGCCTTGGATAATTTGACAGAAACAATCAACGTTAAGAACATCATTAAAAGGTGTTTAGTATGTTTACCGAGGCAACCTCACCCCATCTAATCAAAGGACTAAAAGTGATTGTGCTCTAAATGCGACAGAAATGATCCAGGATCTGTGACTGAAGATTGCATCCAGTGAATTTATATCATAACTCTCAGATAGCTTAAAGATATAGCTGAAAGAACTGACGCAAAGACCAAGTTTATTCAAGCCTCTAATGCTGAATTAATCTCATCAGCTGAAATTTGTCTAAAAATTGTTTTATGTACAAATATCTGTTTACCGTTTTGAAGATTTGCACCATCTTTAAATGCCATTTATACATTGTTAAAATTCATTATTTGCCTTTTTGTTCCTATTAAATTTTCTAACTTCCTCCACACATACAATCTGAGGATTCTCTGCATTGCAGCAGGCTACCTTAATTTGATCGATGCAATTTTTCTAAGCACCTGCGAAACGTTATTAATTTGACGATATCAATGCAGTGCAAAGAATGACCGAAAAATGGAACGTCTGTGTCATGTTCATTGCCAGCGCAAATAAAGATATAGTGAAGTGCAGCACTTTAGAATTCCAGCTGACAAAGCCCAAAAAGAAGTGGGTAGACTTTCACTGACAAAGAGGGCTCAGTGGAGTTCATGGCATAAAAATTGTGAATATCTGCATCTTGTTCTGCTAACCCTCAAAATTGTTATTGGTCATAGAAAAGCTTTCATCTTACTGATGAGACCAGGGATATATGTTGCAAATATTGACTTATTTTACAAAGTAGTATTAGTAAGTGTAAAACATAACAGTGGAAGTTTACACAGTAGAGCTCACATATGTCTCCAACTGTCTCTTCTGTCTCTACTATTTCTACCACACACCGAAACATTTTTTGCAAGATTACAGAGGTTTTGGCATGTCAGTGGTAGATCTCAGCCAATTACACACACCCGTGACTTTCTGCTGTGATTTTCAAGTGCAAATATTTTGTGGTGTATCGGACATGCAGCAGTTGTCAACTTGTCAGCTTGGAACTTGAAACTTAGGTTGCAATTCACGCAAGTTATTCAAACTGGGAAACAACAGTTGTAACAAGTTGTCTGGTTTTATGAATTTCAATTTCAGCTGCGATTTGTAAAAGATAGAAAAACATGGGTAAACTCTGCACTGACCCGAAGATTCTTGGTACTTTCCAACCAAACCTCAGATGATCCTGGTCTAGTCCCACCATTTAGAAACACAGTGTATATCAATCTTCTGCTTCTTCCAGAAGGATAATGCGCTATTTCCTTTAGATTAAATCATCTCAAACTGGTGTCTTGAGTTAGGAGTTGAGTTCACAGCCTCCACAGTCACCATATCTCAATCAAATAGACCAGAGGTGTTCAATCCTGGTTCCCGAATGCCGGTGTCCTGCAACTCTTAGATGTCCAACACATCCCAGTCAAATAGATGAATCACCTCCTAGGTGCAGCACAGTTCTCTAGAGTCCTGGTAATGACCTCCTTAACTGACTCAGGTGTGTTGAAAATAGTAGACACATCTAAAAGTTGCAGGACACCAGCCCTTGAGGCTTGGTGTTGCCCACCCCTAAAATAGGCCAAACTTTATTAATGAATGGGAGGCTCCCATCAGGAGTGTGCTGTAGGCAAAATGTGCAGCACCCAAATACATGTTGAAGCTATACCATCAAGAAAGTGAAAAAGAGAGGGAGTTCCAATACAGTTTTTGTATTTCTACATGTTTTCTCCTCATATTCTTCTGCCAGATGCTCCACTGTAGCTTTAAATTGCTGAAACAGCTACTGTTTTTTTCCTTGTGAAACTTTTCACACATCAAAAGAACTGACAGACAGCAAAAAAGAAAGAAGTAGTAATTAAATTCCTCAAAGAGATATTGTGCCGATGCTAGTGCGGTCTGTGGCTTTTAGCTCGACAGATGGCTAACCGGTTCCCACAGTAAACATTGGCCTGTCAGTTTAGCATGCTTAAAGTAAAACTGCAGATCAAAAACAAAGAGAAGATAAAATAAAGAAGTTCATTTTCTAAACAAACATTTCCAAATCCCTAAAACATCTATGGTGTTAGGATGTTTTTAGGGTGCTCTTTTCTTGTCTCCATGTGCAAAACTAGCTAGAGTCAGAAAACAAGAGATTGATTGTTTTACCTTTAAAGGAAGAGTACATTGATCCGTGCATAGTTCACAATATTAACCTTTTTTGGAATAAGAGAGAATACACATATTTGTTTCCCCTTTAACTCTCAGTGCTGAAACAAGTTCACTAATAACGGCTCTCATCCAACCTACACATTCTCTCTGAAGACAAAGATCTTCTCAAGTTTGAAAAAAAAAAAGAAATCAGAACAGAGAACCTGCTGCTCCACATCAACTCACTTTACATAACTCTGGTTTCCTGCTTGATTTGGATTCATTTCGTGCCAGCCCCCCTTTTTTTGAGTAATGTTGGATTCAGAGATACTCAGCGTCCAGCCCCCCCCGTCCCCCTTCCGGCTAACAGATGTGTGGGCAAGGCGCAAACAAGCTCCTGACGCTTTGCTTGGTCCATAAATAACCTGTTTCTCTTAATCCATCAAGTTTGTGGATGTGGGAACCGGTTGCTCTGCAGCAGGGAGCGAGTGCAGGGCCTGCAGATGCCTGCAGTAGCATGATGTATAAGCTTGTTCGATGCATAGGGGTCCGGCCTTCTTCAGGGACCGGACATTATGCCAAGCTAGTGCTACACATCGATCATGCTTAAGGACTGTACAGCCTATTTCACTTGGCAGTGAGCCATAGCCACCCTGTGTGCACTTATTTCCATACATAAAACTATGGATGTGATTTATTCATAAGGTCGAGTTGTTCGGAGGAGCAGTTAAAGCCTCAAAGGGATTTTTTTATTTTTTTTTTTGCTTGACAGTGTGAAAAACTCAATCCTACATTTAAATTGGCACCATGAGGTAGTATTTGTCTCCTTGAGTATTTCTTGTGACTTTGGTTCATTGTAATATCAAAGATGACCAGAGTGAGCAAAAGTTGCAGTTTTCAAAATATTGCTTCTTTAATTTAGGGAAACAAACTGTCCATCTAGCCTACCTTAGTGTCCAACTGTAACGGTACCTACAGTTACAGTCTGAATGAACAGTTCATAAAATCATTAGTTCACATTTAAAAGCTGTAGCCAAACCTGATTAAAAAAGTAAGAAAGTCTGCATTTTTCAAAATGTTCTTTTTATTTAAATCAAAGTACTACGGCGGCAATAAAAAAAAAAAAAAACATCAAATTACAAAAAAGCCTAACAAACAAAATCTGCTTTGAGAGACAAATTATTCAGGTCTCGCCTTGAACAAGAGGTGGCCGACCATTTTCATTTATGTGTCTGTGTGTTTGAGACCCGTGTGAAAGCACCAGCCAAATCTAATGAAACTTGGTGCAGAAGTGGAGCAGAGGCAAAAGAAAAAAACAATTAGATCCTGGCAGGTCTAGTTCTACACAAACTGCAGAGTAGGGCATTGGTCTTGGCAGAGACTGTGCGCTCAGGCTGCCTTTCTAGTTAGCAAAATGAAGTTTGAGTCAGCAAATTAGCCCCGGTAACTTTTTGACTTTTGCTCATTGTTTACATGCTAAGTCTTGGTGTGTCGATGAACAAAAACATTACAATGTTCTAGAATGCGAATAATTTGACCTGTTTATTATTGATTTTCTTTTAACAATGAGAAAATAAGCTCCTTGAAGCAGCCTCCAACCTGTAATGTTTTTTTTCAGAGTTGTTAAGAAACCAAGAATAACAAGTTAGTAAAAAAAAAAAGAAACTGTAAATAAGACAAGTACATAAATAAGTATCAAACTTTGAGATCTTCATTGTTCATACAAGATAAGATGAGGGGAAGATATGTAGAGAACATACAGATCAGGAATCAATAGCTTCAGAAATTCAAAGTGAAGTCCTACAATGAATGCTCCACAGTTTCTATAACTCCAAGTAATTTCAGTTTTCTTTTAATCTGGTCATTGTTTTCATAATGCATGACCTGTGGTGGTTCACAAGCCTTTTAGGGGTTTTATAATGTCTTCTTTATCCCCTAATTCAAGGGGTTAGCTTTCATAGCATGACAGAAACCCATAAATGTCAAACAGAGTGGATATTTTTATTTATGGAGCCTCATAAATGATTCATAACTCTTGAACTTTTTGAAATGTGTCACATTGCTCTGATAAACTTAATTCCATTAATCTGAAATGGAGTCAAAGGAGTGCATGATTCTGAAGTGAGGCAGAATTATGCATTAGGAGTGCATCATTCTAGAAAAAGTGCTAGATGGTGAACCATCTGGTGACTGTGGAGGTTTTTGGAGAACAGTGGATTTATGAGCATGTTCAAAAACCAGCTTGACATGACATGAGCTTTGCAACAAGCTTTGTAACAATAACAAGACGGGACATGTTTATAAAGGGATGGACATGCGTAGCAACCAAATGCAGATGCTACTGAGGACCAAAGGTGTGGAAAGAAAATATCCTCTACACCTTTAGTGTTGCTGGATTACATTAACAGCTGTAAATAAAGCATCAACAGAAAAGGGTAAAATCCTTTCTTACCTGGTTAGCTGAAAACCATCTTTAGTGACATGTGACACACCTAAATCACAGAGAAAAAAGCAGACAACTTGTTTTCTTCCTCTCCTAAAAATAACCATCACAAGGCATTTCACACTCTGAGCAGGGGTTTTATTTTTCCAGTTTCTAATTGTATCCTTTAATCAGGTCACAGTGTGATTGGTTTTTTGCGATAAAGCGAGGAGTTGACCCCCCACAAAAAGCGGAACAGAAAACAAAAATAAGCAATCATGATGTTGAGAATTAGAAGAAAACCTTTTTTTCTTTAGTTATCTTACTTGGGAGTCAAAGTCAGATTTTAAAAATGTTCCTTTCGTAAAAGGAACAGCAATCAGCACCTCGTCCTTTCAGGAGCTTTGCATCCACCTCCATTAAACTCTGCAAATGTTGTCTTTTGTTGGGAAGTGTTTTTTTTCCTCGAATGTAGGAGGAACTTTTTTATTTTTTAATTTTTTTGAGAAACTGAGATTCATAGTTTTTAGAAACTTAACTGTGAAGTTTGCACTCTCTTATGTAAATCTCCTTGCCGATAAGGCTGCTGAAGATCAAGACTTGCAGGTTTCACAGGTGTGTCGTCGTACCGGCAACCCCCTCTCATGGGGGTAAATTTCTGTACAAGTGCTCTCTTTATGAAAATTCACAGAGGATTAGGTGGGCGAATGGGAGCAGAAGTGTAAATTTCATGTGAAAGTTTTTCTCTCAGACGTCGCTTGGGGCCTCATTTGCATTGCTAATAGGTTGAGCTGCATTGCAAGACTATATCCTGGTGACTTACTTCTCTGATTCTGCTGTAGGTTTTAGCCTTTTTGATGCATTACTTGGCTTCAAGTAAATAAGAATGTCTGTGTTCAAGGTCTTTTCTAGAATATGAACTTCCATCCGAGTCTGTAGTCTTTCCTGTCCCTTTGCAGTCTGGGTTATGTTTAATTCTTTTAAGGCATTCTTTAAATGTGAGCTCAGTGTTTTTCTTTTATTTGTCATTCAGGGATTGGTTACATTTCTTTTCTACAACGTGAATGTAGATGTATTTTTATTTCAAAAACATATTCTAAGCCATCTATGCTATTTACTGTGGGTTTATCACATGAAATCTTGAGCAGTACAGTGAAAGTTTTCATTTTCCCATCTTACAAGATGAGAAAATGTGTAAAAATTAACTGAGTATGAAAAATTCTGCAAAATTAAACACTTTAAATAAAGGTTTTTGGTTTTTTTTGGCTTTATATAAAGACTTTTTAGCAATGCTAAGCTTTATGCTGAATGTATTTCACATTCAGCATGATTTTCAACCAGAACTGCAGAAAGAGAATCTAAATTGGCTCTGTGAAACCTGCACAATTTCTGAAATCGTCCTAATATTTTGTTTTTGGATGCCTAAAAGGAACTCCAGATGCTCCGTCTCAGTACAGAATGAGACGCACACACACATTTGCTCTTTTTTTTCAGCTCCCAGATAGTTGTAAATGACTTTACAATGCCAAGGAACATTGTTAGAAAGCTGATGGATGCCAACTGTTTTTGAAAATTGGCTTGGAAATTACTTAGGCAAACATCTGAAGCTGTGCATATAACAAGTCTGTCTGCATATCAAAGACACACCAAGTAAGTGTAATGAGAACAAAATGGAAATTAAAATGTAATCTCTTGACTTGTGTTTTTCACAGGTTTGTTAGGTACCACGTCACAATCCAGTTGGTGTTGCTTCACCTTGTTATCCAGCCTTCAGTTTCAAAATCTAGCAGACCGTGAAGAGATGCATACAAATAAACAGGTTTTCTACAGTGAGTGAAATTAAAAGGGTTTATATTTTGAGGCAGTGCATAGGGAGGTGCTCTGCTTGGTTTCTCTAAATCTGCATCCTAATGTTATAAAACCATGAAAATCCATAGATTTTGGATGTGAAACTAATGAAATTCAAGCTTTAGCAAGGATGGGAATCGAATTTATAGGCTTTTATTGGGAACAAAAGAACATGTTGTTTGTGGTGTCCATTACGGTTGCAAATTTTTGGCAATAAATCTAGCTTTAAAACTATACTGAATTCACAGGTGACTTTACCTGCAATATGAGTACAGCGCTAAAAACGGTATTTGTCCCTTATTAATTTTACTTAGTGATAGTACTAACCTATCCAGACAAATATGGATCAAGCGAAAAAGTTATCAACCCTTGCTAAGTCTTCAGCGATCTACAATCGAGACATGATTAAAACGCAATGTTTTTTTTTTTTTTTCATTTGCCACAGCTGGACTGATAGCTGCCACATCTGCAGTAGAATCCAGAATTTGCTTAAGCAGAACCTGTAGACTGATGAGACAAAGTGGGAACTTATACAGGACGTGCATCTCTTTGCACCTGGATTGGATCTACCATTTAAGAAAAAAAAAACAAAAAAAAAACAACAAAAAAAAAACACTTTGCTGCTGCTTCAGATCCTGGGTTGTTTGTTATTATTGATAAAAGCATAAATCTTTATCTCTACAAAAAAATCCTGAGTGAAAATGTGCAGAGCTATATAAATAAAATCATCACTCGAAAACTGCATTCTGTTTACTGCAGTTATCTCTGACATAAAAAACATATATATTATCTGAAATATCTTAAGTGTGACAGAAAAAGCAAAAGCCAAAGACATCTAGGAGGGATCAAATAACTTATATTTCATGAAAAATTATCTGGAAAAAACAAACATACAGATTTTCTCTCATTAAATGTGCAACGTCTACACCAACATGATCTCACAGCCTCTTTTCTTTTTGTAACATTTACTTCTTTTAAGCTATGTATAGTATTTTAGACATTTAAACAAATCTCTCAGCACATTTTACTCACCCTGTTATTGCAATATCTTCCAGCACTTACAGCAAAATAAATACTAAAATCTGACAGCTGTTAGAGTTGTTTTCAGAGCTCTTAAGAAATTATCAAGTCTTTTTCGAAGGTTATAACTATGGAAACAAATTCCCTGAAATCAAAATTAAAATGCCTCAAAGCTTATTGAGTTAAAAACCAGGCTTCTTTTTTTTTATTAATACTTTATTTTTTTTAATTCTGCGATTTCACATTCGATTTTGTTCAATTCAGCCTACTGTTCACAAACAAAATGCCACATATTTTTCAAGCACTGATATAAATGCACAATGTCTTTTATTTTCATTTCTTTTCCATTTAGACTAGTAAAACATATTTCAGATGATGTATCCGGACACCAAAAATACTGCAAAAGTTCAAAAAAAGGCATAAAGATCGAGTGTAAATGCCCAAGGACAGGTTAGCGCTTACATGCCGTCTGAAAGATTGATAGCTGTAAATTCCTGAATGTTTACCACGCTATCATCATGGGAGCTCGTTTACACAAACAAATCTGAAAACAGGATCTGAGAATATACTAATGGCTCATCCTTGCAAGGCCCACACGGGTCAAATCGATGGGATGCTTTGGCTTTGAACATCCTTCTAATGTATTGCCAAAGGTTTTCCCATGTCGCCCAATTTACAAGTTGGGAGATTTGTATATGCCAATAACGCCGAGCTAAAACTTTTCTCTCTCCTTTTAGCTCTCACTCTTCCTAAAATGGGCCTTAATGGAACATGACCGACTGCAAATGTAGTCTTTAAACACGAGCGTCTGTGTGATGCAAATGTTTGCTAATCTGTCATGGATGTATAATTGGCTTATGTACGAACACATTCACTGTATTTATGGTAAGATGTGAAAACCCACCAACATCTTTTCTACCTCTTTTCTTCTCTCATTTTACCCCGTTGAGACAGACAGCCACCCACCAGCAGACGGATTCCCGAACACAACTGGAGTTCAAATCTGGCCTCAAGTGTTTGCCCAAGGGGACGTTCTTTGATTTCGTTCTATGTGTCGAGCTCTTTAATAGACATTATTTAGCACAGAATGCAAAACTGAACCCTGAATGCGTCCTAACGAAGCTCCTAACACATTGGGTTAAAAATGCAAGCAGTTTATGCTGTTTACTTTCACACTAAAGGATGTTTTTTTTTAAAAAATGTGGGTTATTTTAAGTAAATTCAGGTCCACATATTATAGTTTTGTAGGACAAAAAAAACAAAACAACAACAACAAAAAGTCTTTTGCACAGTTCTCTTGTGAAAATAGAAATCTAATGAGGAAATATACAATATATTGTAAAAACATTTCTTTTTGGCACAGGGTCATTTAAAACTGCTGTGATTAATTTAAAATGAATAACGATTATCACAAACACATTGTTAAATGGTTCACGTCTCAATACCCAGCAAAGCCACTAGATGCATTCTCTACACATAATGGGGGTTTTATTGGGTACCTTGCCACTATCTAATATTCAGAGCAATTCCAGACTTTCTGCATTTTTACTAAATTTCTTACTAAAGACCTACATTTATCTATATTATGTGTGCCAGATTCAGGGTACTTAATTTAGCATCGTCTTGACAGCCAAAACACAATTTTAGATGTAATTATACACACGATCTGGCAGTAGGGGGTTAATTACTCCCTCCAACTTTCACTTCAGGGACTATAATTTATCCTTTTAGAAATAGAACTGAACTGCACAAAAAAACTCAACAACTTATTCATTCTTCAGAGGTATTATTTTAAATTTAAATTAAGTAGGAACAACTCACACTTTCAGAACGAAAGAGCTGCTACTAACTTTCCTTTTTACATAACCTTTGGCTAGTATGAACCAGAAGTCAAAAACAAAGTGGCACCTCACCTTGACCTAATTGGTAAAGGGTAGGATTTACAAGTTATCGCATACAAAAAGAGCAGCACAAACTACAAACTTGTCCTGCTTTTGCCAAAATGAATTGGAGCAAGTTTTCCTTCCAGCTTCACCTCAGCTTGAACCCTTGATCCATGGTAGATGGAATAGCTTTAGCAAAAGCATCATCCTAAGACAACGTATCCCACCCAAAGTATGGCGCTTTTGCTACTGTAGCTGTAACGTCTTTGCTCCCGACAAATATTGGAGAATATTTACTGCTCTTGTAAATAATGTGATTTTTTTTCATACAAATGGCCGTTTCTTGGTCTGCAAGTGCTATTTTCATCACTGATGGTGAAAGAACATCAGTGAACTTTTGATGTTCACTGTAAAGTCTTTTTTTTTAAAGTCTAACTTTTTTCTTTATTTGAAATTGGGTGCTTGCGCTTCCCTGTCTCTTTGTTACTGAATTTCCCCACTGATGGGCCATAAAGGATATTTCTCTCCTAATCTCTTCTCCTTTGAGCATCACAAAGTTTGATGGCGATGCTTGGCTGCTTGTTTCTTCACTTTTGGGCCGGTAGCCACGGCAGCTGTAACTCTACTATTTTTACAAGATGATCTGGAAGACCCATCATGATCCCACCCACCACGCTTTCAGTTAAGAGCCGCGCGAAGCGTACAGGAATGAGCTTCAGGGCTTGTTTTATTGACAGAAGTCTTATGAGTAAGAAAATAAGCATCTGCGGTGCTTCATTTAGTTCTCATTTATTCTGTGTGTGCATCTGCTGCAGTTATTCATGACTTTAAGTGACTTATTCACGGTATCAGCACAGATAAGCTAAAATAAGAAGATATTTTACATATTTTCAACAATTAAACTGTGATGATGAATCAACTGGACTAGAAATGAATTATGAAGTCTATCTGAGATCGAGTTAGTTTTCTTTAAATTAGCTGTTTTTCTAGATTTTGTGCAATGCTAGCACGTTTTGGAAGCCTCTATGTTTAGTTGCTCAAATACTGTGAGCATTCAGTTGACAGGTGTAGCTAAAACACATTTCTGCCTGTTTTTCTGTGTTTAACCAATGGAAACATTGCTTCGCATGGCTTGTTTAGTGGCTATAACAAACAAGTGTTTTGTTGGAAATGACCGGGCTCCTGATATCAACAGGTCTGTTTGCTTCCGATTCGGCACTAATTTGTGCCGCTCCTGAGAGAACCCTTTGGTCATTACTGAAACGAGGTGGTTGCACCTGTGATTGGCGCTATAGGCCGGAGTCTGGAACTGAACTCACAGAATTTCATTCTCCCACAAGCACTTTTTTTTTTTTTACAAGCTAGTGCTAAATTGCCTGTGCAGTAAATTTGTCCCTTGGTTGTTGAACAATTTAGACAAAAAGAAAAAGGAAAAAAAGGCCAAAAATTGTTTTCTCACTCAAAGACTTCCTCTTGCATAATTTGCTCTCTAATTGTGCAAACTTTTGTGCATCATCCAGATTGTATTATTATTTACATTGACTATATCATCCATGTTTATACTATTCAGGTCGATGTGGTTGACCCGTATTAGTCTATTTTACCTTTGGGTAAGGATAATATCTTTATATGCACCAGAACCAGACAACAGACTGATGACATCCATCCACCTGAACCTGCTTGTCCTTTCAGGATAACGAATGGGTTGATCGGTGTCTGTCTCCAAGAGACGGGGTACTCCCTGGACAGGTTGCCAGTCCATCACGAGATGCTGAATACATCTCTGTAGTGATGCATCAGCGAATAAACCAATTGCTAAAATTGAGCAAATTTGACTAGAATTGGCTGTTAAACCAGAAAAAATACCAATGTCTCTTTATTTGTATTAGGTGTACAACCTTCTACTTTATTGTATTAATCTTGGATTTTATGTCATAAACAACATAAAGTGGGGTACAATTTTAAAGTTAACAGAAAATAGAAAACTTTCAACGTTTTCCAAAAAAAATAACCCTATGTAAAATCTCCCCAAAATACTTGCTTTCAGGTATCAGTTAATTTCCGAACAGAGCCGGTTACTGATCACAGTAACTTATCACTTTTAATCACAAAGTAATCCAAATGTTCTGTGAAGGCCTCAGAACTTCGTTAGAAACCATTAGTGAACAATTGGCATCATAAGTCCAAAGAACACAGAATAAAAAAATAAAGTTGTGACTGAGGGGTGTATATCATTACAGCATGTCAGCAATCCTCAACTCCAACATTCCTGGCAAGAAAAACTTTACTCCCCAACAAAATATCCATATAAATAACAACAAAAAAAATCAACTTAGGAACTAATTTTTTATTCTTCATTCCAAGTAGGTATTGAAACTGTCAAGCTTTGAAGTGTTTTTTTTTTCTCTCCAGTTTTTATGTGTAGAAGGAGTGATGGAGCGCACACACACACACACACACACACGCAGTACTTGAGGGTCTCTCAACAGCAGCTTTCGCCTCTCGCTGTCACTCATTTCCTTTGCTTTAGGAGTTTCTCTTCCCTCGTGGACCCTAGAGTAGCTAAAAGAACCTGTGGTTTGTGCTGCACTCCACATCTCCGCCATGCGATCGTCTGCAGGGGGACCCGGACTGTTATCCCAGCAGAGAACAACACATCATTTTCTCTTGTCAAGCCTTCTCTCAGGGCTCATCACAGAGAGCAGGCACTCAGGATCCATGATATTATAAGTCTCCCAGGGCAAGCTGTTCATTTGGTTTTTCCCCAGAACATTATGCTGTTTCACAGTTCCTCTGTGTGAGGCTGAAACAAGTGGAGGAGTAGATATATATATTTATATATATAATAGACTGCTGTTAATCTGTTCTGTGGTGAAAATAAGGTGATTCGGTCTCCACCATCTTTACAGATGATCTGTTCAAAGGGAATTGAAAAATTTCCCCCTGAGTTCCTTACTTACTCACATATGATGATTTTACACTTCTGCTTATGGGATGCTCTTGCTTTCAGGTATGTGCTGCAACCACTGAGATCAATAAAAACCCATAAGGACTACCCCAGACCCCTTGATACATGTATTTGCACCTCAGTGGATGGAGGGCAGGTTGCATGCAAACAGTTTCTTCACAAACAGAAAGACTTAGTTTTTCCCCTACTGCACACACCCAGTCCAATTTGAGGCATTGGGAACAAACAAAAAGCAGAAAGAGGGCCTCGCTGTATTTTCAAAAGTTCTACACAATTCAATCCCCACTCTTATTCTCAGAGCCCGAGGCTTATTTCTCTCACCGGTGAAGGTACTTGTTTGAGGATCGCCCTCACCACCGGCGCCTGCTTCTCTGTCCTTGGTCTGCTCTTCAGAGATGCGCTGGCAGATCTTCACCCTGGAATTCTTTCAAATCAAAACTCTTTTCTTCTTCTCAAGAAAAAGTCATTATTTGAAAACTACATTTTATATTTACTCAGATTACCTTTGATATTGAAATTTGTTTATTATTGGGGTGGTGCACGGCGTAGCGGTACAACGGGGGCCACCCGTACAGATGCTGTTTTTTCTGGACAAAGATGTCTGAGGTACAAACATTTTGAACATTTGCTCTATTTCTTATTTGTCTCTCAGTCCATGCCTGCCTGAAATACAGTAAATAAAGACAAATATTCTGAAAAAATATATAAAAAAACCCCAACTAGCTTAATTACCTGAAACATTTAACCACTTCCAGAGGAAAACCAGCCGACATGTGACCCCTAGGAGGACAGGAATCACATAGTCTGGAATGGTGGAAGGATCAATAGCTTCACTCTGACATCTGATAATAAAAAAAATGACATCACTATCTGGTCTGGTATAGTTATTGGATCAGATGGGTCCTGTTTCTGCTACTTATGTAAAATAATTATTGGCCAGTTTCCGTAAACAGAAAGAGCATTTGCCTGTTTCTTCATTATTACAGAATATATTACCATTGACCGAGAAGATTAATAGCTGTTCATAAGATGTCTCATACAAAAGACGCACGCCTACGCCAACAAGCAGATATGATGGCTATCTTTTGAGAAATTCCTCTGCCTAACCGGGCATTAAAACTCCTTCTGCTGCCTTTGGAAAGAAAGTACAGACTCAGAAGGACAAATGATGTCCTTATTCAGATTTTACATGCTTTAAGAAAAAATGCTGACCATTTGGAAGGAAGAGAAGCGGGAAGGGGCCGAGGGATACGCAATCTTACAAATGATTTTCATTCATATTCAGCAATTTCAGAGCAAATGGGTGTTAGACTGGAGGGTTTTTATATTAGATTTTAGCATAGCTTCTCATCAGCCTCCCCAGAGAAATCCCCAGCGGTCTCCGGAATCAGGCAAAGTAATCCAAATCCTTGCATCATTTTTCATCACTTTTCACTTAAAGCAGACATCCAGCGCTATTTTTTTATTTATTTTTTTTCAGCCAGGCATTTCAGATAATAAACAGCCCAATGAAGATTCTCCCATCAGCATGCAGATTCCTCCACATTACTAATTATCATTCCGATAGAAACTTCCAAACTGCAGACGCAGGATTTAGTGATCTGCTCTAATGGAGCTGACCACTTTCTCAAGGTGTTGAACCAGAAGCCAAGTAAACATTTTCTATGTGTTGACAGGCCAGATAATATGAGTTCCTAATTCCTCAAAATGTGGGCTGACTCACACACGCTATAAACATCGAGCAGCAGACGGAAGGAGAAGAGCTGCCAGTGATTGATCGCCGAGCTGCAGAGCTGAGCTGTGGAAATGAGGACTGAGAAAGCTCGGATTTGCGAATATGCCAATAACTCATCTCCAAGGAAATAAACATCAGTTGCATTTACGGCGAACCAGAAGTTCTCCACAAAGGAAAACGCGTTCATTTGCAGCTACAACTGCCTGACGAGCTGGACATTGAACAAGACAATAATGTTGTAAAATCACACTTCTCAAACATGTAATTGAGGTGCCAGTTTGATCGATCTGCCGCTTTTTTACACAATCATCATAATTCAGTGGGAGGATATGACTGATCCATTAACGATTAATAACAGGTCACACTCTGAAGGCTGACGAAGGCTTGACAGCTGCAGAACGTTGCAATAACAAAGACCTCCAGGGTTGTAGCATTTATTCATCTTCAACATATAGTCCCAAAGTGGGTTTTCCAGGTCTACAAGGCAGATCCCAGTCGATAGCCAGATTGGCTCGCACATCTTTTGACGCCACTAAGTCACACCAAAACTGATTGGCCATTTCACAGCAGCAAAGGAGACGAGAAAATCAAATGCATTTACTTTGTTTCCTGCTATTAGGTTATCATTTTAATAAACAAATAGGTAATATATGAATATGATTAAAACATAATGGCTCTCTGACAAATTACACACATGGAGCGATGATTCCAGGGGCGGGAAAAGATACTAATACTTTCATATCCTGGGGGCGTTTGGGTTGTTTTTGTTTGCATTTTCACTTCCTTGTTCATCGGTGACAAGCCTTAGTTTTGGTTTCAGTGTTAATCATTCCTGTATTTTTTCATTAAACATTTCATCAACGACTTCCCACTTCGACCAGTCAACATTTGAAGTCCAACCAATACTGTAAATCATAACAAATACGTGTTCACTGTATTTGTTAAATGCTAGATGTCAGCACAGTGCTAATAGGCTCACAGCAAGTTCTTCTTGAATCCCTTCCACTGTGGGTAAAAGAGCTGGCTAATTCCTCTGTAATGATGTAAAAGACTGATAGCCAGTCATCCAGTATTTAGTACAGCTGTTGCTATCAAGGACGGCTAAAAGTTATTTGGGTGAAGGGGAAATTACATTTTCCAATGAGAAAAGTTGCTTAGATTTTCTTTTACAGCTATGATTATAATAATAATAATAATACAAAAATTGCTTTTTGTATTTACTCAGCTTATCTTTGATATAAATCCATACTCGGATATAACAAATTATTGCAAGCTTTCATTGCTTACCAGATGAGAATGCAACAAAGCAAAAACATAACTGAGACAAACTGAGAGTACTTTTATCTCCATTTTACTGAAACATCTAAACACCAACCGAATGAAACGCTCCGAGTGAAATCCCTTGCATTTAAATAACATTCAATGAGCAATTCTTCCCTGGTGTACAAGCTTGTTGCTATTTCTTGCATTATCTCACATTAGTAAGTCATGATATTAGAAGCATGTCATAAATAAAAAGCTTTGTTCAGTATTTTTTTTCTTATTTCTCCTTTCGCGGTGAGCTAATTGATTGCAGTTGTTTCTCTTGCAGTAAGTACAGGAATGAGTTGGCAGTCAGTGAAGCAATTCGGCGCCGGCTCGGTATCAGAGGTTACTGTGTGGCTCAGAGAAACCTTTTTTCACGCAAGAACAGTTTCGTTTATGCCTGGGTAGAGCCTTGACACTACTGTAGAACAGGATACTGCAGTGTTGGTGGCAAAATGTGTTTTTCTGTTTGCTTACCTTGCTGTGCCATGACACTCTGGCACAATAAAAAGCTGTTTTTACTAAGCTTAAGTATATCCTTTAAAATATATATATGTATAATTCTGCTATATGGGTATTTCTAAAGATTGTATGTTTAGTTTTGAAATAAATGAAACAAAAAATAGAGAAAAAACATATGTTTATGTATCTCAGTCAAAAGGCGATTAATGCATGTCGTAGACATCACTGCTGCTTTAAAAATTCTTATATCGTCTTATTTATGCAGCAGTAATTTAATAATGGCTGTGTTTTATGTTTCAAATAAAATCAGGCAGTTTGTGTGTTATCATTGTCGGTTTTGTTTTATCAAAAAATAAAACACTGTATTTTACAGCTAAATACGTAAAACTATCATAAGTACAAAAATAAAAAAAAACTTGCTTAAAAACAGTCAGAAACAGTTCTGCATAGCTGATATAGAGCCAGCTTGCTTGCATTCCTGAGAGTGAATCACATCAAAGTGGAAATAAATTGTGTTTGACATGAGATAAGAAAGTTCTGAGCCATAACGCCTCGGAGGAGATGAACATCTGCATTTGATCCATTTCATTTCTCTTTTAAAAGTATCCTCCGCGTCCCTGCGGGCCCAGAACAAAACTCGTCGAGTGCTATTTGTTGATGTTGCTCCTTTCAAACCTCGGCAGCTCATATGTACATATTTGAACTGACAACCCTGTGAGGATGAGGACCGTTCCACGGTGCAGTTTGGCGAGAGTTTACCAGATGCATTAATCAAAATTTCGATTTATGCGACGGTGCAATACGAGCGTCTGCATCGCCGAGGACATACAGTACGTCAGACTGAGGCCCGGTTGAGTTGCGAGGCTTTGTTACTGTATCTCCTTCACTCCCACACAGCGTTGCTGCATAAAGCCGATAGTCCTTTGAGTCAGAGTTGATGTAAACAACAAGACAGCTTCATGTCCAGCCAGAGCCGAGCAGGATAATGGATATCAACCCGGCGACATGCGATCTGCATAGACGGTGCGAGGGGATTAGCGTGTGATCTGTTGCGTCTCTGCAAGTGGCGCTGCTGTAATTCACGAGGAAACTGAAGGCCCCCTCGGATTTTTTTTTATTTTTTTTTTTTATGTGATTCCAAGCTGCAAATCCCGATCAGACAGCTATCCCGATAGGAGGAAACAAACATCCCAGGTTTGGATTTAAATATCTGGCTCGCAACTTTTATCAACGACAGACAGACAACGGTATGTCAAGCAAACATCATTTGGTATTATCCACTCCTTCCTTCCATATCTGTTAAAGCACTGTCAACACACAGACAACAGTTGTTTTTTTTCCTTTTTCTATTATACTTTACTTTATTTTTTATTTAAATTCATAGTTGCTGCCTTGTGACAGGCCTGCAGGGAAATATTTTTTTTTTGTGATGTCTATCTCCTCGGGTGTATTTTTAAAGGTACGGGGCGAAGCTGCCATCATACCAGCTCTCACTGCGCTTGCTGAAGGGGAATTCCCAATGGCACCTTGTCGAGCGGCCATGTCAACAGTTTGTTTGCATAGCGAATGGCTCCAGGCGTTATGGTGTCGAGCTCAGAGAATAAGCAGCTCATCCCTTCCCAAGAATCATCATGGAATTTGAATGTCAACCACAAAATATTCACTGGGACCGACAATAGTACACTGCGCTTTTCAGTAGTATTCCCCATTCCTTGAGCTTCTAATACGTTTTGTAATGTTTCAATCAGAAATTTCAAAGTTTGGTGCAAGGATAGGTCAGCAGTAAGTAGTACATAATTCTACAGAAGAAAGAATTATGTGGTTCCTCTGTATATTTACAGCTTTGCAAATGTTCTACAAAAAACAAGACAACAGTCTGGAAAGTAGGCATGCACGATTTATCTTCACTCTGATACCACAAAATTCACTTGTAAAAAGTAATAATCTTTGTGTGAAATTCAATTTCTTTCTAAATCGAGCTGTTCTGTCAAGATGCTAAAGAACACAGAAGATAAGTTAATTGTTATATTTAATACAATTTCAAAATTTTCTAATTTATACTGAAGGGACAATAAATGTCTTTTTTAATTTCATCCAAGCACATTGGATAGATGGTGGAGCTGTGGCCAGTTGAAATCTCAGGTAGCAGTCAATGTTGCAATAAATTTGAAGAGGCCTCTGACTAAAGACAATGATGGTGTATGACGGCCTCAAGGCTGGCATGAATGCCAGCAGCTCAATATAGAACAGAATAGAAAAAAAATAGAAACTACCTGTATTCGTTCTGCAAGTAGAAATTCTAAAAGTTATATAGATTTACACAGAAAAGTTCTGAATGTGTTAAAAACAATATTTAACAAATAAATAATAACAATAATAATGCCCCGAATCTGGGTAGCAAAGACATTATTCCATGGTCACCTGTCCAGGGTGACATCATCAGTTGCTGGCGAACACTGCAGATCCACTCCTTTTGCTTTTGCCGTTCACTTTGCACCTCGGTCTGCCTGTGAGCCTTTTAATACAATTTCAAAATTTGTGATCGATTGAGGACATGGTTTCAACTTCATCCTTCTCTCTTTCTGCTCTTTGGTCCGGCTCTGCACCGTGAAGCCTCCTTTTCAACTTCTCTGGGATTTGGGGTCATAGTTCAGGTATTACTTGAGCTTTTGAGATGCTAATCACCTGCTCCTGGTTGTAAAAAAAAAAAAAAAAGAAAAAAACTTCTTGCCACGATTATGGATCACAGAAGCTGTGCAAAAGTAAGAAAGTTAGAACAAAAATATTTCATGCTGCACATCATTCTAAAGGGAATAATTGTCCAAAAAGGCAAAGCGTCAACTAAAAAAAATGTAAACAAAGGTCTACAAAATGAACAAATCAGAATTAGCATAACAGAACTTCTACATGCTGCTGACATGAGCAGTGCATGAGCTGGGTACATTTTTAGAAATGTCTCCGCCCTTCCCCCATTGGTATCAGTTGTCTCTCTGGGTATTTTCTACCAATTTTGTGCTTCTGGAGACAAAGATTTTTAATCTTCTCTGTAAATAGTTCAGGCACCATCAGATTAGATGGAGACATTTTTTTATGTCCATCCTTATTCAAAAAAGACTGACCAACTTCCTTGGTTCCCACAGCATAATGCTGTTAGACCATGTGGATTGTGTCCCTGCATCATTTTTGCATTTTGGCCCAGAAAATTACATTTGATCTCAACTGAGCAGCTGCTTCCACTTCTGATAGGCAAGGCAAGTTTATTTGCAGAGCAAATTTTCAGCAACAAAGAATTCAAAGTGCATTACTTTGTGGGGGAATATTAGTTAAGTCTATTGCTTAATTTCAATAATAAAGCAACATATATACACACACACCCATATGTACACAAATATAAAAAATATCGTATGTATAATATTAAGTTAAAATAATTGGAAACTGGAGAGAAGTTACTGCTCAGCTTATTCACATTTATTATTGGCCTTGAACTCGACTGAAAAAGGTTGCTAGAGAGATGAAAAACAACTCATGAAGTTACCTTATTGTTGTGGCTGATAAGGACAGACAGTGCAAAATCCCCAACATAAAAGTAATTTCTGTCCTTTATTATGATAATAAACTATTTTTCATTACTATTTAGCCTTGGCCATAAAGGCTAAAACTCAGAAAGGATTTGAAAAAGATGATGACTGCAAAATGTAGAATGGTGTTCAGATTTTCTTAACATTTTGGAGATGTGAAGTAGATCAATAATGCATTTTCTACATGAACTTCTGGTTGTGTTGTAAGTTTTGTTACTTTAGCAGAAAAAGGTTAATATTTAACCCACAGCAAATGTAGTATTCAAGGATTATCTGTCTCATTGTATGCTGACCCAACATAGTGACAATTCCACCCAATTTGAAAATAAAAAACTCTTTATAGAGGTCATTTACTGCAGCTTTAATGTCAGTCCCTTACAACATTTACATGCGGAGCTGAAAAGTTGTTTGCGAACTACAGGGGATAGCTTAAAAATGTTGGCTGAGTTACAACTGTTCAGTCAGGAGAAATGTGCCAAAATTCCAGCAGACTTTGGTGAAAAGGTTGCAGCACTTTTTCACAAAACTTTTCTCTGTAACTGTAATTGGTAGAATATTACCAAAAACTAAGTGTAAAATCTCCTGACATAAAATCTTTTATCATAACTGACCCTGTCATTTGCTAAATGAAAGAATAATTTATTTTTCTGTCGGTCCAATTATATTTAAATTCTTGTCTGTTTTGTGTCTTTATTTCAGCTCCCAAAACTCTTTTCTTCAAATGAGTATTTTTTATTTTTTTTTGCCAGTACTCAGCAGCATTATTGTTCAGCATTCTGCGAGTGATTAAATTACCTGGGGACCCTCCATCCCCTCCACAACACAAGCCGGTGGAAAACTGCATTTAGGTAGGTCATACAACTTTATGGATTTTATTTGACTGCTTTAAGATTCATCAATCTAACATGAGGCTTCACGTAAAACTAGGTCTTGACCTGACATCTAAAGATATCAATGACGAAAAAGAAACTTGTTTCTCCTAGGAGCCTGGTGGGATCCTGTGAGATTTGGCAAATTTGTTAGCTTCCACAAATTGTACCACATCCAAATGATAGATGACAAGCAATCCCTCCTGTCCCTTTTCTTTTTTTTTTTTTTTTAGCAACTTGTAAATATGTTCTTTATTAAGTTACACCTATTACATAGTTTCTTCATTTACTTCCTCCACTCCAGGGAGTGTGCTTGTGCTGTACGGCTGGTCCTCTGGGCTGCCAGCTACCTTTTCTCTGGGGACAAATTCCAGCATATCTCGTCTCAAAACGCTACTTGCAGTGGCCCTCTGGGATGTGAGCCTGCGAGGGGCCCCATCTGTGGGAAGAAACACTCGGCTTTTCTTTTGCTTGACTGCATCTATGTATGAGAAAGAAAAATGACAAACTGAATCTTACGTTATTCTCCAAGCGCACATGTATTTTTTTTTTTTTTATTTTTGTGATCATAATGGAATATTCAACATCAGTCTCGGCCAATTTTCCACTCTCACCCTTTGCAGGAGATGTTCCCGTTAAGGTTTAAATGTGAAGGACAGCTATATTTATTCACATTTTAAACAAGATGGAACATCATGGTGGGGTTTTTTGGCTTACACCTTTTAGTTCTCAGGATTGTCCTGGGTCTGCTGTGTGTTGAGTTGACCCCTGAAGAGGACGCTGCCCCTTTTGTCTTCGGTGGGGATGTCCAGATGACTAAAAAGTGCTGAAAAACAGAAGATAATTTTTATTTTGAGAAAGAATTTGACAGTGTTCTTTTCAAATAAATGAAAAAAAAAGGAAAAAAAAACATTTGCTGCTTGTAAAATATGTTTTTCTTTCTTTGTTTACTCTGCTGAACCCTTTTTTGTAACAAATTCCATTTTCACTCTGTTATATTTACACTTATGTGCACACTTGCACATTCCAGCTCAATATTCTGTCACCTTTTAGATCTAACTTAGGTTTTCAAACTTCCAAACCCTAAACCAGGTTGCAAAACTTTCACTTGAAAGCACCTTTTATAAGTCGTCTCTTTCAGAACTCTCACAAACTTGTCCCTTATTTATTTATTTTTTTCTCTATTTTCCTGTTCTGCGCTAAACAGGTGTTGCTCCGTGTGTTTTTTAAGAGTTTCTTAGCCGAAAACAGCTGCCTGCTGCGGCTGAAAACAGCTCAGTGAAAACAGTTGTGTGCACTAAGAGAGAAAAGCAGGCTTTAAAACAAAAGCAATAAGTGGGAAAAGAAGCTATAAAGCTTCACTGAGAAGTATGGGGAAACTGCAGGGTTCGGCAATGATTCTCTGGGACTTGATTTGTCTCGGCAGCCTCTGTTGTGGACTTCTTTTATCTCCGCAAACTGATTTTTTGCCTCCTTTATACAATTGCTAATAAAAAAGATCAGAGTATCATCAATGGAACTTTTACATTGCTCTTTATTTATGTGTTTGCGTTCTCTTTTAAATGCCACCAACATCAGTGCAATTAATCAATGCGTTCCCTCCAAGTCCCTCCCCCCCTCCTCGCTTGCTTACTGGTGCTCAGCGCTCCTCTCCGCAGTTCAGTTGCCTGAAATATCCCAAGATAATTTGATGGGAGAATTTATTTCATTTACACATCATACCACAGCAGCTGTAATTAATTGTTTTGCTGCTCGGTGTACAATAGTTCACTGACTCCTTTGTGTGACTTTCGGGGGCCGTTGCTGTTCCGTGATGTGCGGGTGCCATGCCGAAATTATGAACAGATGTTGCTGTCATCTGACATGACCACACAGATCACTCCTGAAAAAAAAAAAAAAAAAAAAAATCCTGGAATTAACAAACCGAACGCCTGTTGCAATGCACCGCAACTCTTTCTGACAGCGGGTCTCGTTAGTGAAATGTTTGCGCTCTTGTTGTGTTAAGGCAGACATGTAAGGAGAGACAATGTTTGTTTTCCATCTAATGTGACCTTAAGATTTTTGAAATCTTCCAGACAGAAAGAAGCAAACTTTTTATACAATTTTAACTTTTTCGCATTGTTTTTGCACTGCAGTCTCTCAAACGTCAATGTTTCTTGTGATTTTATTTTCTTTTTTGTGACAGACTGTTGCAAAATTTATTTTTATTTGCCATCTTCTATATTGATGGCTTCAACTAAAGTTCAGTGCAAACCATATTCAGAAGCCTTTTTGGGGCAGCAGTGACACACGATGTCAGGGTTCGTCTGGCAAATAGTGAGTTGCCAGTTCAAAAACCCCACTCCACCCATCTCTGTTACTCTGTCGTTGTCTCCTTGGGCAAAACACTTCACCCTTCATGCCAGTTGGTGGTGATTTCACCTGAAATGGTGGTCAATTGAGTCGTAGTCTGGAGTCTGTTCCAAGACCAAGAATTACCTCCTCATCAAATATTCAAATTCTAGAGATCATTGCAGATTACCTAAATATTTATTTAGTAGATGTGTTTAAAAAGAGATCTGGGAGGCTTCCCAGGTAACATTTTTCTTCCAATTCACAATCAAGCACTGCTTTGCGTTTGATCTCACAACAATCTTCAAAATAAGTTTACGGCGGTAATGTGAAAAACATTGTCAAAACGTTCAGGGGATGTGAATACACGTACACTTACATCATGTTTGACGTAGTAGGTGTGGAAGTTATCCAAAAAATCCATTTGAAGCTAAGTTTAATTGGAGACAGGTGGAAGCTTCACCTTGACTGCAGTGTTCAGGCAGTTTTAGCATATCATATATGCCTTCTGTACTGAATACACTTGGAATGCCCTTCGTACTTCACAGCTCCATTTGAAGCTCCTTTTCTGAACAGGTTGCTGGTTTGTGGAGTGGAGGTGCTTCGCAGCAGAAATACATCTCCTTGTTGCAGGTGAACACACCCCAAGACCGTCGCTTTTCTTTGTGGGATTTGTTGAGTTAAGAGAGCTGCGCTCTTTTCATCGTGTCATTTTTCTGTTACGTTGAAATACTTATTCTTGTGTGTGTCCTCAGGTCATAAAAGATGTTTTGTGTTGTAAAAAAACTTTTTCTCATCTCTAATGTGATTGTACAATTCGCGTAACCAAAGTGTTAAATGTTCACTTCTTTCTACTACATTTCAAACAGAAAAGCAATTGTAAACAAGTTACTTTGTTCTTGGTTAGGTGTGCACATGTTTCTCTCCGTATTAGTGTTTACTTGTTCTCTTGTTTTATTTTGTAAATCTATTTGAAATAAATAAAAAAAATACAAATACTTCAGTATTGTTAACATCCAGGCACTGTTTAACCACATTTTTTGCTTCAATTTCAGTATTCAGTGTTCTTCTGACCTCATGTTCCAACAATTATACAGATTTTCACCTGAAATAACAGGCTGTACAATTTAAGGCAGATTATACAAACATTTGCACAATTCCAAATACAATTTGTGCTAGGTTAAATTGTGGCCTTGATTGTAAATAGACAGATAGGGGCCGGCAGACAAAAGAACCCCGCTGAAGAATAAGCGTAACAGAGACTTTAGCAAACAAAAGTAAAACAAGAAATATATACAAAGCTCTAGTGATTGCAGACGACGCTGTCTCAAATCACTGATTTTTGCATTGTTTGCTTTGCTACAGAGTTGAGCGTAATTCATTTGAGAAGTTTTCCATGTGTACAAAAAGCTAGCATCCCGCTGTGTCTCTGGCTGTGCGTCGTGGCTCATCACTGCACTGTGCGTTTTGTCTGAACTCAGGCATCTTAAGAAGCAAAGTTTCAGCGCTCTTTGGCAGACACATAAAGTGACTTTGTCACTGCTGTCGCCGAGCCGCGGATTCATTGCTCACTGAAGCAAGTTTGACAAAAAAAGGGAGTGGAGGTCAAGGGAAAGGCGAGCCCTTGTGGGAATGGAGCTTAATACAAGGTCTGTTGAAAACTTATTATGAGGGAAGTGACACAAATTAGTAAGAGGGCCATCTCATCTGTGCGTTCCATTGTAGGCATAGTTCACAACAGGGTTTTGGTCCCCTGCCATTATGGACTGTCATCGGTGCAGGGATGACAAGTAGAGACGGCGCTAATTAGCCCTTGTCATCCAGATGACATTCTAATCACGTGTTTCTGGTAATTACTTCACTTTTACAATCTCCCTACTTATCTTAGGTAGACATGATAACACTTGTCACTAAAATGAACCTTTTAGATCTACGTTGAGCTCGCTGGATAAAGTCGGACAAGAAGCAGGGAGACGGGAACGCATGAAACGCCACTTAAATAAAATCAAGTGGAAAAATGACGGAATTTTATCAGAACACAGAGTCCATGTGTGTGTGAATCCGGCTGCCCTGTGAAGACCTCATATTGTGCTTTTTTTAAATAACTCACGTGAACAAACACAAACATGAAGACGAAGGAACGCAGCAGAAAGGTCCCAGGTAAGATTGTGGAGAAGTTTATAGCAAGGTTATGCTAGGACTAACACCACAAATTTCAACTTTGTGGAAGAGTATCAGGAATGCACTCTAACAGGACAATTACCCAAACCTATAAAGCAATGTTTGAGATCAAAGTGTATTCATGAGACACAATAAACTAGTCAACATCCATACCGAAATCTAAATTAGAATTAGTAGCAAAACGTATTTATATCCCAAAAGACTTACAGTCATGTATCTAGTGAAAGGTTCTAGGAGATATTAACTCAGGGGAGATAAATACAATCATACACCAAGTCTTCAGAAATGATCCTTTTCTTACCAGGACATTGGGTTGCTCAATAAACAAGTGAAATATACTTAAGTTGTTAATTTAACATGGCGAAATGTGGAGACGTTCAATTAATATGAATATTTTTGCCTTAGAGGAAGAATTTTGCAGGGGGCTAAAGGAATGTTGGCACTGGCAAGTGAGCGCTTATCAGTCTGCATGCCTTTCTGCTGGCCTCAGTTGATGCCTTCACAAACCTCGACCAACTGAGCTGGTTATATGTGAAATTAAAAAAGGGCAATTATTAAACAGCTGGCTGACAGTAAACTTGGTTCCGGAACACAGTCGCTGGAAAACCCATTTACATCCCGTTTCATCCTGCAAACGGATTCAAGCATGTCTCCATATTCACACCAGATTGAAACGGACCCCTTTTCAGTCAGACAGAGAAAACACAATTCCAATTTTCAGATTTTTGTTGACCATCAGATGTTTGAGGGGAATCTTTTTTGAAAATATTACCTGCTGACATACAAAAAGTCCTTGAATTTTCTTCTGAGCAGACCCGCTGTGCCCTATGCAGGAAGACAACTCCCTAACTATCCCTAAAGCCTCTCCCTGTGGGTAACCATTAGCCGGGACACATGTGACATCATTTGGATCGGCGACCTTGCAGGCCACGGGGGACCTCCGGCTCGGTAGACACATCATTGAATAATACGCACCTCTTTTGCTCCGTGAAGCATCGGGGTTGCCCGCGAAAGCGGCGGGGAGGGTGGAGACATGGAGGAGGATTATGCTAAAATATGTATCCCTTTCCATTGTGGTCCACTGTGCCTGAGCGGCTGCTTTTCGTGCCGCAGAGCCTGTCTTGGCTTCTTCGGGGTGCGCGTCGTCTCTGCAGCTCTGGCCTCATTATGTGTGACAGCGCTTTGAGGAGGCAGGTGGAATAAAAGGAGAGAAGGGAGGAGGGCTTGCTGAACAGAGATAGGCCTTCTCCTTCTCCTGATATCATGGATGAATCAATTGATGCTGCTTTGTGCACTTTTTCTGCTGACCCGACAAGATGGGGAGGAAAAAAAAAAAATATTCGGCCGGTTGCCTGTGGCATGACAGCCAGAGTTTGAGTTTAGCTCGCTCTGTCACTATTAAATCCCCCCTTCCCTCGCTCCCATCCTTATGCTCCTTGCTACTGTGAGCACTCTCACAAAAAAAAGAAAAAAGAAAAATCTTTGCGTACACTCCCTCACACACACCCACCCCCTTCTCTCTAAAATGCATTTGTCGCCTGTGGAGTTATGGCATTAGACTGTCTGCTAGATATTAGAGTAGCGGGGGTAAATCTAGTTGATGGATGATTTCTGTTGTGCAGTCAGAACTAGGGCTTGATAAAAGGACAACACACGACTGATGCTGAAACAAACGAATGGTGGGGAGAAAGCAAAACTCCCATCAATATCCGCTTCTAACCAACTGATCCTATTTGAATTGGTTCTCGCAGTATAGGGCACCACTAGAATGTCACCATGCCAGATACTTTAAAGCGATCTGTTGCTTTAAGCACACTGTTCAGTGGTGCATTTGAAAGACAAACAGTTTTATAGATCCTCAATCAAACGCATCCCAGGCATCTTTAGCTGTGCAAAGAACGAACCCACTGCTGTCTTGTCTGTAAGAGGAATAAATACCGATACGCTCGAGTGGCCTGGTATGTTAATTAAATACATGCTTATTGAAATTCAGTGACAGCTGGAATTTCACAGTGAGCAGGGGGCTCTTGCTTCTCCCCAAGAGTGTAAAACATAATTGGTTGACAGCAAAAAGTAACACACAATTAGTTAGGAAGGTTTAATTAATATCCGAGCGGAGTCCTGGATGCACCCTACAAGAGGGCTGGCTCTCGGTTTGTACAGACACAACAGATGTTGATGGGTCTGGGCCAATGGTCAAGCCACAATTCATGGTTGAAAATCGAGCCTTCGTTGGTAATAAAGTTGACCTGACCATTGATACGGTGTTAAGAAATTATGTTTTGATAACTTGGGCGTCCTGTTGTCAGCATGTTACCTTAACTTACTGTTTATAATTTGTCAATGTCATAAAATCTACATGGTAGCTAAACTAGTTTTCCAGAACTTAGCTTTTCCCTGCTCAGGTGGTCAGCAGCAGCAAACAGTTTGTGGTCACAAATTGTTGGTTATTATTCATGTTGCTTTGGGATTTAAAGTGATTGTTTAACACAATACAACTTTGTAGCCATCGAATGGCCATGAAGTGATCGATTCTGCATTTAATAGATGCATGTTCATTTGTTAGCTTTAAATTCAGTAAATTAATGAAGCCTGGCTTTCAAAATAAGGTTCTGTTTCCACTTCTGCCTTTTTCAGGAGTTTGGAGACGTACCAAATTTTGTTAACTCGTTTGAGATAATCTTCATTAGTTTTACTAATGTGGTCTCACAAACAAAACTTCAATACAAACTTGATCTTTAAATACAGCACAATGAGAACATTTGAAATTACCATATATATTATTCTCTACATTATTTGGTGTTGCTGTATGAAAATAGATTGAGTAATCTGAATCAGGTGGAAACTGGCCCTAAGTGAAAAAGTAATAGTTTACTATTCATTCAAAATGTGTTTGTTAATCTGAAACATTTATATGTGAAAAAGAAGCTAAAATAGAAATGTTCTTATTGTGCTGTATTTCCTGGAGTTTTTCACACTCAGCTATATTTACAGTATTCATATCCTAGGGATGTTTGACACCCCTTAGTAATATCTTTCAACAAAGTGTATTCACAATAAACCTTTATAATACAACAGTCAATATTTATTTTGGTTTCTTTCAAATTGACAAGCAGGTTTTATGCAGAAAACAAAACCTTTCTCTCTGGATAGACAAAATTATTACCCATGCATCTCATACATGCTGGAAAAATGCTTTGTCTTGTGTAGAAAAATTAGACAATGAAACTAATTAAAGTCCAACTGTGTTAGCCAAGCTAATGTTGAAGGATTTTGCATCAGCATAAATACTCCCTGTGCACTTACCCTTGGATAAGCCAATTCAAGCCACAGACCATGTCAACTTAAAACAAGCTCTGCTCCACCATAACTCTGTTCCTCTTTTCTTCTCTCTGTGACTTTGACACCTGGATACCTCTGAGAGCCATGTATCAAATTCACTTAAATGGCCTCAGATGGCCTATGGACAACAATCCGCTTTGTTTTGGGCTATTGTACAAAGCATTAAAAAGCTATTTGCTGGCAGACCTATTGAGCAGACCTGCAATCGGTCGCCCTGACGTCACTCCCCTGGTGGATGGTTATTGTCGCTGAGTGGTTGGGGGTGGAGGATGACGGAGAGGGGGGGCGTGAGACAGTGGGCGGTTGGGAAATTACAAGCTTTATTGAGCTGGGCTCCACATGAGGTAAATGGAAGTGAATTAAAACTGAGTAACGGTGAGAATACAGACACATAAAAAAAAACATTCAGCATTTATTTATGCCCCATCGTTAAAATGCAGAAATAGTGAATGACCAGTCAAATGTTTATACTAAGTTGAACCAATACATCATGTTTGCCCTTTAAAAGTGTTATAGTTCAAATTATAAATGTGGGCAAACAAGTTAAACTTATTAATCCAAAACCTTTTCTAAGTTTGCATATGGAAGGGATACTTGTCTTTCATAAACCTCAATCCTCATGAGCATACATAGTCAATACTCTGAGACGATACTTTGTCAAAGGCACTTTCACTTCAGTTACAGCTGCACATCTTTTCAGGGTATATAACTATGTAACTCCAAACTCTCCACATCCGGATATTGAAAGTGAATGTTTGGCCCGTTCCTTTTTGCAAAGAAAGATCTCAAATGAATTGAGAAGATCAGATTTCATGTTTTGCCACAGATTCTCAATTAGATTTTGGTGGAGACTGGCCAATTCTTCTCAAACCTCCAATTGTACAGTGTTTATGTCCCTAAAGAACCAGTTGCCCATTCTTAATTTGGTGGATTTAATCATTAAGATTGAAACTGGTGTAATGATTAGAACTCATTCTTAGCAGTAAGATGTTTGCTAGGGAAACTCTAAGCTGAAGGCTCTTTGTGTACAGTTTTCAGACCATTAAGCAAACAGATGCATCATTTTGTTAGGATTTTTAAATCATCATATCCCAGCTATTATCATGCAATGGAAATGCGGCATGTCTTTAATTAAATGGCTGGCAATTTCATTAAAATGAGTTACTTGTTGGGCAGGTGGCCACCAATTGTCCTATGCTACATTTGGTGTTTGTTGGAGGATTGTTATTGGTCTCCAGCTCATTTAGGAGCAGATGTCAGTGAGTGACTTTGAGCTGCTTGAAAATTAGCATCCAAGATTATTTGTAGTGACAAATATATTGACAATAGGATGGGCCATTCTACTTTTTTCTTTTTGTAGCACCAGTGACAGACATTGGAAATATGTTTCACTCTGATCTCCGGTTTGTTGCATAGTGCATATTAATATTTGAGAACCTTTACTAGTTGTAAACCAGTACAGTAGTAATTAGTTGGTCCTGGTGCCAAGGTGTACGAAGCAGTAGTCTGCACTGTTAGTGCACATACAGTACTTTGTGTTATCTGTGACCGAAATTAACATGATACCTTATGTATCTGGAGGACTTTTAAAATACTTATTTAATAATTAGAAGGGTATGCCAGGCAGCAAAACATAAAAATGTTCAGGTTTTGTTGAAAAAAAAATATGTATGCAATCTTATCAACAAAGCTCTTTGGTGAGATCCAAAAGTTGTGAAAATTCTATAAAATGGATTTCACCTACCTGCGCCTCAGCAGCTATTTAATTCAGAAATTTTTACTCTATCCAAAGGAAATCCTTTAAACTCACGTCCCATGGAGCACAGAACGATTCGTTGTAGAGTCAAAGTTGCTGAAAGGCTCCTAAGCTAAGAGACTTTCTCTGAAGGTGAGTAGATTATAGGCGTGCTCAATGGAGCATTAGTTGGTTCCCCTAATGACCTGCAAATTAATTTGTTAGCAATTTTGAAATGAGCTGACACATAATATCAGTGCATCGTATTCTGACCTTCCTTTGATTTCATTATAAAGTTTGTATATAAAACTCTAAAAAGAGTTTTACATACATGGCATTAAGCTAATTGCTGCAGGAATTTTTTCATCTGGCCTTAATGTTAGTCTGTAAATCTCATAAAAACTAGGACGTTGGTGTGAGCTAATCTCATTAACCCTACACAAATAACTCCCATTAAAAAAAAAAAAAAAAAAAATCCTCCAATCAGAAGCACATTGTCTTTCTCTAATGAGATATAATGATGTGGAATCCATGACAAATGATTTGATGTCTTTATATGATGATTAATTTCATAACTGGACACAGAAGTGATTTTCTTACTGATGTCGTCAACGGCAATTTTCCATGGCTGTAATGATATCAGTGGTATTCGGCAAATAATTACATTATTAACCATCGAGCAAATTGAACAAACTGAAACTCTGTCCTGCTACTTGCTTTGTTTTTCTCATTTTTAAAAACCTGTTTGAAAAAAAATCAAAACGAATCAAATCAAAATGAAGAAGATTAATCTTTTTTCTTGTAAAACTTTCTTTACCTTTTTGTATTTGTATGATGGAATTGTCATAAGATGTAAAGTAAGATGATTAGAAAAAGAGAGCATATCTTTTGTTTGACCTCAGTTGAGAAGATGATCTTTAACAATTCAGGAATTAGAAAAAAATATATAGTTAAGTCACATCTTGTGTTGCCTTCTCTGAAAATGTTTACTATTTATTTCAGTTTTTATAGAGAAACAGAGTAAGATAATTTCTCCTAATGTTTTGGGCAATTTCAAGAGAGGAAATGTTGCCAAAGACAACTCTAAGGAGACTGTAGCACAGTGCACTAATTAGCAAACATTTACTCTCGCTTGGCACTTTTTGCCTTGGACAGAGTTGTCACAGAGCTGGGACAGAATGAATTAGGACAATCTCTGAGCCTCGTGTTTCTCGGCACAGATGATAATTTTCCAGGCAATTAAGATGAGCTGCACTTTGGAAAGTGGGGTCAGTGGAAGCTCATTGGTGGTGCGATAAAACCCAGCACGGCGTTGTTTTGGGCAAATGTAAAATGCTGCTTGTCAGCTGTCCTACAAGCTTGGGTAATTGACCGAGCATTTCGATAGATCACCAATATGAAAGAGCCATTAAGCGTTTTGAAGTTGCACTCACTATTACAATGTTCTAAATGCGTAGTGCAAACATGATTGCATTTACTGCAAAGCCACAGCCACATAGACTTGAATGACCAAATGGTTTGTTTAATCTACTTTCAATATTCTGAACTTTGCAAAACATTCTGCGTTTGCAGTCATCCTCTTTCTATCTATTTTTTTATGCTTAATAACATAAATCTGATATCAGCGAAAGGGTAACAATAAGTCCAATGTATAGTAAAATACATATTGACTATTAGATTAGGGTCAGCTGTACGGTCGAACGATCACATGTCAGTTTAAATCTGGTGAATATGTCTTCAATTTAAAAGTAGTTAAAATCCTTAACATGCTCCAAAGTAACTTTGATTTGTTTTATTTCGATAATTCTTTAACGCAATGATCAAAAAGTATAAAGCTTCACGTTGTGAATATATTTAGAAGGTTAGTTTCAAGGATTAGCCTTCTCCTAACTCCCAATGGAATATATTTGACTTAATAAATCTAAGTAAACTGTGCCAAAAAAAAATGCAAAAAAGGAGAAGCTGATAACAGACTTACAGTAGGTATGTTAAAAGTGCTGGGACAGATGGCTGATGAAACTCAGATTGCTTGGCTACCAGTAGGGGCAACTTCACCTCTAAATCTCTTGAGCTTTGAAACAAAGACTTTTTTTTGGTGAAAGTTTATTTGTTTATGCAGTTATTTTTGTGCTCATGTACACAGAAAAGATTTAGGTATTTTCATTCCAGGATGAAAGATCAGCTGTGTGCATGTAACTATAGCTACATGGATAGTTGTTTTTTTTTTTGCCGTCTTTTCTTATTATTTGCTTGCCTCTGTTTGTTCCTGGTGAGATTTTACAATGTAAGATTATTTCAGTGATTAACATGTTACTGGTGGCAGGCTGTTTTCTCATAAATGCGGATAATAATAATAATAATAATAATAAAAAAAGAGATCTAGCGCAACATTATTTTACTTCACCATGTCAAATTTCAACCCAGTAGTTCAGGGTGCTGTGGTGGCACGGGGCCAAAGCACAATCCACAAACCGAGGCCATAATCCTCGTGATGCTTGCAGGTTCGATTCTCGGCTAGGCAGCATTTGCTGCATGTCTTCCCCCTCTTTCATTACTCTCTTATCTGTCTAACTACTTTCAAATAAAGGCCACTATCCCCAACAAAATCTTGAAAACAAAAATATCTCAACATGAGAGTTGGGTTGATCCTAGAAATGCATTAAAACTGCTTTTGGAATCGACAAAACATTCTCATGTTTGGCTCACCCTGTTAAATGTTTATTGCTACATTTTGGTCTAAATGAAACATTTTGATGCTGTTTGAGTGAAACCTTTGTGGTTCTATAATTAGGATTCTTTCTGCATTGTGGAGAGACGGTGCATTTCTGGTTATCAGGTGACATCAGCAACCGCGCTCCACCATGTTTGCGGACATACAATAGAACAATTACCAGCCGTTGTTGCTAGATGCACCAAGCAAATTCTGCGCTATTGTAATATGAGGGAAATCTGGGACAAAGATATCAGTTTTCATTGTTTATCAACCCCCATCACAAACCAGAACAAGAAATTCTGCTCTCTATGTGTGATCAAAAGGAGAAAATTATTTAAAGATTTTACTCAGCTAGAGGATTTGAGACGAAGAAGAAAATAACAAAAAGTCTGATTTTGTAAACAATACTGGATTATATTAGATTATTTTAGATTCTAAGATCAAGACAATCAGAACTGAGAATTTTTTTGTCTTAAAAATGTCACACTTACATATTTCACATCAAAAAGCTGTTGGGCATGAGAATAATCCAATAAAAAAGGGGATTCTGCATATGGAACAAAACTTTTCAGTATGTAAATCAAGCATAAAATCTTTATGACAAAAGTGCTGAGCAGTGTCATGTGTGTCTTGCCTAATTTTGGAAAGATACTCTTCCTGAAATCTGCATACATTAGTTTTTAACATTTTATTTTTTCCTCCTGGAGGTTATTGAGAGTTCAGATGTGCATAGTTTGAATTAAAAAAAAATAGAAGAAGACTTACCCTGTCTGTGTTCACAGGAGCAAACTGAATTCCTCCAATTTGGTAGTTTGCCTTTTGAATTAGACTCTGAGGACGAGCTCATGCATAAACTAAGCGTATGGCCCAGAGTTTTCAAGACATAGTTTTCTTAAATGGGAAGGAAAAAAAAAAGTCATCTATCCCTGAAGGGGGATTTTTCTGATAGACTGTAATAAAATATTGCTTTCTTCAATGCAGTTCATCCCAGATGAGAAGACACAACTTTGTTACTATTATCCCACTATAACAGAACACATTTCACTCATCTTTCACGCTGCATAATTTAACACCATAAACCACATTTATGGGGGCGATCCGTCTCTGGTAGATGAGAGGTGGTTATTTATATGCTGTATTGACTAGGGGGGGTTTTTGCTCTGCGCTTCAAATGAACACAAGTTGAAAAATAATGGGGATGTGAACAAGGCTGGACTGTGCCTTTTTTTTTTTGTTCAGTGCATTTAAAAAAGAAGCCGCAAGGATAAAAAAAAAAAAAAAAACTTATGTGAAATTTAGGCCAGGGAAAAGCCTGTATAGGCAGTTTTTTTGTGTAGAAATGTGTTCAAAATAAATATATTTGTGGTGCCTTGTGAAAGTCCTCATACACTCTGAATCTTTCCATAACCACAAACATGATTTATTTATTTTTTTTTTTTTGATACAGATTTTATGTGCTATGTTAACAAACGTAATATGATGTTGGCAGCATCATTCTGTGGATGCTGCCAATGAAAAGTCCAAAGCTGGTTTGAGTCATAGAAGCAGTTCTATGAGCCAACCTGGACTTTTATGATAAGAATAAGTAATTTTCTTCAAAACCTATAAATTGGTTTTGCCTTTCTGGACAAACACTTTCTGCCATCAAACACTGAGGATAACTTACTCCTGGATTTCACTGTGGAGGAGTGTCAGTACATTGTTCTTAGCAGAATTGTTTTAATTCAGACACAATAAAGGTTTTTGAAGCCTGTTCAGTCTGTTAAAGGTCATGACACAGCATCTAAAGTAATTTAAAGTCCACCCTATATTTCATAAATTAATAAAGAAATAAAAAAGTCAACAGTCAAAACAATTTCAATCATGAAGATGGACAATCTCAATGTTGTAGCGGAAATTTGCATCTAGCGAGTGTCACGATTTCTGCCCACATGCAGAGCAATAAAATAGCCGGACTCTTTGGTATTCCAAACACAAAACCCAGTGCGCATCGGCAGCTGTTTTAAATGTGTTTACTGCAAAGTTGGAAGGTCTGAAAAGGAAAAAAAAAAAAAGATACTTTGAACTAGACTCTAAAAATGACCCCTGCAAATGAAATATATTGCATCAGACTCAGGGAGTCTCAGTGTGCAGCAGCGTTTCAAGCTCTCCACTAATTCCATTTCTCAAGCAAATCATAATTTGTTTTAAGGTTTGATATTCCCAACATTCAGCTACTTTATTGGGTCTGGAAGTCAACTGCTGTTAGCCTGCTCAACTTAGTTTAAGACTAGTGGAAGTGAAACAAGTCAAAAGGGTAAGTCTGTAAACGTAGATGGACTAAACAAGACCAAACTTTGTTTTCAGCTTAACAGACAGAAGCTTCCACCAAAAGAGCAATGGCACAAATTGAAAATGACAAATGACAAATGACTATGCATCTAAAGCTTCTGTTTCGGCATTACTGGATGTTTATGTTGTGCTTGGCACAGTTTATCATGGCATGCTTATTGATAGAAGAGAACAGTAAGAGGGAATGTATGGTTCTGTGTTATCTTTCTTGGCAGACAGATAGTGTATTGCATCATCTGGCCATTATAAATCTGAGTAAACAAAGATCACATTTTGGGTTTCTGAATACTCCATTCACAGGCCTCTTTTACTCAATATCAGTTTGCTTTCTCTTATTTTTTTTTTGGATTATGGAAACCTGCCACATCTTTCAACATACATTCACTAATGACATGTTTGGCTTATACTATTCGCTGAAAAATAATAGCTGCAAGTGGATGGATCGGAATTTCTTCAATCCTAATTCAATTTTTTGCAAAGTCAGAGATCAGCACTCAGGCGCACTCGATGAGGCCAAAGACTCCAAAGCATTGAGGGAATCTATGCATTGCTATGAATTCAATGTTAAATTTTAACATCCACGTGAAGTCTATTTCTAAATCAGCCTCAGCCATGTAGTCATATTAAAAGTAACAAATTATTGGCTTCCTATTAAATCAGGTCAGAAAAAACTGGTGCATGTTTTTATTTAGATTACGGCTGTGATCTAAGCTATATCAGTCATGCAGCTGCACCTGCACTTTCAGTATGCTGCTGTCAAAGTCCTAAACAAAACCCGGAAACATATCATGTTATCATGTTGGAATGCACTTTGCTAACATTTGACATTATCAGCCTTAGGCCACGTTAGGTCCAATTTAGCAAATTTTCGTATTGAAGCCCAAATGTAGAGAAATTCTATGCACTCTTGTCATAACAATTCTGACTCAAACTTCAGTTAACTTAATAAAAAAAGCATATGTAGCTGCAAATGAATTCCGGCGTAAACAGTTGAATCAGGAATGAAACGGTACAGTTGATTACAGCTTTCCTCTGCATATTAATCATGCCTTGAAACTCAAACTTAAATTTGCATTACGAGATTTTCTCTTCCCGTGAGGTCCTTTACTGATTTAAAATTGCATTATCGTTTTGGCGCATCTCTTCTAATTTTCTTTACCCCTGTCTCTTAGTTTTCCTGGAAACCACTTTGAATTCCTTTGCATGGTACTCATTTAAAACGGCATAAGCGAGGTGATGCAAGCTTATTTGCAATGCACCATTTGCACTGAACTAGCCAATAGATGAGTGCAGCTAATTTAGTGTTGTCTGCAGTGTAGTTTCCCCAACTACTCTGAAGTACACTTACAGGTGCCCTGTAGAGGCATTGAGGAGGCACCCTCATTAGAGTCTTTATCAGTAATTAACCTAAGATCCATCATCTCCCTATAATCAAGCTAATAAGCAATATAGTGCTACTTAGTGTTTTGTAATGTGCACAGGCCATTAATCATGCAAAGTATCTGGGCTCAACCACAGATGGTCCGACGTAGTCTATCCTGACATTGTTGGCTAGCTCAGTGATTTTTCATTGTTTACACTGTAGGATGTCTGTCTCTTCAGAGGAATGCCGTAAAGAAGCAACTCCAGCTAGCTGCATATCACACTGTGGAGAATTTTTTTATTTTCAAAAGCCTATTTTTCTAGTTATCACCATCTTGTGCTTAGATGTTTAAAAAAAAGGAAGTTGATCAAGAACAGTGGGTCAGACCTTTCAGACTCTTGTTGTTATCCTGTAATCTATTTTAAACAGTTGTATTATAAGCTTATATTATTTCCTGGATCATTATGTTGGTGAATTTGTATGCACAACTGATCTGTGTGATTTTTGAATTTTTATTGTTTTTCTCTTTTTTTTTTTTTTTCAGCAAATATGCTGAAGTTGTTTTTGTCCACTCTGCTTTGCAAAAGCTTTCCAAACCACTCAGAATGTGAATTTCCAAAATTATGCTTTTCAAATGCCATTGTGAAAAAGTTTATTCGGGTATGAAATTATTCTTTTTTTCATTTTCCAGGTCACAATAAGTATTAAATAAAAACATAGACTTTGCAAAAAGGATTTCCTGTACAAACGTTTTATGACTCTTGTATTACCTACAATATAAAAATAATACACATTTACTTCCTTGTCACAACAATTTATTGCAAGTCATTGTGTTTTATTTGACAGGAATAACGCTTACCTCTATCGGCACGTAGAAGTAAGCGTATATATTATCTTACTTGCTGAGACAGTAAAAACCTATTAAAAAAAACAAAAAAACAAAGAAGCCATTTCATTTCGCAATTTCAAATTGAAGCTGATCTGCAGTTTTAGTTCTTGAAGCTTTCTCTCACCACTCTTAACATATCCAAATATAAATAATTGATGTATTTTTGCTTTAGAATATTTTGACACTGTTGAAATGGTCACTGCTCTGGTTTTGTCAAAATTGAACAAGAATCTGACAGAGAAACTAAAGCCTGGCATAAGATAGCTTGTCAGAAGCAATGTAGCAGAAGAGAGTCTGGCTGTAAGCAGGGCATCATAGTGAATTTCAGCCAGAAAGGTAAAATGAACTGAACAACTCAAACCGTTTTCACTAGTGTCACATTCAAGTCTGAACACACACATATTTATATACTAATACATATATCAGGAGAGTTAAGGACCTTTCCCAGAGGAATATCAATATGAAACCAGAGTTGAACCGACACCCTTTCAATTGCAAGACCACAACTTTAACCACTGAGCCACAGCCACCCCATCTCGGAATGAAATGAAATATGGCCAGCAATAACTTTCTTTTTTTTAGACAGGCTTTGACCAGTTAAGAGAACATTAATACTGTTGTCTGGACATATGATGGACTGCATTGTCACTAATATAGGCCACAAAACTGGGACTTGGCACCAAACGTTTCCTAACAAATGCTTGGTGCAAAGATAAAGGGATGGATTGAAAATATGCTCTTGGATTTATGCCACATTTCTGATTAAAAACTGAAATCAATGCTAGAAGGGGATAGATCCTGCTTTGACATTACCTTGTGTGCACTCCCCCTATTTTTTAATCTTCCCCAAAAAATTAGGCAGCGTAACTGTTAGACTTATTTGCAAAGAAACAGTTATGCAAGCGAAAAATACAAAACACAAATTTTGTGAAAAAACTTCACAATCCGATCGTTTATCTTTGTGTTGTAGAGACAAGAAAAAATGTAGCTGGGATGAAATTTAGTCCACAAACTACGATTTATTTAATCTCGATTATGTTCTATTCTTAATGAAGATTTACACGTCCTTAAATAGACCGTATCTGAGGTAGTCTATTCCACAGCAGTGAAATGTGTGCTGCTTTTTACTCAAAGGTTCAAAGGTTAAAATCCGAGTCTAATTCAGTGTTTCTGATGATGATAAATTGCTGTAAAACCGAATCAGTTCTTGAGAACCAGTGAGACTGGTTGGTTTAAAAAGTACCTATTTGTTGTTATTCTGACAATAGGCTTTTAATGGGAAACAGTCCACTGGTTTCCATGTAGTGGATGAAGCCTTATGTGGTCCGGGCCCTGTGAACACAATGCAAAAACCCCTTTTGTTGGCAGATAACACAAGTGCGATTCTTTGTGTAAATCTTCGTTTTGCTGAACCTTTTGTTGTTTGTCTCCTATTTTTAGGATTTTTGATAGAGCTGACATGGTGGCGAGAGATAAATGAGGTGATTTACCATAATGTAATAAAGACGGTTTGGAAAAGTGTTGTTATCTATGTATGTTAGGCGTACGGTAATAAAACGGCCCATAATAGATGAGGGGTGTGTGTGGACATGACGTTAGCCACGTGCGGCGGAAAAAACTCTGCTCTTGTTAACCTAAAATATGCGGAGAGCCTTATTCTTCAAACAAACTTGCCCTCTTTGATCATTTTGAGGTCCTTGCGAGTACAAAGCAACAATAGAAAACATGCTAATTTATTCTAAAGAAAGGTTGCAGCGTCTATCTACAATTAAATGTGTTTTACCACAGGGAATGCCGGCTTCCTTCTGCTCACAGTTCAATTCGTCTCCCTGATAATGCCGAGGTTTTCGTCGTGGCAGTTAAACAGAGCCCTGAATCTGGAATAAGCCTTGTGTCGCCGTAATGGAACAAACAGACAAAGAGCTCCATTCGTTTGCCTTTGTGGCCTTATCTGGCTTGGGCCAGTGCACCGCGCATCATGGGAGTCTGCGTGAGAGAGAGATCCGGTGTATCACATCCGTGCGACTGTGGGAAGCCTGTATCTTACCTAATCTGCAGGTCATTTACCAGTGTGGGTGGTTTCATTAGTCTTCTTTGCAACAATACTTGCTGATTGCAATCTTGCTTCATGGTGATTTATAATTCCAGCCCCTTGGAGTTTGCAGAAATACCTTAAGCAACTGCTCAAATAAGATAAGAAGGGCTCTTTATGTATGGTGTTGTCTGCCGTGTGCATCAGAAAGAGAAGAGAGAAGCCTCGGGGTGACGCTGTATTTTATTTATTTATTTTTATTTTTTGCAAGCATTTACAGTTCTTGCGGCAGATGCGAGGACGCGAGCGGCTGGTGTGTCTAACTTCTGGAACAAACACGGGCTGCAAATGAATGAGGCAGTTGTCAGGTTCAATTTGGTTCATGCAGGATGCCTGTGCCACCTTTAGAGGATTGCAGAGCATCCCTGAGAATAAAGCAAATCCGCAGACAAAAGGGTGGAATCGTGGCAGTTTTGTCATTTCAGAGGGAAAGATTTTGTCTTTTCATCACAATGCAATTTACATAAAACTGTACAGAACCTTCAAGAAACAACAACAACAAAAAAAAGAACAGACGGAGACGGGGGGAAGGAGGAAGAAGGAGGAAGAGGAAGGCAGAGAAAGATACAGTCGCCATAAATAGACTGTAAAACACAACAATTAAAAGGACAGAAAAAAAGAAACATCTTTGCAGAGGTGTGATGGTGCTAATTGGATAGAAAGGAAAAATATGTTTAATCATTCAAGACCTTTTTTTAACTGGTGAAATTCTGAATAATTAAGTATTTTTTTCTCTGTCTTTGATGCTTTTTCATTGCGCTTGTTGGAGACATGGGGCTCAAAGATGAGTAAATCAGTCTTTACCTTATTTTTGCTTTAATGCCTTATTTTACATTTGATATCCAGTTAACTTCAAGCTCCTTTACCTTTACAGCAAGACAACTGATGAAAGCACAGGGGCTATGAATTATGTAAAAGAATTTTATTACTGCTGCAAAACAGCTAATGGACCTTTTCCTGCTCTTACATTAACACTGGCGCTCCTGTGTTTGAATTTGTTTTACTGCTCTAGAGGGGTTCTGAAGCATAACGGTTCCACTGAGGTGGACCTTTGACCCAGTCTTTTTTTTTTTTTTAAGATTTATTTTAAATCAACGAATAAAGAAGGTTTTCAAGCATGTATATTTACATTAAGGTCTCACACACACATACACATCCACACGCCCACACACGCAGGGACATATGTCAGAGATGTACTTTCTTGATGCTTAAACTTACTTATCTGGTTTTCAGATGAAGAAAAATACATGGAAATATAAAAGTGGATGACAACAGATTTAGCTTTAAAATCTGCTGTAGTTCTCTCTGCTGTGCGGTCAACCATTGCCGCTTGTCTGTGGAGAATATTCACAACCACCTTAAAGTTTTACTGTACTTAGAAATGTATAAAAATCTTTAAGACAGCAACAATAAATGTGTTTAATTCTATATGCTAAATTTGCTGAAACTGAATTATCAATCACCATTTTATTAATCTAACAAAGGATACTGACGGCTTGTTTTCATAGGAGATTTTCTTTTTGTTTTTTTATCTGACATCGGGGAATTTCACAGATCTTTGTTTTTGACCTGTGCAGTGTTAGGGAATGTCATTTGCTAAAGGGATGTAAAAAATCAGGTCTTCACATTTGCTGCCTCAAGATCCAATTAGTGTAGCTGCTATCCAAAAGTTTTATCTTAACGTTTCGTCTGATTTAAAGAAAAAAAAAAAAAAGCAGCAAAAATTCAGATGTTAGTTAAGCAGAAAAATATTTATTCTTTTTGATCATCTCATCAAGGAACATAAAGCAGCTGTTTTCTATTTATTTTGTGAATCAATAAACGAAGAAGCTTGTTTCTATTTAACAAGTTGTTTTTTGTAACTTTCCAATTTTTATTAGTGATTCTATGAAACTATAAAAGTAGTAGGAGTTAAAAAGTTTAGTGATTACTCTAAGCTGTGTTGGCTCAAGAATTATGAAAATCCAGCATAAATATTTCTCACTTGGATATAGCCGTTATTTAAATATTCGTAGCACTTCACTGAAGTGAGCCTAACACAGAAATGATAGGCCACAACTGCAGACATAAACGCATACCAATTAGCAGGTTTTTTATTCAAGTTATCCATCAGACTTGATTTATTCTCAACACCAGGTTGGACAAAAGTTACTCAAATTAAATAGTTTGGTGAATTTAAGGGTAAATACAAAATCTTTAAAAGTTGTCTGAATTAGAACTTCTATTTTAACCTTCCTAAGTACTACGCATTTGCTAATGGTGAGAAAAAAAAAATCATGAGGTAGTCATTAAACCACGTAGATCTTCATTACTGCCCTTAAATATGCCTGAGGGGCCTTAAACTTCTCCAATTCTTTCACTGTCAGAGCTCTCCAAGCCCATTACCAAAATCCCCGTCAATACGCTATAACAAGCCGCTCCCACATGCATAACTTTGTGGCAACTTGCACTGTCTTCCCTATTAACTTCGCCAAACGTCTCACCATGTTAGCTCTCCGTATGCATGTGCCCCTCGTTATGGTTATGTAGGCCAACCCGTCTCAGTCCCTCCTGATCCCCTTCCAATCAGAGTGGACAGCCCAGGAAGCGGGCTGGCCCTCAGCTGTGTGTGCAGAGTCCATGTGGATGAGAGGTATAGCCTGAGGCACGACTTAGGAGAGAGTTTCACATGTGACTCGGGGCTTTTGCTGACGTCTAGAGAATGGACTGCGCGTGATGTCAAGTGCATAACAACCGGATAACTTTTATGTTATTTTCAAGACGAAACATTCAGAATTGCCCCAGAGGAATGAAATTATGCAACCGACAACAAATATTGGGAGTGCTAAAAGTAACATATGGAATAAATAAACCAAATGAACAACGTGGCTATAAATATTTGAGTTACAGACAGTAATATTAATAATATTACATGAAAAAAACACTTTTAAGCTAAAAGATCTTGGGACAGATTCAATATATTTAAATATGTATATTGTTTGTCTTTGGCTGGGTTGAAACTTCAAGTTTGGAAGAAAAAAAAAAGAGACAGCAAAAAGCTGTTCGAAATTCAAATTCTTGATCCAATAAATTAATTAGATAACCCATTAAAAGGAGAGCTTGCACACAAAATATGTCAAATAGAAAACAACATAAAGCAGCACTGCAGTATCTGTTGATGAGCTAAATGATTTGAGGGCATAAGAACGATCTGTGCTGAAACAAAAAAACATTAAAGAGATGTCGTAAAATGCAACCTAAAATGTGAGCCTCGGTTTAATGAAGTTGTTGCTGCTCTCCTTCTCTTCTCTATTTTTTCTTCTTTTGTCTCTGATTTACACATTTTAAAAAAAGGCTAAATTGTTATTGCTACATTCTGGATGTCCTCCGAAATGCCAAACAAAAAATTAGGTGACATGCTATTAAAACCTCACGATAAAGGTCATAGCAGGAGTATAGAATTCCCTTCCTCACCCTGTAAAAGAAGTCTTTTACAGTTCTGAACTGCAAAAGACTGGAAAATCCTTTGCAGTCCTTTACTTTAAGGCTAGACTTGTGTAATGCCTTATCAGGAGGTTTTAATAATTATCTGAAAAGCTGCTAGCTTATCCAAAATGCTACAACCAGAGTATTGACAGAGACTGGCGGAGGAGATCGTATTTCTACAGTATTAGCTTCGCTTCACTGGCTTGCTCCAAAATCCAGAATAGAACTGAAAATCCTCCCTCCTACAAAGCCATTAATCACTCGATCCATGGTATCCTAAAGACCTGATTAGACCACTTCCACTGTAATGCATGCTTACTTGAGAGTCCACTATTTTTAACAAGCAGAATTGACGACTGAACCTGTCCTAGTGAAGCATTTCACAGTCTGATATAGAGAATCACAAGCTATCATTAGGATTACACTTAAAAGTATCTGCTCGGATGAAACATTTACGTACTTATAACCAGACCCAGTGACCTTTCACCTCCCTAAATTAAGCTGCTGCTGGCTGAGATTATTTGGAAACTCTTCCTCTCCTACTTTAGATATTAATAGTCCATCAAATAGCCATTAGCACTTGTCATTACTGCCTTTATTATATGTCACAGAGGCCACACTAAAATTAGTAGGCTATAAGAACACAACCTATATAGTCAAGGTAGCCTGCAGTGATGTATATAATCTCAAGGGTTTAGGTGGTTAATAAATGTTGGCTTGTAAAGTAGTGCATGGCAATTACTATTATTTTCATTGAAAACAATAGAAATTCTTCAACTTTTAACATTGAATTTTTGTGAACATATAAAGTTTGCAAGTTCTTCCTAATTATATGCCTTTTTTTTTTCGCAGGTGCAAAGTCATGCACGCTAGCCTTGCAATCTGCTTTAGCAACGCTAGCCACGCAAACCACAGTCCACAAAGATTCCTCATATGTAGCTGATGATTGCTTGTAGAGAATAAAAAAAAAATGCTTATGTTTTTATGGCTTTATGATATTGGTCTCAGGGAATTCCCAAAATTGGGAGTGGCAGGGAAAATCTTCACAAAAACCAGAAAAATCCTATTGATCCACCTCTGGCTGATATATATTTTTTCATTTCTACAGTTGTACAGCCACTAATTCATAGTACTTTGGCATGTGTATGTGATGAAAAATAATAAGTATTGTACTTAAATGAAAGCGTTGTACTGCTGTTTTCAATAACCAGATATTACCATCTGCTATAGATTGACATGCAGTGCACATGTGTCTTTTGTTGACACGCTTATCCTCCTCACTGATGCACACTTAGCCAAATTAGCAAGATCCCCTGGCGTCGAAATGTGCAGGTTCAACTTTACTTTAGAAAGCTGTTTCCCAGCCCCCAGACAATGTCAGCCTCTTTGCTTGTTCCAGAGCTCGAACAGCAGCTCACCGGGTGGAAAAATGCTGTCGCTGTGCGGTTTAAAAAAGGATTCAGCAAGAATTAATGTCTGCTCAAGGTGTGCTCTGAGTTCATTAAACGTTATGTGCGAGACTAACAGCATAAGAGAGGTACCCTGCCCTTGCTTTGACCTTTGCTTTTGACTTATATTATAGTAGGAGTTCATGCATCATTTAGTTATTAAAGAATACTTTACGACCAGCCCACTTCAGAATGGATTTTCAGCTTAAAGTATCCTTTTTGTTCAGTCTAGCTAAGCTGCTAACCGAACCTGACAGCCATTTAGCAAGAAAGGCAAGACCTGTCCACAGTGTAGGTTTAAAGGAAAACAGCCGACCTTATTTCACTGTACATTAAACCAATTACGGAGGGGTGGGGAAGAGGATGCGATTAAGTGTTGGAAAGATTTTTGCCAAATACTTGTCAGTTACATGTTTTCAGGGATGGTTCACACATTTCTAATTCTCTGGAATGAAAACGTAAAGAGTGCTGCACACTGATATTGGTGGCTGCCTGCAGTCTGGATTCCGGGAAAATCTATTGAAAGAATGCAGACGCTTGCAAAAATAATGATGTTCATGAATAATGATGCCGGTGGTCTCGGAGGTTTCACGTGCATTAACGGTGCCAGGCAGAGGGAAAACTGGCAGGATGAAGCTTATCGGGTGAGTGCCACGAGATTCTTGAGGGAAAAATACTACAAATCCTACTTGGCGGGCAAACAGTCGTGCATGCGTGTGTCCTCGCGTCTCGGCTGTGGAAATTGGGCCTCCCCAACAGCTGGTCCTGAGGGAGGGTGTGTTATGGATGCAAAGTTGTGCATGAGCTTTATCGCACCAAGAGTTTACAGCGGTGCCTGGGTGAATGTGAAAGAAAGATGAGAGGGTTAAGAGGAAAATATGAACTAATCCTGCGGATGCCCTGGCATCGCCAAGACCACAGGGCTTTCTTACCCTAGACGCGGGCGCTTCTGAAGTCCCAGACCATCGGCAGAACCCAAGGCAAAGAATGGAAAGGGCATCGCAGTGAAGCATACCAGAAGCCAAGCGAATCATAAACAAGCATGGACGACGAGAAAAGAGCAGGAAGGAGAGAAAACAATAAACAACTCCGTGCAGTTATGTTCCTCGAGGAGATAGCTAAGGTCACTTCACCTCTGCTGAATCGCTTAGGAGACGACTACAGCTGGAGATTGGGTTATTAACCCCCACGGAAGCTTACTGGCAACACATCAATAGGAACATCACAGCAAAGCAAATTGAAACAGCATGCCATGTTTAGTGGAATACACACTCGACAATTAAAGAGCATATCCCTCTTGACCTCAGCTTGAACCTTTGCATATTAACGGTTACCCTTTGCTTTGCAAAGTTTTTTTTTCCATCTGAATCATGAGGATGAAGTTCAGCAATCATGTTATAAGAACATTTTAGGAGCAATGCATGGCATTCAAGACACACACACACACACACACACACACACACACACACACATATATGCACATATATATATACTATACATTTCATACACACACACATACTATACTACACATACATATATATATATATATATATATAATGTTTGTGTCCCAGATTTCACAAATCCTGTAAGGAAAGGGAAGCCGAGTGCACACAGGGGAATCAGATTCCTTTTTTTTCTCCCTCCCTGTCTCAGGAAGGGCTCTGTCAGTTTGAATTATTAATTTCCTCTCTGCGTTCAATTTGTATGCCTTGTCACTTTTATCAAATTGTTTGTAGGATCTCTCATTCTTTTCCAAGATAAGCTTATTTCAAATTTAATATCTACAGGTATGTTTGACCTTGCAGTTCAGCATCTCCTTGCTGATTTTTGCTATAAAATTTGAATTGATTTGTGCTTCATATCAAGCTACATTACATTAGATTATTTTAGATGTTGGTGAACATCTAATGTAAAAGTTTTCATGAAAAATTCAAATTGGAGTCTGGGCCAGTGAAGTCACTTTGCAGATTCGTACCCCTATTTTTACCTTTCTGGCCCTTCCTACTTTCATTTTTTATGCATGTGCTTAAGTCATTGTGTACAATTATAAAGCTAAATATTGAAGAATATGCTCAAATTTCATGTATATAGTTATATTTGCTGATAATAACACAGAACATTTTTTTTCTAGACAAAAAAATAGAAAAAAATCACTTCAAAGGTGATTGTTTAAACTCTTTTTTGGTTTAGATCCAGTTTGGCTTTCATATTCTATTTATATTCTCATAAATAAGTTTGATGCTGATAGGTTGATAAACAAAAACGTCTAACCTGTTGTCGTTCTGTGTTTTCTTTTCCAGTTCTTTGGGAAGCCTGACCTCTGACAAATGACTTATCACTGCCTGAGCTGTGAACACCACTATTTTGCAATAAAGTCAAGTGGTAAAATGACTCACCACCTTTCTTTTGTATCATATAGTCTCAGCTGTGGACAGAGTGAAGGCACTTGACCCCCTTTCCCTCCTAGTTATTACATGTTCTGAGAAAGAAAGCCGTCAGTCTCTTATTTTCCCTCTCTATCTTGTTTTGCTGCAAGGCAGTCGAAGACTCATATTAAATCCTCTAAGGTGGTTTACGGCTACTGCTAATGCCTCCGCCTCTCCCCGCAGAGGCACGGTTCCGCTAACAGTTCAGTCCAGCACTATTTACCATTAAATCACATTGCAGCGCTTTAATGACCAGGGTTGTAAATAATTACACAGCAAATTGCTCATTAATCTTTGCTGCAATAGCCAGCATTTCTGCTCCACAATAACATTCTGCTGTGCTGGCATCCTATGAGTACTTCCTTTGATCGAATGACGGTCATCTGTTTTCAATTCTTCCTTGCTGACTGTGGGTATTTGGACAGAAGAAAAAAGAAAAGAAAATCCATTCAGCACTCCCGCTAATGCATCTTTGAGGTTGAGGATCAACAGAGGGGATTGAGACATTCCCAGGCTGTACTGCAGGTTGTCTGTTTCACAGCGTGCGCTCTCAGCTTTCCCCTATGATGATGAATACCGAAACTGCATTTTCAATTGTCTCGGCCCCTCTCATATAGACCCGAGAGAGCAAGGCATACTTAGAGACGTGAAATACTTTTAACAGTAATGTGCTGTTCAGTGAACCATCACAGTGCCAAGATTGACACCATTTTTTACGAGCCCACCCATTAGTGTCAGTCAGCCCCCATTGTGGAACATTAAAATAAACTCAGGTTATTTCTTCACCAAATGTTTTATTGAGTATTAACCAAGAGGATGACTGCTCTGTGCATATTGCCTTTCCTCTGCAAAACAAGTGTGAAAGAAATTCCTGCAATATCAAAGATGCATTGGAGCTGTGCTACATACCAATGCTCCCGTGAAACTTGTATTAAAGACCGGAGGAGTCATTCTTCAAGGGCACTTCAATATCACTTTTTGATACCACAAAGTGAAAACCTCCCTTTTCTTTAACCTTTGTTCCCCAATGTTGACCGCGGCTGCTTTATTTAGGGTGTGCAGTGAGGCACGGGAGGATCAGTGTCAGCGAGGCAAGCATGGGGCTTAGTTCCAGCCTAAGGCCATCCCGGCTGCTCTACTGGCCTGCATAGACAGCTACTGAGGATCCTTATGCATGGACACCCCCTCTTCCCAACTCTCTTTGGAAACCTCTTCGAAACTACTGAAGGAGAAACTGAAATATGCAGCCTTTCTGCAAGGTCAGACATAAGTAGGACTGACACCTGCTGCCAACCATGTTTAACATAGCATCCATTAGGCATTCCCCCCATGTTACGCCTCTTGTGAAGAGACCATGGGGAAAAAAAACAAGCTAAATTATTTATATTTTTTGTTTTAAGTATCTGTACGGCCACGCCTACCAAGAAGATAGTTATTCAAAGCATCATTGCCATGTGCCTAAACAATGTGAAATGTGATTGAAAAGTGAGTTGATGTCTATTCATGCGCATCTGTGTAGTTGTCAAATGAACTTATCAAGCTTGGCTTTCACAATATTTGTTTAAGCTCAGCATGGACAGCACCAAGACCACTGGCCGTGAAACAGCCTAATAGCATGATGGTTCTTCCACCATGCTATTGGTATCATGTTCTTGGATTTTAAAGCGTTATCCTCCTCCAGTCACTGCTTGAAAATTACTCTAGAGGCTTGTTCTCGTGTGCAGTTGCAAATGTTGGTCAATTTTGATGGTGTTTTTCTTGTTTGACTGTGTCAGTCCATGCCAATCCACAGGAACACCATTTTCCTCCAGTGTTTAGGTTTTGGTTGTCTTTGTGGTTAAATCAAGGCTATTTAAAACTGTGTCACACCTTCTTATGTCATACTACTAGTAGCTTAAGAAAACACAGAACGTGTGCATTGAACGTGGTGGCGAGAACATTTGAGGCAGAATGGGGCATGAGAGGACAGGAACCATTACAACATCAAGTTCAGCAAAAAAGTCAAGAAATGTGATTTCTGTATCTTCCAATGACAACAGTTGTCTTGTCTATGATTGGAGGCAACAACAGTGTAGTAATGAGACTTGCATCAAGAAGGGCATTGAATCTCTGATGATAATACATCAAAAGGTCTGGGAGGTAACCTTCCAAAGCCAAGACTTATTGCTAGGGCACTTAATAAATGCACATTGAATCCTGAAAAAAGAGAAAGAGAGAGACCCAGTGAAATGTGGGTATTAGTTCTGTAATGTCTTGGGAGATTAAAAAACGTTCAGGTCCTTGCTGACTTCATTTACCAGAGAACAACACCCTTCAGGTCATTGAATTGAATCTAGCTCGGCCCAGTTTAAAAACCCAACACAGTAGGTTATTGTAGCAGGCTGAGTAATATGGATGAAAATGACAAACCAACTTAATTTGTAAGGAAAATCTAGAAAATCCAACAAAATTAACCACATTAACCACACTTGCCCTTCTAAACCAAGTCATGTGCATTTGTAGTTTTACAGCAAACTTAATTTAGCCAAGTATTTTCCTACTCACTCACTTCCCCGACTGAAACGGTTGCTCATCACAGTCAGGCGTAAACATGGCAGCTGCGGAGGTTACCTGAATGATTTACTGTTACATATAGCTTGATTGAATTTCAAGGTTAATTTTTTAGTGTTTTAATAAGAAATCAAGCTGCAGTCAATACATGCATGGACCACAGCATGTTATGAATAGCTTGGTTGCCTATACATTACAGGAAGAAATTCAACATGTCTGCCAGGGGTACTTGGGGAAATCACATTCCTTGGTGTGTGGGAGTGTTGCTTTTTATTACCTGCCTCAGAGCTTCAAATCCAATTCCATCTCTTCACTTCTCCCTCGGCCTTCCTCCATCAGCATTCAGAGAACACTGGATGGGCGACGATGCAGTCACACAGAAAAGAAAGCCTATAGCCTGCAGGTGACTTCAAATTAACGCCCTTCATTAAGGGCATCCATCATATGTGATCCGTGGAGAATCACCACTGAGCACAAACGATAGTGAATCAGAAATGAACATTAGATTTCAATAAAATCCTGACGCCAATTCCCAAAAATACACATATTACTTACTTTCTGTAAAGATGAAACACATGAAGATATATATATATATATAAATATTTCTTTACACTTTTAATTGACTGTAAAACACAGCACAGAGTTAGCAGACGTTTAAAATCTTTCTGTGGGAATTTGCACTTGAAAGAAGACATGAACACAAATTTGCATTAGGTGACAATTTTTTTTCTTTTTTAGACCTGCACAGCTGCTTCCATTATGAACTAAAGAATGCTGAATCAGGCGTCCATGGAAAAAAGCATCCCGGGTGAGAGCAAAAAATTCTTCGTTTAAGTTCCTCTTATGCTTAAGAGGAACTTAAGCATAAATATTCCAACTTATCTTATTCAAAATGTACATTTTTGAGTTCTACATTGTGTTATAGTGTTATTCCCTCATGGAAAACGTACATAAAGTGTGGCTTTCATTCTTTTATGCATGCTTGATAAATCCTTTTTCTACATTCTGGGTGTAGAAAACGAGTGGTGTATGTTAAAATCTTAATGGAGGAATATTGTGTTCATGAAATGAAGGAGGAGTGCCAAAAAAGCAGGAGCTTCTAAAAGAAACAGGGGCCCAATTTCAAGTCATCAAACTGTAAAGTCAAATTTCATTTAAGTGTTGTTTGATATATATTCAGTTGTGCTATAAAATGGCACTATGTGCCTGGAAAATATGTAATACTGCCCCTTGAAATTTCCAGTGACTGGGAAGCTCTGAAGCAAAAGTGGAAGCTTTAGCAAAAGAAAAAGGCAAGGAATCTAGACTGCCAAGCACACTGCTGGGCCAGAATCCCTGAGCTGAATTTCTGAAAGGCTCATTATTCTGGATTGGGAAGAAAGTGGCATTGAGGGGTGGAAGGGGTGAACAGGAGCTCGAGGCAAAGTGTCCATCAGAGCTGCTGTGGTGCGTTTAGACACATCACCACTGGGACAAATGGGGATCAGGGGGTTGGAGTAAAATCAGACGACTCACCCAAGTCCGCACCACCCGTTTCTCTTTACAGATGGCTTCGTCATAAACTTGAAGACCCTCAGAGTGACAAACATTGGAAACTCCTAATAAATACCGCGATTTCCGAGACTGCACACGTGCCTGTGATGTAGAAATATCTAAGTCATAAAAGTGTAACAGAGCTATCTTATTTTCATTAATTTGACACGGTCCGGCCTTAATGCGGAAGATTACGATCTCATCTTACTGCACTTATAGCTGACATCTCACCAATCTACATTGGAGGGCTTCAAAAGGGAATAAAATTATGAGGAAATTACAAGGCAAGTGAGTTTTGGTCCCACACGGGGAATTAAAACTTATTATCTGTGACAACCTGTCAGCCAGCAAGAACTCAAACATGAGCACAAAGCTCCAAGAGTCGCACAAGGGAGTAGGGAGAAAAAAAGAGATGAAAGAAAAAGGAAAGGAAAAGAGAAAGGGGCAGTTTGAGACATGATTTTTTGCACAGGAAAAGCGCACCACAGTCGGCTGAGGGATAAATGCTTCCGACAAGTGAGGTATGACAAGTTTGATCTTAATGCACAATGTGGTCATTTGCCTTTTTCTTTTTTTTAATATTTGGTTTACATTTGTAGACTGCTTCAATAGGCACTTAAAGCATCTTAAACATATATTCACATACCTTTTCAGCTGTTTTCATTTTGTTAGATAAACAAAGGCAAACTCCAATGTGTTCTGGTGAGAAGTCTCTGGAAAGTGTGGCCCGCTTTAGTTTGAAGCGCCTAAAAATCTAAAAAAAATCATCTAAAAGTAGGGTTTCCAGGCAGTGTTTGGCATGACACTAACAGTCCAAAACCAAATGTGCAAGTTTTGCACTTTCAGGGATATTAAGCATATAGAATCCCAACAATGTAAACCAAAGCTTGTTGTTGCAATGTAGCAAAATGTAGAAAAAAAAAATCATTTGAATACATTTGTGATTCACTGTAAATATGACTTTCAATAACAAAAAAAAGATTCAAAAAGCACTGGAGTTATTTTATGGATCATCACAATCACTTTAACCAATTCAAGAGAATTACGCTGCTCTCTCTGGAGTCGACAGTCAAATACAATTAGTCCGACTGATGGGAAATTAGAGAAGATGATCACGCCATCTGATTTAATGGGGCTGGAGTGGGGCTCATTTGCACTCACGCAGTCATGATGGCATCAAAACGAATCCCAAAAGCCCGAGTCAAACATTTTATTTTAATGTTCCCCAAGAGGATATTCAGCAAGATTCGGTCCACCCACCCCTAACATCCCAGCTGGGAATGCCCAGAGATCTGCATGAAAGTACAGCAAAATGTGAAGAAACATGAAAGTGATTCTCAGAAGTTGCTCTGAATATCCAAGTTTCCCCCAAGTTTAGGCAGCCGCAAAAAAAAAAAAGAAAAAAAAAGCCTTTAAGATCTTGCTCATACGGTAGGAAAAAAAGTCATTTTGCGAGCAACGGTTGCTTTGCCACACCTCCCACAGATAATGGAAGCTGAGTTAGTACAATGCGCCTCGGCAACCAGAAGCTCCCCAGTAAAAATAATTCAGAGGCTCCAAGAAAGAGGAAGAGGGGGTGAAATGGAGGATGAGCGGAATTTTGGTCGCTCATTCCTCGGCTTTGTGTCATCCTGCTGACATGTGTTACATTTGCATGGCAGCTGGAGATCCTTGGATTAAGTGCTTACAAGACTATTGCCATATCTCATTTAACAACATAATCATCTTACGAGGGAAGCGATGTTTCATGCCTGATGCTTCATGTACAGTTTCCCCCCCTTTCCCTCTCTCCCTATCTCTCTCTCTCTTTCTGCCTTCCGTCTTTGTCTGATTCTCTTGGCTTGTCTTTATCTTCCTTTGGGGTTTTTTCTCCCCCAAGCTGTCCATCTTTTGATGAGGTGCCATGCAACTTGGAGTTTTGGGCAATCTTTCTTTACAGGACATAAATGTTTATGTGGAACACAGTAGATCGAGTTATTTACCAGACGACTATTTTTCCCCCCTCTCTTTTTTTCTCCAAGGCTGTTTCAACAAGGACATTGGTCCAACCAACACAAAAATATGAGCCACATCAAAACAAGAGCCTAAAGGATTAATGTGCAGAGAGAATTGCATTTGAGCCCACAGGGACAATGTCTTTAGGCCTGCCATCCTGTATTGACCCTGTTTTGCAGCCAATAAGGAAACTCAACAATCTTTGGAAGAGATGCAGGCTTCAGGCTTTTTCTGGCCGATTATAGATTTGAAATGTTCTTCCCTTGTATGCCTCCATATTGGGAAAAAAAATAATAAATATGTTCACCTAAATATGAGACAATTAACAGGGCTTTGTGTAACATGAAGTCCCGTCATGTGTTTCAAGTAATTACTTCTTTTGAGGGATTCAGAAAGTGTAGGTGTGTCAGGATCAAAGTCGGGATATTCACAATTGTCTGCTGCATCGGGATGAGGTATGTTTTTGTTTTATTATTTTACATGTTTAAAGATCAACTGACTAGAAGGGACTTCGGAGGCCTTATCAGAAATTAATTTTATCAGAAATTGGGACACACCAATAAATCACACTTTTCATTCAGGTGTCTGTATAATGCCATCTGAAATTTATTCATATTATTTGGTCATTGCTGCAATATTTGTGTCAATCCGTGGCATAACCTGTAGCACACAAATTGTGTATACTTCACTTAAAACAAATTGTAGTTTAATAGGAGAGAGTTATTTTCCTATCTTCTCTTCTAATGGCATTAAAAGAAAAACGCAATTGCCCAATAGCAGTTTGAGCCGATCGTTTGTACATAGATTATTTTTTATTTGCCAACAGCCATTCTGGAATAGCCATGTTTAGTTTTGATAAGGTGATGATTTTCTTAAATATAATGCTGCATTTCTTTTGGTACGGATTTTTTTATTTGGATCTAGGAACTGCTTCACACTTAAAGTGACCACAGCAGGGCTTGCTGAGCTGGTGTTAACTACTAGTGGCAATACAAGCCAATAACACATATTTTTTTTTCTCTTCATATGCATTCAAACATTTGAGGAATATGCTAATTAGTACTGTTAAGTGGTATGTGTGAAACTGAGTGAGTGTTGCACAATGTCAGTTTAGGCAAAAGATATGCACAACATTTTCACTGAATGTGCGCAGCGTTTTTCAAGCTGAAATTCAAACTGCAGGGATGCGCTCTTGTTGCTTTTGCAAATAAATAAAGCTTCAGTGTGAGACTGAGGTGCTGAATAAATGTTTATAAATTATTAACAAATGTAGAGTTTGCTCTTTTTTTGTCTGTAACCTGTAATGTAGTAAGGACTGAACCATTACAAACAGTAAAAATAAAATTCTAACCATTTTTAAAAATGATTTCATAACACTGATGGCTTCTGGTTCATAGAGTTTGATCTATAAACAGGCAACAAAGGTACCGTGATTAGGAGTAGAACCCTGCATGGATATATAAACAAGCAATATCTTCTGTACGTGGCACACACACTCCTTCTGCCGTCTACCCAACTCCAGCCAGACTTTCAATGCTAAATCATAGTCCCAGTGGATTAAAAATGTTCCTCATGTTTATTATAGTAAGATCATGACTATTTTCTTGTTAGATGTCTGTATTTTTTTCAGACTAAAGGCTGAAGATGTGGAACAGTCTGTACTAACTCAAAAATTATTCTTTTAAAAGTATGCAAAAAATAAAATAGTCATATCTAACTTGCAATAGTTGAATCAAAACATACATTGATAAGATACAAGTAAGATTACACCTGAAGCAATACAGCTACTTTCTCTCTAGCACTTTCTCCGATTGTTCATCCCATGACCTTTATCACTGAGTAGTTTGGGTTGCCTGCTTCAGAAAGGGAGATAAATTACTCTGTGTCCTCAAAGTTTGGCAAAACATCTCCAGTTTTTGTCCAATCCAATCCGCTTTAGCGCATGATCAGATCTGTCTGCTCCTGGAATATTCTTCACCTCCCCTCCTCCCCCCCAATATGTTTATTTCATAAAGAAACACAATAACAGAATCACCAGATGGGAGATTGATATGAGATAGCAGCACAGTGCAAGAATCTGCTGATGCTGTCGAGCCCATTTTTGTTTCTCTGTAGTTTCACCCAGTTTTGCTGAACTTCACGGTCATAATTGTCTCAACAAAAAGGAAACCGCTTTAATGGAGAAAGGCGTGCAACTCAAAAGGCGAACAGTTGGGAATTCATAACTGCATGTAAAACCTGTATTGAAATTCTGGTAATCGTTGTAAGCTCCATTGCAGATGCTGCAATCCTGACTTATGTGGTGATTTTCTCTTCACTGTAACAAGAAAAACAAACAACAAAAAGAACAGCTTCTTTTTTTAAAACCTTTTTAGAAAGATTCTTATTTAATTTAATTGATCTACTTTGCATTAAAATGGATTTCGCAAGCAGTCAAAGGCTTTGGGGGATTTCCAATCTTTGATTTTGAATCATGACTCTCCAGGAATGACTTTTACATGATTCTTCTTAAACTGCAGCAGCCTTGTCTTGTGTGTGCTGAAGAGGTCCTGGTAAAACATTTTAAGCTGTCTTCAAAATGTTATCTCAGCATTTAAGATTGTAGGCATTACTTTAAACCTAAAACTTTAAAAGGCAGCCACAATTTTCAAATCGTGCATGTTTTGTGACAAAGGTTGAATTAGCGCCTAAAGATAAATTGATTCCTTTGAAATACTGCTTTACACCTTTTGTGCTTCCTCTGATTCAAAGCTAACTTTGAATCTATTCCTCACTGACAACTTCATCACTAATGCAGGTGCATATCTTTTCCCCCTTTTTTTCCATCTGCTGTTCAAAAATCTTTGATGGAGTTTAATAGAGTCACGAAAAGAGTACGGTGTTGATATACCAATATGTGCTAAAATGATCATATAAGGTCAGGGTACAGATAGCCCATCTTAAAGTTCAAGACAAATTATGAAAAGAGGAGCAAGGTTGTGGTTTTCATTACAAAATTAGCTTTTTTTTTTTTTTTTAACATTTCAGCTCGGTATAATGCTTAGATTTAGCTTTTGTTTCCTGAAGATATTGGATGCAATTGTCATGCAATGACAAACATATTGAAAATATAATGACTGCATTTCACACAGTATGACTTTGCAATGAAAAGAAAAAAAAATGTCTTTGTTAAGATTAAGAGCAGAAGGTCAATCTTTATTGAGGAAAAAAGCCCTTTACTGTAGAACAATTTGAAAACATTTTCCTTATAGGTCATAGAAATAAAATAATAATAATAATAATAATAAAAGCACACACAGGACACCAGAAAACAACAGTCTGCAAGGACAAGGTGATATTAGCCCTTAAATGAAATGTGTATAAAGGACATTGGCCACAGGGCACATTTCTTCCGCTCTATTAGACTACTTTATGTCCAAATTCAGTTGGGGACATTACAGGTCACAATGTCACTGTTTTTGTTCACTTATGTTGCAATTGCTCTTGACACGATTCAGCTAAGGTACTTCAGGGAGCCATCAAAGCAATCTCAACCTCCCCATAAAGGTAGGGGATTTGGTTTCTCTCGGTGCAGCTTCTTAAGTACCCCAAGCCTTGTGGGCACATTATTTTATCCTCACTCCAGTGTCTTTGGTGAATGATAGAGAGGGGACTTAACACCCACATGGCTCCTTAATAGGCTCATTTTGTGCTCACTTTGAAGGATTTTGTCTTGCTTTTCATGACTGCTGAGACACTTCTTATTGTTTTAAGTCATCTTCACCATGCAAAGTGCTGTACATAATGCAACTAAGCAAAAAAAAATTTTGCAGAATATTGACTCGTGGTCAGAGTGTTTTTTTACAATTACAGTATCCTGATAAGTGTACAGGAATTGTGGCTGTTTTTACTTATTTAGAACTGAGTGGCCATTTGCAAATCTAAAATTTCCACAGGTGACATTGTGTGAGTTAGGGGAAGCCTGTCTCAGATATTTTCTGTCCAGAACATACTCTGCCTTTTACCTGTTGGCTGCTGGGATACGCTTTGGTTCCCCAAACGAGATAAAAATTAACTGACCGGGAGTTGACAACATTAATTTTTATCAACATCCACTGGTATTATGGCTACATTACACAAGACTGCATTCCTCGGAGAGATATAAAGTTAAGAATTGGGTGAGATTAAAAAACAATAAACTTTGCTTTATGCACTTTTTGATCCATTTTAAGCAGGCACTACTGCGGGTTACCACCTACATCAATTGCAGTGACTCTGATTAAACTGAAATGAAGTTCAATCTTACACAAATTTTTCTGACATTTACGTCTCTTTGAGACGTAACACAGGATTAAATGGATGTTGTACAAAGTCAATTGTCAGGAGCTGGAAACAAAAGTTCTATAGCGCTACACCTATCGTTGCACAGTGAAAACAGCCATCTATAATTGGAAGAAAAAGAAAATAGAAAGACAAGAGAGAAACTGGTCAGCGAGGCTACGGAGAGCCTGGCAGCAACTCCGAAGGAGCTGAAGGATTTTCTCTCACGCGCTCTTTATACATAGTATTCTTTGTTTGTCCAGACAGAAAAGAATGGTTGAAAAATAGAATTCTTTTCTTCCAAAGAAAGAATTCAGTCTAAAATATTTTAAAACCCATATGTTATGGTCAGATGAAGCCAAAGAGCTGGTTCACACCGAAGCAGAAATGCACATCATCACATAGTTTGGAGTTAGCATTAGCCACATAGCTCAGGAAAACCTCAAGGTGCCAGCCAGAAAGCTTGGTGAGTCCAGCATACATCCAATACAACAGAATAATCTAACAATTAGGGATTTGGAATGGCCTAGCCAAAGTTTTGCATTTTCTTTTTCTTGCTCACAAGAGATGTTCTGAGAATCTGGGGACATTTTGCCAGTGAGAGTGGACAGATCTTACTAAGTCAAAATGTATGTTTATTTGGATTGCTGTCTTGAGAAGATGAAAAAATTTTTCTTTGGTAAAGGAGATTTTTATTTTTTTTAATGTTTTTTGCAATATAAAATCATAGGAAAAGAGAGAAAAGTCTGCATGTTATGTGAAACTTTACCAGTTCACAGAATTATTCTTAAGATGGACAGCATGTGTTTAGTTGCGGCTAAACATATGTTGAGTAAACTGTTGTGGTTAAAAACAACAGGTGGTTTTCCCGTTTCGGTTCCTATGAATTGTGGGGAAAATAAATTAATAGAAGTGTTCTCTTTCTAGTGGATCAAACATAAACCACCTGTAGGGAAATCGATCTATAAATTATAAGCTTCTCACAGTTATTTTGAATTCTAAAGATCAGATGCCATAAATATAACATCTTTAAGATTTGACGGGGCATTTATACATAAAACTGTTAAAAATGCTGTTTTATCTGATAAAAACAAACATAAAGCTGTTCCTAGCATCGCTGTATTGACACAAATATTTGAAGAATTCCAAAGTGGAAATCACTGAGTTGATTTCACTGAATAACTTTAACCCAACACGTAAACATATAACATAGCACATGTAGATTTCAATTAGACAGGCAGATGTAGTTTTTATACAACTTACTTGTGCTCACACTTCATCTCACCTATATGTGAACTCTTTCAGACATCCTAAATGCAGATGTGCATGGTGGAAGCCAAAGGAGAGGGCTGTAGCTTGAGGGCACATGTTTTCTTGCTCAACCGTTTTGAAATTTTCTCTCTAGCCTCATAAAACTCAAATGTTTCTACCCCTTGGTACATCATCTCATCTTCTTTGATCCAGGAACTGAACATAATTAATAACCGGATGATGCAAAAGTGAAAAGAAATGGAGCACTTTTAGATGGCATTTGGTTTATCGAGAGAAGATAAGCCTGGTTTAAACCATTTGTATGAAGTGTGTGATTAATGCCTTGCTCTGATTGTCAAGTGTTCATCAGGAAGACAGCCTGGGAGGAGAAACTGTCTCTCTGGAGGCAGTTATCTTGCAAATAGTTGCTCGGTAGGCCTGAGCTGAAGGTAAAAGTCTAAGCAGGTTCCGTCCAGAATGTCTGGAGGCTTTACCAGCACTTTCCCTGACCCTTGACCTATACAAGTCTTGGAAGAAGAGAAGGCCATCATTGAACTTTAGAAGTTTCACATACTGGTTCACTGAGATGCAGTCATTTGTGTGTCAGGAGAAGAGGAGAGGGGTCATGGAGATGTTGCATGAAAAGATATTCACTCCTGATCATGTATACTCTTACACAGAGACGAAAAAGAAAAATATATTTTTCTATTGTTTTTGTGTAATTGTTTACTCCAATTTTATAAGAATAAAAGTCACATTTTTGAGGGAAATTTATTTGATAAAATCCAACAGACATGTCATCTTGCAAGGCGATAAAAATAGAATAGAGGCAACAACAAGCTGAATAATTGTACTGTACGGTAATGTTACATGACAACAAACTGAGAACGTGCCTGGTAAGTTAGCATAACATATTAAGAGTTATTCAGATCACTATAGCATAAATAACATGCTAGCAAGTTTACCAAACCATCCGTGTCTCTCCAAATCACTAAATGCAATAAAATCTTCGTCCTTGGTGTCGCTCTGCTAACTCCGAAAGTAGAATAACACAGGCCTAGAGCGCCCTCTTGCGTTTTAGTGTGAAAATAACATGTGATATGATATAATGATGTGTTAATTTCCACACATAAGTCGCTCCGGAGTATAAGTCAGACCTCCAGCCAAACTATGAAAAAAACTTCGACTCATAGTCCGGAAAATACGATATTACAAAACAAAATATATATTACAAATCATAATCTAATGACAAAAATAACCCCAAAACACATTGATTCTATTTTTCTTATTGTATTTTTTTTTTTATTTTTATATTTCTTCACCCATTTGAAATAGAGTGTCTAATTCTGCCACTGATGCACATAAGAGTTAATATTTTGCCTGAAAGTGGAGAGCAGGACTTAATCAATAGCAACAACTGGAATCTGGTACTTTCATACGCTCCTCATCCAAGGACCAGTGGTTTTGTTCCCCCCCTCCACATGTTAACCTAAGACAACAAACACTAAAGAAAAAAAGAAAACTACATTGAATTTAATTGAGAAAACAGACCAGGGGCCAATATCAAGACAACTTCAGATCAAGACCGAATAATTCAGCCTTGGCTCAGATCGAGTCCAGCTGCTTGGCTGCCTGTGCTGGAGGGTTTGGCTTTGCACAACTGACATTTTCCTAAACAACTACAAACTACTGTCGGACAGGATGCTGGAACATTTTTCACTTCATTTAAAACTCTAATGTCCTCCTTTTAAAAGCCAAACTGAGAGTGCATAACGGGCAAACCTAATCCGACAACCTCGCGTCCACCGTCGACGTGGCAGCCGTCAACGACCCAACTGCGCGGACGTTCAAACCAAAACACTGAGAATTATGTGGCAAGTGGTGTGCATCAATCACATCGATTTTCCCAGAGCTCGTCATTCTACATAAAATCCTTAGTATAACAATGGTGTCAGTGGGTTTGGTGCGAGGAGCCTGTGTCAGCTCATTTAGACGCTCCCTCTGAGTCCTGCCAGCTTTCATTGCTCATAACCGCCATGTCAGTCAAAAGAAAAAAAAACAAAAAAAAAAACAAGGATAGCAACACAGCATCGTGCCCTTCGGAGGTGCTAATATAATGAAAGAAAGACGCAATGGCAGCCTGAGAAGGGGGCATTAAAAGCTGTTTCTATGAATACCAGATGTGTGACTCGTGCTCTATTGGAAGCAAACTACTTTTGACACTCATGGCTGTCAGTTTGCTTTCATGGTTTACCTATAGACATCAGCGCAACCTTGCTGTCAGGCATTGCTCGCCTCTGGTACCTTCAGCTGTCAGGTGTTGTTTCAAAATGAGCATGTGGGATTTGAGTTTTGATAACGGACTCTCGAACATCAGCTCGCGTCTATCGACACAGGACAACCGGAAGCCTCTCAGAATAACAATGGCAAGAAAGTGAGCCTCTTGAAACTGAAAGCAATGCTCTTAAATCTGGGAGAGCTTGGGAGGGGGAGAGGGCATTTGTGCATATTGTCATGTGACTGGTTGAGTTTTGTGTCCTTTTGTTCAGTTCCAGTTAGTCTTTGTTTTGTGGTAGTAGAACGGTCTGATAACTTGTTGTCGGAGTTCTGGGCATTTTTTTTTTATCTCCTATTCTTATTATTTTCACCACCTTTACAATTGCATCCATGCTTTTATCTACACCCCTCGGCTTTCTATACTTTGAGAAAAGTATTTTACTTTTCCACCTTTTATCATTGTTCAATATATTTTCTCGACTTTTTATATGACGGACCAACACCAAGTACTGCATTTCATAGCACAATCAAAGAACTATGTTATTTTCAGTTGTCATAAGACTGCTGTATATATCACATATGACTTAAAATAAATTTGACATTGTAATTTAACTCTTTGAAATTGGACGATTCTTCAGGAAGTCATCACAACATCTCTCCTCTACTGAGGCTTTTAACAACACTTTTACCACAGCTGCACTGAGCTCAGCAGATGCGCCACTTATGCAAATGTGGAAAAGTTCAACAGGGTTGAACACCCTACAAAGGTAATCAAGGTACCGGTCACACACCAGTTTATGAGCTTCTTAAACTATGTTTTAATTCTTGTCTTATTTTTCTATGTACATCCTCTCCGTTCTGTTATCGATTCTTTTGAACCACAAGATCCCATCGTGGATGCATACACCGGTCTTGCTTCATTTAAAGCCAGAGTATTATAGCAAACTGCTAACAATTCAACACTGGAATCTATCCATCAAAATGGATCTACTTATTGGCTAAATATCAGGACATAAAGATGCAGGAAATCAATAAAAAGTTTTGAAGCAGTGTTCATCTCCAAATTTATCGTAGAGGAGTGCCGTCCGCCTTGTTCCGCTGACTTTAGGTCTATATCTATCATCCTTTATCTTATTGACGACAGCATAAGTACGTAAGTGCATTTCAATCGCAGGTTTCACCTCACTTTTGCGACACCTACAACACTGTAGCACCACCCATAAGGGAATTGGTTTTGCAAGGCTGGATTAACTTTTGCTTCATATGAAAAATCTTCCCTTTCAGTTTCAAGTTTAAATCGGGTTAGGAAATTAGTGACAAGTGCCTAATGAGTGAAAAACTTATTTTTATCCGGCAGTACTGAAAAACGATTGATTTCACTTAAATTACAACAGACATTGTGATTTAAAATCAAAGGGTTTAATGACGTTTCCATTCCACTTAAATGAAGTTCTTCTTTAGCACAGATCAAGAAGGCTTTAGTGAAAAAGAGGGATGGAGACTTTCTAAAACACATACGCAAGTTCTAATTCAAGTGAAGAGAAAGTTTTAAAGCCTACAAATAACAGTAAACAAATAGGATGGATGGAAAGAAGAGAATTTAAGTCTTATTTGGAGGCTTTGGTAAATGCTGGATGATTTAAAAATATTGATTCTGAAGCTTTTCCATCTCAACTTACTGACTTTTTCCTGAGGAATAAACCTTAGGTGCACCAGTATATTGGAAAGGTAATACATACCATGTCAAAGTTGCCCAGGAGAACAGGACTGATGACCCACAAGCATCAGAGGATGTTGACAGGCTGAGGCTTTTATTTATCAGGGTTAAAAGAGGATTAGCAACTAAATAACAGAACTGAAAAAAAAAAAAGTTTTACAAATGGCAAACTGGATGTAACATAAGTTTAAGTGATTTTAAATTCGAGTCAGAATGTTCAAGAAGAGGCATTTGAGTCCCAGTCTGAAGTCAGTTCAACATTGATACTAAAAAATGTAAGATGTTTTTATACAGAGCATGAAATTTCAGCTTATGTCCTTTTTACCACTTTGATTTAAAAAAATAGCACAAAAGTTCCACTCTTCCAGTTTCTCCTAAGTATGATGATTTTCTCTCTCGCGCATATCTTCCCATGTACCACAGCCCAATTAGGCTTGTTCAGAGCAGTGCAAGCCCTGAGCAGCGCGATGGCTCCGAATGCCCAAGGTGTGTTATTATCTTGTATTAGTGCACCACCTGCTTTGCTGTAATGATTAGATAATTGGCTCAGTGCGTGTCTTGAAATAATAAAGAAACGAGACATTTTACTCTGATTAAGGAAAGAAAGTACAATAAAAGAGAGCGAGAGAGCGAGAACAGTCACCTTGATCTACACAAACCACACTTTTTGGGTTGTCTGCTAAGAGAAAACACAGTGAATGGTGAGGTCCTATAGAAATCAATATTCTAGGAAAAGGAATGGTGTTACGAAGGACTAGGGAAACGACAGGGATGAGAGAGAAAAGAGACTCACAGCACTTTACTAGCGAGAAATCTGACAATAACTAAGATTGTGACGTTAAGGAACATCCTTTTAAAGCCACTCCTTGTGGTGACTTAATCACTACTTGACAGGTAGCCACTGTTCTGTTCATCACTTCTGTTTTTCTCTTTCTCTTTCTTGCGCGGGTGCTGTTCCTGAAACCCCTAACCACCCGCTTCCAGCTCAGTACCACTGCTGAAGTGTGGATTGACCAGAGAAAAACAAAAAAAAGCTTGCAAAAAAGGTAACCTGGCTTCAATCTACCTCTAAGAACTGTTTTGTTCACCACTGAAATTACATGTGCTGCTCTGCATTAGAGATTTTCCACCCATATGGTGAGAACTGAATCCCTGAGGTAAAATTCATTGCTTGTGTCTTCCTCGGTTTCAATTTTGAATTCAAGTGCGCAAATGTTTCAGCCAAAATTTTCAGCCTCCACATCTGCATTACTTCATTTTATTTAGCTTTGTTTTAGCTAACGTTTGCAACAGTGTGAGTTGACTTGGTTGACTTTTACGAGGCACCTTCTTAATTGTGTGTGAGTGTGTGTTTGTGGGTGGGGGCAGTCTGCTCTGTCCCAGCCCTCCTCAGCTAAAGCAAGTAGTTGGGTGGGACGGGACGCTTATCACTGGAGCAAACACTAAGGGTGAGATAGCTAATTGTGAATGTTGCTGCGGGGAGTCCCCAGGCAGGAGAGATAACATGAGCGCTCCACCGGGGTCTTATCAATGAGCGATGACCTTGGCTGTCTCCTTTTGCACATGCACTCACACAGAAGATGCATAACGCTGCACAAGCTCCCCGAGCACAGAGCGCAGAGAGAGTGACAGCATATCAAGGTAACCAAAGAGATAAGTGCGAGTGGGTTTGTTGGTAAAGGGGAGTGGTTCCATTTTTAGGAGCAGAGTGGTGGTTAAATTGTCCATTAGCTCTGTCTGAAGATGGGCTCTTGGGCTTTGTGGATCTTCCTCAATGGAGGTAAAAGAATATCTCCTCTGTTAAAGTGGGAGAAAACATTTTTACTAAAAGCCCCTTAGCATTTCGTTTTTCTCGAGCTAGTCAAAACCGTTGTGGCTGGTTGTCTGTGTCACAACCATAAACTATTATGAGTTTTATGTGATAAACCAGCACAAAGCATAAAGCCTCAGCTAATAGCGAGCTGAGAAGTGTGGCACACAATTGTAATCAACCCTGTTGACGAAGATACTCCAAAATAAAAACCTACTTCAACCACCCTCCTTCTGAAGTGACCTAATTACTAAAAAGACCTACGTCTTATTCATTTTAACATGCACTTAAGATGTGGAGACATTTACAGCAGTGTAAATGAATGTCTAGAAAAATTTATTGTGGAAGAAAAAAAAAAACTCAGAAAATGAAGAGTTTCTCAAGTCAATACAGCCCACGATGCCATTTCGTTTCATCTGCATATAGATGACAGTATACAATAATAACTTCCAGTAGAGGCATTTTACACCATCCGTCCTGTTTCCCTCCATTTTCTCTGTGATTAACAGTACAGCGCTCAAACTGCATGAGCAAACTCGACAAATGAGAGATACTGTCTGGAAAAACATTGCACTGTCTGTTGACTTTTCTGTTGTGCTGGCTGCCAATAACATGTGGCATCCATTGAGACGCCATTGTTAGCTTTAATGAGTTTAAATCTTGTATGTTAAAACTGCAAAGCAGGAAAATAAATATAAATTAACATGGCTGAGTATTTTTCTTTCTCGTTTGGTTATGCAACACTTTGCATTTCATTTCACTAATGGTCCATGTGGAGATTAAACTTGCTTGCTAATATTTAATGCGATAAATTAGTTTAAACAGTTTCTGTTTGTCTGCTGTGTCACTGTTACGCTTCTCATCAATAATGTCTCTTATATTTCTGCCATACAAGCCCTGATTTCCTGTAAGCCGACATCAACCATGCACGTTTGCTTAAAGAGGAAGCTTGTCAATATCCAATATAATCATGATATTCACACCAACAACAGGAATGTGTTTCAGCGTGACGCATACAAGACATGCACTTTTATGGATTCAAAAGGTAATTACAACTTTGGAGAGAGGCAAACTCTTTTTAAGTGATTTTTGTAATCAGTGTCCTACATTTAAGCTAATTTTTCTTTGAACAAAAGAATGTAAATGTAATGGAGGAGTCAGGCTAATATTCTTAATGTTTTCTGATGTTCCACCTCTTTCTATTTCCCAGTTCAACTCCAAAATATCAATAACTGTAAACAGTTTAAAAGTGAAGGGAATGTTCACTTCCCCTATGGTGACAAAATGAGTTTAAGTGAAGAGCTGTTGAAGCAACGCTGTACAGCTCCTGACAGACCCGCCAGGATTATTTTAAAGCCACAGTGTTGGCAGCAAAAACAATTGGCTTTGAAAAAAGTCAATCAAAAATCACAGGTGTAAAAACACACACACACACACACAAATGCATTTTGACTGACTTTTGTGCTAATATTTTTATTTGCATAGTTTACTGCGCCCTTAATGGCTTACTACCTCACACAGAAACAACTGAACAGTCAAAGCAAAGCCCAGGCCAGATCTGTAATTAATAATGCATCCCTTAACAGCATGGATAACTTGCAACGGTCAGATGCAGTGCGTGTGGGGTTTGGGGATGGAAGGCGCGGGGGGTGGAGGAGGGATGGGTTCCTGGGAAGAAGCTTGTCATGCTTTTTACTCACGGTGTTGTTGCAAGTCTGCCGTGGCGGTTTTTCTTCTAACCCAGTTTCTAACAGAGTGTGTTCCACCTTGGAGCGAGCAGAGAGGCACTATTCAAATGGGGATAAAGTAGGCTGACAGTTGCTTTTCCCCTGCAGATATGTCCTGCTTCAAAACCTAAACATCTCTCCCTCGCCGCACCCAGAGAATAAATAAAGAAAAAGAAATCGACGACATGCATAAAAAGAAGAAATACTAGTGTGGTTTCATCCTCCGGAGGATAACAAGAATAATGCCTTCATTTGCTGCAGGGGCTTCCACTCCGCGCCGAGCATAGACGCGACTTTTATGGCTGTAGTATTTCTGATTGGCATCCTAGGACAGCCATTTGAATTATTTAACAGGGCTCCCATTCCCTTAGTGGAGAAAGAAAAAGAAATATGTTTGTGTTTGCGTGTTTGTGTTATTGGCTCTTTCTGCAGCGCCTCGCTCCTTATTCTCTTTTTCTTTTGGCTTCCTCCTGGGCTTAACTCAACTCGACCAACACGGTTGGCAAAGAGGTAAAACAAGGCCCTTATACTTACAGATTAAAAGTAAAGTTAATCAAACGTTGCCACTCTCAATCTTTTATCCAACAGGTGCAGCAGAGGTGAATCGGTCTTATCCGAAATCCCAGCGCAGGACACAAAGAGGATATTGAAAGAATCCGACCCTCAGGCTTGCGCCTGCCTGATCCGTACGGTGTGGAGGAAAAAAGGAAAAGGCGAGGAACCGAGAGTGATGAGTCGGTTCCTCTGGTGTATCTGTCTCTCTCCAGAGCTTCATGTGGCAAATTGCTCTTGGTTTGTAGCTCCCACACCTTATTTAGCTTTCTTCGATAGACCTGCTTTCTGGTTCTTTGTCTTTCTTTGACATTCCTCACTGTCTGGAAACATCATATCAGGTCATTTGGACCTCTAAGAGGTTTTTTATTTTATTCTTCTTTTTTTAAGGTGCACAGGGTCTGCTAGAATGCGACTTAGGAGACCTAGAGAGAACTCATTTGACCATGCCGTTGATGCCTTCAAACCAATATCCTCATCTTCGCATTCTGTCTTTATCTCCGCTGATCGCCTCAAGCTTGTCTGACCTTGGAGAGCAGATAAAACAGCAGACAGATAAGAAAGAAGTGGCCAGCAAAGGACCAAACAGAGTAAAATTGCAAAAAAAAAAAAAAAAAAAAGAAAGAGTAGCTTGCAATGATTTACATTTCATTTTCTTTCTAAACTCTGGTCTGCTTGAACAAAACTAATTTACATTGCTCGGGTTATCCTCTGGCAAGCTTTATGATAGATGAATAAGAGTGTTCTTCCACTGGGAGGGGAGGAAGGCTGAGATGACCCGCTTTTGCAAATTTGGCCCCAGGGAGACGGAAGAGGAAGTTAAGGAAATGAAACCTTTTGCAGAAGTGATATAACAGTTCATTCACTATATTGACTTTCAGAGTGTTAAATTAATTAATGTGTCATATTTAGTCTCTTTATTTTGAAACCCATTTTGCTCAAAATCCTTACTTTGCAATCAGACACACCCACCAAGTAAAAATGTAAATGCAGGATGTTAAAAAATTTTCAAGAGTGGCATATCGCTTCAGGCCTTCACTTAAAATGAAATGATTAATTGTAAATTTGCTTTTGTTGTCTACACACCCATTATCACAAGGTGAAGAAAAAGGCTAAAAACGCTGCGGCAAGTCTTCTAAGTGCCTTCATATAGACTTTGAATGTAAACCAGATGCGCCAAATGCGTTTGGTGTGAACGCACCATTAGAGCTCTCATCAAAAATATATTAATTTTACCTAATAATGAATTATCACTTCAGGGATAAACACAGTGATTCACCAACCTGTATTCCTCTGTGACAGACGCACTCTCTATATATGCTCATATGCTACTGCTATGAACCTTTTCTATAGTCTGCTTCTGCCTTTCAACTCCTTATCCCACAGCCTTTGTCCAATTTTACTACAATCCTCTATCTACCCATGTCCAAACCATCTCAGCCTTGCAAGCTCCCCTGTCTCCTTGCACTGTCTTTTTCACCTCTCTTGTGCACTGCACATTACCTCAGATAGTTGACCCCAGGTACTTAAACTCATCCATATTCTATACGTGTTCCTTGTAGACTCAATGTTACCCCCCGTGTCATTCATTTATTTTGCATTGTGTCAAAGAACTTATATTTCTCCATTCTCTAGAGCGTCTTTCCACTTTTTCAGGTTGGCTTCCACTTGCCCCCTAATTTACCATGGCTGAAAATCCCATGTTCATTGTGCAATTCCTTGTATTTTTAAAAAGAAGTTTTTTTTTTTAAACAAAACACATTATTCTAAGTAATGGTACATGATTTTCTCGGAGATTTTTTGTGAATTCAATTGCTGAAGTAAGTAATATTTTGAAAGCCATTCACTTTCCTGAATATTTTTTTTTTTCTCTGATTTGCTTTATATCTTCTAACAAAATCAAACAGTAGTGCTCTGAAAATAATAACCTTGAGAAAATATTTCTAAAATATATCAAAGAAACAACCTAAAATATATTCACACAGAGACAAAACTCTATGTGCACAAATATGGATCTTTAGCTGTCCATCAATATATTTCTCCAGACGGAGGAAAATACGGGTCAAAGGCCAAAATAATCCCCGCATTTGATGCAACTGAAATTCAAAAAGTTAAATTAACTTAAAAACTAAAAACAGCCGCTCATTAATGAATCTTAAAATGAGTGAAGACAAAGATTAAATGAAGCATCTTGCTTTGAAAGAAAAAAAGATAAACAGGCTTAATTAGGTCTGCAGTTGTGCTGGGAAAACCAGGCAGAACGTGCTTTAAAAGAAGAAAAAATAAATAATAAGTAAATTGTCTTATTTTTGCCTCATTTCACCATCGGTTGACATCTAAACATTTTCTCGTAGGCCAGTTCACATACCATAAGTTTGATGGCTCAGGAGAGTACTGCTCTGTTCGAAGACAGTTTTCTGACCCAGAACCAAATATGCTGAAAAAGTTTTGTCATCTCAAGTTTGTCGGCCCCATGAGGAAAAAGTCCTGAAAGTTCATTCTAACATAGTTGTTGGGAAACATGTTTTTTTTTCCCACTTAATGTGTGGGTTTTTCATAGCTTGAAATATTTTGGGGGACTCTGTAGAAATAAAATGATGCCCTCCGCAGATGGGGATGGTGCCGGCATGCAGGTACCATAAAAAGAAAGAATCGCCTCTTAAAATTTTATTTGATGCCTTTTTTGTGAGATAAGATTTTTCAGCTTCTTTTTATATATTGGCTTTGTTCGTTTTAATAAAGATATGGGTTGCAATTTTGTACTTTTAGAGCTAGGTAAAAGTGACAAGTTTACACAATTTTAAAACTGTGTAAACTCAATAAATTAAAAAAGTATCTGAGCCAATCTGTATCAGTTTGTTTATCATTTATGTTTTCAAGTGGCTTTCATTTCAGGTACACTATATTATTACATTTATTACAATAATGTGTTATGTTAAGGTTATTACAGGCTACAAGATCAATACATGCAACATCATTCAAACTCTGAGTCAGGAGGACAAGTGATAAGACTTCAATGCTCAGAACTGGACTCTGCAGAGAGATTTATCTAACCAGGTGTTTGGAACATTTTGTAGAAGTCCTCCTTGTAGAAGGACAAAGTGCAGTAGAACAAGGTTCTCAAGCAACTGGGATAATTGCAGCATTGAGAAGATTTTGAAGCAAAGTTCATTGAATTTATGAAATCTAATTGATTGTGATTAATTTCTATATTCAGAATACACTCAATATAATCAAGCTGGATGTAGAATCACTGGATTTGTTTATAGCTACAAGGGTTGGTGGCAAAAGGACAAACATTCTTGGATGTTACTGTGTTACTTCAGTAGTTCTAAGTTCAGTTTCAATTGTAATCACCCAGCTGACACTAATGTTATTTGTTTAACTGGTACTGACACTGTCCATCAATCAAATATGTCTCATTTATCCCAAAGAAGAAAATATTTTGTAGTAACAGTCAGATACGTTTCTTTAAAGTGATTGTAGATGGTGATGGCTGTGGGCAGGAAGGATGTCCTGTAGAGCTCTACATTGCAGCGACGTTAAAGAGGCCTCTGAGTGATGACAGTCTTTTGCTGTATTGCAGTCTTGAGAAAAGAATGCCCACGGTTCTCTATCAAGTTCGTTTCTTTTTTTTTCTTTCTTTCTTTTTTTTTTTTTGCAAAATTATCTCCACAGGATCCACAGCAAACTCCAGAACAGAGCCTTCTCTCGGCTTTTTATGCTTCTTACGTCACTTTGTGAGATGCTGCTGCTCCAGGCAGAACCAGATTAATGGAAGTAATATTTTACATATTCACATTTCTTCTGAAATTTACGATCATCTCAGTTGTTTTTCTTTTATTTTTGCACTGAAGATGAGATGATTGCTTACACGTCTTGCCAACAAATCGGTCCAGCAGCTCTCGTTTTGTGCTTAGTTGAGTGGACCTAGAGAAATCTCTACTGCATTATACGGTTAGTCAGGGAAACACGGTGTGTGTTTCACAGTTTATCCCACAGTGTAATCTCAAAACAACCAACAACAGAGTTTCTTCATCTTTCTAAGACCACCTTATCAATCCAGACACCAAACACTGCATTGTTTCCATTCCTTAGAGGAATTGCCCCTCTCTCCCTCTCGTCCAAATCTCACAGACTTCATGATGTGATTTGAGCCAAAGATGAACCTGTTAAATACTTGAAGGGGTTAATAATTAAGCAATCCCTTATTATTTTATGTTAAACATACTTTATTGTCATTATTTTGTAGAAATCAATTTTTATTTTAACATTAGATGTTGCTTTGTGGATTTTGTTTGGATAAATATCTAAATTTTGTTCCTCATGATTGAACCGTTAAACCAATAAAAAAGGTAAAACATCCAAAAAGTTTAATGTAATGTCAATAATATACCTTATTTAGTGTTAGCTTTCTTAGCATACTTTGAAAAACAAAGAGAGAAATATATAAAATTAAAATAGATTACTAACTTAGAAAGACTTTTTTACATTTTTTTTACAAGTTCTATAATTATTCTGCATAAAGATGCTTTTCTAAAGATGCATCTTGGAAAAGCATCTGGAAAACTGTAACATTAAAACCAAACTGTACCTTAGCAACACTTTGCATTTCTCTATTCCCCTTAGTGAGATATCTTGACTATTAAAAAGCAGCATACTATGCTTATATTTCTCAACAAAGAGTCATTTTCTTTCAGATAACTCATTACTTACGAAAAGACTGGAGGTTTTTCTCTCATGATTTTACTCTAAATCACATAAAGGAGTGTCTACCCAGAACAATCATTTCACTCAATATGCATTAAAAAAACATGACTGTTATGTTTACTGAAGAAAATTGTTCAATGTAAGTTAAGCTCCTTTGAAAATTCATGGAAAGTATTTTTTTACTGCATGCAAAACCTAAACAAATTACTCTTAAATGACACATTTAGGGATGCAGGTGTTATTGCAACAAAGTCTGACAAAAACCAAGCCTTTAAACATGAATATGGATTTTCACTAATAGCCGAACAGCGTGCGTCTCCATGTCCCCCGTTAGATACACACTAATGAGAAGTGACCCTTAATGGTGTTGTTCTGCTATGATGGCACACCTTCAGTAAAAATAGATGTTTTTGGAAAAACAGTTGTATTTATTCAGAATACAAGAAACTATCAGTGGGTTATTAGACTTACTATGAAGTGAGGGATTTAGTATCACAACAGCATGTAAGTAAATTTTATTTTCTTTACTGCCACAGCAGTAACATTATGTGGTTTTGTCACTTATCAAGGAGACATTAATCTACATATGTACAGATTTAGATAAAATGTTTTGAAAAAATTACATTTTTAACTCTTGTAAAAGCTTACTGGAATTTTTGAACATTTCTCCTCGCAGAACCTGTTCAATTGAGTCACCTTGCACAAACCTTTTCATCTCTGCCAGCAAATTTTATTTTTTTTTTTGTGAGATTGAGTTTATGGCTCCTTAAACAGGACTTTATTGTCCTTAAGAAACTTTGCATATGCTAGACCCATCTAGGTCTTTTTTGAGATGCCACCAGTTTCAAGCAGTGCACCAGTCCCTGCCACAGAAAAAACTCCCCACTATGCCCACTATAGGGAGGGAGTTCTCTGTGCTGGGGTTGAAATACCCAATGAAACACACAAATGTCTGGGTCACATCACACTTATGTTTCCGTCCGTTCTGATAGCTTTCCCAGTTTGCTCCAAATACCGTAAAGACAATCAGCTCTCTGAAAGCACAATCCCAATCCCCACAAAAGTTCACGTGTCGAATTTGCTTCAAACTTGCCTCTGTGATTGCAATGCTTCAGGAAGTGTTGCCCCGAGGCTCTTCTCTTCGACTCCTCCGTTTCCTCCCGTCGTGACAGATGTGTCTCAGCTCGGATTGGGTGGACGCTTTGAGAAGTTCCTGGCCTTTCAGAAAGAGCCCATGTGGCCCGATCCGGTTGGCTGGTTTACATCCTGTCAAACACGAGTCCACGAGGCACAGAAAAACTGCGTCCCATCCAGAAAATGTCAAACTGTTGTGGCAGTTCTCTGCTGGCACTACACTCTGATATTTTATTTTATTTTTTATTTTTTTGAAGAATCTTGGCTGTGCCTGACACTTGTCTCGCGGTTGACCGGAAGAACTCTGATTTGCATTTACATTTGCGAAGCGCCTGTGCAAATAAACAACATTTGATGTGGTTCAGAAAAGATCAGACGTTTTGAAGGAAGTTTGAGAATAAAGTGCATAGACTTTGAGGCATAAACACAATGAAAAACATCAAGGCCAAAAAGGAAAAGATCTTTCACCGCAATAAGTCAAAAGAGGGAGGCGTTGTTGCGCAGGACACTCCAATGCCAGCAAAAGCTGTAATTAGTAAGTTAATTACTCTTGTATTAATACTTTATTTGTGATTCATGGAGCTGACTGCAGGCTTGACACATGCATTTCATTATGCTTGACTTCTGGGAATGAAAGGCTTCTGCTGCTGCGTATTTAAAAAGTTTTCGCATTTATTAAACAAACTGGAGTTTGGACTGTACAAAAGGTGAACTCTTTGTTTAATTGAGTGGGAGTCACTGTTTGGAGGTTCGAAATTTGTATCTTTCAGTCTTTTACTTGACGTTTTTCGTGACTGGTTGTGCTGTTGTATTTGCTCCAATAAATTGACTGTGGGGTTCTTGTCCATATGGATAGTGATACATATTATCAAACTTTATGTTTTAGTCAAAATTATCTGTGTTGAAGCTGCTTATGATAAACCAGGCGATCCGCAGACTTTCTTTGATTGATTGAATTTGATTTTTTTAGTTTTCTGATGTTTGCTGAATTGTTTTATCTTGAATTTTTTTAAACTTTTAACATCACCGGATACAAGTTGTAACATTTCGCAACTATGTCCATATGCAACATTACTTTTGCTCATTTTCCAGCCGTTCAAGATGTTGCATGAATTTTAAATGAACATAAGAGCAACAACAAACTGCTAGTCACACACAAACTAGGGATGGACCCAGGCAGCAAAGTGTTTAATGGGATAAATCTCATTCAGAGGGGCAAGCACTTATTTCTTTGAACGTAGATCTGGGTTCCTAAAAGTGGAATATGGGATTGCTACTGGTTGCAGAATCTCATCTTGATGACTTTCCGAAATTAGATTTACTCCAACAATGACAAGGTTTATTTTCATGAGGAAAATTGTGCCCCTATCCCCATAATACTGTCTCTGCAGAAGGATATTTGCCATTCAGAGTAAGATTAAAAGAAAGAAAAAAAGAACAAACCTTGCATACTCATACTCATACAATTTTATTTTCCTTACAAATGTGGCACAAATAAAGGGAGAATAAACAGATTTCACCTTGGTACAACATTCTCTAGAAGTAATTTTACAACAAAGATAGACCAAACAAATTCCCTTATTTTTTTTTTGTTCAGTGCAAAAAGTTTCCCAAATTGAAATAAAAGATTGTTATAATCTTGGCTTTAGAAATGGGCAGTAGAATTCACAGTTATTCATAAATTCCCCTTTTGAGAAAACAATTTGTGTTGATCTAAGTCCTGCACAGAATCATAATAAAGATTAGTGAAACCATTAATATTTGGCGATTATCTTTTTGGAACTTCATAAAAATAGTCAAAAAATAAAAAAGAAAAAAGAAAGAAAAAAAATGTTAAAATAAATATTGCAAAATAAATGTTGTTTTCTCATCCTTGTGTTTCTTCTATTTGCTTATTCATTCACTATCCCTCAGTGACACATGCAATAATCACTTACCATTTTTTAAATCCATTATTCACTCCCTGCAGAGCTTAAACACTTTGGTTACCTTCAGTCGTTGCACAATTCTCTACGTTTTGAACTTGAACGAATAAGTTGCTTAATTAACAAAGAGGTGATATTGGATATTAACTTTTTGTACATTTTCTATTTTATTCTGTCTATCAGCATCCCCTACATAACTTGGAGATGTAGTAGTTCCCTCATTCATGTTGAAATGAGAGAGACTGTTTGAGAGGAGCAGTAGGAATCGTTTCCAGTCCTCCATTTTTGAGCCAAAATATTTACGCCATATTTGGAAAATCTACTAGATGTAGATGAACATTGTACTCTACAGAACATCAGTATAAACAACAGGTCATGTGACATTGGGTAATTAAATTCGAAACCAATATGGGCAAAGGCCTATGTAGGGAATTAAGACAAACAAAAAACAAGATAAAAAGTAAAGAAGAACAATATCAAAACAGCTTTTTTTCTTCTGCTTCTAGTTGGACCCAATTTCATTTCCAATTTCTGTTCTTGAAATATCAGCGGCAGCATCTGGACAAAAAAAACATAGTCAGTTTAGATGTCAGTCTTTTCACATACACACAAGTTTCTCTGCAGGAGAACTGCTCATCATTCAATGTGACAGAATTTATCTACATTTATATTCTACGTGTCCCGGCTCCCTTGTGGAGCCTTGCTTGTTGACAACTTTTTGTCTCTGTGGAGATCTTTCTTCTAAGATCTCCAGGCAGATCTTAAGAGAAATTATTAGGAGATGTTGACAATCAACATAGTGCAGCATTTTCTTTGCAGATGTATAGGTTTCAGAAAAAAACATCTAAACTTAATCTAAACTGTTCAGAATGATTCAATTGATTTTAAATAGCCCCCAATCACAGAACATGTTGCTTAAAGCCACCAAGCAATTAAAAATTCAAATAGATCTAATCATACAGACATAAATTAAGTCAATACCGATTGATCCTAGTTATCAAATTCAGTTTATTCTTCTGTTCAAAAGTTTTCTAGGGATTTTGACTTGTAACACTCTCTCCTTCTGTATGAGCCTGTAGAAACAGTAGACAAATTCTTGAAATGTGTTACCGACTTTGCAGCAACCCTTCCAACCGAGCATGTATGTAGAGACGGCAAAAAAACAAAAAAATACTCCTTTAACAAGAAGAAACCTCCATCAGAATCTGGCTCAGCGTCCATCTGCCACAGCCGACAGGGGGTTTGAAAAGACAGACCATTTAGGCATATGTACAAAGTGTTAGAAAATGTATACAAATAATATGTTCTTCACTCTTTGGCTATCGGTATGTGTTAGCAAGACTCAAGTACATCAAAAACCTGCCACCCACATACTGCAGGTTGGGGAGCCGCCTCACAACATGACTCATGTACTTGTGACTCCTGTACGCAACGTTTTCAGAGCTGCAGTCTGTCGCCTCTTAACCACAACTACCCACCTGTGCGGGTTTAATAACTGCACACACATCAAGCACCAACACACCCCATCTTCCTTATTACGGGGGAATCGTTCATTACATCTTTTGTTGGACAACATCCGCGGCGTATTAAAGAATCAAAACCATCACTTAGATAGCACAATTAACACGCGCTCTTCTGAAGGGACGTCTTCCCTGTCTTTGGCTGCGTTACAAAGGCCCCGGCTTCGTCCTCGGCTGGAGGTGTCATGCCTCCACTAATGTCAGCATTAATAACTTGACATGATCTCATCTCCCGCTGCTATGTCCACCAGGAGGTGCATGGCACCGGCTGTGCCCGTTGCTATGGCGATTAATCTGTCCAGAGATGTAATACAGAAGGTGGGCCAGGGCACAATGAGAGGGGGACCCTATTAGTTGAGAGACAAGTGATAATTATCTTTATGTTGCGTGGGAGAAAGGGCAGGGGCAGTCAAGGGTAGGCCAAGGCTAACAGCAGTAAATCTCTCGCCCCGCGTCTCTACGAGGTAAAGGTGAGCTCAGGAACACGCACCGTGTTTGGCTTGCCTGATTGATCGGATGAGCCCTGTGTTTTCAGTCGGCCCCCGTTTGACTTTGCAGATACATTTTTGTCCCTCAATATGTCGTGTTTGGACAGAACACTGGCCTTGGCATGTTATCTCATCTACAAGATAAACTAAATGCATTTTTCTTGTAAACATCATTTCAGCTTTTCCTATTAAAAGACGTGCAACAGTTGACTCGGGGTTGTTGGATAGTTATCAATTGTTTAGCGGTGAAAAGAGGCAGTGAGTGATAATTTTTTATTTTTTTTTTGGAAAGTAACCAAACACTGTCTTGAGCATAAGGAAGTCGTTTGATTTCATTTAATTAATTTGAAGCTGAAATTATGTAGATTTGAGAATATTACTGATTTATTTAGTTGCTAAGAATTTAATGTTGGTATCCTAAAACAATCCCCGTGTTTTTCTTAGATTCTTAAGTGACTGAATTCTTGAGTTTATAAAAATCACACTTTGTCAGATTTTTGTGATGAAAGCTTAAACTAAATTCTCCAACTTAGGAATGTCCTGATCAGTATCAAGGTCATAATCTCTTTGTTCAGCCCCAAATTAACCACCCGACAGACAGATTTAGATTTAAAATTCCTGATTATGTAATCAGGAATTTTGTTTCTGATCTTTCAAAATGCAAAATAACTCATTAATAATGGTGTCCATTTAATTAAAAAAAAAACGTGGAATGTGCAAAATTTGATACTCTTCTAAAAACTAATTATAGAAATGTTAATTGGTAAAAGCATTATATTGTTTTTGTGTAGATAATTAAATCTGTCTTAAGCTGAAGGAGGGATAGGGGGGGTTGTTAGTCTTCCCCATAGTAGAAAGCATTTGGATTTTTGTATTTGTCACCTTGAAGCACCGTCTTCGGTTTGTAGCTCAGATACAGCCTGGCACATTAGTAGTAGTTCATACCCCGGGACCTTGCAGAGAACATAATGCATTCAGTCCCAGCAGAGTCACATTTTAGTACAACTCCAGAGTTTTTGTGAGTGGTTTGGATTCATGTCACACAATCTCTTGCATGACTGCTCAGTTTGTGTTCTTTTTCCTTAGACATTTGGGTGTAATAAATAGCATAAATTGTTTCATCCGATTTCATTCCCTTGTTGTGAATTGGTTGTTATTTACTACATAAAAAATGCAGCTTTCTTTAAACCTCAGCTTAGCATGTGTTGGGACACAGAAGGCTTCCCAGAAGCTCCTGGGGAATAAAATATTTATTAACTATTTTTATTACTAAAAATGAGAAACAACATTTGTGAAGTTGAAGTTTATTCTCTTGTTCTTTAATGTTATTTGTCTATTTATCTCCTTTCATAAAAGCACTGCTTTTATGAAAACACCATTGTTCCATTACACATTGGTGAGAACAATAATAAAAACTAAATAAAAACAATAATGTTAACATTTGGCAATTATCTTTTTGGAACTTTATGAAAATAGTAAAAAAGAAATTAATTAAATTGTTAAATTAAATATTAGAGCAGAAAATTTGTATTCTGTGAAACACCGAAAATAATAATAAATAAATAAATAAGATGTACGAATCAAAAACAGCCTGCATGGGACCCGCAGTTAATTTTTATGAATTGTTTTGGTTCTTATGTGGTACAGTTCTTTAGACGGAATCAAGAGTAGATGGTAATAAATGTTTAAAAGAAACAAATGTACCATAACTTGTCTCTTTTGAGCACAGAAAAGTTTCACCATGGCGCGTGAATATGATTCGATCCTTTTTCTGTTGCATTTCAAATTATGACCTTCATGCAATCACCTGCAGCACTTTTTTCCCCTCCTTCATATGTCCTTAGAAAGAAAACGAAAATGCTACTGGCCATCCAAAAATGATCTCTGCTTAAAACATAACCGTCTTGGTTGCAGGAAGCCATTTAGCAGAAGTGTTTCCCCCTGAGACTGAAACCCTGATGCAACTCCATCAGTTTTCAGCAACCATCAGCTTGTGTTTGGCTAACTCTGTAACAATTTCACTGAGCTGCTATATCTTCACCAAAACCTCTGCACTCTCAGAATCAAGCACATAGCGAGTTACACTTTTATTGTTGTTCCTGTTTTCATTTTCCTTTGGATTAGCCTTTCTCATAGAAAATCCTCCTCTCAATCAGTTCATAAATTGCTCCCATTTATAATTATGCAACAAAAGATGTTAGCCTCTAGTTATATGGATGGAAAACATGTTCCACCAGAATCATTTTAATCACTCATTGTTCTGATCTAACTTGCTTAGAAATGCATGACTGGAAGAGTTGACAAGATTTTTAATTATTATTGACGCTTCTAATCAATACGTCCTGCACCTGTTAACGTGTGCATTGGGAAGTTCTGTAATGAAAAAAAGGGAGGTCTGATGCCAGCAGAGATCGAAGGTATTAACATGTGACAGGTAGTCCTAAAATGAAATATAAATATATAGATGGGTTTTAAATCTTTATCTTTTAGTTTCTCTGCAATCTTATGCCAAATAATTTATATATTTGTCTTAAACTACACAATGGGGAGCTATTCCGAAGCGCAAATTTTCAGTTATGGTCAGATTTTCATTAGCTCCTTTGGGATCTAGTCTGCCTTTTTTTATTGACTGGCATAAATACTAATCGTGTCATTATTATACAGCAGGACCCCATTGATGGACCCATTCCCAAGCTGGTTTCCCCCACTCCCCCCCCCGACACTGAAAGACCAGAAATGACACACATCGGAGCCACGTTCCATTAAAAAAAATATGTGTTTGCACAACTTGTACGAATGTGCTTGTTTGTAGTAAACGGAAATAATGTTCGCATGTGTCTGTGACTACAAGACCGGGGGAAGAGATGAGCTGCTTCACATCTTGGCTCTTCTAAGTCAGCAATTGATCGGCCGCATGCATTAGCAGATTGCCTATTGATGAGGCAGAAGATTTATAATGCTCTGATTGATGGTAGCAATCTAGCAGTATAAATAAATGAATATGTGCCAGGCCCGGTTGGTGATGGCGGTAAAGCCTTGATTTGCAAGCTCATTTGCAATCGCAAATGTCACATTTAGTATGCCCTCATCACCAGGCACCACTGACTTATAAAGTGTACAGTGAAATCAGATGTCAGGCATGCTGAAAGGACAACAAGTCTCCTGGCGCTCCTCAGACACAATAGCACAGCAGTATGAGCTCTCAAAAACAAACAGCTTATAGACGACATAAAAAGGAATGCCGTTTGCTTTATATTGAACTTTTTTCTTGAGTTTTACCAAATGAAACATTTTATGTAAAAGCAATTATTGTTCCAAATCATTAAAAAATCTTTTTTTCTTCTTTTTTTGTCTGTTTTTTTTTTTTTTTTGCCTTATTTGGTGATTCATTTATTTATTTTAAATTAGTGTATCAAACACCAGCTGCAAGATTTTATCATGTAATAAATGAGGTACAACTTCCTCTTAAGCTCATGGTGTAAATAATCCCCAAATCAACTTTTTCTTGCTCATAAACTATATAAAAAGATTAATCAACCATTATCTTGTTTTTGTGCAAATATTTGCATTTCGGTGTAAAGTTCTGCCATATTTAGCCTAAAGCCATCTTAGTGCTGCCCTCTTAGAGTTGAATGTTGGCTGCTGCAGGTCAGTTCTCCAACCATTTTAAACAGTTCAGCTTTTCACCAAACAAGTTTTTAGAGCACATTTAAATGGATTATATTGTAATTCATTATACATCTTCCTTGCTTGGTAACACCTTAACGTTAACCTTTTACCATTTTTAAACATGAGTGTCTGATTTATAAATAATAAAATGCATAAAATTAAAAGTGGTATTGAAACTTTAAGCCTTTCTTATTATTTGTTGGATTAATGACATGTTCTGCTTCTGCTTTCATGTTTGAAACAGCACATGTTTGTACAGTTTCTCAAAGACACTCATTAAAACTTAAGTGCATGAAATTAAATAAAAGGCCTTTCGATCACAAATAACGTCTCGTTAATTTACAAAACATTAAAGCAGGCAAATTATTGAAAACATCTTAAAAGGAACTTAAAAATACGCGCAACATAGAAGAATCACTTATTAATTATCTTTAATGTGAAATGCGAATGCATAATTCATTCTCACTACTTATTTTAGATTTCAGCAGAACTGCTTAAATCTATGCTTAATAGCAGTCACTTTACAGTAAATTATCCCAACCTTGTGCCCCTCCAAACACGACGACAAGTCACAAGATCTCTGGGAATGTATTCCTAACAGCTACATTATTTAGTGGCACTGCTAGTGGAGAGGCTGCTTAGGCTGCCTGACCTGTTCTCTCTCTTTTCCCTCCCGAACCTGGCTGCCTTCCTCCCCTGGCTCCTCCAACCTCTGACACAGCTCCAACCCCTCTGTCAGCCATGCTCAGGGAATCTAATCACATATATTTGAGATCGCAGAACCTGATATGAACTTCCTGCTGCAACCAGAGTAAAAGTGATATGATTTTATCCATTGGTGGCGTGCCGTGAATCCAAAACCAGCGCCCGGGTACATTATTTATCCGCTCAGAAGGACCCCTTTTGCCCTTGATGATTTTCAGCTATCTCCAATCTTCTTTCTTTCTTTTCTTTTTTTGGTGGTCGATGGAGAGATTCTTACCTGGGGTTAAGCAATGGCTGGCCTCCACACCAATTTTTTATTTTTTATTTTTTCTAAACGAAATAAGAATATATTAACCACCGATGTAACATATTTCTTTAAATCATTGGTTTATAATGAGGAATGTAACCTTTATTTTACCGTACAACTCAATTTCCTGTGACACTAATGAAATGCTTGCAATGTGAAACTACATAAAAACAATATATTAAGCTTTAGAGCAAATAATTACTAGTAAATTTGAAAACAGACAATGTTCAGCAGTGGAATGACACTACTGACCCCTCCTCATCCCTATTTCATAGCCTCTTTTAATATTTACAAAAAAATCAATAACCTTTAAAGCATGTGCCAAGCCTCAGAGCTCACCATGAAATACACAGCAGACAGAACTCAAGCTACCGCTAACAAAACTGAATGTACAAATTAATGTCCAATAATGTAGAATCATCTGTTTTCAATATTATTAGGTACATCTTGTTTGTACTGGGTTAAATACCCTTAATTCTTTGTGGCTTATGTCAAACAAGAAACATTCTGAAGAGATTTGGTCCACTTTAGAAATTTGAGGTGTAGCTTAAGCCCAATTGCACTGTGTGTTGGTAGTCACATGGGTGATTCTTTAATTAGAGCTACATTTGGCATTCTGCACATTTGTGTATTTTAATTTCTTAAAAAAAACATTTCAGGAAGGTCTCTTTGAACAAATTTGAAGTTTGTAATTGCCAAACTCCGGCTGGAAATTTCAGAAAAAAAAAACAAAAAAACAACAAAACATATTTGTGGTCCCTACACTTTTCTCCTGTTGCAGTTTTTATATTCAAGCACTACAAATAGTCTTTTATATTTTTATGCTTTTCTAAAACGAACACACAGTACAGTAGTTTTAAAAACTACAGACTGGTTATGCTGAAAGTTTTGCAGTATTTCATCCTTTTTTCTGTCTTTATAATGAATTAGTGGAGTGATAGAGATTAGTGGGAATTTGTAAAATCCTCCTATAAAGCCAATAAAGATATTTCCCTTGATTTTCGGTCAGTAGTGCAGTTCAGTGCACCATAATTTAATCAATCACGGTACAATTAAGTTTTGAAAATGAACAGAGTACCTCAAATTCCAATTTCTTAAAATCAACAAAATATGATCCTTACCCTCAACATGTACAGAATATATGAGATGGCACCATCATTGAAGAATAAGTGTTTAAGAGGAAATGTTAAAGCGGCCAAGTTGCAGACATCAACAAGCAACCCCTTCTATTGTTTGAAGGCAAATATTTGTCTTCAATTATACAGATAAAGATAATACACTTTCAAATTTCGTCATGTGTCAATTCATATTCTAAAATGTTCAAAGTGGACCTTTTCATCCATGCTTTTTGTATTTATACAAAGCTTAAAAATACAGAAAACTAGTTGTAAACTATTAAAGAGAGCAAAAATAGAAAAAAATGTGTGTCTTGCATTTAAGAGTTTCCCTCTAGTTAATTTTTCTCATCCTTTCCCATTGCAGCCTTTTCAGGTAGTCCAGCTTTTATTTGCGGTCCAATCCTATTTGGGAAGATATTGACCCATGTATTCTTCCAAATGGACTCCAACATGAACCATCACACCGATCAGCTGTGGGTAGGAGTCACCAAAAAAAGACCAAGAAGACTGAGGAGGAGGAAGCCAACACTGAAAGAAGATGGAGTAAAAATACAAGAATCAATAAAGCTCATTAGGCATATAGGTGATTTTTTTTGCATGTTTTATAAATACCATTTCAGAAGAAGCAATGCTGATCGGCTGACCCTCGTAGACTCTGCAGCTGCATCTATTGTTGGTGCTAACACCCAACATATTGATTGTTCTCCTCTTGACGCCATCGATCTGGGTTCAAAGGTAAAGGGTGAGATGAAAGAAGTAGGAGAGAGGTGGAGAACTGTATCGAGGGTGGCAAGCTCATTTGGCTTTGTGGTCGGTGTGCCATTTAAGGGAGAGGATCACTTTCACAGATACAGATCACTTCCGATATGGTGAGAGGAGGGAATTGATTAGTGGACGAATGCAGACCACGTTTACAGTCGTTGTCCGACCGTGTATTAGTTCCAGAAGATGTGCAGCCCTTAGAATTTCTTGTCCATTCCTTTCATCCTGGCAAATTCTCGGTGAAAGCTTCAGTAGCTTTTATGTTTCAATTTTGGTCATCATTTCTCATCATAGTCCTTGTTTTTTTTGGGTTTTTAAAATTTTTTTTTACCTCTGCCTTTACAAGTTACCCGTTAGCATCTGCAGTACTGAGCTAAATTGCTAATAACAGAATCCACTGCAGCAGTAGTTCTGCTTAATCTTTGAAAAGAAAAGATACCTTACAAAGTGTTTGAATACTTTAATGGACAGGCTAACATGTTTGCTTAATGGTTTCAGCAGTATCTAATTAGACATGCAAAATGTTGCGTGTTAACTTCCAGATGACCTTCTGATGCATAGCAGAAAAGAACTGGGGGCAAACAACTAGTGAAACAAGCAGCTCATTAGCCATTAATGACCTGAGCCAACATGCAACATTTTGAAATTCTTTTTCCAAATAAAGCAAATATTGGGATATCTCAAGTGATTTTATTTTTTTTTGCAGATTTGGACCAGAAGTTGTGTTAGCAGGTACTACGCGATTCACAAAACACTCCTACTCTCTACACAGGTCACTCCATCCAACTGGAAAGATATTTTTTCTCATTATCAATTAAATTAGACACTTATATAAGCGTTGGTTAATTACTAAATTCACTCCATTTGTGTACCATTTTCCTTCCAATTACAAATATCCACCCACACACACATTTTTTTCAGCATGAGAGAAAAACAGAGAATTTTCTGAAGACAAATATCCTTTATTTTTATTTTTAGCTTTCGCTAGAGCTCATCTCTTGACAGAAACAGAATTCAGTGTCTTATAGGTTTCTTTTGCTTTCTTTGTCAGTCTTTATAATTTACAGCAAAATTTTAATATCAACCCAAGTAAATGCAAAACGTCATTTAAATTATAATTTATTGTATTACTGAAAAAAGCCATGCAAACCAGCCTGCGCCTATGAGATAAAGCAATTACTGTCTTTGTTAAACCGTGAATTAAGTATAATTAAGTTTTTTTTCTTTTTTTTTTTTTTTTTGGTCAGTTTTACAAAGCACACCTACCTCTGATTACTGTCTGACCTCTAAATGACCTTTTGACAGACTCTGTTAATGAAATAGCTCATGGCAGATAAAACAGCTGTTTCTGAGAATCCTTTTGCTGAAACTATGACAAGTCCTGCTTTATAAAAATCTTTCTTCAGCAACAGCCTAATCCATTCATCTTATTGAAGAAACAGTACATTTAAAAATAAATGACGTGATCTACCCATGCAGAGGATTACACTCCGGGTTATTGCTGTGTTTATGCTTTATACATTCTTATGTGAACTCAAAGCAAAAATACATAGTTAAACTGTTTTGTACTGAAAAATCATAAATCTGAAATACTTTGAAAGAATCTCTAGTGGACAGGAGATAGAGCCCTAGAAAGAAGGGATGGAAACAAAGCAAGAAGGACACAGAAGTTTAGATAGAGAGGAAGGACACACGGAAAACAAGGCAAGAAAGAAGCAAAGAAAGTAAGAGACAAAGTACAAAAGCTAGGAGCCAAGTAAAAAAGAAATAAGGTAAGTTTTATGACATAAGGCTGCAGTGAAGGAACGGCATGAAGAGAAAAGGAAGAATTGAATGAAGGGCATGAGTAATGACGAAGGAGACAACGAAGGAACACAAGAAGAAAAAAAAACTCTAAAGGGCCTAATAGGGAAAGCAAGTAAGAGAACATTTAGATAATAGATTCTATTATCTAAATAATAGATTTAGATTTAGACTGTATGAATACAGTCATATTCATATTCAGTGAATATGACTGCATTCATTGAATAGTCATATTCATATTCAATGAATATGACTACATTCATTGGATGCAGTCATATTCAATGAATTATAATATTATTGAAAGTTCATTTACTTTAGTAACTTTCCAATTTCTTTTCTTACTTCAGATAATCTCAAAGAACATTGTGTCAAGCTTGAATCACTTCTCTTGATATGCTTCATTATCTATCTATCTATCTATCTATCTATCTATCTATCTATCTATCTATCTATCTATCTATCTATCTATCTATCTATCTATCTATCTATCTATATATATATATATATATATATATATATATATATATATATATATATATATATATACACACACACACCAAGTCATAAGCTGTAAGCAGCTGCTTGGTCCTGCTAGAGTGTTGTGGACTTCACTTTTGTCATTGTGAGATCGGATAATAAGATATTCTGACTCTGACCATAGACATTAATTAACAAAGGATGCACCATAAATGCAGCATTCTTACTTTTCTGTTCTCCAGAAGATTGTCAGAATAAAAGCTATTTGCCAGGTGTTCTTTAAACCTCGTTAATTTAAATCATTTAAGTCAAGTCATATTATTTTCTGAAGAATTTAAATGCAAGCAGTTGAAACTGTGCACAGTCCAAATCTAATAATAATAAAGCGTAAGCCCAAATGAGGTGGAAATAAATTCAGAATGCACTGTTGTTCATCATTATTCAGCAGCCAAAAAAAAGTTTCTCTATGATTGTATTAATTTTAGACTTGCCAGAACTATAGGGTGAAATTAGTTTAACGTACCTCCAATTGGAAGACATTTCACTAAGCAGCTTGCTTGAGATATGTAGCCTTGAAGTTTTATTTGATTAGCTGCAGCTTCTTTACTTATTCATATATCATTCATTATTCATTTCAAACTGAATTTGTTTAATATACCTGCTGTTTAAACTTATGTAAATTTCATTGTTGTAAACTACACAGTCTGAACTTTATCATGGGGATTTTGATCTTGTGAGTTGTTTTTTTTTCTTTTTTCATGATTAGCATATAATGTGAAAAATTGTTCAAATGGTCCAGAATTAATGTGTCTAAAGGTATATCTCTAAAAATAAAAATAATGCCATGATGATCTGGCCAAACGCAGTTGACCTTCAGCGTGCCTGGAGTGTTGTCCCGTTAAATAAAATCCCCCAAATACCTCTCATAACTGTGCAAAATTACAGACGACTGTTAAGGAAGGAAAAGTCATTTTACATTCACCAAGTTTAAAATTGCCACAGTATGATTCACAGTTTTCAATTCTGCCTCTATCTGCTGTTTCCGACTTCCCTCCTGTGATTTACTGAACATTTGTAAAAGGTGGGAAAGAAACCTGGCAATAGTAAATGCTACATAAGCCCGCTGCGGATTTATTGACAGGATCCATGGAACCTGAGCAAATTCATGAATTATTAAGATGACAGATATGCTCTTTTCTTTAATCGAAAAATAATAGCGCTCAACTGCAGGATGGAACTAAAAACCTAAGAAATTGCACTGTGAGGTTCAAACCTTGAATTAATCCGAGGCTTTCCCCTTAATAATGAAAGTTACTGGTGCATCTCAATAAATTAGAAAACCACTGAGAGGTAAATTCATTTCAGTAATTCGGTTCATAAGGTGAGACTTGTATATTTAACCACCAAGAGGTGCCTTTGCTGGCCTGTACAGGCTCCCAGTTCACTTTGATCAATGTATATGAATTTGGATCGATTTGGATTATTTTTGCTTAAGATTAAGAAACTTTAAAAGGACAAGATTAAAAAAAGATGTTTCATTTCTTGAATTTTCTAAAATAGGTTTCAGGTCAGGTGTGCTTCCCGTTAACACATATTATTGTCAATTATTGGTATTTCTGACTGTGTGGCCCTCTTATCCTAGTTTTAAGTTGATCTTTTCTCACTTTTTTCTTCCACTTAACTTACCAATTAAATACTTAGTTAGACCGCACTATAAGCGACTGGACTTCTTAAGCATTGAGCTTCTAGGGCTTTGTGTGGAGAGTGTCAATGACTATACAGGATAACTGTCAAGCTAGCTGTCCTCCCCATTTAGGCCTTCACATAACATTCATCTGATGCACATTACTGTATTAAGTATTTAATCATCTGGTGGATATTTAAATGTTCAATAACAAAAAGAAGTCAGTGCTTTTATTGGTTGTAAGCCATGATAATGTTGGTGATGACGATAATCATCAGCGTCAAAATATGTCACTCCACGTAATGAATCTCACTAATGTATGAGCTTCGTTTTTCAAGCAGAATTAACTTTTGATGAGATTCAAATTTATTGAGAGTTACAGAGCAACAGCTAAGGAGTCAAAGCAGACTTCTTCTGCTAATAATCTGGCCAATGCACAGACAGGGTGTGAGGTCATAATACTCACTCATTGTGAGTGTGTTTCTGGCCCCGATCCCAGCCTGTGGCGAAGCTGCTACAGCAATTAATTATTGATGAACTCACATGTAAGTCAATAATGCAAATACGCAGACAACCTCAGTGGCTTGTGGCAAACAGCACAGGAGCAAATAACAGCAGAATGGAGCACAGAAGCACTTACACATTTGTTTGATTTTACTCTGAGTAAGCTCCTTTATGAGTCTCCGGTGTGCATAAACATGTTTATTTGGGAAATGCAGAAATGGTAACCTCGGTGGTTTATGGCTGTTTATGTCTGCTGAGGCCTGGGGAAAGAGGTCGTCAGTTGCAGGTTGCACTCTTCCGACATCACAATTAAAATAACGCAGAACCACCTGACGGATGGTCGGTGACTTTAGAAGCCAGTAAGACTGCAAGGACCTGGTTCATTTATATCAAAACACAGCAGAAGGGGTGGAAGGAGTACAACTGTGTTGGCTTGGCAGCCCCACCGCATGCGAGCTGACAAATCATTTTCCACACAAGCCCACTCCACATTTAATGACCCCCATCCTTTCATTTGAAGCTACGCAAGTCTCGATTGCGTGCGCCGAACTGGCATCTGTAAATTAAGTAAATTACAAATGATTGCATGCTCTTTCCTGGCATACCGCTATCGAGTGTGCAATCAATTCAGCAATTACCGAATCTCGCCCTGTATATAGCTAAAAATCTGAAAGCTAAAACGGGTTCTTGTGGCAACGCTTCGGCTTGTTAGTGTTGTTCCGTCTCAGAAAGGTCTGTGGGGATAATCTCACTTGTCAGGGAGTAATGTACAAAGACGGGGTTATGGATGCAGGGATGAGTCTTTCAGTGTTTATTTACTGCTGTTTACGGTGCGCATTCCTCCCAGAGGTTCTGGATTTATGGTTTGAGTAAAGCTGAAGGTGTCAATCAAAGCCAGTTTATGCAGTCGGTAGGCATTACTATCCCATCTCCGTAGGTCTGGATATCTTTGTAAATTGGATATATGTGTGACGTAGAGGGGAAAGAAAAAAACAAACAAACAAAAACACATTCAACAACAGGATTTTCTTGGGGTGTCGTTGGAATCATCATTTTGTGAATTCTCTGCTGTACCACGACGTGTCACTTCCTCCGCAACTGTTTTTGTGATCGTGACCACACGTGCTGGAGAAAGCAATAGGGACCAACAAATCCCCCTCACCCCTGTGCATCACCACCCATTTAACTCGCTGGTACTTCCGGGCATTCACATTTATCCCCATGTGGCGCGATACATCAAGACGTCCCCTTCCTTCCCACCACCACCCACCGTTTTAGCTCTCGTCCCCTCTTATCTGGCTTCTCACCAAAGGTATCTGTTGGGGGACAGGATTATATCGAGAGTTGTTATTAACTGCGTCTATGACTTCTTCCTCCTCCTCCACCTTCACTGAGCCTCTCACGCTGTCTGCTGGGTGCCTTTCTTGTGAGATCCTGAAAACATATAAGAAGGTACGACTAGTGGCGGGGGCTGGGAGGGGAGGGGGGCGGCAGACTCTAATGATCAGTATCTCCAGAAACATCCCACATCTGCTTGTGCCAAGTCTGTTTGTGATGCTCACATCAAATACACCCGACATCATGACCGCAAAAATAATCTGCAGAAGATGGCATTGCTGTGTTATTGACTGAATATTAAAGAAAAAAAAACTTATTTTAGAATATGAAACACACACAAGCGTATGTGCATTTACAAAAACACAAAAATACCTCCATCCATCTACATATTAGTCATATTGAGTTGTATTGAATCCCAGTGGGTCTCATCAAGTCAATAGCTTCCTTACGTGTGTGTTTCTAAAAACAAAGGTCAAACAACAACTTTTGTCAGAAAGCTGTTTGCAAGGTTCAGAAGTCAGTTTATGAAAATTCTTGGTTATTCTTCCAGTAGAGTATCCATGAGGTCAAACACTGATGCAGGATGACGCGCTCAGTCTCCATTGTGACTCATCCCAAAAACGTTCTGCCAGGTTGATATCAGGTTTGTGATGAGACTGCATTACTTAGATATGCTTCAGCGTGAGCAGCATTGCCTTTTTCTCCCAACCATTGGGCCACCACAGTAAAACTGAGCTTTTGCAAAACATAGCAGCAGTGAATAGAAGCAGCTGAAAGTCCCACATGATTAGTTCACGCTTAACTGTATGACTTAACTGAAAAAAAGAACATAGCTATTAAAAAGCAACTTGTTGAATAAACTTGAATATTAATATCTAATTGTTAATATTGTGTAATAAGTCTCCTTCAAAGCCAACATTGAGTTATACAACTTTAAAAGATATTTCAAACAACCATTTTTTATTGGTTATTACAGTGTAACTTTTGAAAACAAACATTTCCTAATGGAAAGTAACATTTCTTTTTTTTTTTCTCATTCTTTGTAAATAATTACAAGTGGACGACTTGGTGTTTCATTACTACTAATTGGGTCATTATTTTTAATCAGGCAATTAGCACTTGTGGGTGCTGCTTTGTAACCAGTGATTTGAAAGGTTCCTGTGATTTCTATATTCCCACATTTTTGTTTTTTTCTGGATGAGACACTTCATCCTCCTTTCTACGTTGAAATTGTACTTATCAGTTCTTGGTGACACTATTTGAGTTTTGTTTTTTGTTTTTTTTTCGACAAAAATGCCCACAGTTTGCAAAATAGGTATTGTTACTATAAGACATGGACACATGCATATGGGCACAGTGACAAACCATAGAGATGTCTGCATTAACTGCACTCTGTTACTCTGTTGAAATCTGTTTTAGCTACTCACCCAGATTGAGGGTTGGAGCTCAAACAAGTCACACATTGCCTCCGTGTGACCACTGACATCACAGAGGCATTGACTCTTTGCATATATCTGTTTTGTATCCGATAGCTCTCAGTATTTCTCGAGCTGTTCACTTTTATACTCTTTCCAGCTTTGTCCACCACACATTGTCTGATTGTAGGTTTTTACCTACTAAAACCTTTTACCCAGTTGTTATGTGGTGGACTGGTTCTTCGTCAAAGAAAATAGCTATACAGTAGAGGGAAGAAAAACGTTGCCATGTGTCAGGGTGGGAATGGTGTGTTCAGGGTAATGTGCAGCGATAGTTTTTTTTCACTAATTACTTTCCTCTTGACACTTTGTGAAGTGTGGTACTATTCATTTGTCCTCATTATTGCTCCAACTCAGCCATGTCTTGGTGGGTTTGCAGTTGTCCCACGCTCGTTGTAATGTCAAATGATGGATGGGATAACTGTTTTCTAAGCTCACCCTGCTTTACGCTTCTCCACAACATTCTCCCTGCATATCTCTGCTGCATTTTCTGGTCTTTATGACGCTGTTTCTTCAATAATGTTCTCCACAAAACCTCCTAGACCTTCAAGAAACAGCTGGATTTAAACAAAGATCAAATTGAACACAGATGGGCCAAGGTGGTTAGTTGACTTTTATTTCATTTTGGCTTGTGGGAGTAAAGGGATTTGGAAAGACATACAAGCTTTTTGAGTTAGGAGAACATAAAATCAGTGTGCCATGTCATATTTTATTTTATATAATGATGTTTATACAAAATAGTTGTACAGCAAAAATGCTGTTGTTTTCACCTGCATTATATTTTAGCAGTCAGTGAAACAGTGTATGATTGAGACAAGCTGAAGGAGTCCATACATGCCTAAGATTAGGGCAAATCTCTGCAAAACTCAAGACAACTGAATTTGTTTTCAGAGTGATGGCTATCTGATATGAAGTGAAACGCCGATATGAAGAACTACATAAACCTCAGTAATTCCCTCAACAGCGAGTTATATACAGTATCAGGAATGACGCACGATGCATTTTTTTTTCCCCTCCTCAATATACTGTACGAGGAAAGCATTTCATCACACCATAGCAATAAACTGGGACTTATATATTTATTTCAAAACTAATCAGTCAAATTCTGACAACAGCAAAGGGGGAAGTGGATTTCCTGGTAATATTTCTTGGTGAAGATAGCGGAAATGAAAGGCAGAAGGGAATAAATACAATCAAAAAGCAATAACCTGACCCCCTAATGGAGCCTGAGAGGGCATCGAAATAAATACAGACATATGTGTGTTTCCACTGACAGCTTGACAAATTAATATCTCATGAAACAGACACCTGAAGTTAACCCACTCGCTCTGGATTTCGCAGCCCAGGCTCAGGCAGATTTGTGGGTACTTTGTGTTTTTCTCCACTATTTATCTAAATAACAGATTCATTGTCTCGTTGCACAGGTCTTTGATGCATTTTTTTGGAAACTCAAGACGTACCAACCTTGACAAGAAAAGACCGAAACAAGAAAGAGAAATAAGGGAACATTTTGCAAACTTTTCGTTTTCTCCTGGACCTGCACTGAAATATATTCTTGCTGTCAACCGGAACTGCTCTCAAATCTCTACCACCTTGCGTGCATGTGCGTGTGCGTGTGTGAGTCACATTCTGGATCCGTCGACCTAACAGATGGAGGAAAGGAAGGAGAGGGAGAGAGACAGTCGAAAAGAAGGGAGGGAATAAAGAGAGGCCTGCTGGGTTAATTCTCCTCAACCGATCCTGTTCCTGTTCTGTCAGGGAGCGCTTCGTCTAGCCAAAGTCCTCTCTCTGGACTTCGCACCTGCTCCCAGGCATGGCAATGAGCCTCCTCACGCGCGCACACGCACACACGGATGACAGTGAAGAGTTTATGAAAGATAGGAGAGAGAGGTGGGTTGGATACGGAACAAGAAAAGGAAGGCAAAGGAAACTGAAACTCAGAGAAGGTGCAAGAGAAAAGGAAAAGATTAGGTAGCTTTGTGATGGTGGGATGAGTTGCGCAGGATGTGCCAGAATGGAGCAAACTAGGTAAAGAAAGACAGTAAAGATCTGGGAGAAAAAGAGGGACAGTGAGGGGTGATGAAAACAGCAAGCTGATTAACAAAAGGAAAGGCAATGACAAACAAGAGACAGCAAAAGATTAACAGTAAGAACTATGGCTGAACAAACCGCTGCAAAATACAACATAATGTTCTGTATGAATTTTAATAAAACCACAAATATCTTTACCGATTGGGATTTCCTATATTTGTGTATGAAGCTTCAAGAACTTCGACAAATGCTTGAATTGTTACAGATCTGGTAAGAACTGTCATCATAAGCAAAAATTAAGCTTTTAATTAAGCTTTTCCTGATAAATTTGAAGCACCTTTTGTTTTTTTTAGCATGAAAGGATTAATGCTTTCTTTCAAAAACAAGAAATTGGCAAACTACCTTACATTTATTGTAGATTTTCTTGCATCCATGCACAGCTGCTGGCATGTTACTAGCTAGATATTAGGGCCCTCTTTCAACCCAAAATTGTAAAAGTAATTTAAAAAAGTTTTCTTGGAAACCTCACTTTAATTCATGTCAGCCTATACACAATTCTTTCCAAAACCAATTTTGAGGTGTGTTTGGGGTCTTTGTCCTGTTGGAACATCCAGTTTCATCAAAGGTTCAGCCAGTTGAGTTATGCAACAAGGTTGAACAATTTCCATTTGCTTCCTATGATTCATCCATAAAATAGTATGCCAACATTTGAGCTGGAACAATTCAAATGTGCACACCCAATTAAACAACAACAACAAAAAAAATGCTAAAGTTTTTGTTGTGGGTGAAGTCCACTTTAAATGAATGAAAATGCCCCAAACGCATCATACAAAATCCAAAATTAGTAGCGTGTTCATGTCCATGATCAGAGACCATAAACTTGAAATCGGTATTGTAGAAATAAGTTAACCACCACATACCATGCCCAGCACCCTGGAGGTTAAACTTTCAGCTCCAAAATTTGTCTTGAGAGAGATAAAACCTCCCTGTTCTGTGTAATGCAGAGGCCACTTGTCGCTGCTCTCTTTCAAACAAAGAGCCCTTGCTTTGGCATTTCAAAAGGTCATAAGCTGTTGATGGAAAGATGCGGCGCTATCCGGGAGATATCGGAGGTATGGGTGCCGATCCCCCCAGAAACAAGTTCTAACGTTTCTGGTGAAAGAATTGTTTCAAGTCTTATCTCCAAATGTGTAGCTCACTGTCAGAGGTGTCACCTCAGATGAACAAAGAAGTTGAATCTTCAAACAGATGCAACATTGCATTTCTCGCTGATGAATTACACAGATCTGAGTTCAAAATGACAGTGACGCCTGACAATATGCATTAGGTGGACCAAAGAAAGGCTGTCTTAGCTGTCTGTTTATAGAAGCAAATGTAAAGAGTGTATGAAATCTAAAGCTGTTTTAGCATAATCCCGAACTGATGACTGTCTTTTATGTTCCAATACATCAAAACTTATGGCAAAAACTTTTGCGAGAGGAACAAACCCCGCCACCCCTGACGAAAATAAATAAAATCAAAGTTGTCTTCACACATTGCCAGCCGAAAATTTCTGCAGAATTAGGTGTGAACTAGGTGTGTCCGCATTTTCTCGTTCGCACATCTTCCACGCAGCGGGAGATTCTCTGGCGTGGAGGAATTTTCACAATTGGAAATGCTCCAAAGAAGCGACTTGGAAAACGGCTCATGAAGTGAGACGGGATGCAGAAGTATGAAATATTTCATGACAGCTGTAGTATCACGGCCACAATGTGACAGTATGCTTTACTTTGGGAATGAAAACAATATGATAATCTCTTTTTTTTTTTTTACATTTTTAAAAACATTTTGGCTGAATATTTTTTCAGGTACACACAAACAGTGTTGGTTTTTACATCAGTAAATATGTTTGCTGTTGCTTGTTTTACAGAGTGCATATGATAGTAACCACAGTGCATTGTAAATAATGTCAACTAGCCTTCAGCAATGCATTCTGAGACTTGCATTGTGTCTCCTTACATAAAAACAAAAACAATTGTGCCGGATGACTGGTGTCCAACTTTCACCATCCTATTATCACTTTTAAGTCTGGCATCAGGAATTTGAATTGAGCTTGAAACTCGCTCCCTCGCCCACAAATTGACAATATGTGTATATTTTTTTCATAAAGAAAACAGGTTGGATATTTTCTCCAAATGAAAACCCTTAGTAAGGAATGATATGTGTGTTTGGCTGTCTCTCAAACACCCCATTGCTCTACAGCTATGAACAAATAATTAGCTCTGACTATTTTGGAAGCATACAGCAGAAATAATGAGAGTGAAGGACGTCCCAGGGAGCCAAACAGGGACACAGAGTCGACATCTTCAATCCATAATGGAACCTGTTAATCATCAGGTGTTTCTCACATTAGCTAATCACATTATGTGGGAGTCTAACATGTTCAGTTCTGAGGCGTTCGGCAAAGACCGAAACAACACAATAAATTCAGTAAAAAGATGTATACTTGTCTGCGGTTAAAGTTACTTTTTCAGGGATGAAATCTGCAGAGAAATTCCAAATACTGAAACTGAAGTTTCAAACTTTCCCAAAAGGCATGTCAAAATGTTTCCGCTTAAGTCTACATGCGAAAACAGGAGGTGTACACGGGTTTCCCTGCAGTTACAGAGTGACATGAAAATGATTTTCACATGTTTTATTAATGATGTCAATTTAATTTGAAAGACACACACACACAAAAAAAGTGTTTTCACGACGCAGGAATGCCCACTTTGCATCTTAGAGTGTGCAGGCGTGGGATGTTCGGCGGGCTTGACTGGCAGGTGTGCCAGCAGGAGGGTGGAACGAGGCAAGAAGCTTGCTTGATGATTTTTAACCTGTAGCTGCAGGCTATTCGTTTTAACAAGAAATTTGGAAGTAAAGTTAAAAAAAAAAAAAAAAGAAACTTTGATTGGCATTTTGTTCATCGTTTGTTTTTTGTTTTTTTTTTCTGTCGTGGGCTCGTGCAGAAACTAGCTGAAAACCTTTTAATCACAGCCATGTTACCGATCAAAAGACAGCAGATAAACGTAGTAGCATTAATTAGTAAACAATCAGTAACAGCAAGTTTATCAAAAAAACAAACAAAAAAAACTTGATGAGCAAAAAGATAGAGAACTCTGAATGGTGCAGAGTATATCCGGCTCCACTGTGTTCCTGACTAACAAGTGCTGCCGTGTTTCCAGCTGTCATTTCCATGATTATTTCACAAGCTGGTGTAGTACCACTTAACCAATTAGACCTGGAAAGGGTTTGCGTCACTAAGTGTGTTGCACCACTTGTTTTGTGACTCACTGCTTATTTACTTTAAGGTTTGACATATAGTGTTTTTGCTGTTCTCGAGTGGTGCTGTTTCAGTTGCAGCCTCTTGCAGAAGTTTTAGTAACGTTAAGTTTTTTGTTTGTTTGTTTTTCTCTTAAGGGTTTCTCGTGAGAGCAGTATTTTCTCTTCTGGCTCGGCTGAAATGTTTCACAATAGCGCTTTTCTCACTTTTATTGTGTGTTAATGCAAATGCCTTTTGTTAAGTGTAGCCAGTTATGTGCAGCGGTTTTCAAGGTTGGCAAAAAGTATTAACACCACTTAGGCTTTTTTGTATCAAACACAAACTTATGTATAATTGAGATTTTTATTAGTGATCAAGACACCACAGTTTCCAAAGAAAAAGATCATAAATTAAATTGTGGGAAGCATTTCTATTCATCCACCATGAGTCAGAACTTTTCCAAAACACTTTTTTCTGCATTTGCAGCTGCAGGTGTTTTGTGATATGAGTATATCCCAGCTTCCATATTTTGAGACCAAAACTTTTTCATATTCCTGTTTGCAAAATAGCTTAACCTCCGAATGATTGAAAAGGTTTTTATATGATTCCGGGCTACATGAAATACTAGGCGACCTGCACTACAGTGAATAACACACTCACTGATATATTTATCATCGCATATGGGCAGACAGAGATGTGTTAGGGAGTAAAAACTAAAAGCAGCAGGATTTGTCATGTTTGTGTACAGCAGATGGTGGAAACCCATAATTACGACATGAAAACAGTCTTCAAGTGGACCTCAGAGGCTGAACTTTGAGGGTAACGGCTCGATTTCATGTTGTACAACAGCAAAGTTTAGTTTTATTATGTGCCGCTGATGCATGTGGCAATGTGAGTTTAGCTTGTTGCCAAGATACAACTGGACTCACTGCAGTTTTATTCATTCAATTCTCTCCTACAGCCACAGTTTAGCCCAAAATTGTTTTAAGTGCCAGTAGTTGGGAGCAATATGAAAGTGTTGCAGTGGCTCTTTACAAATGGAGATTTTATCATTGATTCTTTAGTACTTTGAACATTTTTATGCCATTTTTAAAATACATTTTAATAAAAAACTAGAACATACATAGATATATATATATATTTTCCATATGCAAAATATACATATATATTAATACGCCTTTTAAATGACTGAGCTTCATCTGAAAATACATTCTAATTTTAATTGTACTTTAAGTGCCATTGTATGAACCATCTTCAAGCTCTCCTTCATACCCTTCATTTCTTTGAAGGGGGCGAAAAAATTGCTTTTTCCTTTAGAAAACCCTATTTTTTCTCATTTCCCTGGCAGTCGTGAACATTTTGGTTTGATATTTCCACCCTTGTCACTCACATAGTCATAGAGGTGTGTGTGCGTACATGCGCTTAGAAGTGTGACAGATCAAATATGCGAATGAGTTTGCCATTTAGACAGTTGGTGTGCGCACAGGTATGCACACATCTGCTTGTGTATAAGTGCGTGTGTGCGTGCGTGTATATGTGTGTGTGTGTGTGTGTGTGTGTGTGTAGTGTGCATCAGGTGGTGGCATGCAGCAGAGGGGAGGTGAGTGCAGCTACGGTGTCTGTGACAGATGAAGTTGAAGAGTGGAAAGAGAGGAACATGTTTGCCTGGGGAGCTGCTAAACTTGGTTCAGTGGGACCAAAGGGAGCGTGTAGCTGTATTGACAGGGGATACTATGACATTTACATACCTGCTTAATTCGACATATAAGCTGCAGGAGTTCAGATGCTTTCATCAGAAAATGTATGCAATGTCAAATTGTTGCCTCTGTTTTTTGGTATGGGGGACGGGACTTTAACGTTTATGTCAATTAATTAATTGTACCAAAAACTTTCATCGCAATTAATCATTGTTTTTGTAACTTAGAAGGTTCTGGCTGGACCCTTTGTATTTCTCCATTCCTGGAACAACTATACAACTTGTGGCCAAGAGAAATCCACAAACAACATCAATGGATGACAAAGACACATCTCTTTTCTCACTGGAGGAACATTTTTGCTTCAAATATTGATGTGATAAGATGCTGGAAATGCTGTTATTGTGTGCACTCTGTGCAAAAAGAAGACTGCCTGTCTATATTAAAGCCTGAAACTCCTGCTCAATGTAAGTTACAGCATGGTTTTTCCTTGGTTACAATACTGTTTCGGTCACTGACAACAAAATGCTGTGCTTTACTTTAATTCGACACAAAGACGGCTGAAGCAGTCCTCATCTGACCAGGAGCTAAGGGAGTGAAGCAAATCGCACGGAGGAAGTGTAAAGTTGTCCTAAACCAATCAGAGGCAGATGTTCACACACAAGCAGCGAATAGCAGTGAGTGCACGAAAAATAAAGGCAGAGAGAGACAAGTACCCCCCTGCTGCCGACTGCAGAATGGGCCAGAGAGAGTCCAGGTAAGGTAACGTTTGTAACTCTAAAGAACAGAGGGAAATTGTTCACCAAACACAAAATCAACCCTCTTTCTGTTAGCATAAGAGACTAAGCCTGACCTTTAGAAAATGCATTGCTTTTTGTGTTTCAAGGTGACAGGTTGAGCTGATTTGCAAATCTCTGAATAGGAAAGCACAACAATTACACTCAGAATGGACAAGAACAATGCCTATGCTTATAGCAACAAGATGTGTCCTGAGCTATGACTCAGCTAAAATAATCCATTTAGGCATCTCGCATATATACATATATATATATATATATATATAGATATATATAGATATATACATATATATTTTTAAATCTGTTTTTGTATAGATCTGCGTGCAAAATATTCGAGATACAAAAGTTCAGTTTAAACCAGCAGAAGAAGACTTTCCCTCCAACTTCAGTAATGATACAAAGAGCTAAAAATATGTTTCACATTTTTCCACTCTTATTTGCCTCACAGCTCATCTGCCAGCCTTTTGTCTTGGCTGTTGCACACACAAACACTGCATCATCTGCCTGGAACCATGTTCTGGTCGACGCCCACCGCCTCGCCAGCACCTTGTTCTCAATCACTAACAAGAGGCACTTCACCCACAGTGCAACTGTGCATTGCTCATTCATCCTAATGAAGCAGGATACAAACTCCTGCACAAAATGAGCAGGGGGAAAAAAGAGAAAAAGAAAACATACTGTGTGGACCATTTTGAATCATTGTCTCCTTGACCTACCTCACCCTGCATTAGCCAAATCCTGATTCCACAAATAATAAAGCACAGTGTAAACAAAGCTTTGTCACAGAGTTCGAGGTGTTTTTTTTTTAGAATGCAAGTGAATTTTGGATTAGTAATGAAAGAAAAGAGGTCAGAAAAGTCACATTCTAACACCCAGACCTCCTCATGAACACCAGTCTGCCTTGCAAATGTATCAACTTCCTTTTTTCATGATTAAGACATTTTATAACCAGAAATTTAAATGTATTTTAGTTGAGAAGTGGATATAATAAGGTAGCAAGAATTATACATGGCTTTCAGTTTCCTTTTTGTTGTTGTTTTTTTCTGAGAGATCAAAAAAGTGTTTGGCTCTAATTCCGAAGGTGCATTGAGAGGGACCACAATCTGGTATGTGAAGACTCTAGCAACATTATAAGTACTAAGAAACAACTTTCTTTGCAGACCAATGCGTCATTGATGTCGCAGATGCAGCTGAAGGTTTTGTCTCTTACAGCTCCTAATAAATAAATAAGAAGGTGTCAATGATACTTCCAACAGCTGCATATACTTTATTCTCAGTGCATCGACACACCGCATCATACAAAGTTTCTGAAGACTTTTTCCGACAATGTACAAGTCCCCCCCCCCCAAAAAAGTGCCTAAATCACAGCATTACTTCTGAGAGAGATCCACCTTGTTACAGTGACCAGCGCCTGACGACTTACTGGTGCAATAATTTCACTTCGTGCCATTTCTCTGACCAGAAGATGCTGTTTTTGTGTCTGGGCTTTTCTTGATTTGTCCTGCTTTCCATCAGAAAAAGAGCCAGCAGCTGTTGCAGCCGCAGCTGCCGCAGTAGCAGCAGATGATGAAGAAGAGTCAGATCACACGGACAAAGTCGTTCTCTGATCGCTGACCCTGTGCTGAACACGCCTCTTAAAAGCCACCTCAAGACACTGAAGATGCAATCAAACATGACCCTCGGATTAAAAAAGTGCAACGGCCTTCGGATGAGTCATGGCTTCATTCAGTGAATTCCCATTCATCGTACTGCTGCCTCCCATGATCCTTGTGGACAAGGTCTGTGCGTGCATACGTCTGCATATGCTTACGTTCCCTCGTCTGTGGCTGTGGGCAACGTGTCAGAAGAATTTAACATGAGGGATGAGCAAGGGGGATGCAAACATATTTGCAAAATATGAAAATTGGAGGACAACTAATGACTACGTGCTTTTAAGGACAGGAAATAATGACTAGACGTGTGCTCCTACTCTCCCCTGTCATTAATATTCACTTTTTGAATAGTCACCTGCCACCGTATTCTCAGGCTGCAGCCTTTTCATGTCCCCTGTGCACAAAATAGTTAAATAGAGAAGCTGATGAGGTGGAATGTCAAAGAAGATTGCGCACGACAGGCCTCGAGTGGAGGAAAGAGAAATCATCAATTTATGTGCTTTTCTTCCCTTCTTTCTTTTCTTTTTTTCCTCCCCCCTCTGAACAGCATAACCTGATGTGACAATCGGATCTGAAACCGCTTCACATCCTCCAGGTGAGAGGAGGCATGAACGTGCGCGAGAAGACGGGTTAAAGGAGAATCTATGTTCAAGTCAGCGTGTCTGTCAGGTTTGTGTTTCAGTGTCATTTGAGCGCATGTGGAATGATGAGTTGCTTGGATTCATCTCCCGAGCAGAAGATAAAAGGAATGAGGAGATATGGTGGCTTGCAGCAGAGCAATGAACAGTAGAAAGATTGGAGCGTGACAGGTAGCATGAAATACATCGGGCACAACATCTTAAAATTGTCTTCAGAAAAAAAAAAAAAGAAGGCTGCTCTTAGCTTTGTGTTTGTGGTGTTGTATGAGTGTTTCAGGAGAACATTGCTCTGAGTCGTCAGCGTGAGCCACAATTGATCAGAATCAGTTTTATTTGCCAAGTTTGTGCACACAAGAAATTTGACTGCGGTTTGGACTCAATTAAACTGTTTAACACATAAATATATGAAAAGGGGGAAAAACAAATATTTGGGATGGATGGATGGATGGATGGATGGATGGATGGATGGATGGATGGATGGATGGATGGATGGATGGATGGATGGATGGATGGACAAAGACATTTCTTTACATTAAGTAAGGACATATTTCTTATCTGTCTACTTTTTGACACTTATTGTATTTTTGCCTCACCCTTGTATCTGCTAGTGAATCGAAAAACAAACCATGGTTTAAACAGCAAGTTATTGTGTTGTCATAAAAAAAATAGATATCAAGATAAATGAATGTTGTCATTTTAGCAGTCGGTCATTGACCGGCATCGTCTTTGTTGAAGAAATCCATACAGCTTACCCCGTGAAGACCAGTAGCATCTTTGTCTTCAAATACTGCAGTCATCAATAGCTTAATCCATCTTCCAACAAATTTGACACAATTTGTTGGATATAGTGTGGCCATTAGACTAGATGGTAACCAAACCCTGGTTTGGACTTTTTTCTGGCTAGCCGCTTAACGGTCTGGAGAGACGCTGAAATGTCTGCTAACGGAAAAATGGTGACTGAAAGCACACATCTTAGTATTTCATTACGGAAAACTGTATTGACAGATCACTGCAGTGAGATAAGAATATATTTCTTCATATCTAATTATATTCAGCAGCATGAAATGCATAAGTCAGTAAGAACATGCAGCTTTATCACTTGGCCTGTTTCAATGCACCTCCACCTTTGCTGGAGGGTTATAAACGTGGAACCGTGTGCAACATGATTTCACTCCTTGCGTGGTTTTTCAACTTTCTCAACCCGAGGGCAAAAAGTCGCAAAGTACTTTTCCTTCATCTTATCAGCCGCTACAATAAAGCCTTGAAGGGGGCACCCATATCAGATCCCTCATGCTTGTCATCATCAAGCCTCTCATCAAGCTTTTGCACTCCAGACTGCCGCCTTTCCCACTTGCCTCATAACAGCATTTTGTTTGCCTGACGGGGAACACAAAGAGGAACATATTGAAAGGAGGGGAGAGACACATCTCCTGGCGTATAATCCGACAGAGGAGACAACAGTCATTCATCTGTGTACCGGTACTGGCAGGGTTGACTTTTCTAACTGAAGAAGGGAGAAATAATTGCGAAGCTCCCGTAAAAACTGATGAATGCAGTCGCGACTGTACCGCCGAAAGCACATCCCAACTCCCCCCTTCTCTGAGGAGCAGTGGAAGATGAAAAGGGAGAATTTGCACAAAGGGGCATTTATGTAACAACACAAGTGTGCAGGTACGTATCAAATAAAGCCGTGCTCCACTTAGCAAGGCGCCGAAGCCGGGGTAGGAGGAATCAGTAGACACCTGCAATTTTGGCCTCTTGAGAGACGGAGGCAGCGAGCAAACAAACACGCGAGGGTTTTCAGTCGTGTGTCTCCACAGACTCAAACACCTTTTCAGCATTTGGAGAGTACCAAATGTATTTACCCAGTTTGTCGTCAGGGAGAATTTACAAGAAGATCACAAGAGCTGGGAGAACTTAAAGTATTCATATTCGACATTTTGTCAGGGTTTAACAACAAACTTCTTTTCTTGGCATTTTACTGAACAACGTAAAGTAGTGAGTGAATGTGAAGAAGAATATATTGTTTGTAAAGAATAATTGAAAATAGAAAAATGAGGCCTGCATTTATATTTAAAATGTTGTTGCTGCTGTTGCAGATCCTGTGAGCTTTTCATCTAAACACTGAAATGTTTTCACATCATTTTTTGTAAAATAGCTCAAGCTTAGTCAGATTGGATGATTAGACTTTAAAGGCAATCCCCATAATCACTGGATTAAGGGAATATTTGGACTTTGACTGGACCATAAAACTCAATGATATGGTTAGTATTAAACCATTCTAGTGAAGGTCTGGCAGCATAAGCCTCTCAGATGTTTCTCTCTTCTGGGTTGTCTCACCATGGCGATGGTGTGTGTAGGGTGCAAATAACTTTGTCTGTCTCAAATATATGTTTTTTGGAAATATTTTTGCACCAATCTCAGATGATAAATTGAGCCATGTTCACACATGCACGCCTACAAGTCATGCCAAACCAAAAGAAACCATTTGTAGTTTTTCATTTCATTTTAAAACAAACCATTTTCTGTTATTATGCTGTCCGCTTCTCTCATCTTAGTTTTCCCAACCTTTGTTCTCCTTTTCTCCACTTCCCATTTCTTGTCTCATAGTCCGCCCCACCCGATCACTCCCACTGCCCCTCAAACTTCTGGCATCGCTTCATTCCCCTCACTTGCAACCTTATCCCGTGCTCGGCAGGCTGGGTGTGGTGCAGAATCCGAAGTAATCTTGCCCGCTTGCTTCCATCAATCCTCTTTTTCACCCGGGTTTTGAACACCTCAATCAAACCTCCCCTCAAGGTCACCTTTGTAGCAAGCTTGGCAGAAGAAGGTTCCCCCTCCCTTTCCCCTCACCCATGTGCCGTGTGTGCTTTGAACTTGAGACGTCACACAGGAAAGATAAGGAAGCAAGGAATTAGGGAGAAGAAAGGAGGATGAGGCAGCGAGAGCGGAGATGTATCCTTTGTGCTGAATGTTAAGGTTTGGATTTAGACGGAGATTTTAGTAAGTTGAGTAGTCATTTAGATTCAATGGAGACACATTTCTTGTTAGAATTGGATAATTGTTTGAAATGGTATTGTTGCCAGCGTCTAATTCAAACTTCTGTGCTCCGCCTGTGTTTAAAACTCACATATTCCCATCATTCTGGCATTTTAAGCTACTCTAGTTAAAAAGGCTGTCATTGCAGGACTATGCTGTATTGGAATCAGGCTTTTCTGCTACGCAGCAGCCTTAAAATAAGTTAAACTCTGTTTCTTTTTTTAGTATAACCTCATCTGCTCACTTACAAACTTAAATAATTATTTTATAGCAACTTTCAAAGGCGTTCCTAATATTTAAAGCAATTAATCACACTTTTTCAATTTGTTTGCCATGAAATTACCATCATTAAATGTTCTATTCTTTTTTTTTTTTTTAAGACTGAATCTTTCAAAATCAGTTTATGGTACTGCAGAAAAGACTGTAGTTTTTGCATGGCTTGCCATTAGTGGCAAACTATTTCTCTCTCTTTTTTTATTGTTTGTGTTTACCCTTCACACACTGGTGCCTTGGATAAACAGCCATATTCATTAAAATAAATGTTATAAAAAAATCTGCTTGTATATATGTCACACATCCTTACCAGACATTCTGTAAATACGGGGGCCACTTTGTGCATGCTTGCCAGATGTTAATTTTTCTTTCCATGTGACGTCTCCAGCTCTTTCATGTATTTACAGAATATAGTTAACATTAATCAAAGTAAAAATTGACTTACTTATGCTTACGGTGCGGCATGTTGGTGATTAGGAAGGCTGTCAAGGTCGCATATGCTGTAGGTGGTTTTAATAGAATATGTAAGAAGTAAAAGAAAGAGAAATGCATAGAAGATTTAAATAAATATAAAGCTATGTATATGCTGCTCCTTATCAACAAGGTGATATATAGGGCAAAAATTGAATGGCTGCAAGAAATTGTCATGACAATAGTACAATACGTACAAATGTTGTGAATTGGAAAATGTAATTATTTAAGTGTCCTTGATGGGACTTGCAATGCAGTTAATGTTTTGTGAGGTAAAAAGCATTATTCTAGTTTGAAGAATGACAATTTAAATATTCTATTTAAGCTCCAAATGGTTGGAAATAATCTTTCATACTTTTTCTCCTTGTGTGGAAACCAATGCAAGTTCTCGATGTGGGTCTATGATCCTCCACTCACACTCGCTTCACCTGCCTACAGATTTCCTTTGCAAACTAGCAACTTGATCTGAATCATTTTGGGTCATGTTGGTGCTAAATCGCCCAGGTGAATTTCACATGAGCCGTGCTGCAGCTTGGTATGGTGAGGTTTGAGAGCATCACCATAGCAAACTTCATGAAGTCTAAAATTGTCTTCACAGTCTGTTGGGTGTTTCTCGCTATATAAACTCCTCCAAATTTAATGGTACCTGAACAGAGATGCATGAAAAGCTTAAACTGAATAAATGGCAAATGGTAGTAGAGTAATTTTTCTTTTTAAATCTAACCATTAGAAAAGTACAAATGATTTTGTTTTAAAAAATAATTAACAAAAACCTCTAACAATTCTAATAAACATACTTAACCTTAAAAAATGAGACTGTCATTAAACTTTTATTTAGTAATCCATGACATCCTGTTTCCCTGGGGTATGGATATTATGTGGCACAAAGGCCCATCACTCTTACTCACTGTTCAAAATGAGGAAAAAACAAACAAACATAGGAACATGCATTTTAAGTGAGGCACATGTGTGCTAATCTTTATTTTACTGTACATTTGCTCATGGTTAGGGAAATCTTTACCTTTTAAAACAAAAGCAGCTTTGACAAACATGGCTGGACGAGGACTAAAGTTTATCTGAACTCTATAAATGTGTAGCGGATGGTAAAGAAATTAAAGAAAACATGCAAGGTTCACTTATGGAAACTGCTAAGATGCTTAAAAAAACCCCAAAACAACAACAACAACAAAAAACCTCCATTTGTTTTAGATCTTTTTATATGTCTTTACTAGGGCTTAAAAAAACAATTATACTAGATTAAAGGATGCTTGTGATCCATATCCTTAATTTATCTGGCTCTTCAAACGTCCGTGGTTCATACTTTATAACTCACACTCAAACAGCAGAAATGCAACTGTACTTTGCTTCATAGTATATACATTTCTAACAATTTTTTTTCTTCCACTCAACTTTCCATTGATGTGCTTGAATACACCATTGTGAACCTATGGTTCCCCCTGCTGCTGCTCTCAGCCACATCCTCTACTCTGGTTCCACCCAAGTCCACTAACCAAGTACACATTAAAGGACATTACAGATGTGCCTAAAGCACAAAAGCATCCATCTTAATATGCCTGTGCTTTCTCTTTAGTTTGTAAGAAGAGTACAATTAGGCTAAAGATTTATCATATTTCTCAACCACAACAGAATCCCTGCCTTTCTGATGAAAATCAACCAAAGTGATACAAAATACTGTTGTGCTGATGTTTGCTCTTACAAGCGATCCTTACAATATGAACCATATTATCTTTTACTCATATACGGACCAAAAATATCCATAAAGTGCTCGGTTTCAGGTCTCCCTGTTGTTTGAATTTGATTGCATTTGTATCTCTAAATCACTGTAACCATTTATTTCAACCCTTTCCTTCCGCTGTATATAGATCACATGTAGCAGGACATCGCAGCAATAAATTAAATGAAAAACCCTGCCAAGACCCCCTGCCCGCCCTGTCTAATTACATGCGTGGAGGAACTGTTGCCGTAAGCCACAATCCCCATGTGGTTGTTGCCCACTCCTCATCTCCTGTTGTGCACGATTTTCCTGTCTCTCATCTACAAGGCCTACTTCCCTCCAAATGTAGCCTCTGGCTCTCTACCCATCTACCGCTATGATTCAATTAATTAGCGAGAGGCCCGTCCAGCGGTTTAACGTATAATAATACGTTAGCCCCGACGCTGCGAATGTCTTAAATTGGTCTAATCCCAGCAGGCCACTCGAATAACCCCTCAATTCTCTCAAAACTGAAGGAGGGGGGTGGAGAGGAAAAGAGGTCACGTGATTAGAGAGCGTTGGACTGTGTGAAGGGGAGTAAAGATGATGCCGAATGCAAGACAGCTGGGAGAACAGGGTACGTTAGAATCAATGAAAGCAATCCCCATTGAAAACTCAATTATTTGTGTGCTTTATGAGTGACAAAAACAGCAAGGTCACTCAGAGGTCAGTTATTCAAGCAGTCTTTTTGTACCATGAAATGGGAAAAAAACGCTCACGTGAATTATTAAAAGTAGTCCAACATGCCAGATATGAAGGCAACTGCAAGCTAAGCAATTTGAAATATGCTGTTTTCTGATAGAAAAAACAATAAAACAAGTATTATGAATAAGTAAACGTTGGGCATGAATAGCGCCTTTTAAAGCCGACATGTCACTTGAAGCTTTTCTACAAAGTTAAATACAGTTGAATTGGATTTATGGGATATTTCAACACAAAGTAATGCATAATTGCTAAATGGAACAAAACTTATAAATGGTTTAAAAATGCATTAATGCAAAGTCTGAAAAGTCTTATAGTAAATGTTTAAATGTAAAATCCCTTAAGAAACTCAATGCAACCAACTACTTTTGTAAGCAACCACTTCATGTAGTAGCTAAATCTCGTTGAAAACTAAAGTCAACCAAAACTTGATGGTTTGAACTTATTGAGCTTCGGGTGTAAGAAAAAAAACAAAAAAAGAGGGGAGACATTTTATTTTGTAAAACTATGTGCAGCAAGAGAACCATGGACAAAATGACAAAATGTTTAACGTCAGGCATTTATTCAGGCACCATACCTTCAAAAATAAATGGACGTAAGGAGCAGCATTGTTCAAACATTTGTGCAAACTGTATGAAGTCGCTGGGGAAAAATGGAGTGATAAGGGGAAGGATATTTTTACTGATATCACAGCATGTCTCAGGAGAGTTGCTGGGCTAGACAACAACATGCATGCGCGCTCTGAGTTAACACATAACATTTACAGGGACTGTGAGACAAGAGAGGCTGAGTCAATGATGCTGAAAGACCTGTGGAAAGTTGGGTTTGTTGAGGAATCAATTTATAACATTAACATACATATTCTAAAAGCATTTCATTTTTAACCTCACAGCGATGCATTCATGTAGCAGTTTCACTTAGTATTGATTATGATTCAAGAAATCTGTTGTTCTGGTTTAGGAAAGTTCTGAAGCGTAAACAGATGAAAACCTGTCAGAAAAATGGTTGCACAATCTACGTTTTAAAAGCAGTCATTCAGCATTGATGGATGCTGAATGACTGCTATTATTGCATTCTTCACAAGGTTCATATTCAGTCATAGGTCTAATTGGCAGTCGCAGCATACTGAATGATAATCATTATATTTAGGATTTTTTTCTCATTCATCACATTAAAAGCAACAATAACTGCAATGTATTCATTGATTCCTTATGTCATGCATTAAAAGAAACTAAAGAAAAATTGTAACGTGAAAGTAAATGATATATTGCTTTAGATTTTTAGTTTCATTTTCAAGAAATATACATGTGAAAAAATTTGTATTCAGCGTTTTTGCTCTGACAACCTCGACAGAACTCTTATGTGAAGGCATCCAGTTTATCTTAGGGAACATTAGTGAACAAAAACAAAAATATCATGTACATGTAACCCAAGTTGTTTTCAAATCATTGTATAAATTTTTTCCCACTCAATGTATCATTGTTTGACAAGAATGGTCAAACAAACTCTTGACTGGTGAATAGGGAGAGGATGGTTTCTATGAAAGAAAACAATTTCAAAGTTAGAACCCACATTTTTAATCATGTGGGTGGAGGGAGGGTTACCAAAGGAATGAAAAGAATGTTTTGATGCATTAATAAAGAATGAAATGAAAACCTTAGCTTTCCATGGAATTACTCCCTTGACGATTTGTATCATTGGGCTGTAGAGGTCACTGATCATGATGTTCCGGTTTTCTTTTTTGTCCCTCCACAGCATCACAAGCCTTGGTCTCTTGACTTTCAAGTATCCGCAAATTGCCTGACCTGTCATTTTCCTTCGTCTCACACAGCTATGTCAAATTGCTCAAGCCATCCATCATGTTGCCAAATGAAATCATTTGTCTAATGAATGGCCAGGCTGATAAATTGATCACTCAGCAGGAGCTCAAGGTGAATTTTGCATATCTATTCTGGATTCAAGGAAGTGATTAAGTATATATATTTACATGACCACAAGGAATAAATTTATAGCTGCATGTAACCTCCTGAGGATACTTCATGAACATGGCATCATTTCAGAGAAAACTTTGTTGTAATTTTAAGTATTTCTCCATACCTGAAAAATATTTATAATACCATTTCTCAACAACAGATATTTCTCCAGATAATTACATGCAACACCAGCTGGTGAGGCTGAGGAAAAGAAAAAAAGCATTCCTGTAATGAATGCCATCATTTTTCCATCCAGATGAACTGGACACAAATACTGGTAAATTGCACCCCACGCAGCAAATTTATCGGCTCTGTTCCTAACCTCTCAAGAGGAAACTGTAAGAGGTCTCCGAGCTGGTTGATTACCTTCTCTCCTACAACCCCCACCAGCCCCCAAAAAGGCAGAGATCCCCATTTCCAACATTGGAACTGGTGAATGAGCGGGGCGGATCGATGCCCAGTTGGCGGAAGCTAATTTTCCACTCGAGGCACACTATCTGCAAAAATAATAATCTACAGTTTTCTGTGTGAGAATGATGATCACCCATCATCCTGCAGGGAGTTGGGTAATGGCACAGCTCTGAAGAGGCCTTCCTGCCACAATGGTGCTTTTCCACAACTGGCTTGATAGCCAAAAGGTCTGTGCCTGTCGCCGTGCGTGCAGGCGAAGCTGAGACTGCATCATCTGCCACGGATCAGCCTGGAGAGTCGATTTGTTTTAGTACTGCCAAACTATTTCTCATCTGTGTTAGAGGGGAAATTTTCCACGTACATCAAAAACTGAACCAGTTTCTTCTTTGCATGCTACCTTTACCAAATAACCAGTGAAAGATGATAAAATATAAAGCACCTAATCTAGATCAGAATGACTTAATTACCGCTGTCAATCAAGTTCATGTAAGTGCTGTTTACACAATTGTCCACAACCTTCCAAACAATCAATAAAAAAAAAAAAAAACTGAAAATAACTGACTGTGATGTTTGCCGTGTTTTTCTCAGTGCTAACACGGACAATAATATGATGTTTATGCTCTCGCTAAGTCAATATGAACTTCTACACTGCAGCGTAGGAAAAATGAGATACGCAGGCATATAATGTCGTATAATATCCCACATATAATTCTTCCTCTTTTCATAGTAAGTCCATTACTGTATCCATTTTACCTAAAATGAATGTGTGGAGCTGATTTAATGTGGAGCAACTGAGTGAGACAAAGAGTGCAGGTTTTTCCACTCACTCTGTTTTTGACTTGATATGAGCCCATAAGTGAATTTACAGCAAGAAAAGCTTGCAAACACAGTCATTTACTATGATTATCCAAGAGTGGTTTTTAACTACACAGCATCAGGGTAGTTCTTCATCGTCAGACTTTGTTAAAATCAAATTGATTTTGTCTTCAGTCTTTACCAGGTAGCAGCGTGAAGCTCCTGCCTGCCTGTTAAACAATTTAAAAACCGGGTTAAAAGGTCATCCCTCTTAAAACCTTTAGGTCTGCCCCTTCAAACACCCTACGATTCTTCAACACATGGAAGTGTGGAAAAGTGCCTAATAATGTCCAGAAAGCATTCATCATGCAGAGTATGCATGACTGGTCGCATATAATTTTTTATTTTTTATTTTTTTCAAAGAGGAGGTAAATGCTAAAACTGGTTGAACGTCACAAAAAAGAGGTCAAAGCAGAGAGAAAGATGCTGCTTAGAGGCTTGAAGGGAAAAACAATTTACACGGGACAAGCATTTTGGAGCCCATGTCTGCACCACCCCCCCGTCTCTCTCTGCAAGAGTCTTAAGTGCATAGACACACACACACTCTGATATATAAACACTGAGGAGGAATCTACATGGACCTGAAGAGCTGTGAAATCATAATGTTTCTAAGCTGAAGTGGGATTGCAGTAGGGGGTGCTAGTGAGGTTGCGAGGCATAATAGAACCCCTCTGTGCAAGGCCCGGGGGATGTGTGCACTCCAAACGCTCACACACAGAGTTAAAACCTTTTGCCTCCCTCCACCCCGCTTTCTCTATCTGTCTCTATTTCTCTGCATCTCTCTCACACATGCAAATGCATCAGTGACAAACAAACGACTTGCGTTTGCTAATCTGCCGTGTTTGTCCATGCAATAAGATTTGTAAGAGATTAATTCCCTGCTGTCGAAAACATGAAACACGACTCCGTGTTCTGAAAGCACAGGAAGTTACTGTAATATATGGTCTCTGTAGGACAGATAAAGGACTGCTGACTCTCCAGCGTTGACTCTGTCGTGACTCACTGCCTGAGAAATGTTTCGCCACATAACCTTGTCATGTTTGTTTGGCTTGCCTTCACAAAAGAAAATATCTCCCCAAAAATACATCTACACATTGTCATTGTAATAGGATAATTACTTTTTGTTGCCTGTGTTTCTACTGAAAGACTTACTGACATTTCTATCCTTTTATTTTTTTTTCAGACTCTCTCACTTTAAAGAGTTCACTGTCATAGTTTCCAAGGTCATCGTTGGAATAATCCTCCACCAAGAGCCGTATAACACATACACATACTACATATTCATCATAATAATTGTACGAATCGCTGCTACGCGATTCAGATAAGGTCCTAGGATCTACATCACTTTTAGAGTGAAAATTACATTATCATATTCCAGCAAACACACACGTGCAGATGCAGCCGTGTTGCCTGACGGTATTATGGCTGTGCAAATGAGCTCCCAGGTTTCAAACTGTAAAATGCACATGTGTTAAGTATCTTGCAGTGCCTTTGGTGTGCCTGTTGACTTTTATCACCAGCCGCTCGCCATCATTAAGAGCAGAAGCCGAGTCAAATATCACAGAGCAGCAGAATGAAGATGAAACATCAGAAGCACAAAATGATGGTAATGAGATGGATGGTGTTTCATGGAAATATATATTCTTTTAAAAGTCTGTTCTCTTTCACATTACCTTCAGAGGTCAGATTTAAATAGGTAATTAAAATCATATACGGTGCCTAGCAAAACTGTTCACACAGTACTCCATAAAGTTTTTTCTTTTCTTTTTTCTTTATGCTTTTTACATTTTTACAACCAAAATTTTGATTTTGAATTTATGACACACCAACACAAAATATCACATAAATCAGAGAGTAAGGAAGAGAATACATGTTTTTTAATATAATTCTTTACAAGTAAAAGAAAGTTATCTGAAAAGTTTTCTGAAAATCCAACACAAGCATCTACTTTCAGAAGGTAGCTGTTTACTGAACAGTGTGTAATTTATTCTCAGTATAACCACATCTGGTCTGGGGTAAAGGTAATCCTATCAAAGATAGGAAAAAATTATATACGGTGCCTTGCAAATTTCCTTAAATATATCATTCTTAAGTTGAGTAATCCCCATTTTGTTTCAGCAAAACCCAAATATAACAGTTACATTTTTTGTTACACCCTACTAACAAGTACACTTACCCAAGAAAGACTTGCCAACAAGTCCCAGGGTCTAATTAAATTATTTCCAAATTTGCACACTACAATAGAAAGGAGTAATTAATTTTTTTTCCGTAAGTGTGATTCATTACCAAAGGCAACATCAAGTTTATTAAACATGACACAAATCAGTTTGATTAATTTCTATGTTTTGATTAAAGTTGGGAAAATTAAACCTTATGCACTCTTAATTATGCTAAAAGGAGATTTTTTTTCTAATATTATTTTGTAAAAAATATGAGAAAACTGTTCTTTTTTCCCTCCAGGGAATTTTGTGGGCTCTTATACAAAAGTAGGAAAGGGGGGTAAAGAGAGGGAGGAAGACATGCTGCAAATATCGTTGGGCCCAAAACGTGGGTCATGCTATCCCCTATGCCACCACAGCAGGCCCCGAGAAAACTGTGTTCCAACATTTATTAGTTCAAATTCCACCTTACCTTTCAAACGGATAGTGTGAAAGGTGAACAGAAGTCACTTCTTAAATTACTATATGGTAACTTTGCACATCCACAAGCCATTGACGCAAAACAGGAGTTCTGCTGATGCTTTGAAACCAGTTGCTTCATTTTATTTATACTTTCTGAGATCTTCCTTTTGAAACTCAGCAGATATTGCTCTTCTTCTTTTGAATCAATCAGCCAATCAATTCATTCATTGATTGACCTCTTCTGTCCTTATTGAAGAATCTGTAGTAAACAGTATTCAAATTCTTTTTCTTTTTTGGATGATAGTCACTATTTAAGTTGCTGATGCTTTTACAGTCATTTTTCAATTTCGTTCTCTCAGTATGCTTTCATTACACATCTGAGAAATTTTGCTCTGGAAATAAAAACATTAGATTTCCCTTTAAGATTGGTTCATTCTGCCTCTGAGAGACTGATTGGTTGAGCAAATCTTAATGGATCACTTCATGTTCATTTCAGTGAGCCTTGCACTCTTTACTGATAAATAGGTTCCTAATTTATGAAAACAAACAACAAACCAGAAGCAAGGTCTTAAAAGCACATTTTCATCAAGCCACAGCAGGTTATAAATAGACCTTTCCAAGGTTTTGTCATTATTAATATTTTTTATTTATTTTTTTGGCCAAAAAACTAAAATTACAGGTTGAACATGAATTATGGAGTAAAAAATAATAACATAGCCCTCTTTTTTTGTCTAGCCAGGGTCTAAATTGAATGGAAATATACTAGAGACAGCTAGTTAATCAAGCAATTCAAGTGATAAATTATAGTAATAATGTGGAAAATAAACAACAGCACAGAACACTGACTTCACAGGTAGTAAATAAGAATATGTAAATGAAATCCAATAGATTTAGAGCAAACAAGACATTTATTTATTTAAATGGTCTTAAAATCAGTTTTACAAGTTAAAGAAACACGTTACCAGATTTAAAAGATGAAATATAACCATTCATACAATTTGTGAATTTTAACTATATGTACAGGCTTGTAGCTCACAACGGTCCCACTAAAATGCGAAAAATGCAAGCACTCTGCTGTCAAAAACACAGCCAAAAGTTGCATAGCGCAATGCAATGACAGAAAGAGTATTGAATTTTATTCATAAAGTGAACAAGTGTGATGATTTAACCAGGAGCGGGGGAAAAGTCAGGAATGCAGCAGTGTGGTAATCCAACACACCATTTCTCTATGCTGAGATTTAAAAACAGCTTTACTGAACCCAGTCTGCCTGTAATTTGCAATAATAGATGCAATCTCTACTCCTCCTCTGACCAGCATTGTTATTCTGACACACATGAGGGAACTTCCTCCTATTTTTCTAAACAACTGCATCACTTTGAAAAAGCATGCTTGTAGTGGTTGCACAAGTCACATAGTTTTTCCTTTTAATCAGTCTGTTTTTTTTCTGAAGGGCTTCAGAGAATGAACTGTCAAAACATTATTCAAAGGACAGCGTCAGTCTCTCTAATCAATCTCCATAAGTACATTTGCAGGTTAATTTTGCCACACCATGTTGTCTTGACTTTAAAAGTGACTCATACAAAATAGTAGGAACAGAAGGTAAAACTGCCAGTTCTCTCCTTCTTTTGTCTCAGAAAGTGTGATAAAATGATTTTGAGACAACAGATTATTGGTAAAAGAAAATACATCTTTCAAACAATGTTCTCCTAAATAAAATTTGAAATATCCTTAAGCAATCAGTATTACCCCTGGAATAAACTGTTGTGTCCTTTTAGCAATGCGGTTTTTCCGTTTCTTAAATTTAACTTTTCTTAAATTTAACTTTCTTAAATTTAGTTTCATGATCTCAGAAAAAGATATCTTTTTCCAACAGAGAGATTATTGTTATTGAGCGCAACTTTTTAACAAAAGTGCTCCCTTAATTCCTTTGTTACCACTAAGTAAAAAAAAGAAGAATTAAGAGAGTAAAGGCCAGGCATCCAGTAAAGGATTTTCTTTTGGGTCAAGGAAATGGTGTAATGTAGGACAATGCTTACTAATTTCAGTGGATGGATTTTAAAAATCTTTTCTTCCATGACAAATGACAGTATGAAAGCTCCTTAAATGCTTTGAAAACCAATGACAAGACAGATGGCAATTTATCTATTGAACAGAGTCATTATTTTTCAACTTTTCTGGCTTTAAATACACCCTTTAATAATTACTCTCTCCTTTTCAATTTCAGTCAAGCCTTTATTGTTTTTGAACTCAGTTACAGAACTTTTGCTCAAAGCATTGTACTGGAGGTCAAAAAACATCCCTGCATGCGAATGGGCTTTCCTTCACAGTGAAATTGTGTGTCCAATCAGGGAAACTGCTCAGCCTTGCATCTAACATGAAGCTGTCCACTGGCACAGCTGCATGGCCCAGTTGGGTGCAGCAGGATGTACAGGTGGAGGTCATTTCTACTGCAGAGAAATCACTTAAATACACATAGTGTGAAAGCATCAGTTTGAAGTCTTGGACTGTACAGTATAATATGTTGATCAACATGTGACTGCTCTGTCTTTGCCGTATTTAACACATTTAGATTGTATCCAGGTTTTCAAACAATGCAGTAAAGCTCAGTTTGCAATTTAAATAGATCAGAGAAAGTAGATGTGGATTGTGGATAAATAAATATGCCAGATTTGAGTCACTAAAAGGAACTTTCTCCTTAGGGTGCTGGGGTTAGAGAGCTTAGAGATTTTAAGGAGGTCCAGAAACCAACGGGAAGTAGGGCTTCTACTCTTCCACATCGAAAGGAGTCAGATAAGGCTGTTAAACCATCTCTTCAGTATGTCTACTGGAAGTCTTTCTTTGGAGTGTTTCTGGTCATGTTTCCCTGGAATAAAATCTTAGAGCAGGAACAGAATTTCTTGTAAGTCCTCTATGCACCATATATCCTTGGAAAGCCTTGGAATCAGCTGAGAAAAGATAATTGGGAAAGAGTTGTGAGTTTCTAACTCCAACCTGTTGCCTGTGCATAAACTCCCATCTTTCATATGAAACATAAAAACATAAAAATAAAGCTGACAAAATTGCCAAAGGAAGGCAAGCAGTCAAGGTTTTTGTGCACTTTCTGTTGGCTTTGTATCTTTAAACAACTGAACAGTTCAGTGTCTTCCAGTGTTCCCAGTGGAAATCAAGATAAAACCTGTCAGGGAATTTTACACTCAACATTCTGATCATTGTTACAAAGTTGAATAGCAAAGCCAATAAAGAAGCATGTGTTAACTTATGATATCAGAGTTTGTAAAGTGCTTTGTGGTTTTACTCTGGTTCGCTTGTTAAAATGTGCTTGGTGATCTGAAGCATTTAGCTTTGACAAAAACAGACAGAATCTGTAAGCAGCCATTACTACCACCATTCCTGATGTGGTGGTAGTAACATCAGCACGTCCATAGATGTTCATAAATATCTGGCTTGCTACAAAGGTTTAACTTGATAAGACAATAAGGAATAACTCAGGACAAATGCAGTAGAAAAAAATGTAGTTGTGCTGCATTGCAAAATGACTCAACTGGGATTTATTTCTTCATATAGATACAGACGTGGACAGTTTTTCGGAATCGAATGCTCACTTTATTTTTACTGCAATATCCAGTAAAAACCATTTGTACATCATCCTATAACTCAGCATTACCAAATTCCTTTAGCTTTCTTCCTTTTGCTATTAAAAGGTGAATCAAAGAAGCTAAGATGAAGGGGAAAAAAAAACATCATGTATCCATCTTCACTATCCCCCATCTCTCAGAAGCTTTTTACTCTCTCCAGTAATCATGCACACCTCTCATTTCAATACTGAGCTGAGTGCACTGAGTGAACACTGCAATCTGGTCCTTGTAATGAAAAAGTATATTCCAGCTCCCTTTCCTGAAAGAAGGCCCCATTAGGAGACTCGGTCTTATTGATTGAAATGCTTTTAAAGTTACACGTGCATTAATGCAGGAGGGAAGGCTTCTGAGAGGCATAAGTCAATGGTACCATACACAAGCTACTGCTTAAAATGTGATGTTTGAGATGCTGTCTTATTTTTAAACCAAAAGGACAATGAATATGTCCTAGGTCTAGTCTAAACTAATTTCATTCCAAATTCTTATACTCTGAGAGTAATAAAACCAGCAATTAATCTAACAGTTTTGAACAAATCAGCAAACTACCCTTTGATGCATCATGAAGACTTGGAAAAACGTTTTATGAATTAGTGATGCTAATGAATTAATGATCGACATTAAATAAAAGCAAGAAAATTCTGTAGGATTTAGGATGAGTTTTATGAAGAGATTACATTATTTTCCAGGCAATAACTCTCACTTTTTTCATCGTTTGGGTGGTCCGGCGACACATTTTCTGACTGACGGTAATTCATACTGATGGACACGAACTGATGGAAATATATAATCGGCAAACCTGAAGAAAGCTCACTGATGGTTGAAGAAAGATGGCCGCAGTTTGAGGATTCCACAGTTGGACACTTAAGAAAGGGCTGTCAGAACAGGCTTGCGAATGGTGTAGCGACATCTCCACACTCTGGGAGTCAAGGAGATGAATATAAATGTTATTGTATGCGGCGTTATGTCTTCATGCACAAATGCCTCTCTATCGTCTTTGATCTATAGAGCATGCGTCTCCGCTGTGCACTTTGGTTTAGAGCATCAGGTTTGGGGTGTCTGGAACTGCCTGCAGACTTCCAACCCAACACTTCCATGAGTTTATTGAAAAGTAACTGAACACAAAGTGTCTCTAGATCATAACATTAACATAGGTAAGTTCCCCCTCATATTGAACTGCTGCCAAATAAATGCAATTTATAATCTAGTGCAATTTATGCTTTTCTCCTCTTTGTGATGCATTTTTTGACTGATCCGACCGATGTCGCTTATATTCTAGAGCAACTTAAAGTCTTGAAATTATGCTACTGTCCTGCCTTTGACCATCACTGTCCCTAAAAGCTGGACACATTCAGAAATATGACATTCCTAATGTTACTTTCATATTTTAGTCTCGCTAGCTTTATTAATACTATCAGCTACTTTTAACATAATTTTCTTGTACTGAGGTAAGCACAACCCAGCATATACAAAAAATTTCTCTGCCCATATTTCCCCTGCTACATTTAATCACTCAAACTCGATTTGGAGATTGCTTCTTACTCCTTTGCTCTCTCCTCCAGAGGTTATCGTAGCTGTTGAGGGGAAGAACTGCTCGTTTGATCTGACCTCTTAAATTCAATCATGGCCCAATCAGATCTCCCCTGAGATTGACCCCTCAAGCCAGCCAAAGTGGTTTTGTCTCATTTGGAAAGCACAGTCATGGATCCACTTATGCGTTTGTTAAAAGAAGTCTAGGTAGTCTGAAATAGAGTGTTTCAGATGGTTATCACATCCAAGAGTAAGGAGAGAGGAGGAGGATAAAAAATGCGGCTAGACAGGGGAAGAAATGTACTTGTGAGTAACAATGGTGGCAAACTCCTCAAAACAACTTGCACTCTTTCACAGTCACGTCCTAGACCAAATGTATTAGCTACTCATGAACCAACGAGTGTCCGCTGATCAAATTTATTTTCCTAAGAGATTTCCGAGATGTGAGGGAGCCAGAACTGAGTACAGCTTTCTTGGTTTAATTTGCTTTAGTGGAAAGAGAATAAAGTGAGCATTTACTCTAGAATGGCTGCAGGACGCAGATGGATCAAATTTGTTACTGGTGTGCAGAATGGTCTCAGAGGGGAAGCAATTTGGCTTGCCGCTTTTGTGTCCTGACTAAGCATGGATTGGGTTGCAAAGTGTACCATTGTTTCAAAAAGTTGTGGGATTAGAATTCCTTTACTTGTCATAAGCTGTCAGACAGCTGTGTCCTGATACTCAATGAGGTTCAACCACCTATAGATTACCTTCAAAACATTCCCCTATTGAAGAGAACTCCTGGACAGTTGTTTGGAAAGTTTGCTGGTTTTTTTTAAAAAATGAAAACAGCATATGAAAATGGCTCAACAACCAATTGCCATTCTTGTTAGCATTCTGGTTAGACGTTAAATGGCAACAAACTGAAATAGTTACTATTTCGTGATTAGGGGAGTAGTAGTTCAGTATGTTGCTTGGTCTTGAAGTTTATATCTAGGTTTTGGGGTCAGTGTTCAGTATGAACCACATTGGAAGTCTTGGTTTGATGCTTACTTTGGTTTTGAAGTATTGGTTTGATGCATAGCTTAATTTTAAAGTCATGACAAATTTATGCATAACAATTAAATACAAAATATCTCAATGACACTGTTGTGTAGTTGCCTTGTGTTTTAATGACAAAGACACACTTCTCTACTCTCATCCTGGCGCAGCAATCTCACACTGTAGCTCTCGAAGGCCAGAGTCCTGCAACTTATAGGCGTGTCCCACACACTCAAATTAAATCGTGAAACCACTTCACCATAATTCAGTTAAGCTCGTCAGAGCTCTGCTCATAAGGTAAAAGTGGAGCAAGAATAGCAGAGAGGCATCTAAAATTTGCAGAAGACCAGCTCTTGAAGGCTGGTGTTTAAGATTGCTGTCCCATGATATGCAGACTCTCTGTCTACATAAATGAAGTTTCACTCTTAGAATGCTTGGAGTGGCTTCAACTGAAGGCTGCCCAATCTGCATTTTGATTAGTTCCATTAATAATTACTGTTTTATAATCCTAGACCGTGGAAGAGGTATTTAACTTTCAGGGTGACATTACAGCAAATGTAACATAACCCATTCAGATTTAGAAGGATGAGGGGAAATTTACAATCTGCCAACGATGACTCTTGACAAACATTACACATCTTAATCTTCTTTAAAATGTGAGGAATATCTTCACATTTTGGCCTACAGAAACAGGGAATTTTAGATGAGCCTTGTTTGGTGCATAGCAAGGAATGTGACAGATGCTAAAGGTAATGGATCATCATATATTTTTACACTCTTCCCTTTAAACTGTAACACCTGGAAACTTAATCATTACACTGTTACAATCTCCTACCAATCCATGACTTGTCCTGACAGGATATAATGGAACATTTTTCACAAATTTCTCAATCTTGAGAAATATTCGTGTTTCTATACTGTACACTTTAAGATTTCAGTTTTTGTTGGAGTAATGTAACATTTTGACAGTAAGCCGCCGTGTGGACCATCCATTTGACTGGCACCGGTCACCCATGAATTATTCAAAGTGCAGTCCAAATATCACGTAATATCATTCCAGCAAATAGAGGAGGGAGATATTCATATTTCATCATTGACTGTTGACCTTTTTCACAGACCTGTCTCTCATTCATTCCCATTGCATCAGTATGAACCAATAAAAATGTGACGGACAAAGCCTTGATCAAATAGCACCACCGGGGGAGGCGTCAGGGGAGAGGAAAACTGCAGATGAGACTGTGTAACAGTGGCAAGCACTTGGCAAGTAAAAAAAATAGCTGCAATAGCCTCAGGTAAGTTAACTGCCTGAAAGTCCCCAAACTGATTTTAGGCACAGCAGCAAGTGTAGGTGTGAAAATGGCCCCGAGAGTCGTTAAGCCGCTTTAAAGGAGGCAGCTGAGAGGATGTGGAGATAAAATATGAAAAAGCATCATACTTTAAGCAAACATTCCCAGCTGTTTACATAGTTCACGGGGTTTCTACTCTTACATTGTGGCAAGATTAAAAATACTTATACTGCTTAATTGTATTTACAATAGTTGGCTCGCAAGATGAAAAATTACACCAAAATCAAAAACTTAATTAAATAAAGTGGATGTAGTGCTCAAAGTAATCGGCTTGATTGAATGCAGTAATAATGGACATTAGTGAGTGAATGTAAAAACAAAAAAGAAAAACAACCAAAAATAAATACAGGGTTCCTACACATTTTGCATAAAAACATACGGAACTGGATTTCAGTACTATTCTGGTTTGGAAAAAGAAGTAGTTGTATTTCCTATTTAATTCCTATCCAACTATCCTATTATCTAAATACTTTGTCCTTGCTTCCTTGTGTCTACCTCTTCGTTCTTTGTATTGTACATCATCCTTTGTGTCTGTCCTTCCTTTTCTATCTTTTATTTGACTTGTCAGAGGATTTTATGTTTTCTTCATCTAAAGCAGTTAGAATTGCCTTGTTCGTGAAATATACCATACAAATAAAGTGCATTGGCTTATGTTCTTCTTTTTTTGTTCTCTCCTAGCTTCTTTCCCTTGCATGACTTCCCTTCCTTGTTTCCTTTTTCCCAGATTCCATAGCATTCTTTCTTACTTTCACAGCATGTGTTCTTTCTCCCCACATGAGTGTTTCCTTTCTTCTCTTTGACCTAAATCCCTTCTTTCCTTTATTTATTTCTTCTTCTGCCATGTGTCCCTTCCATTCATGTGCCATTTATTTCCTTGCATGTTGGCTTCACTCATTCTGGTCTTACCATCTTCCATTTCCTTTATGTCTTCTTCATTCCTTCTTTCTTCGAGTTCCTTCCTTGGGTCTTGGTCTAATATTTAAAGGTCTTACTTGTGTCCTTCCTTCTTTGACTTCTTCCACAGTTTCCTCCTTTCACTGTGTCTGTGTTATTTAATCAAGATGGCAGCACTCTGTGGTTCTTGGTGCTAGTGCCTCATGGAACACCAATATACAATACAGGGACTGTTTGAGCTGAACAACATCCAAAATGTCCAACTTCCTCTAAGTCTTAAGGCAATGCTTGGACAATTGAGAATCTGACAAGAACAAGTGGTGGTTGGACTTGGGTGAGATGGAAGAGAAAGTATTTCATGGTGATGTAATGTTTTTTCTTCACTACCAGTATGTCTTTTTCTGGTACGTTTCAAACATTTCTGGTAACAAATGAATGCAATTCGCTTTGAGTGCAAAATGTAATAGATGACACTTACCTACTAATTAATTAGCCTTGGTCCTTGAACCTCTTTAGAGCATTTTTCGAGTGTTTGTTTTCCAAACCACTCGATTAGGAATTATATTCAATTACAGAAATGAGCAGGCTGGAAATTAATGGATTGTACTGTTTAAAATGAGCATTACCTGCGTCTGTAAAGGACATCTGGAGAAAATGTCTGATGCTTGAATCATTTTGTTTTATCCCCACATCCCTGATTTTTTTTTTTATAATCAGGAATAATTCTTCTTTCAAATTTTCTGCAGAAACTCTTGACCAGCTATGTGTGATTCCTGAAAATACAAGGAATGTGCGTGTATTGGAAACTGATGGACAGCCTTGCTCAGGAAATGCTGATTGGAACAAGAGCAAAACTGCCAGGACCCAAGTTTTTTTCACAGGAGGTCAAGATCTGCAAGGGCTTTACGTGATGGGGATCCACAATTTTCATAATCTGTACATCGCACTGTTTAGTCGCATGTACAGTGTTTGTGTGCGTGGGTTGGGAGTCAGTGGAAGTGGATGAATGAGCAGGAAGAGGCAGAAGAGAAAATTAGTTTTGATATTATGAAAATTGTGAGGTTTGATATATTACACCAAACAAAAATTGTGCATGATCAGAAGAGGACATACAATAATGTTTTCAACATTTTATTTACACATTTGACCCTGAAATGTCTGGCGCCTATTTGTATGTACCCCCTTCTCAGTAATTCTCAGTAAAAACAATTTTAATAAACTTCCTTAAGTAGTCACATAGTTTTATTAGTCTGATCGCATTGGCTAGTTTATTCTTGGTAAATAGACAACTGCCCTGTGAAAAACCCCCGATAAAACTGAAGAGAAAACTTCGTTAAGAAGTGCTTTGGATAACAGGGACATCTGACATGAGTCAAGGTTCACTTCAATTAGTGCACAAGATTATTTTGGGACAGTTTCAGCTTAAGATAAGAAGTGAACTGTGATCCCTCCAGCCTATAATGAAGTGTTTGTTTCCACGTCTGCTGCTCTGTTTCTCTTCCAGACAACCAATGTTGCCGTCAATGAGTTTTTCATTGACTGAAGTCGCTTGTTCCCCAGAATCGTCTTTACTCTCCATCACTGCTGATCCCTATTTTTTTTTCATCCAACCATGTTTGCTTTGCATGTTCTGCTGTTTGCTTGTGCTTTTTGAAAATATAGTCCATTTAAAGCCCCCATTAACTATTCTCAAATGTGACAACAGGGTGATCTGTAGTCTTGACAATGTATGCAACACCTGTTACAAGAAGGCTGCACAAGCTCATGAAGCTGCTCTCTGGCACGTCTTCCAAAGCTTATTCGAGGGTTAAAAATGAGCCGTTAAATACTGAGGTGTGATGCCCTGCAACAATGCTAGAGGTTTTAGAAATTATATTCAGCAAAACGACAGGTAATAGTCAGCCACTGGCAGTAGGATGGCAGACAGTAAGACTTAGTCACAGCTAGTGACCATGTCAAGAAATTTTTCAACACCAGTTTACTAAGGAAATATATTGTTTTCTAAATAAGAATAAAATAAAGAAGTAAATTAAATGGGGTTTTTTTCTGTTTTTTTCAGTAACTCTTAAGATCTTTGGTTTCTTTGGTGACATTTGAGGAGACAGACTGACACTTGAGCCGGAATACCTACTCAGGAGGAAGATAAATTCAAAACAAATAACGATAATAACATTAATGATACTGTGAGAGGAGCCTTTGCTTAATTTCATATTTTGCCCCCACAGAGATTTAGATTAGACTATGTTGATATTTTCTGATCACAATTGCACTTAATTACATTGCAGAAGTTCAAAACTGTGAAGTATTTTCTTTTGTCATCATGTCAAAGAAGAAAATAAATGCAGCACCCATCAACATCCCCTGACTTGTTATCCTAATGACATCATATGGATAATTGGTCCTATATATAAGTGCAGCAATGAATCATACTACTTGTATGTAAAGCCTCAGCTGCTTTCTCTGTCTCATAACAGTGTTCATGACCCAGCTTGGTTTCAGTCCAGAATTAAATGGTCAGCAAGGAGCTTCTTTATGACCATAAAAGGCAGGGTCTCCACCTTGTAAAAGCTTTTACACTGTATCACTGGCAGGCATTTGGTATTTACATCAGTTGCCATCTTGGGTTAATTAGGTTTGACCTGTGCAGCATCTTGATTAGACAATGGTAAATAAAGACAACATATCGCTCTGCAGATGAGAGCGGGTAAGAAGAAAGCAGCCTCATTTAAAAGTTGTGAAACCCACATAAAACAAATTAATGTTATTTCTATAAAGATGAATGGAGTGAATATCAAGGACACATCGAGGAAATACATCAAGCTAAAGGATTTGCTTGTCTATTTGACATCTAGAATTTTCTGTAGTTCAAAACAAACACCAATTGTAAAGATTTTAATTATATGCTTAGTCTAAAAAAAGAACAAACCTCATATGGGTTATGTTCTATATTCAGGTTGTTGGTAGGTATCAAGTGGTGAAAGATTCTCACGGTACAATAACCTTGATTAAAAATACCGCAGCTTCAGAGAAAGATGGTACTGCAATCTAAAACAAAACTGTCTTATGTGATCTAATCGCTTTTAGTTCACAGACAAAAGCAGCAAATGCTGCAGATTGTACAATAGCTACACACCAACTTTTTGCTCACTAAGGCACTAAAATCTCACCACTCTTGTTTGTTTCGTCTACTACTTGTCATTCTTCTATTCTCATTTACTCCTGTCGCTGTTTTTTTTCTAACAACAAGCACAAACACAGTCAGTGGACCATTACTGACTCGACTCAAATGACTTCTGAAATTGCTTTGTCCTCCACCAACTCCACACCACTCTTGTACACGTGTCACAGATGTTGTTTGGCTGAGTGGGGCAGCGTGCCAAGACTGAATGTGACGCGCTACTAGCAATTGAGCTGACTGTGCATGGCATAAGTCTTTCTTACATCATTCATTTCAGTAGGAGGGGACAAAATACTGTAGGGCTGAGAAGAATGTTGCAGCTGACTTCATCAGGCTTACTCTGAACTTGCACACACGATGTCACGCAGTGAGGCATCTTAGTTTGATTTAGTGCAAGCACAAAGAGCCTTTGGGCTTTTAGTAAATGTACATTGAAGCAGCATTGGAAAAATAATGTAGGCCAGCAGCCAATAGTCTAATAAGGTGATTACAGTAGCCGGTCTTAAAGTTGCAATAGACTGAAATCGTGGCCTAAGTATTCCCCTCATGCCATCATTTGCACGCAAGACAAAGTGTTGTGGGTGAGGGCCGCAACCCAGAATCGCAAAGTAATGTGAATTCCATAAAGCATCTTTATTACCAGTGGAGAGGACTCCATCATTGGTACTTCAGTCATCAAACGTTTCTATTCTGGATTTAAACAGATCTGACATAAGTTTCCCTCCAGCTGTCATTTCGACAGGTTGTCAATCAGTCACACAAGTCAGATATTCATGAAATCAACTTTTTTCAAAACTCTGCAAGAAATTCATTTGTACCAAACGTAGTGATGTAATTGTAAAATGTGTTTATCCCCTTATGGACTTCTTCAGTTTTTGTTCCTTTTTTTGCCTCGGTTGAAGATAATCAAACAAATCTTACTGTTACCAACAAAAATAAGAAAACTTTAAAATGATTAGCATGGGGAAAAATGCATCCAAAACAACCTGGCTCTTTGCAATAAAGTAATTACCTCTATTGTTTATTATTGAATCAACTGTGCTCAATCATGATTTACTTTGGAGATGCCAATTACTGCCTGACTTGTAGAAATTAAGAACTAATTTTAACAGGACCTGTACGACAACACGAAGCAGCCATGAACATAAGCTAAACTGATCTGCTATTTATTTTATTTGAAATAAATAAAACAAGGATGTGGCACGATATAATTATTCCCTTCATTTAGATTTCTCTGTCACATGGCATTCCAATACAATACATCCAAGATCCTGATTGTAATGAGACAAAATGATAAAATGAGCTTTGGCATGACGTTATTAAGCTTGGTGTATGCTTTGATGTAATCCTGTTTTTCGGATTCTTTTTAAAAGATCAACCTAACACAACCTTTACCCCTTGGAATAAAATCAAGGTAGACATAATACCTGCTGAGACAACCACATTTTCTCGAGATACTCGGTTGTAGGCTTGTTTGATAAAAACCATATGATGCCCCAGAAAAACCATATTAGCAAGTAACTATCTTCCCATATAGACAAAGTTTGTATGAGTGTAATAAACCAGGTTTGTGGCTACAGTTTCAATGATGTGTGGTGGTGAAGTCTCTGTTGCTTCCTTTCCTTTAAGTTGCTCTGAGGTCAACATCAGATTAACTTAAGTGATGCATCCCTGCTGCCAAGACACATTACCTTTCACATTGCTCTCTAGGTGGTCACGTAAGGCGGGCATTTCTTTCAATTACATCCTTAACTTTTCTTTTTAATTAAACCTACAGACAGATTGATTACAGAGCGGCCTAAATGATGGAAAAAAAATTAAAGGTGTCCTGAAATGTTGAGTTTGGTGGGAATCCACTTGCCTCCTCGCTGCCCTCTGCAGCTCCTTAAGCTGTCACACCCTGCTATTCAATAAGCAATCTGGCGGCGGAGGCGTACAAAGAAGCGGAGTCGTGTGGGGCAGTTTGTTTCTGTTTGCCAGACAGGTTCGATTCTTGCAGAGACACGGCCCACAGAACCAGACAGCCGGGTGCTGCAGGCTGGGTAAAAACTAATTACGGCGGTGTTAAAAAGGAGGCTCAATGAGGCACGGAAAAGACGGCCAGATTCTCAGCACCTTTTGACACACTCTGCAGGCCAGCAGAGAACCAAATAATGCCTTTTTCTTCTTTGATTTGAAGATCCACACCTCCCTCTCCTCCTACCCACCAACACCGAACTGCGTGTCATCCTGGCACTTGAAAATAGATATTTTTATTCCACCACTCACGTCAAAACATTACGTCCTCAAAAATAGAAAGGTAAGGATTTTGGAATGAGAACTATTTGAGTGGGAGATGATCATGCATGTTGCCTCTAATCAATGCCAATTGATTTTCATTCAGAAGGAAGAGGAATGACAGTGATGCAACATCCTGGTTCGTCTTATTTCAGCCTCTCAGATCTCTGTGTGAGACCGAGGAGACAGATATCCATCACACCGTCCAAATGATCATGGTGATGGAGCCGGGCTATATCTGGAAGACACCAGAGGGCCCTTTGAAAAAGGCAGAACAACGGATATGTGGGTATCAGATGAAGGCATTAGGGAGACAGCCAGAGTGACACAAACATGTTGTGAAAGATGAGCAACATCTGGTGCAATGGAACTTATCCTCTGATCTTTTAGTTCATATGCAGAAGCACTATTTGCTCTATAATCTTGGCCCTAATTCCCATGTATCCCCCGGCTTAATGGTCTCTTTAGAGCATTACATTTGTTACTTTTGCAATTTGTTCCAAATATAATTTTCATGTTTCTCTTTTGCCAAGCCAGTCCCTCAGCAATTTGTTATTGCCCATTTAACTCAGAATAGACCATTTCTAAAAGTTTAGCTTGATCACTTGAACAGTTGTAAGGGAGATAAGGGAGAATCTTGGAAGAATTTAGGCATCAAATCTGCAATTATATATGTATATATAGGTGTGCTGTGTCTTAGACCAGTAAAAGTGAATGATTGTTGAGAAATGGAACCAAAAAGTTTCAAATTTCCCCCCAAATTAAAATCTCAAAATTGTTTTTAGCTCTCTTACTTAACAGCTTTTGAAACAACTTTTACTGCAGTTACACCCACAAGTCTATTGGGATATCTCTCGACAAACTATCATCTAGAGACTGACACACTTACCAATTCTTCCTAAAATGTTCTACCATGGTCTTTCAGATTGGAGAACAAAACAACAAAAAACTTTCTCCTGCTACAGAAAGGGCACACTCCACCATAATGCTGCCATCACCCTGCAGATGGAAATCATTTTTGCCTTTATCCAACAATTTAACAGTTTTCCCACCGAGATCAGATTTTAGAGCACCAGACTGATAATTGTTTGGCAACTTATTCCCTTGCCTGAACAGTGGACCTCGGCAGTTTTTACAGTTTCCTCGGGCTTCTTGGTTGCCTCTCGAAAGAATCCTTTCCTTTCGCTACCTTTCATTTTTGTGGGCAGTGATGTCATGATAATTTACAGATTCCTGCGATTGCAAATCCTCTGAGATGTTCATTTTGGGGCACACCTGGAAGAATGTCCCCTGTGGTGGAATATATTTCAAACTGTTAAAATATTATAGTTTCTTGTGCATTTAGTGGGTATTTCTTTAAGTTAAAAAACATCTATCTATCTATCTATCTATCTATCTATCTATCTATCTATCTATCTATCTATCTATCTATCTATCTATCTATCTGTCTGTCTGTCTGTCTGTCTGTCTGTCTGTCTGTCTGTCTGTCTGTCTATCTATCTATCTATCTATCTATCTATCTATCTATCTATCTATCTATCTATCTATCTATCTATCCAGTCTACAGTCTTGTGGGCCACATAAATATCTATGGTAAGTCATATCTGGCCCTCTGGCCTTGAGTTTGATATCTGGTCGAAAACTAACTGAAATATTAAAATTTAGAATAAATAAAATAGTTTCTTGATGAACAAAATCTGAATATTTTTTCAAGGCACTGTGTTACCAACATCATTAACCAAACAGGTAGAAAAATGTATTTAATGGGATATTAAATGCTCAGGATTGTGTAGGATGTTTACTATTCAGCACAATACCTCTGCAGATGTATAAAGTATATTATATGGCACCCGTTCAAAACGGTAAAAAATGAGAAGAGAAGATGGGGAGCAAAAGGAGGAGTTGGAGAGGTGGTCAAAGCTCCCTTCAACAAAATGAGCGCAGCCCCTGAACTAAACCCAGGGGATTGAAAGTGGATTGAATTCATCTCACCATACAGAGACGGCAGCGGGCGCAGCAGGGACAACGATAGCCGGGGTGGGGGTCAGGGGGAGCTTGGAATCAGTCAACGAGTGCGACGAGGATGAAGAAAAAAGGAGCAGTAAGAAGAGAGAAAAAGGGCAGCGGTGTGTTACTAGCTGACCAGTCGAGCTTTGCAACCCTGTTCTATTATACCATTACAGAGACAGGGGGTCCTGCTTACACCCAACTGTGTGTGTGTGTGTGTGTTTTGGCTCTGTGCCAAGCCTGCTGGCCGCTCTGCTGAGTGTCCCACCATCATCACCAGGAAATGGACACAATTGGAAGAGCCAGACTAATTCCTGGATGACGGGAGTAAAAGGGCAGGGGGCTCCCAGGGGTTAAAATGCCTTAATCTTTTTATCCTCTGCTAGAGAGGACTATTCACAGATTTGATACACTCACCCTAAATCCTTAAGTGCCAAGCTGAGGGAAATTCCCAACAAACAGACAAACGCCTGCAGCCAGCTCAGGATGAAGAAAGTATGAAGCAGTGAATGTAAAAAAGTTTGGATTACAGCTTGGATCACTTTTTCATTGTACCAGGATATTTGTGTTGCGTTTCTGGATCAGTATCTTGGTTTGTCGTAAAAGCAATCGTAGGCTGGTCAAAGTGTCAAACAGTATTTTATTCACTGCACATGTTAACCATAATTCTTTATCGACTTAAGAGCTCAGGCAGCCCATGTTGGGGAATCGTTTGATTTATACTGCCGACACATGAGATGCAGGGCAAGATGTTTCATTGCTACTACTTAAAATCTTTGAGTAAAACAGACGAAAACAGTTTTTTTTTCAGACAAAATTGTTGATCAATTGTATTATCTAAGCGAATGGAGTCAATTTAACAAAACAGACATTGTTTTGGAATGAAATTTCATATCAAGCCTATCTCTATGCCTTGGCAAACACTCCAGCTTCTGTCCAAATTTGGGAACAATGACCAATAAAATGGATTGAGATTATCCAGAAAATAAAATGGAACTATAACTCTAAGGTATCAGGCTGGCGTCACGTCGAGGTTTGTCTTTGATGAACCAAAATTGTTTGCTAGAGCAAATGTTAACTGAAGTGATAACAGCAAAACCACTTAAAATACTAACACCTATGTTTGCATACATTAGCAAAACATTATGACTTGCAGATTTTTGCATCGACCAACTTTTTAGCTGCTCAATTTTCCATGAGTCTTACCTTGAAACATTTCAGAATAGTATTTGTAATGATCAGACAGCAAATTGCATATGTTACTAAAGTGCTCTTCTTAAGTGAATACGGTGTAGTGAGTTATTTATATGCAAATAAAATTAAGTTATTGCTCTTTAGATGTCTGCATTCCTCACTCTATCCTACAACACCCTTTCTTGGTACTCACCAGAAGATTCGAGCAAAGTCTCAGCATCCCCAGTTCCCTAATGAGGCGTGATTACTGTGTTAAACTGCTAATTAAAATCAGATATTGAAGCCTACTACCCATAATCCCACTTGGCTTGCGCTACAAACACCAGCATGGCTGTCGCCTTGCATTATGCTCCAGCAGATCCCAGGCTGTAGCTCCTCTCACCTTCACTGAGCTGCCAGTGCATCAATCAGCAAGTAATCTTTAAACTCTGTAATATGAGGCCGACGTGAGACTGACATGACCCAGGATATTCACCTCCTCCCTTCTTCATGTGACCCACTTGTGCTTCAGTTGTGGAGTGCAGCAAGCCTAAGTGTGGAAATAAAAAAAAAATTAATAAAATAATAATAATAATAATAATAATACAAGCAGATGTCTGAAAATAATGGTTTAAACACTTGCTGTTTTGTAGAACTCAACACGTTTGGGAAAAAAGGGACAAAATGAGCGTGACATGCCAGCAAATAAAAGGAATCAACTATTTAAGAGGAATCTGCCTTTCACGGAACAGCTGGTGGGCTATTATGGAGCACCCACTAATGATCGGCCATGCAAAATTGAGCGGCCATTGATCTTTGATGTTCATTGGATTTCCGGGCATGAAATGTGTTCTTAATTCAAAATCTGCTGAAAAGGATGATGAAATGATTCTCTTCCTCCATCCCTCTGCTTTTCTTGCTCGCAGAGAAGCAAAAAAAAAAAAAAAAGTTTAAATAGGAATTGGGATTAATCTGTTAGATGACATGCAATCCATCGATGTCTTGTTGTTTTTACTTTATGAGACCATGCTCTGTCTTGTCTCATTGTGACAAGTATTTCTTGGCCGTGGATTTGATGAGCCATTTCAAGGAAGAGCGTAATTGTGAAGTGGAGAAAATTATGATGAAGATGTTCCAGCTTATTTGCACATGTGTTCAGGTCTGATCTGTGGGACTTACAAACACATAAATATGATTTGATCCTAAGCCATTTCTCTGTACGTTTGTGTGTATGTTTTAAATCCGCATTAAACTGGAGGGTAAACGCTCAAATGTCATTCTGTAGCCTTTAGCAGGTTTAGCTCCATCCTTCTTGCTATCCACTCCGACCAGCTTCTTTGGCCTTGCTGAAATAAGGCAACGCAACATGCAGTGGACTCTATTTACAGACCAAATGGATTAGGTGACCTTATAAAAATCTGGATTTAAATCCAACAGGTCACTCATACTTGAAAACCTTCCAATACGGATGAATTTGACCAATTCTGCAAAGAGAAGCAGGTCAAATTCAACCACAGCAACATAAAAAACAAGTGTTTCAGGTTTTGCAAGTTCTCGATTGCATTCGATATTGCAAAAGTGCCACAATTAATACGTTTATGAAGGAATTTTTTTGTTTTTTTTGTTTTGTCACATAAAATCTGATTGGAGAATAAATACCTCTGTCTGATTTCAAAATTAGTGTGGAGATCTGAAACATGATTAAGATCTAACAAAAAAGTAGAAATGTCTAAAGGAGCAAACCTTTTTCTTTCACAGCTTTCTACATCTACATAAAATATTCTTCAGACCTGGGAAAAAAAAAATAGAGACAAGTTTCAGCAGCAATCTCTTATTATTATTCCCTGCTGCAGAATGGCCGAGACCTGCGAGATTATCTGACTCCTATGCTCAGGGTGATGGAGCGCTGATGGCATAGCTCCAAACAAACTCAGGTCTGCACGGTGGAGAGCACAGGGGTGAACTCTGAGCCTTACGCTGCTACCTCATTAGCCTGCGTGCACGCTGGCAGCTGTTCCATCACGAACCCTAATATGACTGCATAAAAATTGAGAAATAAGTGCTCTCGCCGGATTGCGGGGGATTATATCAGCAGCAGCCAAAGTTCGCTGACCCTGCGGCACCACTCAAGCTCCCAGTCATTAGGGGAATATTTTTCTTTCAGATCGCAAAAGAAAATAAGCAAAGCACTCATTTCAGATTGGGTTGTACTTTGTCGCTTTTGCTAATGCTTTTCAGCTCGAAGAAAGGAGGATTAATGAAAGTAGGAGAACAACACACGGCGAAGAGAACAGCATCAGAAGTCCGCAGACAGAACGAGCGGGGTCATTGCACACAATGGGGAGCATGTGATTCTACTCAGCTGGAGGGACGAAGCCACCTATGTTTTGGTGACAAGCGGCAAATGGTGACCTATTACGGCACAGAATGCTAATGCCAAAACTTTGGGCCCCTGGGGACCGTTCCTGTCCCTGCTCATGAAAAACAACCTGCCAGTGCATGTTGCATGACAGCCCCAGTTCACACTCAGAAGTGCAAGAGATAATAACCATATAAATCACAAGCCACCGTCTCTCTCCACTTCTCAATCCTTGGTGTGTCTCGATGCGAGTCTTTCAACACTTCCTGTTCCTAATTGTCCTCTCGTCAGCTTTTTCTTCTCCCATTCATTGCTGTCTCCCGACAAACCCTTACTTTGGTATTCTCCTAATCTCCTTCAATGTGACAGATTTCTTTAAAAATGAACACGGTTATTACTCAAAAATCTTTTTTTAATTTTTTATTTTTATAAAACTGATGCCACCAGTGAAATGTTCATTATGGTATGTACAACAACAGATGGCTGTTATAATTAAATAAGCAAACAAGCTCTAACAACGCTTGAACGTTCACCAGGCTGTGAGTCACAGAAATTTATAAAAAGCAAAGAATATGTGTCCATGTCTGTCATGTTTATTTAAGCCTGTATTCTCTTGGTCGAATTTTTTAGATCTATTTAGTGATGGGTCTGGCAACACCGATGTATCGGCACGTGCATCAAGCCCTTAGACAAAACCTTATGTCAGTCCGCGTCTTGCTTTCAGCAAGTCATGTGACCGATACAGGAACTGTTTCGAAATGACACTTGGCGCGCCAAACTTTGTTTATAAGGCAGCGAATCTGTCAATGGGATGCATTCGCCAAAAAGACTCTTGATTTTTAATGGTACAGTGTCAATATGGAGCCTCAAGACAAATGAAAGGTTTTGTCGTTTGGGACCATTTTGGTCTTACATCGGACAATAAGGTATTGTGGTTATCACTTCGTTGTTGTTTCATTCGGTTCTTCTCGTTTTCTACTTGATCTATCTGAATCCAAATTCAGCTGAAGTTGACTCTTAGTTTATGTTCATATCATGTTCTGCAGGTTAAGTGTTGCAAATGTTTGACAGAACTGGCTTATTAAAAAAAATCCACCTCCTCAGTGCTGAGGCATCATACGGCATCAGAATGAATCCCAGACACCGAGGATAAACTCGACCTTCTACAAATCACTCAGTTGCTTTTTATAAATTATTTCACATAAATGTATTTTTTACTTCATTTCTTTCTACAGCAGGAAAAGTTGTCTCAAAAAAGTGTAACAGACTAAAATTTCAAAATGTTGGAAAACCCTTTTTTTTTTTTTATGAAAATTTGCGAAAAATAAACTCAGCCCACAAGCATCCTCATTCCAAACATGTTCACTTAAATTTTCACTTCATGGTACATGTTCACATTATTTATTGACTGTATCGAAGAATATCAAATATATTTTTGAATTTAGCTCAAGATATGACATTTAATACACAATAAAATACAATGACTTAAATCTTATTGTATAGACTAGATCATCAAATCAGTCCATCAACTGCGTAGGGATTTTTAATGTCCAGCAGGTGTCAGTATTCAATGACACAGTATCGGCACAGTGTCAATACAGCTTCATGACGCCTCATTTACCCATCACTAGTTCTAATCATTTCTTCTCAAGTGGTCAAAATGATTATTAAAAATGGGAGCTCCTCAGTAGTATTTGGAATGCGGGAAAGGCAAAGAAAAGATGAAGAGTCTCATGCAGAATGGCAGACTTGTCTCTGTGTTCCCTCAGGCCTGTGGTGTGGGCACTGACTCTATTTGACATCAAGATTCTGCACTGAGAGTCAGAGTGAGGCAGAGACAGAGACACAGGGAAGGAGACATCACAGCTCTTATGCCTGCAGGGGTTGTGTAAATGTGAGTCATGCCATGATGGGACGACTTGTTCGGGGTAGCATCACCCTTATAACTTTCATTTCGTTTAGGGAGTTCACACAGCTTCCTCGCTCCCACTCTTCTCTGAGTGGCAAAAAAAGAATGGAGATAAAAATACGGAATTGGCAAACTGAGATTAGATGGTTGGGGAACAAGGTGATATCTCGCGGTTTCTGACCGTAAATTGCATCTCCCTTAGAAAATGCTAAACTTTCAGGAGGAAGAAGTTCATCTGAGGCTGGTGTTACGTTGTTTCCATCTCTTAAAGCGTAAGCACTTTTTTCTTGTTTTGCTTTGGCTTCTTATGGAGCAAGGAAAAAAAAAATAAGAAAAAAAGCATATACATATGTAACATTTTAAGTCTCACTTTTGTTCTGTTTGTGCTACTGCTTAGATTCTTTTAGCATCATGAGGGTAATCATCATGAGGGTAATTAGCATTTGCATAGCTAGTGCTTTTACCCGTCTAACTTTTTCCTGGAATGGTTTTTGTGTTCTTTTTTGTGAAATCTGAAAATTAGCTTTACTAATATTTAAAAAAGGCTAATACAAACCCAGTGCGCACAACCTGTTCAAGTCAAAACAAAAACAATTCACATTTGGTGACGTGCTACTGCACCTACCTAAGCTTTTATGAGCTGTTATTCTGTTTATTTGCCAAGAAAATGCTGAATGCATTACCATGAACAAGAGACTCAAGACAATGATGTTATGATGCTAATACCAAAGTATTAGCTTCGTTGCTATTGTTGGTATGCTGTTGGAGACTTCAGCTTAAAACAACCTTTATCAAATCAGTGTTTTTTTAATGCAGTTTTGTTTATGTAAACCGCATTAAACTGAGCTGGCTGTTCCAGCTGTCATCAACGTTGGTAATCAGTGGCCATTAGTTTTCTATGACGTCAAATGTTTTTTGCAGCAATTTGGTGAACTAATGCTATTTTTAAAATGAGATTTGTGTATAAACTTGACCTGACTTAAATAGTTTATTTTGACATTTTTTCAAAACATTTCAGTAAAAATAAAATATGCAGAGATCCATTCATTACTGCACTGTTGAGGTTTGTTTTACTGCACTCAAGTGTTAGCCACTTATTTATTATTTTAAAAAATAGGGTATTCAGTATTCAGGGTAAACCCTACCATATAAACCCTACCATACTACTTCAATATTTTGGATTAATTATGTATTTATGTAATCATAAATATTTAATATCATAGGTTACAATGACATACAGCACGCATGGTTATTCTCTCCATATGAACTTATAAAATATGAAACTTTATTATTATCCATGATTAAGCCCAATTAATTATGAGTGGCCTTTAGACACTCGTTACTTAATAGTCACACATCCAAATGTAACTTGGTAGATTGTTTGAAGAAAATATTTACAGAAAACACAACTCAAGTACATGACAGCCTAAACATGAGTTGTATGTTTAGGCTGTTAATGACCCTAAACATGGAAAAGCTTGTATATTAATTAGGTTCTGATCACATAACTTATGTCATGTTTGTACTATTAGTCAAGTTACAAAGAAAAGTCAGGACTTTGCATATGAAATGCCTTGTTTTTGTTTTTTGTATGTGTGTTTTTTTTTTTTAAAACAATGTTTTCAGCACACCGAGGTTTAGCTCAACACTGACCCATGTAGCTTTTGACTTCAGCGGTAGAAAGTGAAGCTCAAGCAAAACTAGCCGCAAACCACTAGAGATGGGAGTAAAACCTTTGGTAATGCACTCTTCACAATGGCCCTATTTACCGAGGCACCTGAATGAGAGCTTCATGGTGCAAAACAGCACATTACCGTGTAGGAGGACTGCGTGGGATTTCAAGCCAATCATTCGGAATCCTTCATGCAGCCGACAATAAACGTGAAGGGAGTGGATCGCGCCAAGTCTACTATGTGTGTGTGCGTGTGTGTGTGTGTGTAGGTGTGTGTTGATAAAAGGAAACTTTTTTTCATGTAGACAAAACACTGTTTGTGTGGAGGTGCATTTGCAGATGTGAAGGTGCATACATGTGTATGTATGGATTTATTGCATTGTTTCAGTGTAAATAAAAGAAAATAATTCTACAAAGGGTTTATATTGGTACCTCAGTTTCTCCCACAACCCAAAAACAAGCATGTTGCTAGTACAAAAATCTTCTTTGTATGCCAAAGGGTTTACGGTAATGAAGGCAGAGCGTTGCAGAAGCATTCATATGTTCATTCATTGAACTTCCTCACATTTTGTCATGCCAAACCTGTTTTTTTTTGTATGTTTTGTTTTATAATTTGTCCCTGATGTCTTGATGGGTTTATAGTTGTGCAAGACTCCATTTTTAGATGCTGGTCAGAAGAATGCTCTGAGAAATGTCCAAAGTGTACGATATTGTTTTATAACACGCATTCTACAAGATTTACGTGACAATGAAGGGAAATAGTCGATTTTTTAAAAGACTGTCAGAGTCAAGAGCAGTGAACATGAATGCAGGCCTCGCTATTCAGACTTGTATTGTTTGAACCAACATCTTTTTTGATTTGATTCACTTCATGGTGATGTAATACTTTGTACTGATTTATTTATATATATATATATATATATATATATATATATATATATATATATATATATATATATATATATATATATATATATATATATATAGAAAAAAAACAAAAAAACATGTCAATTTGTGATATTTCTGCAAGGCACAGTAACTTTTTGTGTGTGCCCTGTGTTGCCCTTGTAGTGGACTGATGGCACTCCCAACTCCTCACCTCTTCATAATTTGCAGATCCTTTTTGCTCAAAGTGGATAGATAATAAGAGATGAGATTAGCTAAAGAGAGAGTAAATTAAAATAATAAAAAGAAAGAATTACATGGATGGATCGAAAGGAAAGTGATTAACTGATTATTTAAGACGACTTTTTTTTAGAAACACAAACCTTTACTCTTGTTGACTCTTGTTACTCTTTTTGGAACTTAGTTTTTAATCATGTAATCTGATTTTTTTTTAAATCCATTAAATGAAGCTATGGCATATACTTTAAGTAATCCACTGAGCTGTGTTTGTATTTATTTGTCTCTGTACTTGCGAGCCTTTTTGGTGTATACAGTTTGGCCCGACACAGTAGGAAACAGAGTGGTTGGCGTTACAAATCCCAGCTGAATTCCTCAGAAAAAGAGATAAAGTGCCCACCTTCTGACCGTACATTCCAAATAGCAGCAGGATGCCCTCTTTGATATTTGCCCAAAGAACAAAACAGAGCTCCCTTGCCTATAAGGTGGCATTTTCTATCAAAGCAAAGGGCCATAATCCAGACTTATACACTAAACCCTGTGTACACTGACATAATACTCCCTAAGCTGTCTAATTCCTTCTAGAGCCCTCAATGTTTTCTCCTCTGTCTCTTATTTCGGTCTGTTTTGCACTTTCCCTCTCTCTGACTCACAGTGAACCCCGTCTTCGCTGTTTTTCCTCTGTTTCTTTTCACATCGCAGTTAGTTCACCCTCTTCATAATATTGTCTTTGTTTTCTGCCTTCGCACTGTTTCCCATCTACTGAGGCCTTCACTCCATCTCCTCGGCACATATTGTGATGATGTGTACCCCACCTGCCCTCTTCACACACAAACACTAACACACACGCACACATTCTCCTCTCTATTTATTCCTTTTTTTCCCCTGTCCATACTTCCATCATAATAACAAACAACAGCGGCAATAATAATCCACGCAGTGCCCAAAACAAGCATCCGAGAGCTGAAGGTTGCTAGGATACCCCACGATCATAATATCATCTCGTTTTAACTGGGATTTGCCGTTTAATCGAGGCAGTGTAATTGGTCTACTCTCTTGTGTTTAGGCAGGCTTAACTCCTCAGACAAACATACATTTAGCAATGTTGCAGAGCTATTGTGTATCAGCAAATAAAGCCAGCTGATATAGCGTGGCAACACGCTCGACTGTTTCTATCTCTGCCCGCTTTTTCTGGACTCTTCGAGCAAAAGAAGAAGTGATGAAACAACTCGTCCTTTGTTAGCCATCTGGCACATCAGCAGCTGCGGTTCGTGCATGTCACGTGAAATAGGAAACAGTCAGGCTCCTCATGACATGTGGTCAAATTTCTCTCGTGTGTCACTTTATGCAAGTGGGCAGCATGAGTGGTAGCGCATACTGACACCATGTCGACGTGCTGCTTTTTTTTAAGGAGGCGCTGTTGTCTCTGCGATCTCTGACGAAGGATTTGTCACACGTACATGAACGTGTTACACACACACTAGCTGACTGCCACTGCAAACTGGTGATGAGGCATTGAATCGTTAGCAAAAATAATTTGAAGGAATGGCAGAGAAAAAGAAAGGAAGCAAGTCTAGACGATACGTGACATTAAATAGAATATGATATTGAGAAACAATTGCTTCCTGGAGGCAAAGGATTTTGTTGGGGTTTTAAATTTTACCCAATCACTAACGTACAAAATGCACTCATTCAATGTTATGAAGCTTACTGGAAATTCCCTGTGCTGTAAACAACCATCCTCCACTGCGAAGAGAAAAGCGAGGAGTCAAATGAGATGGCTGTTAATTCAATATTTAGAAAAGTGGCAAATGGGTTGGTTGACATCGTCCATTGCCATTGCTAAAACTACAGACAGGGCACAATTCTAAAGCTGCAGAAAATGTATCTCATTGTTCCCAACATCTTCTATTCGCTGATTGGCTCAGCTCAAATTCTTCTGGAGAAATCTAGCTGAATGGGAGAAAGTGCAGACAGAGCCCAGATTAGAATGACATAGAAAGGCAAAGACCAGGGGACTATTGGTACATGGCAGGGAAGAAAATCCAACGATAAGAAATTATTTTCTGATATTTGTTTCAGTCCACTTTGATGAAAGGTGAGAGTTTTTTCTAAACCCATTAGTGAGAGACTGTCCAACAACAGTAACAAAGGAATGCAATTTTAAGCTAATTGCACATCTACAAAAAATAAATCAAAACATCTTTAGTAGGGAGTGCATAATTAGTATATGTGCATGCTTCCTCACTGTTTAGCCCAGGGTCTATTGATTCCAAATCAATTATTCAGAAGACCTCAGCGTTATGCTTTTATACAGTGGTGTACTGACAAAAAAGAAGACAAACACACCAACATTTCTCCTCACTTTTAATAAATGGCTTCAAGCAGAGGCTTTTACAAAGACCGGACAAGTGACACTTTCATTTGGGCTCCCTAAAGTGTTGCAAATTGAATTTGGAAAGCTCATGGCCAGTCATTCACATTTCAGTTCCTCTGTTATCCTGAGTGGCCCAAACTTTTGGTTTGCCATCTTTGACGTGTTAGATCACCTCACACCAAACTTCCATTTACCTCTCCTTTTCAAGACAGAGAATTACATGTGTCAAGGCAAGATTTTACACAAATTAGCGGGATTTTTTAGATAGCAAACAGCCTTTTTATAATTTAGTACATGTAATGGTAAACATTTTTTTTCCCTGAAATTTTCTGTAATTTTGGCAGAGATTTTAAGCAGGGATGTTTAATTTTTTGTCAAAATGCAAAGAAAAAGATCCTTCTTTTGCATCTTACCATCTGTTTTTTTTTTTGTTATCATTATTTTAATTTGAAGAGCCTGAAAAGGGAACACTTTGTGACCCCAAGAACAAAAAGAGGAGCAGAGTGGCACACAGGCCAACTCCCAGACCCAGATGAATGAAATGGCATGAGTTTAAAGCAGGAGCTAACATTCTCGGCAAACCTTCCCGAGATGTGTGAAGGTTACATTAACCATTGCTGCTGTCCATTCAACTCCCCCGCAGCAGTCTCTTTTCAGCATCGCCCAGTCGACTCGTCCCGTTTTCATGTGTCTGACTTGTGTTGTTGTTGTTTTCTCCTGTGGGCTGAGTTTTACACAGTCTGTCAATCTCCTGAGCGTCACACATTAGAAGGACCAGTGGAGTGAGACACCAAGAGCGATCCCTCTGGGGAACAACTCTTCTTTACCAACCTCCCACCCCAGCCCCTCTTTTGTTTGTCTCTCTTTATCTTCCAGCCGTGCTCTTCCTCACAGGCTCTTGGTCGCTTACGTTTTGTTTTTGTTTTTTTGTTTTTTTCTATCCTTGTATTTCCCTCCAACTCCATCAACAGCTCCCCAGACTCCTGGCCAAGTTTGAGCATGTCAGATCCCCTCTGTTTGGAAAGGCTACACTACATCTGTTGACGCGCTCAGTGCTTGAGTGGTTGGCCAAACCGTGCCAACATCCCCCCAGCATGCATCTCAGCGAGTGTGCGCCTAATGAACACGACTAAAGGAATGCGCCCACGTTCATCCCCTGCCTTTTTGCTTGATAAGTTTCCCCCTCTCACAATAGGGGAACTGTTTACAATGATCCCGACCGGAACACAAAGAGGGAAGTATGGAGTCAGATGACCGTGAATCGTCTGTGGAAACCTTTCAAATGAAACATGGATCACAACACCAACTCTCTTATGACTTCTCTGGGAGAAAGTCTGCAAGTCACATGGAGAACCCAAGTCGAAGGCTTTCTCAAAGATGTGGGCCCTGGTTAAACTTTAAAACAGTGAAAAGCTAAATCATCTGACCGGCAGGAATTCAGAAAGGTCAAAAACAGCAGAAGTCAAATGTTAAAAATCATCTCTTTTTTTTTTTTTTCTTTTGCTTTGCAAATTGCTTTATTCAAGGTATTGTGTCCTGGCATGAGTATGCAGATGGAGAAACGCAGGGAGTCGGCTCAGAGAGTTAAGGTAATATATTTTAAAAAAAAGGTGCTTTTAACTTAAGCTTCTGTGAGAATAGCCTCAGCATTCTTTAGGATTTAATGAAAGCTCCAAAGTGAGTGAAAGCCTGAAATAGCATTAACCGGCACACAATAGTAGCCTTAACTGTAGGTATTAAGCCTTGACAGCCAAGACCTAATTGCTTGGCGATTCAATAGGCCAATGGGTGGCCTTGCTCTTTGGCCGCAATGTCAGAATGCCTGAGCGCCCAATGGTGTGCCCTTGTCTCCTCCATTCTTCCACAAATGGGAAAAAAAAAGTCGGACGTTGCTCTTGATTGAACATCCACTTCACCTTCATGTCTTTTGTTTAGAGGATTTTCTTTACTGAAATTTATCACTGAACTTGAAAGGCTTGGCTTGACTTTTTTCTTGTTCAATGGGAACCACTGCAATGTTTATCACTGGTATGTGTGTTTGTTATTAAAGATTAGGTAGCGTAATGCTCTTTCCTACTGGGCTACCTACACCACAAAAAAATAATGATTTATATCTCTCACAATTATTATAGTTTTTTTTTAGAAACAACAGAAATTGTTCACTTCATTAAACCTATTAATTACGAACTAATTAATAAAGTTTAAATGTAAAATGTAATGCTTACTTATCAAAGGTTGTGACAAGAATGGTGTAGTGTCATTTTATAGCGTGACCAAGTAACTATTTTAGATTTGATTGTTATCATAACGCTGTATATATGAATCATAACTTAAAAGAAACATAACTTTACTGTACAGTCCCTTTAAGAAGCTCCTGCTCTTTCTGACCCTCCACCCCCAGTACCTCATTCCAACAATTTGCAACCATTCTTGGGCACATTGGAGTGAGAAGTAGTTTGTATGACAAGCGCAACAGATTCCCACTTCCACCAGGTGTGTGTTAGTTGCCACTGCCGCTGTTCTGGAAGAGCTGGTTGGGGACGGCGAGGGGTAGAGATGCTCTGTGAGGCAGATTCTCGGCTGGACACTGGAGGTCTAAAGAAGAACTGAAGAGGAAAATTGGTGGTGTTTTGTGAGAGCAAACGCTTAGTCACTCTCAGATGGCTGCCAGGGGAGATTTAAGGATTCCTCAGACATAAAAGAATTAAAGTAACATTCCAGGTGTTTTTTTGATGATTGATGAGGGTATAATATTGTAACATGATAGAAAGGTGAAAAAACAAACAGGTTTCACATAATACCCGGTTTAGGACACCATGCAGTTAAAAGCTTTTATATTAGCAAATATATATATATATATATATATATATATATATATATATATATATATATATATATATATATATATATATATATATATATATATATATTAGATACTTTTTTTTAAATGTATCTAATCTTAGGAGGAACTTTTCATATTTGTTTGTAATTTCAATATAAACAGGATGTGAAATAACACTAAGCAAATCGATGTGTACTCTTTATAATGAATATTCTGGGACGTCACCTGTGTGGGAAAGAAGTTGTTTCAATTAGCTACAACGTTTCTAGCAAAAGCAGTTTGAAGTGACCTAGAGAAAATCAATTGTTGTGGAAGGAAGTTCATATCCGCGGATGGGTCTGTGCTCCACTACTGACTCCTCGGTACCCAATTCTTAGTTGCACATTCGTCTTATTTTCATCTGACACGACCTAGAAAAAAGGAACTCAGTCAAACTAAGAAAACACCATCGTCTCGGTGGGTGGGTGGTTCATGATACATCCAATCAAACTCCCAATAAAGTGAAGTACTCCCAGGCCAATCGAGGAACAAGTCTCTGCAATGGTGGGGTACAATCATGTAGTTGAGGCTCCCGTTATCCAGCCAAGTGTGCTAATCAAAACCTTGTGTGCCTGATCAATACCACTGGACAACAGATTGCGCTCCTGGGGAACTGCTAGATGTTAGAGGGGTGTATCAAAGGCCGGGGAGCAGGGGACAGATAAGAGAGAGTGTGGAGGCTTGTGGATGATGCAGTAACCTCAGAGAAGTTGAGTGATTTGAGTGGGTAAAAAGTGAGAAACTGCTACGCTGTGAGAGAGAGAGAGAAAAAGAGTAATATAGAGAGAGAGGAATATAAATCCATACAGGGTTGCCTTTTTTAGTAAGGTTCTGTCGAGAGGTTTTGTGCTGTCAGTCTTTAACCTGCAGTAGATTATGCCGTTAGTGTCTTGACTGATGAAACAAAGATCAGCTTTCCAACGCCTCATTAGAAAAGGGCAGAGGCGAAACCAAATTCCCATCACCTTCTATTATTAACTCCAGTCTCAGAAATGGCGCTGTGGTTTGCAGATACTTGCCAGAGGCCTGCAACTTGTTCCTTTAAAATCTGAATCAAACCAAAAACTTCTTTAGAGAATTTTCACAATATTTACCTTTGACAAATGACACCAAACAGAGATATAATTAGAACTTAGTGCCCTGGTTTTGAATCTTAGCCTGTGTGTTTCTGTATGGAGTTAGCAGGCACTTTGCATGCATGCACTGATTTTCTTACAAAGTCTTAACATGATTGCTAATTGTTATTTCTAAATTGCTCTTAACTATACAGTGCAAAAGCTAAAGGAAAGTCTTCACAGTCCTTCACCTTTGCCACATTTTTATGCAACAGCTTCATTCCAAGGTGTATTTTTTTTTAGCATTTTACAAGTAAAAAAAAAACAAAAGTAAGAAAAGCTTACTATTGATGTCCTTGTTTGAACACTCCTTTTCACTGAGGCCAGCAAGTATTTAGATGTTGGTCTGAGTTGTTTCTGACTTTTTGATGAATTGTCGATGTGCTATTGGAGCAGCTTTGTTAGGCTTGCAAGTCCCAGGAAGGTTGCAACTGTTCCATGAGTTTTCTATTTATGAATAACAACTTTCACTGTGTTTGGCTGTTTTCTTAGGGCTTTGATGACCCTGTTCTGACTACCAGTAAATGAGTTTCTGGTCTAGTTATATATTTTCAAATTGTAACATGTAATGTTTACTTATTATTGTGACAAGAATGGTGTAGTTTAATTTTATAACGGGACCAAGTAACTTTGTTACATTCGATTGTTATGATGCTCTATATATGAATCATAGCTTAAAATATAACTTCTGATTTGTTACTTTTAAATATCTTCTAGTCACACAAGTTCAGCACAAGGGATTTCTTCACTCTCGAGAATGAGCAGTAATCAGGTGTTGTTAGTGAAATTTAACAAACGTGGTCAATCAGTTTGTTCATGATTTGACAAGGGAGACAATTTCTTTGTTGTATCCAGGTTGACTTGGATACATTTTTTCATAAAAAAATAAGAGCATAATTTGAAAATCTGAAATTTGCATTCTCTTCTGTTCTGCTACCATAAAAACACAACTGTAACATTTCATGGTGCACATGTTGTTCACATCAATCTATTGCTGGCTCATTAAATGCAAACTGCTGTACATCTGCACAAAGGACTGGGAGACTTTTTACTCAGTAGTTACTGTACAGCAGCATGTCTGTGCAGACAGCGGTCTACCAATAACTCTGAATTATACACGAAGCTGGTAATTGGCCACGACAAGAACTAAACCAGCACAAGTTTCATTCTAATATTTCTTACTTTTAAGCCTCGAGGAAACACAAAAAGGAATGCTATTTATTAATGACATAAAAAGGATCTTGATATTTAACACCACCAGAAAAAGTTAATATTGGTGATGTCACAAATATGTGCCACCGCTCCTATGTAGAGAGAGTAGGAGAAAACATGCTGCAGATGGACCGAGATGGACTTTATATGTTTATCCCCCTATCACAGTCTCGTTGTTCCGCCATTCTCTTGACACTATCAACATGCTTTACTTGGAAAAGCATGTTGATAGAGTCAATACAAAAGTATCATTTCTGCTTTGGAAAGATATGACTCTTCTGTGTGGCCCGTAAACAGTCTCCCCGTGGTGCCCACACCCCCCAGGGGTTTGTTCGATTATGCCTCAATCTCAAGTTTAGCCAGAGCCGAGCTTCCCGCTCTGAGCTCTGTCTGAGAGCGCTCAGAGCGGGAGCATTGTTTCTGTGCTCTCAAAAGCAGCGCACAGTATGCCAAGAGTAGACATCTCAGGTTTGACAGGTGTCTGGGGAAGCAAGAGTTGTCAGAGTTGAACGCATGCCAGAACACTATTGAGAGAGCGCGTGTATGAGATTTAAATGCACGTGCCAGAAATAATTGTTTGTTCACTAAGATATATGTGCACAGATCAGTCTTGAAGTGTGCCAGATTGATGAGTGCACGCTTTGGTTTGTGGGACAAATGTCACCATAGAGAGGGAAAGAAAAGGAAAGAAATCTGAATTATTTTACTATTAGTAGACAAACAATGCTGTGAAACATAATAGTACATTCACTAGGAAAGCAATAAAAACCTTTTTTAACAGAATGAAATATGACAAGTAAAAAAGCAGTACTTACATACAATTGACAGATATTGACAAGTTGCTCAATATTTACATTTGTAACAATTCAAATACTGAAATTAGGATAATTAGTTTTAGGGGGAATGCCAATTCAGCAGCAATTAGTGCAGTTCATTATGACGGACATGATACAAGCAAATTATAATGTTACAAAACAGCCGGGGATCATATGATAGCAATTGATGCAAGACCAAAACAATACGCAATTTGTTGGAGGAACAAAGAAATGAATACTATGATGTTGTGGAGGTTTAACTGATTGACTATGATCATTTTGATTTGATCAGAGAAACATACCAAAGAAATTTAGAAAAAAAACAGTAATAAGCTCCTTGTAATTAAAAAACAAAAATTTGATTATATGAATCATTTTGCATCAAACAAATACAGCCTGTTAAAGCAGCACAAACATAAACATTATTTTAACAGCACTAAAGCTTTGTAAGATGAGTCCCTTATGTTACATTTCATTCATTTAACTTTGTCTGGTCATTTTAATTCCACCTAAATTTTGTTTTCTTTGCAATCCTCATTTTCAACCACCAATGAAGTGGAAATGCACTCTCAAATTCACAAATATTTTAAATTACAAAGATGGGAATACCACAAAGTAACGGGTTGCATGAACGCTACTCACTTCGTGTTTGATGAGACAGCAGCTGTTTAACTGTGCTTTGTAAGGTTGGTGAAGAGTGTGTTTATTAAAGGACAAGCACTGTGGGATTCCCACTGCCAGAGCAGGTTGTGCATCTTTGACTCTCCTGCTCAATGCTTCTGCCGCCTCCTGCTCTCAACCACCGAACACAACACCGAATGCCTGCCTCCATACAAATCGGAATTGAAGGATGCCGCAAACATCATCTGTCAATGTAACCCTCTCAAACGCATACATCAAGAACTCACCTCCTTGTTAGCTGTGATGGCTGCAGTTGCACGAGCAACCAACCCACATCGGTTTGTTTTGCCACTCCTGGAGTAGAAGGCTGTGATTTTGACTTGGGTATAGGTCACGTTATTTTTCTTTCTTCTTCTTTTTTTTTTTTTTTAACTTCAGGTGCAATATTAGGGGTAGGGCTGTATGACGGTTTTAAGGTGTTTGTCAAAGAAATCAATATTTTCCATTTCTGAGGATACAGAGTGAATTATTACTGAGATGAGCGTTGTGGAGAGATTGAAGGCTTAGTGTGAGGGTTCACTCAGCTGAAGACTCTCACAAGGACATTTACTTCTTTTATATCTTTGGAGTTAACTCTGCAAATACGGATCTACCTTTTTCTCACCAATGTCAGGCCACACATCGCCAGGTGTCCTCTAGTTTGTGTCTAACAGCTGTGAGATGAGAAACACATTCCCTGAATTTTTTATTTATTTTTTTTTTTTTTGCAAATGCACACATCTCTCCATCTTTATTTGTCACTTTGCTTTCATCATAGTTAAGCTCGCGAGATGATGCCAGTTCTGTAAGGCAGAACTGACATTTTTTTAATGAACACGTCTGAAAAAGAATGCCAACTGTGTAATTTTCCGGTGACCCGAAATCCTTCCTAGGAATGATGAGCTCAGCACAGGCTTGCTCTAATTAAAGAGCCACTCACAATAGAGACGAACAAATTATGGAGCCGGTTTGAAATGTCAAGATAACCAATTATCTAACAAAAATCGCCATTAGGCCAGTTCTTTTTGGCCACAGGTGATAGAGCCACTCGAAATAATGGACTGAGCATGGGCAGGATGGCTTTGCAGATGGTGTCACGGGAGAATTATGATACAAGCCTTAAATGTGAGATGCCACAGAGAGCAAATTTATTCAGATAGATTTAATGTCCATCTTATGCAATGAATGATCATTATTTCCAACTGAAGGGTCTGCTGCAATTGAAGTTGAATAAGGTACAGTTCATATTTCCAGTGAAATTAGACTAACACAGTCACTGCCGACTCCGCTTTAATGTCTGACATGTTGATATGATAGCTAAAAGAAAATAATTTAATACAAATTTCACAAAAAAACTGTGATTTTTGATCGTTTTTATGAATTGAAGTGATTTGTTTCTTCTTTTGGAAATGTCAAGGATGTTAGTAATTGTAACACATTCAGATGGTCAAGCAAAACCAAACTATTGACAAGCTTACAGTTGATCAGTTTATGGGATCTACTGTTCCCTACTAATCAATGGACCTATTGTGCTGATTGATGACCAGAGACCTCAACTGCTATTGATCATCATCTTATTGTCCCACAGTCTTGGCTTGACTTCAGTCAGTGATAATGTTTTAAGTCTGGAGCATTTTTTAAGATGGTTGAAGTCTAAAAAGATGAGGTAAGTCATATTTTGTTTATTGACTTGAATCCTCCATCAGTCCCTCTTCCTGATTCTCCAAAGCCTGTTGTGACAGTTACCAATCTCTTCTCAGAGCTGCTGCATACAATCCCTGTAGAAAATACTACTAATAATAAAGAAAATCAGAATTATTCCTTTGATTCATTTTACTGTAACACCTCTGAGTCCTCAAATCCAGGCTTCGATGACTGGTGTCCTGACATTTTTAGATGTATCTCTGACTCAAATTGAATCAAATTGCTGCATTACCTCCTCAGTAAGCAGTCAAGTTCTCCAATGTCTTGCTAATCACTTCATCAGTTGACTCAGATGTGTTGAGCAATGGAAACACTTAAAAGTTGCAGGACCTCAACCCTCGAGGCCTGGCTTTAAGGGCCACTGATTTATGGCATTATTCTGCACAATTCTTATGTTCCCAACCAGGCTCCTACATCTGACTATGTGCATTGCACACATAGAATAGAAATATCCTTTATTGTCCCACAGTGGGGAACAATAATATACTGTACAATAGACAAGATAACATAAAATACTGTCCCCTATTTCTGACATTTTGCATCTTACAAAATACACAAGTATAAAAAGCTGGTTGAGTAGCTACTCTGCAGAACTGTTTTCTATAAAAAGTGATGGGTGGTCTCCTCCACGAGTGTCAAGTTTTTTGGTTACCAATGATTTTTTTTCTTTTGGTCTTTCTTGAAAGTAGTGAAAAACTATGGATATGTCAAGTTTATTTATATACCCCTCCTTCATACTCAAGGCAATCTGAAATGCTTAATAAAAGATCAAAGATAAAAGAAGAAAAAAAAAGACCTTCAAGCTTTGAAAGCAATGCATAAAAAGCGACTGGTTGCATATTTCATCTTCAATCTCAGTTCAACCATTCAGCAGTGATGAGTGAGGCGAACAGTTTATTACTGAAACTCTTTGATCCAAAACTCCAGTAAACAATAATGTTTTCAACTCCGATTTGTCGAAGCCAAAAGCTTCTGCACGTCTCAGGTTTTTCCATTTTCAGTCTGTCCTACAGGTAATGAACATAAAAACTAAATACTACCTGCACTGCTTTAGTTGTGGTCTGTGGCATACCGGTTAAGTTCATGATCTGGGAAGATCAAATTTGACAAGCAACTCAGAAATTCGTTTTGGCCAAAGACCATTCAGTGCAAATGGCAATATTTTAAAATCTATCAATTTGCAAACACAAATTGAGCCAGTGCATTCAATTAAGTTTAGGAGTTTTCATTCATCCACTTCTCATTCAGCTGCACAGCAACAAGTTAGGGAGGGGCAACGCTTCACTTCTCTATGGAAACTTAACATTAGCTTGATAACTTCCACAATTATTTGCTGAAATATTTAGATTTCCCAGAGCTGTTGACCATTGATTGCACCTGTAAAACACTATAATGCCCCCTTCTTTAATGACCTCCATTGATTAGCGTAACTCCCTTTGTGTTCTCTGCAGGATCAAAATCGATCCTGACAATGGTACCAACACTGGAATTGTTCAACAGACAGGGCCCAAGAGGTAGACATCATGTTTTAGTGAAGAATGGACTTCTGAGTGACTGACAGATACCTCACTGAGACAAAGAGCTCTGGCAGAGCTCCAGTCAGAGAGCGAGAGAAAAAGAGAGTTTTTCTCACAGTAAAGGCAGCATTCATTGAGAGCCTTGCAAGTGAGGGTGAGATGCCCTTTCTGGGAGCGTTGAGGGATGGATGGAGAGGAAGAGGAAAGGAGGGGAAGCGGAGTAAGAGCGAAGGAGGCAGAGGGAAAAAGAACAATGGGGAAGAGAGTAGGGAGGAAACTTTTCACTCTGTGTTTTCCATTCAAAGACATTTTGACAGGGCAGAGCCCACTCTGTGGCAGGGAGAGGAGCCATTTTGAAGTCTCCTACCAGCAGCTTGAGGGAAACAGGGAGCTAGAATAGATATATCTCAGGGCTGCCGTGGTGTTTTTTTTTCCTCCTCCCCTTCTTCTCCCTCCCACCACCAGCTTCATTCCTGTTTTTGACAGCCAACTCCGAATCAGCAAGCAGGTGTCTTATCATTTTTTTTTTTTCCTGCTGAAACAGTGGGACAGTGCACACAGGCACTCAGACGCTGTTCATAAACAGATAAACACACAGGCGGACCAGACAGACAGGCAAACAGCCGCACTCTCACTCGCACATACATATAAACAAGAGCCAGTGGCGTTCAAGAAGTAACCATGCATTGGAAATGACTGGCCCCTCGCCTCACTTTTTCCACCAGGCTACTGAGGCTGAGGGAGGGCATGAGAGTGGTGGTTGTTGGGGGACGCATTCTTTGACTATCCGGTCTGTCACAGAAAGTGTGTCACTAAACAGAGCCTCTATTTTTACTTTAATGCATGCAAATAGCAAGCTGCCACTGACACAGGAGCAAGATTTACCATACCAGAATGGTGAGTGAAATTTTATTTTAAGATGTTTTCTTCTACATGGAGCCCCTGTTTTTGGCTCCATTCGTCCTCTCATTGACTGACCAACTCACACTCTCTCTGCTGAAGAAATGCATCAACACAGTAGGTTGCTGACACCACCGTGTTTCATTATAGGGATGAAGCGTTCAGGATGTCAAGAAGGGGTGAGAGGGACACTAATGAGACAAAAGAAACAAGTGCCACGGAAGAGATGCCCAAATTTAACTGTGTTGTTGGGCTGCCATTACCATTTTAAATTTGACTATTTCTTTAAACCAACTTTTCAGTTAGTCAGTGAAATTTATGGGAGATAAAACAGAAAAAAGTAGCAGACAGGCAACTTGCCTATCTTCAGATTGCAAAAGCAAAAATACATTTCACAGAAATCCCTACTTTGGTCTCCTCAGCAGCCCATCATTGACACCTCGACTGCTGCGTCTATGCAGCTTTCCAACCTCTTTTCATCGTTGCCTAGCTTGATTTACTTCTTATATTTTAGATGAATTAGACCTTTGGAAACTCTTGAAAAACCATAACCTGGCTGACGAGGGAGCAATCAAGTGCTATATATACCTTTAGAAAACAGCTAAAAGAGTAAAAAATAAAATAAAATAATAAAAATGTACTGAAGGTAATAGATTTTTATTTTGTTGATCACTTATTACCATGAGAAATGTTGGCAGCCCTACTTCAACATGTGCAAAACATAGACAACTGCTGGCGTTGAAAGATTTACTATGTCAAGGTAATGGAACAAATCTTCAGCAGCATCTAGCGCGTAGTCCTTCATGATCGCCCTAGTTTTAAGGCAATAATGAAAACAATTTTAAGATTAATGTACCTTCATTGGTAAATTGTTGTACCAATGATAAAGAGTGTGTTTTTTTTTTTCCAACTAACAAAATTTGAGTTTACCCTCCAAAGAAATCCAGACCCAGATCATGATCCTTCCAGCACCATAAGTCAACGTCAGAATGATGTGCACGGGTTTATGTGAAGATTTACAAAAGGTTGGTGGGGACACAATCTGTGGGTAACCAGTCTCAGACAGAATGAGTGTCACTACGTAGAGCATCTATTTTCACTTTAATTCATGCAAATAGCAGACTGCCACTGACACAGGGGGAAAATTTAGTATGCTGTGCAATTTTAGGTCGCAGAAAAGGGAGGAGTAATTCATCCCTATCATTTCCTCGCCACATTTTAATAGCGTGGCTACTGTTGCATGCTCTAGATTTTTTTCTTTCCTTTAGTTATGAAGAGTCTGTTTCAGTGGCTCAGAATTAGAAGGGCTATTGTGCTCAACTTTCCATCTTAGCAGCAGATTTACAAGGCTTCTTCTCCTTTGACGAGTGCAGAGTCCATTGAAATGAGGACTATAGAGGGCAGACACTGGAATTATGAAAATATGATTTGCCTCAAAACAAATTTTCTTCTAATCAATCCGTTTACAGCAGCCGCATCGACCTTCGTGCCGCTGAAAGAAGGCCTGTGAATGGCTGCTTTGAGAAAATCCCCTTTTGAAGTTTGAGGGGCCTTGGTAAAGCAATGTGTCCCTTGTGTCAGTGGTGTCAGTGATTAAGTTGTGACTGGGTGACTGACTGTCTGTGTGGGGGTGAGTAATGCCTACACAATGTATCTGCCCCCCTTCTACTGACTGGACTGAAGTGGTGCCAGGACTCGTCAGAGCTCAGACCTTTGAAGACTTAGGAAACAATAGGAAGCTTTTCAGCAAAAACTAAAGTAATAAGGAAGAACTAACCAAATCACAAATGTCAGAAAGTGAAAAGGATGTTGTATCCTGTGTGAATGTCATATTTTTTGATCATCTGTTGGTCACGTGATCTTTTTATTTTTGCTAAAGATTGTTTTAGGCATTACATCCCGGCGAAACAGAGCGAAATGGTGAAATTGAAAGTTTCAAGAGTCGGTGCCTCCAGCAAGAGATGCTTTCTCAGTTGCTAAAGATCTAGACGCTCTGTATGAAGTGTCAAAATCCAAAACAATTTATTTTAATATTTCATAAAAATGTAGTCCTAAATTTTAATAAAATAACAATAATGGTCTCTTAGCATGCTAACATTTGCAAACAATACTTTTGGAAAGAAGTTGCTGCAAGCTATTGGTTGTGTGAAAATAATCAAAATGTAAGTCTGTTGGCTTATTAAATGACCGCTGACTTTTTTCCATACACACACACACACAAAAAAAAAGATTCAAAAATGATTCTGGTATCTAAGGTTCTGGATTTCCTTGGCTCTGTCATTTGTATCTATAAGTACATTACTATTACTATGCAAGTTGAATATTCATCAAGTCTATCTCAAGTTGTCATCTTAAGTATGAAGCTATTGCCATCACCGCTGTTTCAGGTCACTGATATAGCATTGCCAGTTCTAAAACCATGGCAGCAGAAGGAAGTGAAAGAATTTCAGAATCTTAAGCTCATGAAACTAAAAGATGTTCTGAACAAAGTCAGCTGATTTTAAAAATTCCTGATGAATGTGTTTCAGTCTGTGAAGGAGCTGACTCAATGCTCAGCAAAAACACATCCCTACCATTGTCTACTTTACTTCTCCCTAAGTTTGCATTCATTATACATTAAAAAAAAAAAAAAAAAAAAAACTAAATCTTTGGCAGAACGCAACTATTAACTTTTTAATTTCTCAGTAAATGTGAGATCACTGACTGCAAATGAGAGAGAAATTGGTATCCGGTTTGGTCTCAATCAAAACAGACCGTGTGAAACTGTTACTTTCCTTTCTTGCAACAATTTTGCATGAGCAGATTCTGCAGGGATAAACACAATCTGTCAACAGCCACAGAAAATTTTAGCGTATTAACCACAAAAAAAAACAACAACACACATTTAGCCTGAAGCTACCAGTTTCTGTCCACAATCAGTCTGAGAGAACATGTCAAAATCAGTTTATCACTCAAGTGTTAAATTTCACTTATTTACCTTGGTTTCCAATTTTTTTTGGACACTATCCTCAGTCTGTTCTTTGCAGTGTGATTTTTGACACTTTTTTTTGGCAGACACACCTTGAAGTTCAGAGTTTACTCAGAGATATGCTGATGCAAACCAACAAGCTGTAGCTTTCATGGTGTGAAAATTTGTAGCAATATACCTTGCGAATCTCAAATGCTCTCCCTGGACTTTATTTTGACTTTTTTTTTTTTTAAAGAAGAGCAGTGACAAGACAAGCTGTCACTTTCTTGATATCAAAAACACTGTCCTGTTTACCCTCAGTGCCAATCTGAATGATCTGTATTGAAATGCTCTGAACCAAGCCTATTGTGTTGTGATCGCTTCAACATTTCTCACAAAGCCCAGAGGGAGACGGCAGAACAAGGCATTCGGAGTCTCAAAATAGCAACTTGCCAGAGGGAGTTGGGAGTGAAAACAGCTTGCTGAGGTACACCGCCATTGAGCTGGACTTTGCTTTGCTGTGCTGTTGAGTCACACCTTGTTGATGTTTCACTCTGGTGTTCAGAGGAGAAGATGCTGTAACGTGTTACCACTTGAGCGGCACAACAAAGAGTCACCTAAGAGTGGCCTGGCCTGCAGCCTGACTACTTTTTTTTATTTGCAAATTCTTGACAAATGTGTCTATTTCCCTCCAGTACGCCATGCATTGTACACGTTCAGCAAGTGGCAATCCCACATCCTTATCAACAAGGGGAAAACCTACATATATGCAAACAGCATGAAAAAAAAAGTGCTTACACCCACACAGGAAGGGACAAATGTGGAAAGGAAAATAAAAGCATAATAGAGTTTAAGGATGAAGGCAAACTCTTCACGTTGTGTTTATTTCTCCCTATGCATGTGAAAATACACATGCAGTACCATCGGCTCACACAAAACATTTGGTACAGTTCTGAAACAGGAAATTATTGGTAGATTAAATTAACTTATCCTCCTGATATAAATAGGGGCATGTTTAGGTTCATCCATCTCTTTATGGACCCATGGTTTTTGCTCTGCTGTGCATTCATTTTGGAACTGAAGGTTGCGTCTCCAAACTGTTCCACAGTGAGGAGCATGAAACTGGTCTAAATTGTACACCTGTTGTAATATAGTCACACAAATGCTAATTTTTTGTTAACCAGAAAACCTGACGTACATCCTCCATTGGGTTCAAAACAGAGGCAATATTCATCACCTTAGAGAACACAAAAGTCTAGTGGTGGCAAGGTGTACACCACACCAAACTGTATCGACATTCCCAACCATATAAAACCCACCAGGAGTTAATTGTGGAAAATCTAGTAGTGCTGAAATTTCACAACTGCCCTTATAAGAGCAGTGGGTCCCAATCACAGTGGCATCACCTCGCTCCTGAGTGATCAGTTTTTTATAAATGTTTGTTGGAACACTCTGAATGCCAAGGTGTGAGAGATTATATCTAACCAATAAGGTGTAATTTTTTTCATTTTCAATTGTGTTGCGAGTTGCATCAACTAAATGAGTTCTCAAATACAAGGACGAAATACTGAAAACCCATCAAGCAATTGAATAACTCCTGAACACATTGTCAAAAAGTGTGTTGCAAAAAAAGAGAGAAAATGTTCTCCAGTTTCCATAAACTCCTTTTAAAACACCAAATTTCACACAAAAAAAATCACAATATATACAATATATAAACTATTATCTGGTGAGATAAATACAGTGAGATTAGTAGAAGGTTAACTGATCTATTTTGGAAATAATGGCTTTTGTAAAACTAAAACTCACCCTTCTCCATCTCTCTGTCCCCCTAAAAAAAAAATGGTCGCCTAATTTAGAAATACTCTAGCATTTGGTATTTCAAAGCTGCACCTGTAATAGAACTGTCAGTTTTACTAGTGCCATCTAAAATTTTTCCAGTGAGCAGAGAGAAATGCTTTACTATAAAATTGCTAACCTTGTGGTGAGTACATCACTGCTGAATGTCCAATTTCAGCATTTTTGAAGGCCACAAAAGAGAACTAGCAATCAAACAGTGTCAAAGTGTGGTAACACTAGAGGCAAGACCATATGAATTTCTAAAGCTGCTTCAAACAGTCAAGATGCACATTTTTGCTAACATTTTTTCATTTTTCTTTTTTTTTTTTTTTTAGAATTGTTTAGCAAGGGTAACTGTTTAAACAATACAAAGCACTTGTAAATTTCTCATGGAAGGCTATAAAAAAATCAGTGATATGTGAATTAGGATTTCTTTTTGTCCCCAAAACCTGGTTTAATCATTTGAGAATTGGAATGTGCAGATACCGAGTCATCGTTCGATAATTCATTAAATGCCATAAACTGTAAATTCTTAAAAAAATGTAATATAATGAGTTTGTTAAATCTAATTACAGCTCCTCTCTACACAGCCGTTGGCTGAAACATAATTTATCTATGGATTTCTGTGGACAGCAGGTCAAGTGAGTAAAAAATATATATTTACCTATATATTTGTCTTTATTTGCAGTTGAGCGATCAACAAGTTTCCAGTCATAAGGTAGCAGAAGTACTCAAACTATTGTAATCAACTTTATTAAATGAATGAAGCTGACTATGTTTGCAGTTTAAAGAGGTGGTATTTTGAAATTTCCAGGCACATATCACCATTTAATAGCACAATCAATTAACTGCTACCTTTAGGTGTTGTTAAAATTCTGCACTTATCAACAATAACATAAAAGAAATTAGGCTTCATAATTTGACGCCTTGGAACATGAGCTGTGCTGCGTCAGGAAGATACAATTTTCTAACAAATAAATATAGCTGATCCTCATACGTTGGAAGTCTTACTTGGCTGCTCCTTAGTCCAAACATTCCTCTGGTTTAGCATAGCATTTTGCCTTTGAATAAGCTACTTTTCAGCTCAATTTAAGGTTCTCCAACTTGAAATTTGCGCAAAGACAAACCATCGGAACACATTTGCTGCATGCAAGCAGCAAAGGAACATGGTTTGCATTCAAATGGTTATAAAACTGTGTCAAATCAACGGGTTAAATTTGTAATGACAATAAGGTGTATGTTTTTTTTTGTGTGGTTCAGCAATGCAGCCAATCATTTGAATCCCAACCGTCCTCACATCACTGGACAACAAAGGTGTAATTTCATGTTGACAGCCAACATAATTGCAAATCTATTGCGCACAGTGTCACAGCAGTACAATAAGCATTAACCAGTGTAAAATGTAAATAAGGACAGGCAGACATCCCCCTGTTTGTGTTGTGTTTATGAAATGAAAAGCATTAATTCAGCAGACCGTGCAATCATCTCAGTTTTTCATTTTCTCTTTCCACATTTCATTAATGCTTCCAGACTGTCCACAGGGGGAACAAGCAAAATAAGCATTAAAAAAAAAAAAGAAAAAGAAAAAGAAAAAAAAGACGCAAACCTTCTAAGATGAGCTTGGAGTCATGCTGGATGTCAGCAATGACCCCTCAATTTGTATTGGATGTTATTCAGAAAAAACTATATGTATTAGGGTGTAAAGAAGAAAACGAAACAAAATGTAAAATAGAACAACTATACTCTGATCATACCTCCACAAGGCGTAGGAGTATGACTCAGATTTATTTTTTTTTTTTGACAATTATTTTGGACCTCTCGTTTCAAAACACCTCATTGTCATTGATGAGGTCTGTGTAAAACAGCAGTGAGTGCTTTCCCTCCCATCATTTCCGACCACTCACCCACTTGAGAGCAAGTTACCCACGACAACGATAATGACTTTCAGCAAGGATTTTAAGCCTTGATCTTCATGGTCCTGACTGTAAATGCTGCCTCAGAATTACCTACATGCTCATTTCCACTTTGTTTCAGCATATTCCAACAGCCTCGGGGTGCGCAGTTATTATTTCTTGTGTGTAGTTGTTTGATGCAGTTGGCTTCCACTGGTTGCATAAATGAGATTTCCAAGAGTAGCTGGATAGCAGTTTGGTAAGGTTGCATTTTCTTTATTCTTTTATTTTGTCACCAAAACTCTTACTGTCTCTAAGTCTCACGGTCCATTTCAAGTCTTTGCACTATGCTGAATAATGGACTTGAGCTCACAGACACAGAGTGTGAATTAAAAGTATTAAATTTAAAACCATAAAGAACGCGTAAATAATCTTACTTTTCAAAGGTCATATACACTTCAAATCACCATAAATGCCTCTTTCTCTGTGAAAGATTTTGCAGACAATGACCGCCTAAAGGCTGATGTCCATGAACATGAGTGGCGAATGCATTTCTCCGTTGCGAGGCTTTTGCTCTCATTTGTGAATCTTTGTGTAGTTTTCTCTGTCTTTAGTGAGAGTAAGGCAGCTTGACTGAATTGACTGATTCTGCTGAGACATTACAATCTCCCACTGATCTACTGTCACATCCTTCCTCTGTGGGATTGCCCTTTGACTATACTAACATCTTTCATTTCTCAGATTACTTTATATATCTGCAGACCTGTTGACGAAATACTTTACTTCATGTTGTGTCCTGCAGGTTAGTTTCAAGCAGACTAAAATATCAAAATTACATCAACCGCACACGCAGATGAAACTGAACTTTTTGCATACCTATGTATGTCTTCTTTGTTGTTGTTGTTTTAGAAAAACTGCATTTTCATCGTTGATGCAGGGTACAGGTGCAAGTCTCAGCCAGTGCAAGCAGATGGATTCCACCCAGATTACTCCCAAAACCATACTTTTTTTTATCTATATTTGGTCAATAGAGGGCGCCCGTCAGCAAGGATAAAGACACTGTTGGAATTCTGCCGTCAGTTGAAAGGTGCAGCTGCTGAGACAGACTCCTTGCTCTCTCCCCTTTCCTCTGTCTCTCCCCTCATTCTTTCACTCACTCATTACGCTCGCGCTGAGTATAATTTCACACACACACAAACACACAGCACTTGCACGGTCCCTTACAAGGGAGACTCTTTTTGCCCGATTTAAAAGTAGAGAATGTCCTCAACCCACAGTAAAACGCAGACATCTCGGTTTTTATTTTTTTATTTATTTATTTTTCTCGCAATCGCTCCACTTACAGCTGCACAGGAAAATCTGCACACTTGCTGTTAAAAATGATGACTCCACCTGAATAGTTTTATCTTAAAAGAAAGTGGGGGCTGGGGGAGTGTATGATGCGCAAAATTGCAACATGAATTGTACAGGACACGCGTATCTGAATCGCAGGGAAGTGGGTTTGAGACGCAGCCACGGAGGAAGACTTTAACGTCATTTTCCACTCTATGTAAATGAATTCATGTAATGTGCGGCCACGGTGTCAGATTCCTGATTGCTGAGTGGACTGAGCATCACGCATGCAGGGGGGGAGAGCTCACATGCAGCCGCCGGCGACCACACGCATTTCTGGGCTTATATTTCTAGTAGCCACCGGGGGAAGCGCAGCGCTGTCTGTCCTGCTACTGCTGCTGCGAGTGGCTTTACTGTTACCAATTATATATATATATATATATATATATATATATATATATATATATATATATATATATATATATATATATATATATATATATATATATATATGGAATGTGTAAAAGTGTAAAAGTCGACTTTAAACCTTTCATTGCTTTGTATATGGAACATTAACAATTATGTACAAGTGCGTTATTAGTGTAATATGATAAAAAAAATGTACGTTTAAGTCACGTTGTTTCATATCGCTCTATAGAGAACGAAGTAAGCATATCTCCAGTGATTCCAAGTGGCGCAAAAAATAAATAAATAAAAAAACAAGAAAAGAAAAAGAAAACCGAATATAATTAATACATATTTTCTTTTTGGGTCAAATCTTGTCTGACCCCGACGTTTAAGACCAACTTCGACCCTGTTTACGTGCGTGGCCAGCAAAGAGAGAGGCAGACAGAGAGAGAGAGGGAGACAGAGAGAGAGAGAGAGACAGAGAGAGGTAAAGAGGGAGAGGCAGAAGAGGGGGTGGGGGGAAGTGAGAGAGAGAGAGAGAGAGAAAGGGACTGCAATATCATTTGTGAATCCCTCTCACAGTGCTGCAGATAGGGGCTGCCAACACATGCGGCGCGTCTGCAGGTGAGGGAGAGAGAAAGGGTGAGTGGGAGAGTCCACGCTGAACACGCAGAACGTCTGAGAGGAGTTCAACCTAAAAGCTGCGTCTGACATACACTTTTTCCACTTTGCCTGCTTTATTGTTTTTTTTTTTCTTTTGAACTCAACCCTGATTCTTTTTTTTTATGTCTATTTTTTATCTTATTTCTGCGGACTGGAGTTGGTTCGTTAAAGACGAGAAGGAGGAGGAAAAGGAGGAGTGAGAGAGTGCTAGTATTCTGCTTGTTGCGAGTGACTTGGAGGGGGAGAAAGGAAGTAAGGAGGCAGAATAACCAAGCCAGACAGGTGATCTGCTGCATATTACCTTCAAAACATAAAGGAGAGGTGACGAGCTCCGCGCTCAACCCTGCATAGTGGGATGAGTTTGCAACCTGCGCGGGCATCTCCTTCATACGCGCCTCTCTTATATGTGGACTTAATATCAGGACAGACGGAGGAAGAGTTCAGCTCTCCCCTCTCCTCCCAGCCCTTCTCGTCATCAAAAAGAGAGAGAAGATTCTACAAAGTGTGAGTAAAAAAAAAAATAAAAAAAAAGAGCGTGAGCGAACCGGACTGCATTCACTTTCCGCTGATGCTCGGCACTATTGCACTTCGGCACAGTCCGGAGCGCACGGAGTCTCCCCGGCAAAGACAGTCTGTATTTTTATTTATTTTTTTCCCCCCCAGAATAAATAAATTAAGGTTGAAGGAAAGACCCCCCCAACCCCCCTCCTTGCGTGCACTTGCTGCTTTCCACTGCAGCAGAAACGAGAGGATGAAGTCTCACGCATCCTAAAGAAAAAAGACTGCGCTCCTGATGAGAACGAGATTGGCTTTTTTATACGCAGACTGTCAATTAGCATCAATTTTGGGACTTTTTTTCTTTTAAAACATTTTCCGAGGACATCTTTGCAGGACTGAACAATGGGGACTACTGCAGCAGTGGACTGTTTGTACTATTGCATGCTCATATTGCAGCTTGTGCATCAGCCCGCTGCGAGTAAGCAAGTGCTCCGGTACCGCTTGGCGGAGGAGGGACCTGCCGATGTCAGAGTTGGCAACGTAGCAGGCGACCTGGGCATTGTGGCCGGGTCCGGCGAGGTGACATTCACCCTGGAGTCCGGCTCGGATTTTTTCAAAATAGACAACATAACAGGTGAGCTCACCACCAACGAGAGGCGGATAGACCGTGAGAAATTGCAGCAGTGCCAAATGATATTTGACGAGAACGAGTGCTTCATAGATTTTGAGGTGTCCGTGATTGGACCGGCTCAGAGCTGGGTCGACCTCTTTGAGGGGAAAGTCATCATATTAGATATAAATGACAACACTCCATCTTTCCCCTCGCCTGTCCTGACACTGTCTGTGGAGGAAAACAGACCCATTGGAACCCTTTATCTGCTGCCCACAGCCACAGACAGAGATTTTGGCAGGAATGGAATAGAGAGATATGAGCTAATTCAGGACAATGGGGAAAACTCAAGGCGTTTGGGATCTTCTGGGGATTCCTACTCTGGAAAAAGAAGATTTGAGGAGGGTGCGAGCAGGAGCAGTGTGTTTGAACTGCAAGTTGCTGACACTACTGATGGAGAGAAGCAACCCCAACTCATCATTAAAGGGGCCCTTGACAGAGAACAGAGAGACTCTTATGAACTCACCTTGCGGGTTAGGGATGGAGGAGATCCCCCACGTTCTTCTCAGGCCATTCTGAGAGTAATGATCACTGATGTAAATGACAACAACCCGCGGTTTGAGAAGAATGGGTATGAAGCTGACCTGCCGGAAAACAGCTCCCCTGGTGCACCAATACTCCAGCTTAAAGCAGCTGATGCAGATGTTGGGGTTAATGGTCAAATTGAATATGTGTTTGGGGCAGCCACAGAGTCTGTGAGAAGGCTGCTGAGGTTGGATGAGAGCACTGGCTGGCTAAGTGTGTTGCACCGCATTGACCGTGAAGAAGTTAGTCAACTGAAGTTCACAGTGATGGCTCGTGACCGAGGCCAGCCGCCCAAATTAGATAAGGCAACAGTCGTGCTGAATATCAAGGACGAGAACGACAATGTCCCGGCAATTGAAATCCGAAAAATTGGGCGCATTTTTCTAAAAGACGGAGTGGCAAACGTACCAGAGGACGTGATGGTTGACACACCCATTGCTTTAGTTCAGGTGTCAGACAGAGACCAAGGAGAGAACGGCATAGTAACCTGCACCGTCGTAGGAGATGTACCCTTTCAACTTAAACCAGCCAGTGAGACGAAGGTGAACAGAATAAAAAAAAGTATTTTCTCCACACATCTGCACCACTGGACTATGAGGCCACACAGGAATACAATGTGGTAATAGTGGCTGTGGACTCTGGAAGCCCTAGTCTGGCAAGTAATAACTCTCTTATCGTCAAAGTGGGTGACACTAACGACAATCCTCCTATCTTCAGCCAGAATGTAGTTGAGGTATCCTTCCCTGAAAGCAATGCCCCTGGCGAGAGGGTGACAACAGTAAAAGCTGTTGATGCTGACAGTGGGAAAAATGCTGAAATAGCATATTCCCTCGATTCATCTGTAAATGGGATTTTCTCTATTGATGCAGACAGTGGAGACATCCGAGTCAACACCATCTTGGATAGAGAGCAAACAGAGCGCTATGAATTTAAAGTGATAGCTAAAGATAAGGGCATAAACACTCTGCAGGGTTCTGCTACTGTGGTTGTTCTCGTGGGGGATAAAAATGACAATGATCCAAAGTTCATGCAGGACGTGTTCACCTTCTATGTTAAAGAGAATCTTGACCCTAACAGCCCTGTTGGTATGGTCACAGTAATTGATGCTGACAAAGGCCAAAATGCAGAGATGGGTCTTTTCATTGAGGAGGAGGAGGAAATCTTTTCTATTGAGAATGAAACTGGGACTATTTTTTCCACCCTCTCCTTCGACCGGGAGCAAAAAACTACATACACATTCCGTGTCAAAGCTGTGGATGGTGGTGATCCACCCAGATCCGCCACCGCCACAGTCTCACTCTTCGTCATGGATGAAAACGACAATGCACCAACAGTCACCTTCCCAATAAACAGCTCCTACACCCTTCTCCCTCCCTCCAGTAACATCAGGACAGTTGTCAGAACTGTCATAGCCACCGACACGGACACTGGCATCAATGCAGACCTAAACTACAGCATCATTGGGGGCAACCCCTTCAAGTTATTTGAGATTGATGGGGGCACAGGGGTGATCTCATTGATGGCAAAGTTGGAACGAAAACACCATGGTCTCCACAGACTTGTGGTCCAAGTGAATGACAGTGGCCAGCCTTCACAGAGCACCACCACCCTGGTTCACGTGTATGTTAATGAGACACTTTCCAATTCCACAATTGTGGAGGCACAGGTGGCTAATAGCCTGAGTACCTCCCTGAACACCAATATCGCTGGTGACCCCAACTATGATCTCAGCAAACAACGATTAAGCATTGTGATTGGAGTAGTTTCGGGTATCATGACCGTCATTCTCATCATTCTTGTTGTTGTCATGGCCCGTTATTGCCACCCTAAGAACAAGAATGGCTATGAGGCAGGGAAGAAAGATCATGAGGACTTTTTTACACCTCAGCAGCATGACAAATCCAAGAAGCCCAAGAAAGACAAGAAGAAACAAAAGTCCAAACAGCCTCTTTATAGTAGTATTGTCACAGTAGAGGCCTCCAAACCTAATGGGCAGCGCTATGATGGCGTCAATGAGAAGCTTTCAGACAGCCCCGGCATGGGACGCTACCGTTCAGTCAACGGTGGGCCGGGAAGTCCAGACCTGGCTCGGCACTACAAGTCCAGTTCACCGCTCCCAACTGTCCAGCTTCACCCTCAGTCACCAACAGCTGGAAAAAAGCACCAGGCAGTTCAGGACCTGCCCCCTGCCAACACCTTTGTTGGCACCGGAGATAACATTTCCCTTGGATCTGACCACTGCTCTGACTACAGCACTCAAACCATCAACAAGTACAACAAACAGGTAAGAAGACACATCTCAATGTTTCTTTGTTTCCCTCCACCACTCCTAAATGTCTTCTGCTTCTTCCTCTTAGTGTTCTCTCTGCCATAATGGTTCCTGACAGTGCTAGTCTCAGTAGTCTTGTTGCCTTTATGTAGCTAATGTGTGTCAAGTTAGTGGTATTGATCTGTTTTGGTTTGGAGTGCCATTCACATGTAATATTGAAAGGAAAGAGATCTAAGGAGGATTAGATAAGATCGGGTTAGGGATACTGTTTCACTTTGGCCCAACATGTCCAACTTTTTTTGCTTTCTTCACAGCATGTGTCCAGGCCGCCTTTCCTGACAGGGGCGTCACAACTATTAACCTTGAGAATTATGTGTCTGAGTGTTGTGGACAGCTCACATAAGGACTTGGTTTGCAGTTATTCTATCCCAAAGAGAACTGTGGTCGGGGGACAGCAACACCCCCTCCCTTACTTAACCATGTCGAGCCCTGACTTGCCCTCAGTATGTGACAAGGCTTCGTTTTCCTTCTTGTGAATACAGGAGAAAATAGAAAGGTGGTAGATATTGTCTGCATGTATCTGTAAAGCACTTTTGCATCAAGTTGAGTCAGGTTTACTCTGTGTAGGGAACAGCTAGCCAGGAGATCACATTGAAATTCCTCTTTGCTGTGAGGTCTGCATCAATTCACTGACCGAGCAGAGGGAACAGATTTTATATCAGCGTTGTGCACCTCAGTGTCTTGCAGTCCTTTATCTTCTTTTTGCATGTATACCTCCTGTTTCTTTTCCTGTCTTAGGTTTATCTTACCACCTTTCTTCAAGGTATTATTTTCATCCTTATTTCCCCACTCTTTAATTTTTCTAGCTTTTTTGGCCTTACCAAGTGAGCCCATTTTCTACCCAGTCTTTCCACATTCTTTGGGCAATTTTTCACCGTTAGGTGCAAAAACGAAGGAGAAATAAAGTTAAAACCAGATGAAACAAGTTGACTTTCATTTCTTGGGAAAAAAGAACAATATCCTTGTACATTATGCTCTAATGAATTATTGATTTTTTTTCTTTTTCTTGGTTTCAATGCTAGTGTTAGAATTCAGGAGGTTACGTGCTCTTTTTGTCATTCTCTCTTTTCCTTTTTTCCTTTTCTCTGCTTTGTTCAATTTTTTATATATAATGTAGATTTTCCTCCTCTAACTCTATTCTAGAAGTGCATAGAGCATCTTTGTGTCCCTGCCTATTTTTTTTCACTTTTGTGTTGTTTTCTCCACATCACACCCCTTACAATGGTACTCTCTTGCCTTGCTTTTTTTTAACTGGGTGTAGTTTCTTTTTTAATCTTCACTATCATCTCTCTATAACTCTTCTCCCCTCCCTTCTTCCTTACACTTTTCCTCCTCTTGAATCATTTCAGTCCCTTTTATGGCTCTCCCTTTTTTTCTCCCCCCCTCCTGCTTCTGTCTGTTACAGCCTCTAATATGGGGTATTCACTGAACTGCTTCCCAGAGTGTGAGGAGTGCTGTTGCTTTCGGATGTCTCCTGCATAATTAAAAGGGCACTCTATTTGCTGCTTCGGCAGCAGCATGTATTGTGTGTCACTATGCCCATGCATATATTTATATATTTATTCTCGACATTAAAGCTGCGGGGAGCCTTTATGGACTCTGGATTTGTTGGAATACAATGTCTGAAGTCAGTTTGCAACACCCAAATACATGAAGCTCGTAGTGATCTTCAAGAAAACATCATCCGTCTCGACAATGTGAAACTACTGCTCTGACATTTAATATGAGACAGGAAGCAATATATTTAAACTGAATACTGACTCTTGGTATGTTTTTCTGCGGTGAACGGGGCACAGTTTAGGGGCGGCAAATGGGAGCTAATTGAAGAGAAGGTGTTTGTTCATGTGCTCCAATTACAGCATTTAACAGCCACCTCTTTTATTAGATCAAGACTTGAAGTGGTCATCCTGCTCCAAAATTGTTTCTGTTGTCTTGCAACAGTCACTTATACTAAAGACATAATAAAGTGTGCAAGGATAGGTATATCTTAATATAACCCCTTGATTATAACTATTCTGAAAGGATCTATAACACTTTGTTAAATAGATTTTAACTCACCTCACAGTAAAGTATACTTCTTTTTGGGTTTGAGCTGTTATAGACAGTAGCGCCAGGCGATATTAAATTGTTAGTTGTGTTCTCTGGTATAGGTTAGCAGACATGCCATGTATCTTAAAAATAGCAACAATGAAAAAGGCCTTAGCCAGCTGGCTATAAGTGAGAAGCAACAAGTGGGGTAAGGTCAGAGATAAAAACAGAGAGATGCCGATTACACTGGATTTTGAGTTCTAAGGACTTTAAAGTTCAAACTGTGTAGAACGTATGATAGAAAGCTTTTTTTTTTGGAATTAGCCTAAGCCTTATTCTGAATTGATATAAAAAACTTTGACGTTTAAACATTTGACAGCGTTCCATGTTTGAAGCGTTTAGATAAATTGAAGAAGCGGTGATGGAGAATATTCTTCAACGTGTGCGTAGGACGAGATAGAGACAGGCGCAAGAAAGACAGCCCTGTTAGCGGTGTAGAGAATGGCCCCCACTGTTTCACCAGGGACTCAACGTTTGGGTGGAAAAGATAGAAAGGACAGGGAGGGAAGGAAGACGGAGAATAGGCCTGAAACACCAACTGTAATCTCGGAGGTATCGGGTTCCGTCTGTTTTTTCCCTCCCTCGCCCACCTAATCTCACAATAACTACAGAGGCAACCTGCACGGGCAGGTAACCAAGCAACTGAGAAAGTTTATCAGTGAACCGAACCTTTTCTTTTAAGCCCGTCAGACATTTAAACAGTCATTAAGCCAAGCTAAATGTGAGGAGGATGCTGGAGCATCACCCAGCTGCTGGTGAGGGTTCCACTAGGGCCAATGTCACTTTTAACCTTTTTTTTCCTAAACTGTACTGATTGCAGACTAATCAGTACAGTTTCTACAATTATTCATATATTTACATATATATTTTTTGTGGCTTGCCTAACCAACATCTCTCTCAATCCATATCCTTACATGCCTGCATTTCAACTTGCTGCGTCCAAAGGCTGATGAGTAGTGTTTTCTCTTAACAGAGCACTTAACTTTATTACTTTTGGCAGTAGTTTCTGTTCTGACTAGTGCCAGGAAATAATGCAGTCCAACCGTAATGCATAGAGAAATGAAATCACTTAGCCATTGAATTAGCAAATCCCATCAGTTTTTGTTTTATCATTGCACCTCAAAGCACCATTTGTGCCCAGGTGGATCACTTTTAATCAGCAGTGAGCCACAGAAACTTGTACTCTGTGCTTCCTGCAGTGGAGCCCCTCAGGGCGGACGGAGGCCCCAGACACAGACTTAAACCTGCTTTTCGTGCCTCCGGGTTGAGGCAGAAAACAACAAGATTTTGCTCACACTTCACCGCAACACCCATCCTGCCTTTATGTCCTCTGGCCAGCTGTTACTCCATTGCCACTTTCTCTGGCTAAAAATCAACTCATTTGCAAAAAAGGGCGTACCTTCACCCCCACTCCTCCTCCCCTGACCACACTTGTACAGGACAAATAATATCACCATGCAAATGGAGGTCATTGAGGTGGCGTTTGTAGCCAAAGCTTAGGATGTGATTGCCCTGGAGGTTCCAGGCGGAGCAGGAAACCAATATGGAAATGTTGTGCTTTGCCTACGACCTAATTTGTTTCAACCTGAGAAATGTAGCTGCCTAAACACCTTAGAAAAAAAAGCCACTAATAGAATCAGATAAGCACAGATCATTGAGCTAAACCACAAAATAAAAACCTATAGTGAAAATACCACTGTCTCATTCTAATTTAGAACAGATAAGCAAAAATAATATTACATAATGTATAGTACCACCTTTTGCGTTCCCTCTCTGAAGAAAATAGCTGCCACATGGAAGAAGTTTGGTTGATCATCATAATAATGTAAAATGGAAGAGAAGACTAGAAAATTTGGGTACTCCAAGGTTAATATTTAATATTATTGACTTACGCTTTCCTACAGTTATGCAGTCCTAAACAGAAGTGTAAAATCTGATATAAGTTGAGCTGTCCACGTTGGTAGTGTACCAACTGCTTGGCAGTCAATAAAAGTGATAGTAGTGTCTATTATGTCTATCTTTATAGAGTAATGCATTTCTAGATGAAATTACCAGGGTCATTAGTCTGCTTTGAGAAAGTTTTGTGTGACTGTAAATCTCTTCAATCATTTGAATTAGTTTTTTTTTCTTTTAAGTGAAAGTAAAAATGAGTCAGAGATAATCTTTGTCCTTGCAGCTGGTGAAAACTCCTATACTTCTAAATCTTCAATCTTCAGTGCACCTCGACACTAGTTAACTCGCTAGCAAGCGTGACCAAAGAGCTTAATGAAGACACTACCTCTGGTTTCAAAAGCTTTTCAGGGCTTGGTCCCTGAAACAATTACCCTCCTTTAACAAAACAATGATCATAACAAGAAACTCTCTTTTCTTTTTCAGTCAGCATTATTGAAAGTCAGGACACTGTTCGAAAGGTGAAAAAAAAGACCACTCTGGAAATCTTGCGTTTAGTAAAAGAGGAAGAAAAAAAGAAAAAGCGGTTTGCGGTAAGCTGGTTTGTTTATTGCCACATTATTATTAGCGCTTGTCCTTGCTGCTGCTGACTGTGGCTAACGTTATCAAAATTGTTTTGGATCTATTAGGGCCCTAATTCAATCTGTGGCCGCTCGGGCTTTTTTGTTGTTTATGTTCCGAATAGGAAAATGGAAGGAGTAAGAGAGCACAGTAATACTCATGAAATTGCAGCGGGCAGCGTTTTCCTCGTATAATTTTGTTTGGTGATTTGAATGCATTTGCTCCGAGGCAATTACTAATCTGTGGATTAGACATACCTGATACACAGGCAGAAATGGTGGAGACTGAGAAGTGGGGGAGAAAAACGCTGGAAGATTGCTATAGTGGGTTGCTATAATGTCTAGAATATTACTCTGCATATTTTAATACAGAGATTTATTTGTTTTACCTATAAGGGAAAGCGTGTAAATTTTTGCTTCGTTCTGCTTCTCTCCCCCTCCTTCCTTAACTCTCTCCTCACCGCATATGCAGACCAGTGAGATAGGCTGTCTTCACATGCAAATAAATACTCATGATTGAAGAACCTGAAGAAGCCTCAGCACTTGCCATGAAAAAGGTGGCGAACGTCAGAGTGAAAAAAAGGAGCAGCGAGGAAAGGGGGAGCAATAAAAGCATAAAAGACAAGAAATTTAAGCCGCGTGCCACCTTAAATCGCTCTCCATGCTTCTGATTGTAAGTGGCAGTGTCGAGGATGCCACCTTCTTCTCGCCGCTTCTTTCAATTTGATGTCATCCAAAGTGGAATTTCATTTCATACTCGGCAGAGATCACATTAGATCGGGCTCGCCAAGGATAAAGCCGATTCATATTTGCAGATTTGCCTTTCCTGAGGCCCCATCAATCACCGATATTGCGGGACTTGTTTGTCGCGGCGGTTGTTCAAAGGAGTTTGTACAGCAAATTGACTTTTACAAGGCTCCCAAGGTTTATGATGCGCCATGCTAGCCTTGTTGTTTTCTCCGTCGCTGTCCTCTCGTATCGACTCTAGGAGCCAGAATCAACTAAATGAGGACATGACTTAGCTCGGTTGCTGCGCGACCCCAGGGACTAGTTCTGCGTCGAGGAGTGGGATCACAACACGGATCAAACGTAAGGCTTGTTGTTTTGGGAGACTAATGGGCAAAATAATGGAGCTGCGTTTGTGACACTGCACCTCATCAAAACCGCACAAGTCTCCAGGAAAATTGGACCAAATAGCATTTGATTTACTCATTTACTTTTATTGTTTGGTCCTTTATTTCAGTAAAGTTGAGATGTCTATCAAGAAGAAAAGGTTGTTTTGTTTTGGCAATGGAGCTCCTTTAACGCTTGTCTTCAAAAAATGTATTAATGCACAAATGGCACCTTTCACATGTTCTGTCACCTCATCTGGTAAAAGTAAATTAAAACTTTATTGCAGTGGAATGTCATCAAAATGGAATGAAAGATTTGCTGCAGTTTTCTTGCTAATTACTTGCATCCACTTTCCAATTAACGAAGATGAACACATCTGTCTGACATGAATGCTGTTTTCTTTTCTTTACCATTTTTCAAGAATAGCCCAGTAATTTATGACGTTTCTTCCATATTTCTGTCACCTAATCTGCCAAAGACTAGGTTTTTATTACAGCAGCAGCATATTCACTAGAGAAAAATAGGAAAAATGTTAACCTTAATCTGTGTGGAAAGACATTCTCATATCATGAACAAGAAATTAAAGAAAGGTTTTTGTTGATTCTCATGACTCTGCAAAAAATAGCGTCCTATAGTTGCTACTTGTCTAAACTTAAACATATGCTGTTATATGATCAAGACAGTAATGGAAAAATTTGAAACAGCTGAAGTTGCAAGAAACAGGTCTAATGTATATCTAATTACGCTTTAGGAACCTTCTTATATACCAGAAGGAAATGTTTGTAGTGCATCAGTGTGATATTATTCTGCTGCAATACAAGATGAATTACTATTTTAAGGCTTTCTACATCTTTACCAGGGGTGATGATAAATGTAGAGGGGAGCGTTGTATGTCTGGGCCCAGATTCGGCATGAGTGACAGTCGTTCTCCCTCACTCGCAAGTGAAAGAGCCCATAGTGATAAATAGGATATATCACTTTCTGTCAGCATGGCTTACGCAGGTGTCACGGTGTCAAGGGACCTGTCAGCAGGGCCTGTGGCCCCCTGCTAAGCAGCGGCGATTTAAACTGTCCCCTGCCCTTTCACCAAAACCTATATTGCCACATTGGCCTTCGTGAACGAGAAGAACAGAAACTCATTGAAAGCCAGATGCACAGATCCATAATTTATTCCTAAGCACTAACTCTAGAATCTTGCACATCTCTTTTTTTAGTGTTCTGGGAAAAAAAAAAAAAAGAAAAAAAAAGTAAAATAAAAAAAATAAAAAATCTTTTGTGGGGAGGAGGAAGGAGCATTTCTCCAACTTGGCAAACCAGTTGGTAGAAATTGTACAAATTGTAATATGACAGGATTCAGAAGGTTGGAGAAATGGCATATGATTTGGGCCAGAAAACTCACAAACAACTGTATTGGTGAGGAGAGACAGTGTAACTATAGCTGTAAAAGATATAAACATAAGAAAGGTTTTGGCTTAGGATCTGACATGAAACTGTGTCACAGGTTGGCTGAATTTGTGTGGAACTCATATGTTCTAAGTTCAATACATATTCATGTGTAACAAATTTAAGGCGTCCTTGAGCAGTAGCTTTTATTTGGAAGTAATGAAACTTGTATTGGGTGGTTACGAGTGTGAAGATATACCAAGGTTTCAAGAGGCTCCGGTTTTTAGAACCACAAATATGTTAAATATGTATTCCTATGGTCTAAGGTTCTTCCAATGACATGCAAGAAAACATGGCATAATGATCGAAGTTGTCTGTAGCTGTAAAAAGTGTAGATTAATGGAGTGTTGCCCCCATCTGTTGCTGAGGATGATCAGTTAGCTGGCTGAATGAAGACCGATCAGATATTTGAAAATATTTCTGGTTGGAAAAAAAGCACAGGCAACCATTGTGCAGAAACTGATGTAGCCTCAGTGTCACTCTTAGTAACGTAGTTTTTTGCTGAAACTACAGTTTACCAGCTTAGTCTGTTGTGTTTGCTAAGCAGCAGGCTGGAGGTCAGCTACATAAAAAGACATCTTGCCTAAGTAAAAAAGTTAATATCACCATATTAGAGTGGTGTCTTGGCAGAAGCCACTTAACATAAACAAACTTTTGTAAAATGAAGGTTTCAAAAATTGCAAACATTTTCTGTCTTGGCCGCATGTCCAGCTAAACAGAGTAAAACTACCTTGACCCTGCCCCACCTGTTGCTGCTCACTGGTAAGATCACTGAAAGAAGGCTTCTATGCTTATATAGTACTCACAAATTTAACAGAAAATATTTCTGGTACAAAACTGTAACGCAGACAACTTAAGCAAGATGGCTTGCTTAAGTAGCCATCAACAAGCTCTAACAAAAATATTAAATTGGTGGATAAATGCAACACCAGGGATTCAAAAACAAATCCTACATTTCAGTTGGGAACAATAATTATGTGCTAGAGATGACGTGATCAAAATTGTCATAACTGACATGTTAGATTATTTACATAAGTAAAGTGATAGTTTTTCAGTTTTAAATGTAAGGTTAGATCATGCTATGCGTTTTTTTTTTTATATGTACTAATACTCTGAGATTGTTGTAACATGAGAACTTTATCCTGGTCAATGTCTAGAATGAAAACAAATGTTTGAGATTAAGAGGTGTTGGCATACATTCAGGAAAGGATAATAAGTTCAATAGAGGTATTTATTGTGTATTTAACAGGTGCAGCCCTCACTCTACCATCAGGTTTTCTAAGCCTCAGATAAATAAGCCCCTGTTCTCTCTTTCCCTTCACATTCTGCCCCTTTTCTGACTTTTTGCTCCTTTATACCGAGAATCCGCTAAAATATTAAGACCGACCAAATTCCCCTGACTAAATTAGATAAAGTATGAATAGCCCCTGATAAATAATGCATCTGAAGGTTTTCCTTTTTCACCCAAAGCATATGGCTTTTTATTAACGGGCTCCAATCATACATATTGGCTAAGCAGCAAAAGATAATGGGAACTACTTGACTTGGAAAAGTAGAGGGGAAAAGGACAGCTTGGCTGCTTCTATTAGCTCCCCCCACACACCCAAAAACGAGATTTAATGCGTAGGAAACAGGAGGCAGAGCGCTCGCTGACTATCCATCAAAGCCTGGGGGGACGTGTGTGAAAGTTTGCGCATGTTGTTCTCGCCGGGTGTGCTCTCTGTGTTGATAGGTGGAGGTGATGAAATATGTGTGTGTGTGTGTGTGTGTGCGCACGTTTACAGTTGGAGATTTGTGTAGTGTTGTCTAAAACGGTATGGGTTTCAAAAGAGAACAATCGCGGACGTGGGTGTTTTGGGGGGGGGGCGGTTTACGGTTCAGCCTCTCCATCATGCGGCACGCCGTGCGCACGAGTGCAGCGACATGCCTGAGAGTGTTTCAATATCCTGCGCGTGTGTGACCCCGTTTGTGTTTACCCAGGGATTGCCGTTCATTATTTTTGTCTGTTTGTCTGGTTATTACATATTCTCTCTCCAGAGCACACACACGTGCTGAGGCAAAAGGAGCCGACGGGCCTCGAGGCGCCGCTTTGCTGTCACCTGCTCAAGGAACTCTAAACAAACTCCAGAAGGTCTTACGCTTGATCTCAAAGTTTGAAAGACTTTTAACGCCGGACGCTGATGTTTGCATTCTGCATTTAAAGTGTGGCTGCGAGCAAGAAAAAGAGCAGAGGTGTTCATTAGCAAGGCAGCAGGCAAAAGGGGCAGCAGAAGCCCCTGTATCGATGAGGCCTTACCTGGCAGAGAGCAGGCTATTAGCAGGGCCCGATAAATCTTGTCAGAGCCTGGAAGGATCTGCCTGCCCGCTGAAGAATGAAGGTCACAGGGCAGCTGGAGTTACGACAGACCTCGGAAGGTAGCTGCTATCAAATCATGTGAAATATGAAGTCCAGCTGGCTTTTTTTGGAAAACACTAATTTTTCACTTTGCCTCTTATCTTTTATCTCCCTCTACTATTGGCAGGATTGTGCAGAAAGTGTTCATTTATTCACGTAGGTTCACTGAGTTTTCTGTCATTTTATTATATTAAGGTGCATTTCAATTTTACCTTACCCTTGCTTTCTGCACAAATTCATACATAAGATGAGTGAATTGTGTTCCCTCCTAAATGTGATACATTCAATCACTAGAACATTGACAACATTCATTTTTATACCTTGTCCTACAGGACTTACATTTTATCCCAGTTATTGGATCATTTTCACCAGTTGATAAAGAAATATGGGTTCTGAAAGCGCCGTCTCTGTTCCTTGTATGTTCCTTGTATGTCTGGGTTGAAGCCACCATTGAGGCACCAAAAGTGATTTGAATCCTGGTGCCCACATCCTTACAGACCTGTTATGTTATTTTAAAAAAAATCATCTAAACAAATAACTCAAATGAATTTGTAAACATGAAAGAAAATTGTAATCACCAGCTCAAACATCCAAGAAAAGTTGAAGTTGGTAGCAGCGAGTAAAAGCTCGATCAGTGCATCTACAGCCAAAAATTTGGGGATTTAAAGCAAGAGCATATTTTATTGGAAATGCAATGAATAAACTCTTGGGCATGTATTGGGCAAATGCAGTGACAATTTAGGGTGTGAAGAAAGAACTGGGAGTAATTAAGTATTTATTATATTTAATAAATGCAATGTTTCATTTTGATGTGGGCTTTCTGACCGTAGACTCAGTACGTAACTTCTTTCTTAAGGAGCCAAGATCTATCAGCTCGTTGTCTCAGTTTATTCTTAGACACCTTTGATTAAATCTATAGCCTTGCCTCATGTACTGATGCCCAGCCAGACAAACAGAGTTGTTTATAGTCTGCTACCAGTATGAGCTGCATTCTCCCATCGGCCAGCGCACTCAAAACTCCAATATACAATGGCCGTGACTATAACGCTGACTTTAGTCAGACGGATTCTACTGCGAATTGAAGAGCTCCAAACATTTAATATGGTTTCGTGTATTGATCTGCGGCGCCTTGCCCTATAGCCTGTTTATTATCTAACTTAGGTTTCAGCTTTTACCCTTTTTTTTTCTCCCCACTCAAGCCCAGGAGATGGAGTCGTTCTGGTTATTTCTCCTTCTCGCCTGAGAGCCGCCGTGTTCTTTGTAACAGCTACAAACAGTCAATCAAACCGGCCACTGGTGAAGAACCGGTTCCCCCGATTTGATTTGGGAATAGGCAGGCGAGCTCGGATTGCTTGAATAATAACAGGTTCATAAATGTGGTATTTTTGCCTGGTTTGCTCCACACTTGAGCAAACCAGGGGACCTGACGAAGAGAGGGATGGACTTGAGTTTGTAATCAAGGCTAAAAAAACAAAACAAAAAAAGCAGGTATTTGACATAGTTCATTAACTTAGATTTGCTCCAATGCAAAACTTGGGACACAATAGCCACTTGTAAATTACAGAGTGGATTCAGTGGCGAGAAGTGCCTTTTGGGAAAGGTGAGGCGGAAGCTGGGCCGCTGAGACGAAGAGAGAAATGGGGGAATGTTGTTACGTTCGCTGCCGCTTGGCTCCAGCTTGATGAGGTCTGGGATTGGGGGAGAGGCAGGGGTATCAATCAAATTGACACTTCTGGAGGCGGTAAAAATGATTAGAATAATGGTAAACAAAGCTGCTTAAACATGACTGGGGTTCTTCTTTCTTTCTTTTCTTTCTTTTTTTTTTCACCTCCACTTGATTTCCAACGCAGGCTTTGCTTAACATGCCTCAATTAGTGTCAGATTCATCACCTTTAATCTGCCTCAAATGATACATTAATAACAGTCTTCAGCGGAAGGGCTGGCAACATAAGTGCACGGAGGAAGTGAAGAGTTTTTATGAACTGGTGACGTGACCATGACAGGCGGTAAAGTGCCTGACTGCGCGACATGGGGCGGTGGGGGCGGGCTGGTGGAGGAGAAGGGGATCCCAACCAGCTGGACGGTGAGCGCAGACAGTTGCTTTTCTGTTTAATCACCATCAGAATTCTGCGGGCTGCCGCGCCGAATGTTTGAGCAGCGCAGATTACTTTCCCCCCGTGAAGCCAATTGCAGGCGATCGTTTGATGTCTAAGCAAATGTGTTTAACATGCATAACCACTCTTGCCTCCTTTGCCTTCCTCTGCACGTTTGAAAGATTTACGTCTGAGGATGAGTGCGTGCGCGGATGTGTGTGTGCGCGCCTTTCTCTTTTGAATCGCTTTGAATGAGCTATTCTTCGCTGCGGCAGACTCTTCTCCCAGCGAATCAGGGACATGACAGGACAATCGAGGTACCTTGTAATTTATGTTTAAGATGCTATGGTTTTGCCATCCTAAGAGGAGTTCTGTTTTTATTCTCAGGAATCTGTGAGGTACATATTGACAATATACCACACACTGCAAATTCATTGGAGCCTCTAGTGAGGAAATTTAAGGTTAAATTGATTACCAATTGCACTTGTATAATCTCACAGACATGTTTAACGGTGATACTAGTTGATTATTACTATTACTATTTACATTTCTATGCTCCTCAGTGTTGCTGGAACTGACACTGAAGATTCTAGTCATAATAATGAAAGTTTGGAAATCTCAGTCCATCATCCCAAAAGCGAAGCAGAGTGGTGGCTGAATAATGTGCAGCCAGCTTGTGTTTTGCTACACAAGGGACTGGTGCACTTTGCAAAACTGTACTAAGGGGAAAGAAGAACATGTGGAAATATTGAAGCAACATTTTATTAAATCATCCAGGAAGTTACTGGAATGGCAGGTTAAGGCTCCTTACCTCCCTGGAATGGCATGTTTTAGTGTCTTTACTGTTTTGAACAGTAACTAATAGAAATAAACCTCTTCTAGATCCAAGGGAAATCGGAAGTGATTTCTGATTAATGTTCTTAGACAATCTGATCAATGTCAAAAAGTAAATGTATTCATATTATAGACTACATTTATTGCATGACAGTTGTTTTTCACTCATTGATTAAATGTGCTGAAGTTAAATGCTGGATCAATACCTTGTGCTATAAAATAGAAATTAATTTAAGTTCTTTTTATATATCTTTTCCAGGAGTGCCAATAACCGTGGAGGACGCTGTACCTCCACCACACTCTCTCCCTCCTATCGCAACTTATTCCATGGCCATAAGCCCAGATTCTTTTTTTTTTTTTTTTTTTTAAAAAGGGCTTTTCTCTGCTCTCTTATCTTGCTTGTTCCCAGTAATTTGAATACTTCAGTGCCAAACTCTGAGCTCAAGGGTGAAAACCTCCCCAGGAAAAAAAAAAAAAAAAAAAGTCACCACCATTGCCTAGCATTGCATTGGCCCAGAGTCGGATGAGGCGCAATGAACGCCGTGTTCCGCTAAACTGTTTTGATAAAGCCATCTGGGCAAAGCAGGGAACATTTCAAAGATGAAGGTCCCCGAACACTAAATTGGCAGCAGTTTCCTTTAACGCTGCGGGCTCATCTCTTCGCTGTGTCACAGCTCCTCGGGGAGCCTTGGGGAGTCGCTGCCCCTCCTCACTTTGAGTTCCTGATTCATGAGATCAAATTAAAAAGTCAGAGCTAGATCAGTGGATGCACAATCCTGTGCTCCTTCTTTTTTTTTTTCTCTCTCGAGGCCATGATTTCTGGAAATACCTCAAATGCAGTCAGTTTGCTGGGTAACCTTTTTCTTCACCTATTCCAGTTTGGGAAATGTGCATAGCATTCTGAATCTCATCAGTGCAAGAAACAGCACAACTTCTGAGCCGGGAGGTGAGAATGAGCATCTGCTTGGTAGCATTTAAAAGCTTCCTGTCACTCCTCAAATCCTTTTGAGAAAAGACTTGCATTCTTTAAAAAAAAAAAAAAAAAATTAAATATATTTTTGCAAGGTCAACACTGTCATTGATGCGCCGCATTGAAATCTGTGGTTTTCAATCATCCCAGAGTATCAAACAGCCATGAATCTTAAAGATAGATGAGACGAGGCTTCTGTATTTTACTTTGTATCTGAAGGGAAAATGATCGCTGAATGGCAATGAATTCAGTCAGACAGATTAAAGGAAGCGGTGTTGGGGGGGGTCAACACGGAAGGATTGCTGAGTACACGTAGTAAATGTGTGAGGAGTGAGCAGAATGCCAGAGTGGTGGTGGACTGGAAAACGTAACGCGAATTCCTCATGTTTGGAGGTGCGGAGGAAACCCTGGACTTGTCTACTTGCAGGTTGATGCAAAGTTGCACAAATTTTTCATGGCTAGTTGACAGATCAGGTCATGTGTGTATTAACTAATAACATCTTAATTTTGTGAGGCGGGGGAGTCCTGCATGTTCACTCTGGTACATAAGGGCTATTCAGATTGTAATGTTGCACACGGTATCTGGAAGCTTAATACAAGACAGTCTTTTTTAATGTAATCGAATCTGAAGACTCGCATTAAACTTAAAGAAAGGACTTTATTAGCAGGCTGCTGGTATATTTAATTTAAGTAGGTACATATTTCTACTTTTTAATGAGCATTTATTTGTTTTTCCACACTGCAATAGTGGGATTCAGAAGCCACTCAGCTGTGTAATTGCTCATGTTTTTCTGTTTTTGAACGTCTTTATCTGTAACTCCACAAATATATTGGACAAATACTCAAGTTGTGATATTATAAACCAAAACTAAATATCATTTAACCTTTAAACCAATCAAATCACATATTTAATACTTTAGAAATTAAAATGACACTTATATAGACTTTAAATATTAGTTTGCATACTTTTCTTGTTACTGACAAAAAGTTTTAGAAACCCTGTAAATATAAATTTTATGCTTTTGTTCTGGCTTGAACATCCTTATATAATTTCAGAGTCTTAAAACCCTCAGTGCAGTCAAACATTTATTTTAAATACATTTTATTAATTGGATAAAGCAATTAAGTCACATTTCTTCAGTTATGAAAATGCTGTATATTCCAAGAAGAATCATCAACGAAACTCATAGGCACATCTGATTGGCCTCTGGCTCACAAAAAGCCGCTGGCCGTCACTTCGAGCAACCTACCAAACTCTAGTTGTATCATGCTGTTCTTCATCTTAAAGGAAGAAAAGAAAATACATAGGACCACGTTAGTTTATGTTGCATTGCCAGGAATAGAAGTAGAGTCTTCTTTAAATACAACATTCACTCCACCTTACTTTAAATATGACTGGCTTTAGAGGCACCGGGGCTTCTGTCTGATTACTGGCCTCTGTGTCTTTGTAGACTTTGTGTCAGACCTCGTAATGAGCACTGTGGGCAGTGAGTGACGACGGATGAAGGACGGGGGAAGAGGCCTTGGTGTGCATGTCAGCGTCTGTATCTTCGCACTTCATTTTTTTATTTATTTTTTTACCTGCCTTTTCTGCAGCACTCTCATATGTTCTTCCGTGTATGTCACCGAGGGTGAGAACCTGTCAGAAGCTGAGTTGTTTTTATCAGTGTGTAGAAGGTATAGAAAAAAAAATGTTAAGACTGAGAGAGAGACAGTTGGTGAAGGGGAAGAAAAGTGCTTACCATGCAACCCATCTCAACTTTAAACTGTCATGGCAGAACTAGAAAAAGGAAGCGACTATATTCTCTGCACCTACGTAACACTGAATCCTCCTCTGCTTTTTTTTTTGTGGACAAAAAAAAAAAAAAAAAGTGGGGTCTTATTGGATTCTCACTGAGAGAGTCTGCAGATCTCGCCAAAACACAAACACTACAATTACGTTGATGCTTATGGAGACACGGTGTGTGGTAAAAAAACACACATTTTCAATGTATCAGAGAGTTTACATCAAAATGTACAACAAAAATGTATAACCTCATTCGGGTTACCATTCTACTGAAAAAAAAATATATCGACTTTAATCCATTAAGCTCACCTTAATGGATTTTGACGCATAAACATTTTATTTGTTGTCTACTCATGCATTGTTCATTTGATACATTGACTTATGTGAAAGCATAAACCTCCACTAAATCTTCCTATTGTTGTCAGGCGCTTATTGCACTGTCTTAGATTTTTCCACTGTGTTCTTTTGTAAATAGGGCAGTATTGCAGTTTTCTTCTTTCAGCCAGCTAACTGGCAGTGTGCAGAAAAAGCTTGGGAGAAGGGGGCTGCCAAGCTTTCCCCCCCCAAATAGGGCAATAAATCAGTAACTCCTCCATTGCTTTCTCTGTGATCCCAGTAATAGAACTTTGAAACTGTAGACATCATACGACACAGGCTTCAACTATTTTTTTAAATTAAAAAAAGCAGCCATAACGTATAGCTTCTTACTGAACTTATTATTTATGTATAGCATTCACTTATTCATTCATGCACAGGCTTAAGCCTAAACAGAGATGCAAACAGCCTGATTTTTGTTAGCGAGGAAAAAATAAAGAGTTCTCTCTGCTGATAAGACTGCAGTACTCTGTGTTCAGAACAGCAAGAAATAACTCTGGTAAGTCCGGTGTCTCTGGCCTCCCCTCAGGCGAACCGTATAATGCTCAAAGGGTATGGCAAAACTTTATCTTTTGTTACCGCTTTCACTGAGGAACTGTTTTAAAACCTTGTTATTGTACTGTTAGCCAACTGGTTCCTTGGTTTAATGAGTTATTTGAGAGATGATGCGTGACGGGGGGCGGAGGGGAACGGACGACCCCGCCTCACCTGTTTACCTTCCATAGGCACAAAGACAACAACAGTTGCCACAGCAGCAGGAGGAGGCTCTTTGTGCGGCACAAGCTGATAGATCGGAAGGGAGTGACAGGCTTGAAAAATTGGCAAACAGTGTTTGCTGGAAGGTTTCCTCAGGGCTTTGGTACCTTTGAAATCATGTGCGAATGCAGAGGACTGTGAATGAAAAATAGCTGTGTGATCGTGCCATGTTGCTTCTGTCAAGAATGCGTGATTCTTTTTCTCCTCTCTTCCTCCCTCCCACAGTTTGCTGTCATCCTCATCTGCCCCTCAAAGCTTGCTTTTTTTCTCTCCCCGCTTCTCATCATCTCCGTTTTAACACTCCATTCTCTCAGCAACATACCCTCCTCCACCTCTCTTCTGCGTTCCGCTCTCTCTGTCTCTCTCTCTCTGTCTCTCAGTCTCTCTCATTCTCACACTCCCCCTCCTCTGTTTCTCCAGCTTAGCGGACGTGGTTATTTAAGGCTTAAGATCCATAAAACCCGCCTTAGGTGTGTTTGCTTTTGTTACATTCCCAAAATGGTGCATTGACTGCCACATTGTTAGCTGTTGAGCCCCGTTCAGCCACTGCCCGTCAGAGGGGAGTTTCATGTGGTTTAGCAGCAACTTGAAACCGAGAAGGAGCCATGCGATCCAATCAGCAGGTTTTTAGCGGGAGATCTGCCGCTGACCTAACTTTGGAAAACGTAGTCAAGAGACGCGGTAATGACTGTCGCACTACTTGGGTCGCCCGAGCATCAACTTTTGTTTTTACTACCAAGACATCCACCTCCAGCAATTTAAGCAAAATATTGCATGACATCATTAGGATTAAGACACATTAACTAGTTTTACGTGTTTTGTTCCCCAGTAAGACTGGATTAATTTTGCTTTTGCTAAATTTCATCAAAAATTTATTTTTTACATATTTATCTTCAGAGTTGCACCTTTCAAACTTTCACAGACCTTGAACAATTTCCTTGTTCATTTGAGCGCTGATCTGCCAAGTTAAATTTTGGATGAAACCTTTTATATGTATGACACGTATGGAAACTTTGTCCGGATTCAATAAATTTATCTAACTACCTTTGACCTTGTAATGAAAATTGTGCCGCTAGCCCCTAAATGGATAACTTCAATATAAAATGAAACAATTACGAGCAAACATGTTATATGTATTTTAGGACAGCAGTTGATTGATTGAGTTGTGGGGTCAGCATTCAGGTTGATGTTTGCCATACTTTTTAAAAAAACGTAAGAAAAAGCCATGCTTTTGTATAGGTAGGGGAGACATTTCATTGCAAAAGTCTTTTATTTTCTCAATAAACGTTGCTCCAAAGGTTTATTGCCATTAAACACTAACTTATGTGTATGGTAAGAATTATAGCCTTCGATTATTTTTAACTCTTGTGTGTTTGGCACCACCTTTCAAATATGTTTTTGGTGCATAAAATCAGTGTGGTCACAAAAATCTCGGTTGGACATTGACCTCTGTGGTGAGTCCTAGCAGACAGTCACCAGGCACATTACATTTATATTTTATGTAAATCTAATCATGTGAAATCCCTTTATTTATGTCTTTATATCTTCTAAATGTAGCCAATAAAATGTTTCATTTTAAACTGCTTTATCAAATCATCTATCAGGCGACCTTATTTCTAAACGTTACCATTGACCAATAAAAAAAACAAACAAATTGTGTGACTTCTATTGATCGGGATGATCAAAATACAATCTCACACGCTTCTCTGATGTTTTTATATGCTTTGTTTTGCAGCATCATAAAAATTGTTTATTTTAAAGATGTCGACAGTGAAAATGCTACACAGCGTAAAATCTAAATAACGTCTAAAGAAAGAAACAACCACCAACAAGACAGCGCTCGTTGCCCACGACGCTGTGTGTGTGTTCGCTCTGGAAGCTGTTTGAACCAATTAGTTATCTCTTTCTCTCTGGAGTAGCTGTTTCGTTTCTTTTTTTGGGCCAGACTGCGACACAAACTAAAGACAGTCACAGCATGGTTCCTGCTTCTCAACATCTGTCCCAGATTGCTCTAGCCTTCCTAATTAAACCCTGTTTACCTCAACAGTCTTAAAGCAGACGACTGAGAAGTTATTAGGCACAAGCTCCTCAAAGCCCTGTTTAAATCTTGCATGCTTGATGAGCCTGTTCGTGTCGTGTCTGGTGAGCAGAAATTAAGGATTCCAGAGGAAGCACACCAAGAGTCTCTCCCCATCCAACGTCCCCCATTTTTTGTGTCCACAACTTTTCCCCCTTGATGCTGAGTCTTCGCTAGGGAAGTATCATTCTTTCACGTCTGTAATTACAGTGCTGAACTGTGCTTAAGCACTTTTTTTTTTATTCAGTACGTATAATGCGAAGAAGTACAGTACAAAAGGAAATTTAGAACCTACGGCAATTTCCAATCATACATTTTTAATGTTTATTGCGCTGCTTCTTAATTAAATCCATGCATCAGGATATAGTGAAAAGTCTTGGATCAGAAGTGGGTTTTGGAGAAAAAAACGCCTGACCGATTTAACATTCATATTTTCTCCTCGCGATTGCCCAGGAGGAAGATGAATGCCGACTTCTTCTGTTTTTTTTTTTACACTACTCAAACTAAGCAACTTGCTCTCCGGATTCCACATTAATTTAGCAAAAGGTGCGCAAAATCCCCAATCTGTTTCACTTGCGGCCACATATTTGGGTTTGTGGAGCAATGGTCAGCTCTGAAAGACACATTTTTAATGATGTGAAATCTCCACCATTTCTCTCTCTTGCACACATGCACATGCTCGACGTGTGCCGTATTATCCTGGGCAGCAGCCTGATTCAATTAGGATGAGGTGAGGAGCAACGAGATGAGGGTCACACTTGCCATCGCAGACCAAATGGAGATGCATCCTGGGAGACGCAGCTCGTCTCTAAATTTGGCTGCTCCCGGGTCATTGTCTCATCACGGCCCAGAATGGCTTCTGGGCTCACTGCGACACTGGCTGTCTATATATCTAAAATAAACACTTTGGGTTTGAAAACTACTGCTCCCTTGCTGATGTTGTTTTCGCTCTGTTGTCGTCTGCATCGCTGTGCTCTGAACTCCGGGATCCCCTGATGATACAGTGTTTGCATCAGTGGAACTATTGCGTCTTTTTTTTTTGTTTGTTTTTTTGCGCTGAAATCTTGCCTGCATGCCCGTGATTTATTATTTTTTTTCTTTTCTGGAGGGTCTGTTTTTCAAAAGAAGTAGGAAGAGAGAAATATAAACACGAGCAAATAAGCAATTCTACACAATCGCCTCTCATTTCCAGCTTCCAAAGATCGAAATGAGCAGCCAACAAGAAAGATATTGAGAATAGATTTCCTGTAATGGTGGCTACTGACAACTGTTGATCGTGGCGTTGATGGTGTAATGGATGGGGAGGGAATCAATGGCGGATAAACATCTAGCTTTCAAGCTAGACGTCTATTCAAACAAGCTCTGTTCTCTAATGGCTGCTTGTATTAAGAGCACCTGCTCCATCACCTTGTCTAGACAGGCTGTTCTCGAAAGTCTCAGTTCCTGAATGTACAAAGTCAAGAAATAAGCATGTTTAATGTTTCATACCAAACTATGTGAAGATAACAAGATATACAAGTATATGTCTTAGAGGTCTTAAAGATCCACCTGCATCTACATAGGCGTGTATTATTACTTGTACACAACATGTTCTATATTTATAATTAGCAATTGAGGGATGCAAAAAATATGTGAGATGAGATTACTTGCCTTCATGACTTTTCAAAATATGTAACAACCCACATGAACACCGATATGCAAGGACTTAGAGCGTGAGTGTGAAGTGGTTTACTTACAGGGATGAAATCCAAGTAGGTCTGAAGAACATGGAGGTACAAAGTGGTGAGGGAACACACTGACCTGGAGCCGGTTTTCATATGAATTTTTAATAGAATTTACAAAAGGCATCTGTTCCTTTAGGTTTCTTTAGTTTAGTTCAAAACAGATGCTGGAAATGTAATCTTTTTGCTTTGGGTCCTTGTGGGGAAGTAGTTTTTTATCATTAAGTATGTGCTGAGAAATGTGCATTTATCCCTTTATGGCTTAAATTTAAAATATCCGCCTCGATATTTTTTTTGCTCCTTTTAATTGTACGCGGTTCTTTAAATGTCCTGTGAGTAAATATATTTGAGCACTTATCCGTAACAACAGGAAATTTCAGTATCTGGCAAGTTGTTTTCACAATTTATCATCTATTAAAAGATTGCCCAACAGATTAGTTTCACTTCCTGCTTTGGCGAGGGTGAAATTACCACAATAACCCGAGACTGGCTGGAAAGTGCAACGTCTCCCCTTTAAGAAACCGTTGGAATTTTTCAGACAGCGCAACATGTGGCAAAATTACAGAACTGCAGATTTGGCTGGATTGTTGCTGCTACATTTAGGTCTAAAGGATTAATGTGCAAACACTTGTGCTGACAACATCTCCACCAGGATTGGTTCAGTAACAGCAATTTACACAGCATAGCTCAGAGAAACAAATCATTTAGAGACAGAAGAAATAAACAGCACCACAATCGATTGTAAAGCAGTTTTCACAGTAACCTAAAATATTTGTGTTGGAAAAAATAACGTAGAAAAAAAACAAAACAGGGTGTACCCCGAAGCACATTTTTCCTGCATCTTTCAGATCACTGCCCCCTCTTTTGGGTTCACCTCCGCTAAGGGTAAAACGTTTCAAACGTTTCGAATGCAGAAAAAAAGAGGAAGGCCTTTGAACGCACTGGGAATGCCTCCCGAGTCTTTGCTCTGTTCGAGAATCGACCAGACAAAACACAAAAGCATCCTCAGCGGCCTGCAGGAATTTCAGCATCTCATCCGCTCATCGGCCACGTCTACGTTTATTAACAGCGAGGCTTACAGGCAGTGGTGGATGTGGGCACAAGTCTCTGAGAGCTAGCATGCCGACTCAAATCAAGTTTGTTGAAGAAACGTGCGTGAGAGGCATCTCCCCCCTCCGGGGAGGAAAGGAAAGGGAAGACAAGACGGCAAGGCAAGGAGGCAAGGAGCACAACAAAAACAAGCTTTCTTGTTTTTTCATTCCACTCAATGATCACTAATTACAGACTGACAAGGCGCTTGTTAAAAAAAAAACAGAGACTACAAAAAGAAAGAAAAACATGAAAAAAAAAACATTAAATACCCAGTGTAATTGCATTTATTGTGATGAGTTGGAACAAACACACTCCTCTCGTCCTCCGGGGACTTTCAGTGGGTGTGTGTGGATGGAAATGAATCCCTTTTAGTTTGCTAAACAAACTGTGATATCTGAGTAACAAGCTATAGGTCTCTGAAGTAATGAATTATCTTGAAGGAAGTTGCGAGTTTTGCAGCATTAGCATAGTTTGGGAATGACACACCGTTTTAAAAACTTTTTTTCTTTTTTAAAAAAAAAAGAAGAAGAGAGAGAAAGATCAAAGTAAACAAGTGCTTTCATGTCCGCAGCAAGTGCACTGATACCAAACTAGGCCGAGCAGGTTGCAGGGTTGGGAGAAACTCGTTATTTCAACCACAAGACGGCACGGCTCCTGGGACGCAAACCCCAGCATGCCCGGCTTAACAGTGGGGGAGTGGAGAAAAAAATAAACAAAAAAATAGGAAGAGCGTCACTCACGTCTTTCTGTGGTGTTTCCGCCTGAGCCTTAAGGCAGATTTAATTGCAACAGTTGCGGTGAAAATTTGGATTAGTGACACAACAATCGACTAGATTCTCATGAGTGCTTAGTGAAGCAACGCCGAATGCTCGGGATGTTTTTAGACTTCAGAAAGTGGTGAGACCTGTTTGAGGTTTTTCTGTTTTTTAATGTTTCCAGTGGGAGTGCCCATCCTGTTCTGTCAAATAAGAACGTGACAACCGCTCCCGTTCGTGTCATTGAGTCGTAAAAGCACGCAGGCGATTAGTACCTCTTGCTACCTTGGACTTTGCGGAGTCGCGTGTCAGGCATTTGCGGTTGTTGTTTGCTGTGAGGGCACCAAGGACACAGCACTTCAGAGCTGTGCTATTTTCTAGTAACGAGAGTCCAAAGCAGAAGAGACCGAGCAGGCTTATTTTTATCAGTTATTTTAAGTTCAGGTATTTCCCTCGTCATTTCCATGGGGTTCTTCTCACTTAAAATTCTTGAAAATGCTTCTTTACAAACACAGTGTTTTCAAGGTCTCAAAGTGTTTGAATTATAGCCCTCAAAAGTGCTTTGAATAGTCATTAATTTTTGTTTTAAGAAGATAGACAGAGCTCACCTGTGCACATTTTGTGTATCAGCTGCAAGTCTGACAGCTGTTGACGTCATGTGCGTTTCTTTTTTTTAAATATGGTTTGGATTTGCTAATGAAGCATGGTGTCTTAACAGGATAATACAAAAATTTGGAACGGGTTTTGCAGTGGATATTTACAGTCACATACAGAGTTAAATGATTCATATCCCTGGGAGATTTTAATTCTAAGCAATTTTCATTCAACCAAGTTTGCTTCTGATAGGAAATGAGACAATGTAAATGGAGCATCAACTTTGAAAAGAAAAAAAATTCTGAAAATGATTTATGCCCTTCTCAAAAATCCTAACAATATTTGCTAGGATAGCCAGTTGTGGTAAGAATTTAGATTTTTGGTATTGAGGTTAAACTTGGTATGGTTGAGTTTACGCCCAGTATTTTTTGCTCTGTTTTTCCCATAAACTTCAGTTTCATTTAAAACTATAATTTAGAACAATTACTTTGTGCTGTTTAGTTTTACAATTACACAACCTGATGTAATCGGGACATTGAAGTAGCTTATTTGACGATGATTAAGTTTATTCAAGTTTTTCTCCTTTGATGTTTTTCACTGTAAAAAGTAAGATATACAAAAGAACCACATTTATTGCCATAAAAGACATCTAGAATTTTTGAATATGTTTTATTAGCATGTTTATTGTTCAGAAAATAAATTCACACTGTATACTTCAAAATAAAGCCTTCTTAGTGTTGCTGAGAAGGCTTTCTTAATGTAGAATAAAAAAACAAAAGAGGGTGTACCCCGAAGCACATTTTTTCCTGCATTTTTCTTACTAAAACTCTCTGTGGAGTTTTAGTAAGTAGTCCAAACTTGACCAAAAATGGACTATATAAAGTAGCATAAATAGAAGAGCAGATAGTTTATCTTCTTGAGGAAAGTAAGTACGGTGCAGAAATTGTACGCCGACAGCCCAACTCAAGGCAAGGCGTCAGATATGCCTTGAAATTGGCCTATTTGTTTCTTATAAGTTATTTTGACATAAACAACATTTCCATAATAACTAAAGTTACTTAATTGTACAATAAAATGGCCGTCTGTCTGGGTGATACATATTTTTCCCCTTTGAAGCAAAGGCCAAAAACAGGAGAAGGTACAACGCTGAGGCAGCAGTGATTCTCAGGATAGAATGTGTAACATTTGAAGCTGGATTTTGCACAACATCTACATATTGAGTTAATTAGCAGGTTTAAAACAACTTAGAAATTCACTGTGAGAATAAACGAAGGGTGCCTAACTTTGAGAGGCAAACTCATGAGTCACCTAGAAATGTCTCTGTTCCACCTTTTAAGGGGAAGAGGAAATGTTGATGTCTGAAATGCAGAGATCACTTCAGATTCTTGGGACTTTGGAGTATGTCGTAAATAAAATGCTTATGGGAAACGACTCCTGTCTCCACTCCATCTTTGGGCTGCTCTTCTTTACCCCACCCACCTTCCCCTTTCTTTTTTTTTTTTTTACTCGATTTAAAACAAATCTAGTATCTGCAAAAAATCTAGATAAAAAAAAAAATCTAGTATCTAGTATCTGCAAAAAATCTGCAACATCTTGTTGCAGTGTTACAACAATCCAACATCTTCTTGTGTTACAACAAGAAGATGTTGGATTCTGTATACAGTAATAATTCAACTCATATCTGGAGCTTGCGGGAGCGATGTCTGTTGCTAACCCCCCGTCATTAAATGCCTCTGGCAATGTACTCCTCATGAAAGCTGTTTCTTGTCTTCCACTTACACTCCAACATCTCATTTTGGCAGAGCACGGCTGGATCGCCTCAGAAAAGTCCAAATTAGATGTTTTCTACACAAACACCTTTTTTCCCCTTTGCTCCCTTTCTCTCTTTTGCTCTCCTGATCTTTGTGGCCTTCATTTTTCTGAGTGAGCATGCTCCATTAAAACAAAGGGACAAAAAAAAGAGAAGCTGTAAACAATGGAAATTCATTAGTCAGTGTGCTGTTTTTGCAAATTAAACTTTAACTTTTACCCTTTCTTATTGCTATATTTTTATTATTATTATTACTCATTTCAATGCCTTGAATGAGACATGGCTGCCTCAGTGTTGTTTGGAGCGGTTTCATTTGCTTGGGGTAATGAAAAAGCTCTCCATATTGATATTGGACAAAGAAATCTTATATTCATTCTGGGATTAATTTGAATTTAGAACATAGCGCCGTTACGGACGTTTTGTTTTCCGCAAAAGCAGCCAGAAAGACTGAAAGATGAGAAAATCAAGGTACGTTTGAAGAAGATTATCAATCATGTCTGCACATTTAATGAGCCTTTTGATAGATTCAGAATGGGGAAAGAAAAACTAGTGAATTCAGAACCAGATTATAAAAGAAAAAATAAAAAATCAGCCACTTCTGGGGTAATCAAGCTCAAATGCAGCTTGTTTTCTTTCTTTTTTTTTTTCTTGGCTTAAATACTGATCAGGCACCATGATGAAAACCGAGCATGAGCCTAGTTCAGGCCACAATTTTTATTTCCTTTGCAAAAAAAAAAGTTAATAATAAATGAGTGAGTGAACAAATAAACAAAAATAATCTGGAAGAAATATGCAAAGGTTTCTCATTAGGATGCTTCAGGAGGCTTTCTGCACCAATTAGAAAATTGGAAAAGAAAAAAAAAGAAAGTTTCACTCTGATGCTACTGACAGTCATGAATTATTGCTATGCTACCATCGAGGCAAACTCTGCTTTTGCTGTACATTGCCTTTTGGGTAGTCTCTATTATGCACAGAATTGTTGACAATAAAAGCATAAACGGGAAAAAAAAGCTGTAAAAAGTATATGTTTAACGTGTTCCAGACCTTTGTGATACTTTACATTTTATTCTGTGAAGTTGCATAGAGTAAAAGAAATGATGAATAACGAATCTGTTTAATATGTCTTATCTCATATACTGGGGTCTACGTGACATATTGTGCAATAATCAGTTACCATACATACCACCGATGGTATGCATGGTAACTGATTATTGCACAATATGTCACGGTAGTGGCAGCATCATGCTTTGAGGGTGCTTTTCTTCAGGATGGACAGGGGTGATGGGCAGAGTGCAAAATGTTGACTCGAAGTGGCTAAGAATGCTTTTCTGCTTTTATTAGCAAATAAACTGCCACTTTCTTTCCACCTTGCAAATTTACAATTGGATATGAAGAAAAACACATTCAGTTCTGCCGAGGGAACATTAAATGAAGGCCTTGTAAGCCATTAAGTGGGAATGTGCCACAGGCGCTGGTCTTCACTCAAAACCTGATAAAAATCCAAGCCTATTGGTCAGATCTCATTTTCACCTCATTACTGGAGGTAACCGAATACATTAAGTTACCTCTGCGTGCCGGAAATGTGCGCGCCTCAGCGTTTTAATCCAGAGAGGGCTCTTTTAATGAGGCGGCATTTTTTTTTTCTATCTACGCTGCATTATTCAATTAGAAGGATGGGTGAAAGGAGAGTCTGCCATAAAAGTTCCCTGTCTCGGACGCTCGTCGGCAGGCATCTTCAGCGAAGCTTTTACGAGAAAGGGAGGGCAATTGAGGAAGGAGGAGGAGGAAGTGTGAAAGATAGAGGGAAGGAAAAGCAGAGGGAGAGAAAGTAGCTAAGCCAAAGCAATGCAAAAATGTGGGTTGCGAGAATACATTCGGTCCCAGCCAGATTAATAACGTGAGAGAAACTGCACACCCGCAGCTACAGCCTTGCCAGTGGCAGAAGCGCCAACCGGAATATGAAAGCGGAATAATAATATAGTATTTTGGCTAGATCGGGGTGGCATGCATAACTCTAATGACAGTTGTTGAATTGCAAATGTCCTCGAAGACACATTCTCACTTTGGTTGCTTATTAGCCAGGCTGCTTAGCATTTTTCAGCGCTTTTTTTTTTTTTTTTTTTGTGTGCTTTGGTTTGAAAACAAGTGAAACACTGAACATGTCTCTGGGTTTTTGTTGGGTTTCTCACACAGAGCTTAAAACCGTTTTGGCTTGCTGTGCTTGAATTATGAGGTAAATTGAAATATGGAACAGTGTGGCTTTTCATGTGTTGATTTTATTTTTTCCATGTTGCCAAGCCATATTTGTGTTGAATGCTGGCAGAAGTGCGTCACTAAACAAGCAGGTACACAAGCATACCGTTATTGCCGCCGCTTCCCACTCTTTTCGCTATTTAAGGCGATGGGCTGGATCTTCCTTGGTCCCTGACCAAATGAGCCCTGATTGACTGTGATGTTTGCAAAATGCCTTGCCACTTTATCTTCTCCTCATGCTTGCACGTGAATCATTGATATGTTGAGCACAAGCAAGACTTCAAACAGTTGGAAACAGAGCGGGTAAAGAAACGGGGGAAGAAGCGGCCACTTGGTTACTGTTTGGGGAGATTTGGTGCGAGTCCCCCCTTGCAAACAATAACCGGGAAGAGGCAAAAAGCTGGGACACGGTCTCGCTCGGCGGGCCAAAGCGGGATAAGAATACAAATGGTCGTTTTGTTATGTGGGAGAGAGAGAAAAAAAGCGAGGCAGGCTGTGGGATTGCTCACAAAAAGTCCTTCAAATCCTCTGAGGCGCTACAGGCCGTCATGAGCCGGGCGGTAAATTGATCGTGACATAGCAGCGCGGGGAAAAAGAAAAAGAACTCCAAATGTACAAGCGTGTCAGAGGCACCAAAAGAGAAAAAAAAAAAAAAAGACGAGGCAGTGGTTTGCAAAGGGCCAGAGAGAATAGGGAACACACACAGACCAGATCTCAGGGAAGGCGAGCGTATGTATCTCCGTCTTTGCATGGACAAACATCGGTGTATATGAGGACGCTCCTCAAGTGTTGTGGACATTTTTTTGTTTTTTTTTATGACTGCTTAGCTACACACACTATTCACTGAGTTGCCACGTTTTCTAGGTTAAACACAACTTTACTTTGAAGTGAATTCCTCTCTCCCAGAGCATGCAAGTATTATGCTTAGCACCTTAAAATATTAAAAGCAGACTGCTGCAAAGACATTTAAGGGCATCCTCTAAATTCAGAGTTTTTCTAATGCACATGTACAGAAGAGTGACCATCTGTGACAGGACCTCGTAGAACGTAGCACTGCTTCCAAGCGGCCAAGGAGCCGAAATCTGTCAGACGGGCCTAAACAATCTGTCCTTTCCGAAAGCGAAGACACCGCAAGACGCCGTCTGCATGTGACGCTGAAATATTAATCGCTTGATGTTCCAAACGACAGGCTGCTTTGTTTTTCCATTGAACAAGTGAGCAAACGAGAGCGAAGACCTTGGCAGGATGGCAGCAGGGTTCATATCAGTACCGCCTCGCAAGTTAGTGTTAATAGTTAATGAGGGACCTTGTTCTGGTTAGGGAGGATTGCTTTGTTTGGACGGGGAACGTCAAAGCGATCATGTTGAGGTTTCATGATGAAGATGAGTGCTTTAAATGGAGACAAGCTCTGGCTTTTTGTTCCTGTTCCTGTGCGCGTTTGACTAAAATATGTTTATTTTTCTGTCACTTCACGTCAAGATTGATTGTGATCGCAGAGCAAACAATGTTGCACCTTTTAAAACAAATGGGCTGTGACAGAGCTTTTTGTTTAAACTTTCTGTTTTATGAGCCTAGTTAAGAAAGCTAAGGCCTTTTCCCACCTGCTTCTATGCAACCTTTGAAGTGGCTCTTAACCGTAAGTCTGGCCTTTGATCTGCCTCCCTCAAACTCTCGAGTAAGTAAATTCCTGCGCATATCGTAGCAAGTTAAAGAACATCTTAGATAAACCTGAATAAATAGAGGCAATCACCATCTTTGTTACTCTAAGAATGCTGTGGAGCATTCTTTAGGATTTATGAGAAGTCCTGGAGTGGGCCACAGCTTTTGAAAACGTTTTCTTTTTTTTTTTGGTGCCGCACAAGAGCTTTCTGTTGAGTTTTAGAAGGATTTACTGAAACAGGTGTACTTGGAAACAAATAAAAGCACAAGTAGGAGCATTTCAGTTGCGCTGCTTTTCAATTTCAGCTCCGAAATGGTAGAAAAATCTAAATCAAATTCTTCAAATACCGCAGTGTAAATGATGAAAAGACAAGTTGGAAAAAAAAAAAGACCCAAATAGGTTGAGGTAATGAATTCTAGAGTATGGAATTTGCGACTGAATTTACTGAAACTATTAGAAGATAACATTGGTTTGGCAACCTGGGTGAAAGTGCCTTGCCCCAGGGCACATCAACATGTGGCTTGAGGAAGCTGGAACCAACATACAACCTTCCGATTGCAAGACGACCCACTGACCTACAATCACCCCGATAGGTAGCAAAAGTGTCTCAGTTCGAGGAAAAAAATTATTGGTGAACATTGAACAGAGACTTTCTATGGGACAGAAATCCATAGAGTTAATAGCACTGTTCCCACAGTCCAGTAATGACAGGATGCTTAAGCAATACCAGTTTTATTGTTGAAAAAAAGGAAGTCAGAAGGAAGAAAGCAAGTGAACTGTAGTCTGTGAAGACAAATGTATTTTGCTTGGCATGTCAATGCAGTCAAACCTTTGTAATGCTGTACAGATTAGTTTTCTTTTATATTGGTAGCACACAATAATGTCAGAATATTTCTGGCTCTGTCTATGATACATTAAATAGTGCTGGTTGGAGTAACCACAAAGCAGCTGGCGATGATTCTTTATGACTCACGGTAGCATTGCTTTTGTTTCCTCGTTGCAGTAAGGGCAGACTCATTACTCGTCTTTTATTCACCGGATACAAAGTGCAGTTGAGCTTTAGTTTCCTTTGACAACAGTACTATTTTGGAACAATGGAGCTGAGGTGATGCTATTTTGCGAGTGATCTGACCTCTCTCTGACTGAGGCTGCAGATGACATGTCCAGCCAATAAACACTGTTGGTTAGTTGGAGAACCTTAGCTTGGGTCTCTTCTTTCTCCACATTCTCTTCTTCCTTACCCGCACGGACAATTAGGAATTCCCTTTCGGGATACAATGACATTGAGCTTTGACAGCTGAGGATTTTTTTTTTGTTGTTATTGAACTTTTCTTTTTTGCCCCTTCCTACATTCCCCCTGTCTTTTTCCCCTTTTTCTCTTTGTCTATTTTTGAAGGTCTTTAATCTTGGCTCAAAGACAGGTGGGTACGGTTTAGCCGAGCACTAAATGAAAGCCTGCGGAATCGTAGTCGCCTCTGCGACCTCGGGTTCTCCTTTCCTCAAGAGCAGGCCTCGTTACTGGCAGGGGGATGTCACCTCAGCATGAGCCAGATCAAAAGGCCTGTGAAGTGTATGCTTGTGTGCGCGTATCAGCCAGGATCCCATTAGAACCCCCAGATAATGTCAAAAACTGATGGGAAGAGATGTAAAAAGAGAAAAATACTTTCAACAAGGGCACATTTTAACTAACTTTTAAGGATTTAAACTTCTCTGACACACAAAGTTTCAGTCGGTTTCAGCTTGGAATCCATGTTCTTTGCTCAGTTTCAGTTCGTCTCCTGACTACTCTCTATAGTTTACAACTGAAGGTTGGTATGAGGAAAACAGAAGCTTATTCATCTGCTGATAACTCTCTAATACCACATTTTGACAAAATTTTATGTCCAGAGATTTAATATTTCAAACTCGTTACATTTTCTTCAAATCAGATTTTCAGAGTTCGAACCTGTTTACCTTTGGAACTGTATTAATCAATTTTAGCATAGAATTAACAAAGATGTCCAACATTCCTGCAAGATTTTGATCAATAAGACTAAAATCTTGGTCCAAACAGAACGTGATAACATCCCACCGTTGTAAATGATTTTTTAGCACCACATCCATAATGCAAATCTCCCCTTCCACAACTGCTAATGTTGCCTTTATACTACCATGAACCAGTCTGACCTCAGTAAGACATTTCCTTCCCTACGGCTAATGCTCAGTAAACATCTTCTCTTTTTGAACAATTTTTTCCAAACTGAGAAATGGTTGAGAAATCCCAGAAGATCAGAAGTTTTTGAAATACTCCATGCAGCCCTTGTTGTACTAGCAATGCCACATTCAAGGTCACTGAAATCCCTTTCTCTCATCATTGTGATGCTCAGTTTGAACATTCAGCAAGTCGTCTCTGCAACATCTAGTTGCTTAAGTGTCATTGCAATGTATTGGCTGCATTGCTATTTGTGTTAACAAACAGCCAAAAAATGTAATTATGATGCTGGAAACACCATACTTCTTACTGCCCTTTTTTGTTGTGTTGTTTAGTTTTCTCTCCAGTCCCCTCTTTCAATTTTCTCGTAGTCTGGTGTTTTTTGTCGCCGGAGCGGGTGCAGGTCAAGGGCAGGAAAATGATAACAGTCACTCATTCTGTGCTCAAATTAGGAGTGCAGCAACCTGCGCACACAAACACACGGGGATGATGGATGAAAGGTCCTACACCAAGGGTGCAAACATGATTCATGCCTCTTTTGTGGTTATTAGTCCTCCCCACATATGTGTGAGTGCTCACAAATCCCCAACCATGCTTGTATTTCAAAAATGCACCTCTTTAGTCAACGGGTGTCTATATAATGCAAGATGGATCCCACCTCTGGCACTTCGCTGGCAACAAAACCTACTCCACTGTTTGAATGTCAACAACAAGAAAGACACAAAGAGCGTTCAACACACTGCCTCCAGTCAGTCGCGGCAGGTGGAGGAAGGTTCAAGGAGGTGTGTTTATACCCAGACACACGCTCGTGCAAACACCTCGACACCGACAGAAAATGTCTCTGATAGTATTAGCTTTATTTATGCGTGTGGTGTGACATCAAGTGAAATGACGAGGGAACTCTTTGTTCACCAGTGTGTGTTTAAACTGCCGTACATCAGTCTTTAGAGAGCTTACAAAAGCAGAGTGGGAAGACACAGCAGCAGCCAGCGATGGTAAATGAAGTGCAGGGATGAAATGAGAAAGATAAAAGGAGTACTAGCTGGTTTTAAATACTGTGAAGGGCAAAAATTAAAAGCTGCAAATCTGAGGCTTTTTGTAACGTTAAGGTAAGCACATTTTGAAAACTGTTCAGGTTGGAAAATGAAACCCCCATCCAAGTCCCAGTTCCTCTGCAGAAAATTGTCAGTACAAGAAATGTACAAAATTGGTGTTTTAACTAGGTTCTTCGTATCACTTATGAGTATTGAGCGTCTTTCACCATTGTTCGGTATAATTGCTCCACTTCTTATGTCCTGGTGGAAGAAACTAATGAGTAATTAGGTCAACTTTAAGGTAACTTGCTGCTACTAAAATAATAATAAAAAAAAAAAAAACATGACCCACAGAGTCTTTAATTGAAATTAAAACCTTAAAATATTGCCAAGCACAAAATCCATAATCTCAAACAAAAAAAAAGCATTCGGGTTGATAAAAACAAATAGGAGTACAAAGAGAAACCAACTGGAAAATGCCCTGAGGAAACGGATGATGAACAAATGAGTGGCAATTGGCCAGCATAAGTGACATGTAAAAGGCCAGAAATATCAGACAAACTGGCTTTACAAGATTGCCACAGTTCTTGGCATAGAAGCAGTGAAAACAAAATGCAGAGCTGTACTGTCCTTTTGTTTTTTCACCTGAATGGTACTGTATAACAAGAATCCTTCAGTTTAAACTCGCAAAGAAAATGTTTTTTTCTTTAATACCCAACAATTCAGTCGTCGTTTACATTACACTCATAGTCCACTGTGAGGAAATGTCCTTATATGAATCCAATAAACATTATTTACTGGCTGGAGTTACTTCAGTTTTATTGCGGGTTTAATCTGTTTTATAGGGATCAGATGGCCTAAATGGTTCTCATAAATTTTTCTAATAACAGACAATTCATTAGTTTACATGCGAGATTTAAGCTTTTTTTTTATTTGACTGTTTAGGCTACAAATCCTCCACTGCAATGAAAGATGAAGTTATAGAATGATTTTTAGTGAACAGGTGAATTGATCCATTAACCATGATATAAGTTGTAGATAGAGTCTATCAAAAACTTATATGCAGAGCATGTTTAAGATATGACGGCATCAGTACAATATGTTTTGTACAGGATTATTAATGATGCATGATGTTATCTTATGCTTAATTAATAAAGACGCTGATGGCAAGGCCGTTTTTGCTATTAATGTTGGCTGACCAGATTAGGTAAAGCCTCAAATGTGCTTGTTGCTGAGAAAATATCTTAGCTCAACCAAGTAACTCTGTTTTGGAAGCTTGTTTTTTAAACAAGGAGCAATGACCAAGCTTCAGTTTGTGATTAGTTGGATTCACACGAGTCACAAACTAAAATTAATTAAAAAGTTTGGTGACTGACAACTCCCCCTCGACTCTCATAAATCACAGATATGTCTCCAAACAATAATGCTTCTTTGTTCTCATCTTTTAAACCCCCCACCACCACCCTCTACTTCTTTCTATTCATCTCCTGTCATCCTGTTCTATCTTATTAATTTCACCTACATTTCTGTGCTGCACTGTATCACTATTTTAACACTGGGCTGCACTCCTCCACTCATACACACACAACAATTTATTTTTCTTCCCCGTTCATGGTTGTCTGTTTTCTGGGTAGCTTTTTATTCTCACAACAAAGAAGATGTCTGTTTTGTTTTTTTCACTGGATGCTAAAATCTGACCTATTTTTCCCAAAAGACTTTCAGTTGGATTTTTTTTTTCTCTCTCTCTTCTTCGTCTTCTTTTTGTGTGTGGCTAGTGTAGCAAAGCTAATTGTATAAAATTCTCACTGCATCATCTTTTGCAAGTCCCTCTGAGGGAATTATTGAAGATCCCCCGACCAGGTTGATGTGGATAAATGTCCCTATCACCGCTAAGCGTAAGCCACTACTCATCTCTTATTTTAGACTCCGCCAGTGACAAAAATGGCCATTCCTCAAATGGTATTAAATTTGCTTCTCATGTACTTGTAGTTTTTCATCATTTCTCGTCACAGAAGGTGAACTCTCCACAGTCCTCTTCCCTCTGAAGCGTACTTCCTCCCAGTCGCTGGCCTGTGTGACCATGGGGAAGGCTCATAGCTCACCCATTGGGCGCCGTCCAACGGATTTGATCTCCTGGTTTGGCCTCAGCCATCTGTGTCTGTTGGCGTTGTAATGAGAGAAAACCGCCCGCTGGCCTTTCCCTCCAATTCTCAGCCCCAGTCCTTGTGCTGGTGCATGAGCACTGGACAGCAGTAATTTGACAAGAGCTGTTCAGTAAGGAGCTCTGTCTCAGTTCATGCTTGTGTAACCTTGTCGAAAACCGAACAAAATAATAAATATCTATTGAGAATGAGCTGGGCACAAATAACCAGGGTTTTGCTGTCTCTCTGCTCAGTTGGGATAAAGAAACATACTACTTATCTGCTCTGCTAATCTCTTTAGACAAACGTCCAATCCCCCAAAAGGATAATACTCGTTGCAAGTCCAACCAGTGCACTGCATTATCAAACACGATTGTTTACAGACCCGTTTTACTTAGGTTTGATAAATCCATTTGTTGTTCAATTTTTGGTTTCTAATAACTGAATCTTTATTTTGAACTTTTTTTTTTCAGAAAATGGAAATGTCAAATGTTAGATTTGAGTAATATAAAAAAGTCATGGCTCGTTGAGAGGAGAAGTGTTTTATGATACATCAGATCCACAGCCATCAGTGTCAAGCAGATGGTTAGCTAATGGTAGCTTGACCTAAAGACTTGAAATAGTCTGTATTTCACAACATAAGAATTACCGGCAGCCTACATATATCTACAAAATATAAAGCTATGGGAAGAAATATTATAAAGAGCTATAACATACTAAAGATTTCAAAGCATTTAACATATATTTTTTGCTCTATGTGGTTAAAGGATCTTAGTAAATAATTTGTAGACAGGTGATTATTTAGAAAAAAAAGTTGCTAATATAAAATATGGCAAATTATGAGAAATGAATGTAGAATATGAATGAAATGGCAGCTGGTCGACGTGGAATTGGGGTTTAACTGGTGAATGGACAAACTGACCCAGAGCTAAATAAATGTGTGTCAATTAATTACAAAATTTTCCTCTTTTCTTTTAAATTAATGGTCTCAAATATTATCCCTACAAGCTTATAAATGTACAGTGTGTGCTGTTGCTACCACTTGTAGAGGTGAAAAAATTACCACCACGATTGGGAAGTCTTTAAACTTACTGGTTTACCTTGGTGAAAGCGTGGGTGTGTGCATGTTTGTGTAGTTTTTTTTTTTTTTGCTCTAAATCCCACAGCGGGTACCTTCCCATAATAATGATGCTATTAAACCCTGCGCTTAAGCTGACTTTGCTTTTCTTTTTGCTTGTTCTTTACATCCCCTCCACCGCCTCCATTCCATCTCTGTCTTACTGTTTATTCCCACAATTTCTGAACACTCAGTTAAGACCCCCACACCAGCAACATGCCTCCCACCCCGCCACCCCTTGTCGTTCCACCCCCCCTTGCATTATTAGTGCATATGGCTCTCTCTTGGCTCTGCAGAAGCCATTAGCTGAGATTAGCAGCAGAAGAGCCAGACTTCTCCCTCTGTCCTTCCTCTCTCATTCTCTCACTATATTTTTTTTTTTCTTTCAGTCTAGCTATAGCCGCCACGCTTGCTGAATGATTACCATCCATTATAAAGCTTCATTGTGCTGACAGAGGCAACTTCAGACGATAGCCCTGGTTATAAAGAAAAAGGTGGGGAGAGAGTGAGACACTCACAATCTTTAAACACACTTCCTGTAAGTGTAATGTGTGTGTGTGCCCAGGGAAAGAGGGGGGAGATGTGGTGTCGGATAGGAATGATTGGCCTTTAGCTCAAAGAGGTAGTCAGAAAAGGAAAGGAAACATTAGAGGAGAGCAGCCTTGAATGCTAAAGAAAAGCTGGAATTTGACACTGATTGGTTATTGCTAACTGCAGCTTCCCCTGAGGTTTGATCGAAGCCGCAGTGATGCACGCGTCCTCGCACACCACAGGGAGTGTTGTTAACCTTTTCCGTGTGGCACAGTGCCCCATTCACCCTCCCTCGCTTCCCCCGCTGTGATGTCTCAGCTGAAACATATCCCCACTCCCACAAGTTGCACTTTTAGTTGCAGGAGCCGCACACGACACTGCACATGCAGTGAAAAGTGCAACATTCATAGAGTTAATGTAGAACACAAAAAAGAAATATACATTTTGAATTCAGCAAAAAAGGTAATTGTAACAGAAAAATTTCCCACTGGGGCTGACTTGGGTTGTTAGAGAGATTGAAAACGACAGTGAGAAGAATTTTGTGCCTTGGCCAGAATCTGACATGGATGGAATATTAATAATCCCCCCTTTTTTTGCAACCTCTCTATCCTCTTTGTCACAACTTCCCCCTTATATAAAAGCTGGGGATGCTGCCTGTTGACAGCACTTTTTTTCCCCCTGCTAGTCGTGCTGTGAATAATATGTTTATTGATTCCCTGTGATATTCAGAACTGTTGTCAAGTGCTAGAAAAAATATTTTTATCTTTTTGCTAAGTTTTGTTTTAAATCATATTAACGAGTTGGCCGTTTATAAAAAGCATAAGAGAATAAATTCACAATTTCACCCCCTTATATTTTTGGTCCCACTTCACTACATCCAGGTCTGATTTCTGATTATTTCCTATTACATACAGTAGAATCTATAAAAATACTCAAATAAGTAGAGCCTCTCTGACAACATGAAGTAGGCTTAAAGATCTCAAAGATCAGCACAATCTTCCCCAATCTCCCTCAGTAGATAATGATGTTTTGCTTGATAAAAGCGTTGGGTACAAAAATCCTGAAAATATGGAAAGTTAAATGTGTTTGCTTTAGAGAATAAAATTAATTAGAAAGTGTATATATTTATATTTTTCCAGTCAAGATGCCATTACATACAGTCAAAACTCGGTAGACACAAACATTGCATTCTGCTTGAAAAGTATCCATTTTAATTAGGCTATCGCTAAGCAACCCAGGTCCCATGTTAAAATATGTTGATATTCAGTGATAGTCCCCTTGAACTAGCATTGAAAATTTCCTATTTGCAATAAAATCTGCAGTTTATCTCAGTTCCTCTTTGCCTCTTTTGCTTTTTGGGTCCAAGTTTGCATTTTGCACCCGAGAAAGACAAAAAGCTGGAGATTGAAATCGAACCTATTCCGGTTCTGTGTGTGCGACTGGTGTTGTGTGTTTAAGTGTCTCCACCCGTGTGCTCATATAAAAGGCGACAGGTTATTTCTACCTTTTACACCACCCTCCCCATTGGAAAACATGAACTTCCTATATTCTCACCCAAGCATTAGCACTTCTGTGATTGCATCCGGCTTAGCTGCACTCTCGAGCTCTTCCACAACCAACCCCCCCTTTCAGGGGCATCACTCTCAATCACATTTATCTCTTGGATCTCTCTCCCTCCCCAGATCTCCCCCACACCCCGTTTTTGGAGTCTGTGCTTTACTTGTAATCTATTTTCTCTCCTTTTCACTCTCTTTCTGTTGCCAATGCCCCCGCTATCTCTTCTACTTCTCCCTTAATCTCTCTCCACACCACCATGCTATTCTCTTTTTGTTTTCCATCTCCTTCCCCAGCACCCCCCACTTTCTATCTCTCTGTCTCCTTGGCTGTGTTTCTCACCAGTCAATAATGAAAATTGCTTGCTACCTTGAATGGATTATGGGTGTGCGTAGGGGCCTTAGGTAGTTTGTTTGAAGGCGCAGAGGTGTCAAATGAAAAGGCCCGGGTCATTTTCTACCTGCCACAGGCCTTCTGCTCCCCATCACACACTCACACACTCTGGTGAAAAGACACACGCAGGAAATAAACACTCTCATTCACAAACACACAGCTGATCAATGACAATGAATCAAGCATTACCACTCCTGTCTCTGCACTCAGATGTACCTTTCCTCCCTTTCACCGTCTCTCTCTGTCTCTCTCCCCCCACCGTCTCCTGTCATGTATTATGAATACTGCCTAATTGCACGGCCCAGAATTCCTCACACGGGCTGGCACATTTACTTGTTTGCTTTGTATCTCTTTGCCTTCCTCTTGTTTGCTAAATCCTTCTGTGATAAGCTTGTTTACTCCCCGGTTCTGGCTTGTCGAGATCAAACAACGAGCAGATTGAACTAGAAGAGCAAGCGCCTGATGGTCAGTTCTCTGGTTTATGCATGCTAAAGGGGTAGTATGAAGAAGACATGTAGGTGCTGTGCATTGGATTCAAAGCATTTCTGAGTATTTTTACTTTTTTTTCCATGTTTGTTTTCTTTTGTTTTTTTAATCCCTTCTTCCTCCTCGTGGCGTATAGCCCTGACTGATGAAGACTCACATTCCGAATCTTCATCAGTCTCTGATTGACAGCGGTTGCATGTCTGCTGTTGGAAACCAAGTTGCGTGGAGTTTTCCATGTTGCCTCTTTCATTGGCACTGTGTGAAGTGGCTGCATTGGTTTAACACATACGTTAGGAAGCGGACATGGGGAGAGAGCATGACACTTCTGATGTTCTGTGAGCCGCTAAGGGACCCAGATGTGACCGTGCTTCATTTTTTTTGTTTAGTTTTTCTCTTGAGGGGAAGTCCGTGTTTGTGTGCCTGTATGTGTGGTCTCCTCCAAGATCTGAGTTCCTGAATTGTTTAGTTTGTCACTGCAGTCTTTTTGAATTGAGATACCTCTCTTCTATAAAGATTGGATTTTTGTATTCCAAAAGTTAATACATTGGGCAGATTGCCCCACCAGAGTTATGAATCTCTACATCTCCTCCAAAGACTCTCAAGCTAATCAATCCCTAATTATTTCATGAATTAATTACAGGTTTTATGACGGCGAGTTGATTTTGTTGGATTTTATTTAGGGAGATGAGAGTAGACACTCATACGTGACACTTCAACTTATATTTGTGATGTAAAAATGAAACTATATGTCACTTTGCATTGCTCTATCTAAATCTCCAGTATCAGATTTTGATACTAACGTGGTAAAATGTGATAAAGTACAGACATACTTTTGTAAAGCTCCATGCGTATCACCACTTCCCTTTTCCTCATACTTCATTCAATCTGCTCCTTCATCTGCAAAGCAAAACTGTAAAAAAATGTTAAAATCTTCTTGAAGAAAAGTAGTAGCGCTTTCTGACGAGTCGAGCTTTAGGGCTAAGATTTCACAGCTACTAATAAGCATTCAGCCTCCTCCCCTCCTCTGCCTCGTGGTGACTCGGCTGCTAATGTGTGACTGACAAGCCTCAGCTTTCGTTGATTGGGCCACTTTTGCAGGTTGGATAAGCACGTAGATGATGGACAGATTTGGGCTGCATGTGCGAACACGATGCAGCCTGAGTCGAGACATTCTCAGATCAAAGCTTTCGCCTCATGTCGGCGGCGCTTCGCATTTTGATACCACCTTGGCTAGTCTGCAATACATCTCCACTAACAGAGTGGATTTTTCCCCTTCCCCTGTTATGGCCTTGGTTAGGATAGCGGTAGCAGGGGAACTCTGTTTTTTTTTTTTTTTTTTGCCAGATTGCTACACTAGTTCTCTTAAATTAGGCCAGCAGGGACTTTTGGTTGCCAGAGTGATTTTCATCTTTGGTCAAATTTTTTACCTTAATTCAAAACCATACCTCGTTATCACTCCCTCTTCATATTTCTTGTCCAGCGATCGATCAGAAGACACTCACTCAAAGCTGGCAGTAAGTAAATAAGTAAGCAAAACTTTACTTATAAAGCACCCTATGAAATATAAATTCATGTGGTGCTTCACAAGCGTCAACACTTCATAAAAATAGGGATCATCTCAAAATCGGGCAGACTGACGAGTGGCAAAGCTCAGATTCTCATTTAGTTATTTTGACCTACATCGAAGGCTATTGAAAATAAGAAGAGAGTTTACAGTGGTGGGGGTAAGGGGGGAATAGAAAAGCACAATAATGTTTTTTTCTGTATTCATATAAACTCATTTTGGTTAGCGTTAAGCAGATAAAGGCCTTGCGATTTTTGCAAATCCATTTCAAAGCTGCTCTGGTTGCTCTCACAACAAACACTTTATCGATCTCAAATCTTTTCAGGCTCTTCGCCTGAATAACCCAACAATCAGAGGAGGTACGAGTCTTCCACATTAGCTGGCATTTTAGGCCACATTCATATTGTCTTTAAGTCAATGTCCTTTCTTTAAGCCTCCCCTGTCTTGTGAGGTATAGACAGCGGGTCAATCAGAGCGCTTGCCTTGGTTAATCCAGTTTTATACCGTATCTAGGATTAACCCACAGAAGCTGGAATGACCCTAAGACCTGCACGGCACACACTTAATGAGACTGCCCAGATGTCTTACAATCAGTGATAGGAGAACCAACAAAAACAAAAGCCTACTCATGCAAAATTATTTATAAAACACTCACGACATGACGAGCTCGTCACCTGGACCAGTTTAATTTCAGTCTCTGAATATTTCAGAGACAAAGTGTTGCAAGCACTTGTTTGTCTTTTTGCATGTGTCTTGACCATTTTTGCAAATCTACAGTCTGGAATGTTTCAACGTTTTTCTTAAATAGAAATAGAAACCTCAAGGCTCAGTCAGACTTAAAGGAGAGTGTCTATAAGCAACTTTCATGTCCTACAAGCTCTCAGTTAGACAAAGATCTGAACTTGGATTGTGATATCCTCATGTCTGATGTGATTTGATCTAAACCATTCAATTGTAGCACAGGCAGATTCTCACTCCATAGAGCATACAGTTCTGTTGCAGATTCAAGATTTGTGCAAGTTCTAAAAGGCTTTCTTTCAGTTCTGGTGTATATTTATCTCCATCTGTCTTCTTATAAACTCTAATAAGCTTCCATGTTCGTGCTGAAGAAACACATTCTACATTCATCTCATGAACCAAGGTTGGACACCATTGTGAAAAAGATTCTGTCTCCAGCAATTGATTTTTTTTCACTTAACTGTAAAAGGCTTTTTATTTCAATTTGGCTGATTTTTACACTGCTTTCTTCTGAGATTTGGACTTTTTTTCCTCACACATTTTTGTCACCTTGCCACACATTTTCCCCCTGCTCTCTTTGCGAGTTTATGAATTCTGCTAAACAGACTCCTGATATGTCATCAAATTATCCACAACTTGTGTGATTCGATTTGAAAATCTGCACCAAGAACAAGACAAACGTGAGGAGGAATGAAGGCAGTCAGCTGTTTGACATTCTATCTAACATTGCCCTAAACGTGAGTGACACATGTGAAATTCCTCACTAGATTAAATAATAACCTGATCCTAGAAGTCAATAGAGATTGTGTTCACTGGAAGAAACTGTTGCCAAATGATGGAGTATGAAAGGCTTTGCAACTCAACGCGCCTTCAGGTTGACGGGGGTCATGGAAAGGAATGTGGGAATGAAATGGAACTCATTAGCGAAGAGCAGGATTCATGACAGGGACCTTTATTCTTGAGGGTGTGCTTTCGCGTGTCAGAGCAAAGTACCGGGAAGGTTCCTCCAAGGTCTCCCAAGAGAGAAAAACAAACAACAAAAAACTGTAACACCGAACGCACCGCCCACCGTATCTTTGGATTTACGAGCCGACAAGCCATTTGTCTTTCTCTACCTTGTTAGTATTACACCTCGGCTCGAAAGCATTGAGATAAGCAGAGCGAGTGACGTGAGAATTAGAGAGTGGATTGAGTGTGATGGATGACGTGGAGGGTAATATTCCTGACAGATGGATGAGAAATGAAAAGTTGTTGGTGCTGAAAAAACAAACGCACGATTGGTGATGATCACATCTGGATGGGCTGATACCCGACTGCAGCAATAGGGGGAACAAAAAAATGAAAAAGAAAATGGCAACTTCTTGACAATAGCTTGACAAGTTTTGCAAAAAGATATCACCTGGATTGTTATGGAGGACCAAGAATGTTCGATTTATACGTGTTTATCTTACAGTGTCTGACAAGCATCATTACCTGTACCGCGAGTGTGACACCACCAAAGAGCCGAGAAGAGTCAGTGAGAGAATCAGTGGGAGAGACGCAGTCCCCACACAGCCTGATGTCATCGAACGCACCCTTTTGCAGAGCACGTCAGTGGGGGAGAATGACTGCGGGGTCTGTGGACGTGCGGGGCTGATCAAAGTTTTTGCCTGATCGCAATTATGTCGGCAGACTGTGATTAGAACTGTCAGAATCGTTACCAATCACTTAAATGTGAAACAGCTGGGTGAAAGAGAAATGTCACATTTCCTTTAGGATTTTTTTTCTGCAATTTTCATTTCTAGTCTTTTGAGATTTAACTGCATGTTTTTAACCTCATCATGTGCTATGAGCCTGTGGTGGAGGAACACTTAGACCGAGATACCACACTTCCAGCATTCCAGCCAGCATTTATCTGAAAGCTCTTTCTAACAAATATAACTGCCCTCATTTGATCTATGGATATGACTGCATAGTACTTACATAGTCAAGAGAACTATGGCATTTGATTGCATTTTTTCTCCAAGACTGGGTAAGGAAAATTAAAAAATACATTTATTTGATTGAAACCGTCATATTTAAGGACACAATTGTGTCTTGAACGTTCTATTTCTGTTGTCTAAAAGGACACATAAGGCCAGATTTGGCCCACAGGTCTTGAATTTGACATGAACTGAATTCAAGCGTGAAGAAATTGAAAGTGAACTTATACTCTTTCACAGAACTCTACTTACTTTATGCAAGCACTTCTGAACACCTCCAATGTCAGAATAAATACATTAGCGATTGTTGTTGGAGAGCCATGGCGTAGGACAATTTTTTAAAAACCCAACCTTCAAAATTGTAATTTATTCAGTGGAGCAAAAAAATCCACTTGAAGAATTAATAAATTTCTAACTTAATCACCAGTGTCTTAATTAGTTGTCCCATTAATAATTTAAGCAAAACTAATCTATTCACTTTAGCATTATGATGCATATTTTACACTTTAAAATCTGTGTTTGTAGGAACTTTCACTTAGTAATTCTTGAGCTCACAATTTTCTAATTCAACAAGGGGGTACAAGGGTCTTTGCTTCTCCTCTAAATGGGAAATATGAGAGAACTTACCATTCAGAATGGCAGATGTTTCCTGATCCGCATAGACCTGAAAAGTGCCAGAAGAAAAATCCAAATGATTAAGTCTTACATATATTTATCTGAAATGGACAGAAGCACAGTAAAACAAATCTCCAAAGTAAATTTTTTTTTAGAGTTGCTGAAATTATGCCACTTCCATGAAAATATATATGTATTTCATTGCTTTTTAAACATTTCGGTAGGGGTCACAATAATTGTGGAATTCACTGGAATACTATTGAGGTGCACCTGCCATTTTGGTTTTGGCCAAAAGAGAGGGCTCGATCACAAGAAGTAAAGCAACGAAGGGATGCGAATGGCAACATAAACACACAGGGAATGACGTACTCCATTGCCTTCTAAATAACTACCCTTCCAATGCATCAAATTCATAATAACACAGTCTGCAGGAAATAAATAAATAAATAAATAAAATACACCAAATTTTCCTGTTAGCATAATAATGCAGGCCAGGGAGCTGTCTATAGAGAAAAAAGTGATTATTGTTTTAAGTTTGAGCTGAATACCAACATCCCCCTTTCCCTCCACACCCTCATGACCTCTACTTGTTAATTTACACCAGGGGTTAAATTAGCCAGCCTTATGAGGGCCATCATTATTTCAGCATGGTGCTGAGCTTGCTAGGCAGCTAACAGTTGGCTTCTGCTTTGTATGGCAGTGAATGGGGGGTGTGGGGGGTGGAAGGGCAGAAAACCTGTTCTGCAGGAACTGGGTACACAGAGAGAGCGGATGGGTTTGGAAGGAGCCCAGTTTGAGGCAAATCCTGGGCATTGTTCTTAGATCAAAGAGAGAGAGAGAGAAAACGGCAATCCAACAGAAGCTCAAATTAAATGGATGTTTTGTCTCTTTGTGTGACAGCCTCAGCTCTGGCCTTGAGTTCTGATGTCAGGTTTTTTCAAACGGTTGTGGCTGAATGACTGAGAATGGAGGGCAGTCAAAAAGAGAGGGAGTGGGAAAAAAGACAGAGAAAGAGGAATGCATCTCTCTTCTGTTGTCTAGAAAATCAACAAGTATGCAAAGCAAGCGCAATCTCAAATGGACATTTTGGACATATTGCTAACCCGACCGCACGCTGGCCGAGCGATCCTACATCGCAGATCCACTGAGGGATGGAGCATGTGATGTGCAGCAACCATTCTTAGTGCCTGCCACTATTATATGTCATGGCCGTGTCACTTTGAATCAATAGCCATCTCTGAGTATCACCCCCACACGCATACACACCCACCCATCACACAACACAACTACACCGCTCCCACCCACACCAGCCCCTTTATGGTCTTCATGAGCAAGAAGCTGCAGCAGACAGTGTGTATGTCTGTATGAGTTCAGTCTTGCATGTCCACACAGCAGATATCTTTCCCGTCGTTAACTTAGGTTACTTCAATAGCAGCCATTCATTCTGTGTTCCACCTCAAAGCTCACCGTCCGCTCGTTTCTGCCTGCCTCTTGATTAGAAGTAGAAGAAGGATGAGGAGGGAGCTCGGGGAGTGGGGAGGGGGTCATGCATACAGTTAGGTGCTTTCACCTGAGGCATGAAAAGGTGGGGGGGGAGGTGGAGTGGGAGGCTGAGTAATTTCAACTGAACTCAGGATCTCTTCCATCTGCTACCCCCACCCCTATGCACCGCCTCGACTCTCCCACCTACCACGCTCCTTCATCTTCAGCCTTCGCTGGCTATCTCGCTGACGATTCTTTTTATTCCTTGGATACCAGCTGCTGGTAAGGTGATAGGTGAAACACACTCACATGCACACGCACACTTAGGTTGATGGGGATTGAACGCGAGGGGGGTTGTGGGTTGGGGGAGTCGGTACATCGGTACCGAGCTTGCCGGAGAGCAGGCACAGGTGTTCAGTAATCATACCTGTTTGACCTTTCTGCAGCCTTTGGATGGTAAAAAAACAGATATTTTCTGCTTTCTCCCTGTTTACCTGACGCCTTAACAAAGAGCTTCATTGTTGGCAGTCTCCTGTAACTTGACCGGATCTTTTTTTTCTCTCTCTGTTTTCGTTGACAAAGACGAACAGCTTGCAGGTTGGCGAGGGCAAAGCTGGGCTAAGTTTTCTCAGCTTCTCCTTTAAAGTGTTTTTTTTTTTTCTATAATGTTGAAGCCACACTTAATTACACTGAAACTCTACAATGTTTCTGTTCAAAATGAAGTCTGTCTCTATCCAGTTGCAGTGTCAGTTTGCAACTTCATCAGGTGAAGCAAGGGTAGCTATGTTCATGACTCCAAGGGATGACTTGCTGTCTTAAGGTGATGTATTGATGACTGACAGAGTCAAATGCATCATTTGTTGCCCTTTTGCCTTGTAGCAAGAGAGTCCTGGGTTTGAATTTGTCTGTGGCATTTGTGTATTTTCTCTCCATTCTCTCTAGGTACTCCGGCTTCCTCCTATAGTCCTTTTTAAATCAGTGTGTTTGCATACATGGCTGTCAGTCTTGCGTGTTTCTGTGTTGCCCTGTTATGGTCTGGAAATAAGTCAAGAACCTCACTCAATGACTGAGGCTAGAGCTGCTTACCGTTAGCCACTAATATTGGTGAAGTTGGTGTCTGTTTGGGAGTCTATCATCTCAGGCATCTGTTTGCTGCTAATAATAATAAAGTTATTCCCTGCGATAGAGTTTCCAATCTGCCGCTAAGCATTATCCACTAATGATTGATTATTTTGTCTGTTTTGATCAGTTACGGGTAGAGTGAGGGTTCAGCTAGGGCCCCATCCATGGTACCGCTATCTCTGCATAGTACTCCTGCTTAATAATCTTGTCTGTGTTTTGGATTTTATGTTGCCAAACAGAACATAATTCATGCTGGCATTCCGCAACTCCCCAAAACGAATGTCAAAATTCCATCCACCCAACAAAAATAAATTTAAAAATCTGCTCAGTTTACAATTGGGTAATGAACTCTGATAAGGCTGCAGACGAAACCACTTTTTTTTTTCTTTTTCGTTCTTTCTTCTGTTCTCCAGTCACTGGGAATAGTGTCATGGAAGGCAAAAATGTGAAAAGAGCAGCCAGACTCTTAACTAAGTGCACTTAAAGAAGTGCCTCTGAGGAGAGGACTATTTTACATGTGGATTAGTGTGCATATCGCAGTCATCAGACGGTTGATACGAGGCCTTGAAAGACTGATATTCTGTCTTTTATGCCTACTGAGACACGGGGAGCCTTATCCTTTTCTCCTATCTTCCATAACACACTCCTCAAACACACATACGCTGATCTGGTCTCAGTCGAAACTGCTGAGATGAGGAAGATCGGATTCTAAGATGCTAGTGCATGCCTGTGTCTCTTCCTGTAAAGTAGATCATATGCCTTTCAAAGCACATGCAAATATCGGAGAAGGCACATGTCGATATGTAAAGCACGCTACACCTAAGTGAGCCCATGTACCCTGCACGAAGCCCCTATAGTGTCAAAGTTAAAAAATTGGACTTCACCAGACAAAATAGCACAGCAAACTGAAAAAAAAAGGGCCGCCACCTTTTTCTACTTTCCCCATTAATATTTTTTGTTGTGTTTTCCACTTTGCTCCCCCCCTGGTGGGAAGAATAACACCCGGGGATTGTCTGGGCGCGAGCCGAACACACATAAATTTCAATATTAATTTGGCTGGCACCTCGGCAGCCTCCCCGAGTCTCCTAATCTCCCACCGCATATCTTCATTATCTGAAAGTGTGCTTTCATCTTAATTCCATTTTCATCCATCAAACGTCGGGGAGGTTTGACCTTGCGTGATCCCGACAGAGATAGCGAGTTAGCAGGAGAGTGGGCGAGAGCAGCAGAGACCAAGATAGGGAGGCAAAGTGGAGGAGGAGGGTTGGCAGGGGGGAGAGAGAGGGAAGAGAGAAGATAAGGGGGCAGGGTTGAGAAGATGAATGAGGATGGAGGAAAAGGGGGACATGACAGGAAGGGCATGTGTGTGAGTCTGAAGCCATTTCGGTTTTTGATAATCCTTATGTTGCAGCAGCAGAGTTTACTGTAGCGACTCCACATATCTGCTTCAATTCCCTTTTCCTATCCGCTCGCTTGTTATTCATTCCTCCCCTTCACTCGCCTTGGGCTCTTCCCTTCCTCCTTCATCCTCTCCCTTTGCCACGTCAGTTTATTTATCCCGACATTAGGGTTTAATTACTCATTTGTAGTAATTGTTTCCATAATTGTTGGAATCATAATTGTTCTATGCTGCTGATGTCGTGAACAGGTGGTGGATGGGACCTGTAAGGGAATGTGTGCGTGTGTGTGATATGATCAGCATCAGCTCGGTCCTAATTTGATCCAGACAAAGCCGCGCCACCTGGCGGGACTGTCCTCAAGAAATGAGGCGAGTGTTTCTGAGAGAACGCCCGAGGACGAGCTGAAACAAACGTGGGAGCTGGAGATGCACGCCACTTATCCCACATGAAGGATACATGCCTGCATGATCATACTCAAACAGAACGCCTCATTAGTGGATAAGCTGGATATGCTCTCTAACCTCTGCCAGTCTTTCCCTTTGTGCTCTCTTTTTTGCCTGTTTGGATGGCAGCCCTGATCCCCTAAATGCAGGTTATCTGTCATCAGCGACTCAGGATGGTAAATAAAGAATCATTTATCAGCCCTATTAAAGCCTCTACAATGTTTCAGCTTCTCTTCCTTATCTTCGGATTTTTCTTTCTTTATCCCTCTCTCCGCAGTCTGTCTCATGCCTTTTGATCATATCATCACAGATTTTTTTTTTTCCCCCTTTCCTTCTGTGGTAACAATCATTTCATAAGATATAGCATTCAGAGGCTTTAAAAAAATCTTCCGCCTGTGCCTCTGTGGGACAGGTAGAAGAAAGCTAAGTGAGCCACAGTCGATGCTGCCGCTGTTGATGTGTCTTACGTCCTTAACGATGAACGCTCGGCTCTGGCATTCTGCCGCTTTGTTGATGCTATGTCATGTTCTGTGCTGACACCCTGACCTGTGTCACAACAAGCTAACGTTAGCGGCAACCCCCAGGCTGGGCAGAAAGCTGACAGTAGTAGGCCGTCGGTCTTGATCAACACTTCCATGCAGTTCGAGATCTAATTGTGCAACTTGTTAACTAGCTCGCCTGCCAGGACAAGGAAATCAAAGCTAATGACACTGTTGGTAAAAAAAAAAAAAAAAAAGACTTATTTTCTCTGCAGCGATTTTACAGCGTATAGCTGCTATTATTTAAAAATCAATAACTTTTTGCACATGTTTAAGTTTATTGTGGGTATCGTTTATGTAAATTATATCCTGGAGTAAATATATGTACACGCTCCACTTTGATATTGATTATTTTACCAGCTTTTTGTAGCCATCGACAAGCAGCTGTTGTTAGTTTGGTGGCATGTTTGATCTGCATTACATTTATAAAGTATCCACTTGTCTGCCTTCAGATGCAATTGCGTGGTGACATTAAGTTCATCTTCAGCTTCAACTCTTCTGAGAAGGATTTCCACATGGTTTTGGAGAAAGTATATTGGACTTGTTGACCATTTTTTCCCCCAGCGGTCCTCTTGTGAGGTCAGACAATGATGTTGGATGAACGGCCTTGCTCTTACTCTCTGCTTTAATTCTTTCCAATGGTATTTTGTTTTAGTTTTTGAAGTCAGGACTTAGTGCAGGTCAGTCAAGATAACACCAAAATTTGATTGCTTGAACTGTCCAACATGTTTTGTTTTGCTTAGTTTCACTGGCTAAAAACTGCTCCTGATAAAACTGTCAAACCCAGACTTGTCCATTGGCTTGTGAGAGGGGCATGATTTATTACTCCAGAGAACATTTCTATTGGGTGTGCTTTACATGTCTGCATTTGATGGGCTGGTTTTGGGGATTCAACGACTTGGAAACCCAAAACATGATTTTTTTTTTTTCTACACAAATTCATAATTACAAGTTGAAACTTAATGATGCTTATCTTCATGTTGCATGCTTCTAACTGCATGACCAAAACTGCACACACTTTTAATGGGTTTTCTCACAGGTCAATGAGAGACACTTACACACTCAGGTCAGGAATTGAAGAAGAGGAAAATAAACACTGCAAGAAAAAAAAAGAAAAAAAGGAAAGAAAAGAAAAGAAAAAGGAAATGCGATCACAGGATTTGCAGGCCGGTGCTATGTAAGCAACACCAGGGTTGGAGTTTGGTTGCCACTCATTCCCTGGTGCATGCCAGCGCTTGTGTCAGCAGGAGAGGCTCTAAAGTGGAGACACAGGAGAAGCTCCTATCCATTCCCAATCAGAGAATGTAACATAAGTCATGAATAAGTGTGTGTGGGGGGTAGTGGAGGAGGGGTGTTGTTGCTGTGAATGCCCACAAAAATTTAACATTTTATACCACAGCATAAAATGACCATACATATTTAGCTGATGTTGACAAGACTGCCTCCATGAAACATGAAGCTTTCATTTTGCCCACTTCATCACGGCCCGCTATCAGTTCCAACACGGCCATTTTACAATGACTGTGCTCTTGAAGAACTACAAAGGGGGTTACTTGTCAGTTTGAAGCAAAACCACTGCCACTCTTAGCTAATGCCCCCTCTACATATCTTGGTTCCCACTTCATAAATATAAGAGAACAAAAAAAAAACACAACAAAAGCTCATCTTCTGCTTTCAGAATAGGTCAGGGACTGGGTTAAGCTTCTGTCAATGTTCAAACACATCCCAGCAGAATAGTATCTCTGTTACACCAGTGGCCTAATCCGCCACTTGAAGAGCAATTAAAAGTTTAGCCCTGACTTTAAAAAAGTAACCATGTGTGATCTTTTTTTTTCTTCTTCTTTTTTCCTGCGGGGCTGTTTTTTGGCTCCGTTCATGAGTTGAATGCTAATAGGAAAGTGCTATCGGTGGCTCTCTTCCAAAGACATCCCTAAAAACGTTGAGGAGCAAAAGACAACAGGAAAGTTGACAAAGCAAGAAAATGTAGCTTTGAGAGGAAGTTTTCTAACAGCATCTATGAGAATTTCTTTTGTCTAGTAACAGCTTCCTTTTAAGGCAAAATGGTGAAATCATCATATGATTTGTGTTTAGGATTTTCCTCTCGTTAGCCTAGCCCCACTGAAACATATGCATGTATCCAACTGTTTCTCCCTGTCAAACATGCCGATAAAGAGTCGATAAGACTGAAGAAAAGCAGTGGAGAAGCAGTGAAGGACATTCAATTGATCTGTGTTCTGTCAGTCCATAAAACCACCACACGGTAAAATGGAAGGGTAAGATCGACAAGGGAGTGCTAATAGCATCATCAACTCTGACAGATGGCGTGTTACCCATCACGATTGTCATTAAAGTATTTTTAAAGGTGCTTAAAAATTATACTATCTGGCTCTGTGCCAGTCTTTATTGCATGACCTCGCACCTCGCTGACACAATTTCAATTGAGAGAGTATGGCAATCAGGTTTACCAATCCGTCTGTCTCCATTTCTGTTATTGTGTAAACTGTTACTGTGATGAACAGTCACTCTGCACGGCTGACAGCAGTTTTGAAACTCAGCAGAAAAGGACGAGACCAAAGACAGTCACTTCAGATTTTTTTCCCCCCAGTTTTTGTTTTTTTTCTTTCGTTTCTCCTGGAGTCTCTTGGTATGTTGTTCCTGTTTCCCCTCATTATGGTGTCAGGTTCCAGCTTAGGGAGGAACGACCTACGAGGAATGTTGCACAGAGGAGTTGAAGGTTGAAGAAAAACGGGGAACATTAAGACGTGCACCGGAGCTTGACAGGGCCAGAGCTATTGGCCGGGCTAAAACACGATACCTGAGACTTAGCTGGCAGTTCCCCCTAACAAAGCTAAAGTAAGCTCCTCCACCGACAATCTCACAATTTACCAAACCATACATTCAAAAAAAAAATCTCTGTGGTCATGCTCAGAGTTTTCAGGGCACATGAGAAGCCATCTACAATGCCTCCCAAGAGTATATATGTCTTGAACATTACAACCATGAATATAGATCAAGATAACTCAACATTGTAATATGAAAATGGATGGCGGCATTGTGTTATGGGATAGTTTACTTTTGATATTGGTAGGTCAGCTGCTCAGAGGTTATAGAACTAAAATAAAATATTTGAATGGGTAAAAAAATACTTGAAAAAAGACTTGGCATGCAATTCAACCACTGGGCCTAAATTTATATTTTGTGGGAATCTGTGGCAAGTATTGAAAGCTTGTGCTCATAGAACCTCTCCATAAGTGAATGTAATTGATAAGTTTTCATTGTACTTCACAATTATTCAATATTTTTGCTGTCAAATCAATTTCCAGTGAAGTGTGTACAATGTTGTCTTGGTAAAATGGCGTAGAATATCCAGCCCTTACACTCGTTTTCTGGCTGCTGAAGTTCCACAAGAATCAACATTCTGTTCTGTAACACCCTAATTTACTACAGCTGGGCAGGACCCAAATCGAACTCGAATCCACCTTGATCAGATTCCAATTGATTAACCATCAGTTCAGCCTGAGGGCATTTGTCTCATTTATCACTTCAGTAACAATATATCTCAATATCTTTTGCAACTCCCAGCCCTGGAATTGCACCAAGTTTCTCTTGCACTTAAACAGGCAAAAGCAATTAGATTGAGCCAATTTAAGATCCCTGCAAGTATGTTGTTTTTGTATGTCATGGCTATTTGGCTCTCTCTTACTGTGTCTCAGGTGGTGTATCAGGTCACCGCCTGGTTGCCCATTAAAAATGAAACACGGGTTCTTAATTACCGACTGGCACTTTTGGCAATCATGCCGGCACTCGTGTGTCGCTGCCCTCCGTCACTCTCTCCATCTCTCTTTGGCTCCCCTCGTTTTCAATTGGCCTCTTTATCTCCCGGTCTATCTTGCTTGCTCAAGCTCCCCTCCTCCGCATCCCTTCATTTCTCTGGGTTGACTGCAATAACACACTGGACCTGCAGTTTATGTTTGCTCCTCTTGCCCCAAGTCCAACCCAGCCACAATTACTTCCTGTGGTTCACGGTAGTGGGTCACTGCCATCTGCCAAAGGTATTTACAGCTGAAATTACACACACGGTGTTTTCATACCAGTTCCATTATCCTTCATTTCATCCGGAGGGTTTGTTGAAGGTAGGCCTAATTATAAACCCATGCATCAAGTGAGAATGGATGACAGGCTGCCTAGTGCACAAACACAGTTACTTTAGCCCACAAACTCTTGTTTCATGGGATTCTGCGCAACATACACAATGTAGCGCATAACTGTAATGTGAAGGGGTGAGATAAATATTATTTAGCATTTTTTAGAGTTAAAAATCTTAAAAGTACAGAAACACTTTGGAAAAACAGCTTTCACTGCAATTAGAGCTGAAAGTCATTTAGTGTATATATATGCCTGCTTTTCACATCTAGATGTTGCCGTTTTTCTCAATTTACTTTGCAAAATAACTCTGCCTCGGTTTGACTGGGTGAAGAGCATCTGTGAACATCAATTTCCATTTTTTGCCACCGATTGTAAATTGTGAAAGGTTGCTCTTTTCAACAACTTTGTTCCTGTCATTTAAAGATCCTTATATTTACACGCCATAAGGAGATGTGTGTGAAGTTTCAATAAAACGTCCTGAAGCTTCGGATTGTGCAAAAAGGTGTAAATGGTGTGAATACTTTTGAAAAAGCACTGTACAGTAATGATGAGCAATGGCTGACATGCTACAAGACATACTTGACCTCAAACATGTTATGTAGACCAAATAATCATCATAACTAGCGTCATAAAAGAGACAGAGTACTTCATGCGTGAGCGATGTGTCAGCCTTTCAAGGTTCACCAGCAGATAAAAAAAGAAGCTGTGGTTAAAAACAGATAGCTGCTGAAAGAGAACAAACATTTTGTCAGGATGGGAGGGAAATGAAAATTAAATCCAAGAGGTCATTCACTGTTGACACGACTGGCGCGGTGCTGTTTTTATTGGCTTCAGGTACCTGTGAGACAGGCAGCACATGTGTTTTGCCTCAAGCGTCCAGGAAATAGGCTGGTTCGAGATTCGGCCACAGCTCCCTGTAAACCTGTGGCTAGTTTACATTGTTCAGTTTTGATGAATTTGCCCAATCTCTCCTGGTCTTCACAGCTGGATGTCAGTCTAGGGAAAATTTCGTGACCCGTCAGAAGTGCTTTGGCACCTGGTAAACATAAAATGGCGTGGTGCTTATAAGTAATGAAAGCCATACATAAAAAAAATGCTGGCTTGTCTATGAAAGGAAATGGCATCAGGTCCAGGTGAAAAAGTAAAAGTTCCCGAATCTGTGGCTATTTATTTTTAACAGAAATGTAATCAGATAGAGTCATGACGTTTCGGTTTGTCCAGATGTGCTTGTGTTTCGGTCTGTGTCGTTGCTTAAATGGCCGGCGTGTGAGCAGTGCAAACACTTCTGGTGGGAAGAACCAGAGGAAACTTAAAATAGAAACTCGGAAATTGCAAAAAGGACCATTACGTGTTGAGTTGTCAGCAACAACGTTCAAAATAACACAATAATTGCTCCTCAGTTAACCCAGTCTGTTAATCCTTGGACTCTGTGCATTTGAACATCCTTAGGGCAGCAAAACTCCTGTTGCCAGGTCTCATTCTGCCTGGCAGAATAAGATTTTTTTTATGACTTGAGTGTGACATTTTCTAAATTGTTTCTTACCGTTAATATTCAAGAGAAAGACTGAAAGAATAAAAATTGGTCATGACAACCTGACAGTTGCATGTGAATTCATAGGGCTTCCCAAGCAAAATAATTTAGCATTTTCCTTTATTTCTAATCTTAGTTCCACATCCTCAGACATTCACATAAAATCTCAAATCGAAATAAAGTGACTTTTTATGTTATTCCTTTATCTAAAAGAGCAAGAAGAGAAGGATCAAAGGTTGCTTTGCAGTTGATCGAGGCTGCAGATTCTAATCCAAAGCCTTTGGCAATCTCTGCGTGAACCCTATTTCTGGTCTGCAAACAAATTAGTTTTTCGCTTTTATTCTGTTCTCTCTTGCTCTCCCTCCAGAGAAAGCAAGTGAGGAAATTCAGGTGAATAAAATCTGTTTGTTCATTTCTTCTTTTTTTCCCCCCTGTCTTGTCAGGTTCTTTTTCCTTTTTCCCAAACTCAATTTTCCCTCATTGTGCTCCACCTCAAGTACTTTTCTTTCTTTGCAACTTACTGGCATTTCACTGGGTGACATTTTTGAAATTTGTTTAATTAAAAAATTGGCCTTTCCTACAAAGCTATTGAATCTGGTCATAGAAATAAGCCCAATTTTTCTGCTTGGACAAGCTGGCATATTTGTTAGAACACACCTCACACTTAACAAATGTTTTTTTAGAGAAATACAGTACAATCAAACAAAAACAAAATGTTTCCGTGTCATCACGACTTTCTTTTTTTTTTTTTTCAGTGTTATTACACCTATGGTGATCAGTTTTTCATACTGGCCTCCGCTTCTATTATACAACAAATGTTTGACTAGCCAAGTGAAATCTGCATGAATATTTATACCAATTCATTTGTCGAGTGTTGATTGTAATTACATGGAAACATGATTTATTGCCAAGATTGCCGTGTTAGCCAGCCAGGGAAACAGAACTGGGGAGAAATAGATAAATAAATAAAAATTTTACACACACGGAGCAAAAAAAACCCCATTTCCCACAGGACTGAGGCAAAAATCATTAACTAGCTCACAGAGTATTAGCTTAGCTGAGTACTTTTACAGTATCCCAAGGTGGTAAAAAAAAAAAGAAAACATCAAACAGTAGTCACATGTCAACAATTGATGTTCCTTCATCTATTTGTATTAACTACATGTTGAAGAAAACCATGATTTAATCTTTTTATACCAGCCTCCATGGTTCTCTGAAGGTGACTGAGCAATGTATGCCACCAGTGTTTTACTTGTGTGGCCACAACAGGGATATATATATCCCTGTTGTATAGCAGTATACTGCTTTCTGCCAGTTAGATCATGAGATCTTTGGGTCGAACTTTTATGTCTCAGGCCCCCTTTAAGAGAGTCCCTTCAAACATACCTCTACCTATAAAATCTAGTGAACGGCAAAGAAAACCTATCTACCCTGTACCAATTTAAATTGCAATCACTTGAGGCTAACAGTTTCATCTTCTTCAGGTGAGCGAATTAAGGGAACAAATGTGCAATGGTGCTGGGGAGAGCATTTTTGAGTAATGAGCCTCTGCCCCATGTAATACTCTCATGATTGAACAAGGAAACACGGATGACGGTGGGAAGAGAAGGATTGTGAGCGTAAGGATCTGCAGTCCAGCAAGGTGCATGCACATTTGCGGCAGCAGAGGCGAGCTCTGACAGTGTTTGTATCTAATTAATGAATGGCAGTAACAATTTGTTATGCCATTTACTGTTATAATGACCAAACCGGTTCTTTCATTCCTCACTTCATGCTTATTCTCCAGCTATCATTCCTCTGCCATTGCCTTTGTGCTGCTTCTGACAGGGAATGAGAGACATAGGAAGAAAACTAAGCAGGCTGAGACAGTGAGAAACAGGCCTCAGTCTTGATGATATGCCGTTAGTGCCTAACAGCGGATGTTGTTCAGTAATGTGCTCAAGCAGACTGCTTGTAATGACAGCTTGAACCTACCTATTACCTAGCTGCACCTTTTGTGCGGTAACGTGGCAACAAGTGGCTCTGCCTGTTTGTATGCGTCCGGGGTTAGCCTTGCAGTTTCCTTTTTCTGGTTTCAAATCTTTCTTCTTACTTCCAGTGGGCAAATTAGTTTGATAAAAACACTAAGATCATTAGTCTCCATGTCTTCTTGGTTGCCTAGGTTTGATGGCATAGTTTGGGGAAAAAAAAGTTTATCCTAAGGTTTTTGGCTAAAAGTCAGCTGTCTTAGTGAATTCCTGTGGGAATCAGGACATTTGTTATTATTTTTAGGTGAGCTTATTTGTACTTTTAATCATTAATGGCCTCCCATTAAAATCTAGCGTATACATCTTTGCGCCTCTTTTGACCCCTTTTTTCCTAGATTCCTGGCATCCCCTCCTGAAAGCCCATGTCTGATTTTCAACGGCCCCAACTCCCAAAAATCACATCTCACTCAAAAGACAAACACAGTTAAAACAGTCCCTTTTATAGTGACCCCCGGACGTTTGGTTTCTCTTGTAGCCGTTTCGTCGAGTGACCTTCTCGGTGGTGAGCCAGCCCCAGGACCCTCACCAGCAGGGATCGCTGCAGAGCTGCTACGACAGCGGCCTGGATGAATCCGAGACACCCAGCAGCAAGAGTTCTTCGGGCCCCCGGCTGGGCGCCCTCCCCCTGCCCGAGGACAGCTACGAGAGGACAACGCCGGATGGCAGTGTCGGTGAGGCAGAGCACATGGAAAATGGTAGGGGCAAACACTGAAAGGAGGTTAAGAACCCGCTAAGTCATAGGAAGCACACACGCACATACTGGCTACAGGTTTCCCACAGGGCGTTGGATGGTAGTCAGCACCATAAACAGACAGAAATGTCTCTAATTCACGTTTATCGTTGCATCAGGTGAGGTGCGCTTTTTGGAGTTGGGATCTAGCATCAGAGGACGTAGCAGATTTTTTTTTCTTTTTTTATTGAGAAACATCAGACTTGTCTGATCAAAGGAGTAACATAAGTCGTCCTGTATTAAACTAACCCCCGTTCTCGTCATTTTTGATCCTTTTATCCTATTGTAAATTATCCAGCGCCGCATCATGAAGAATTTACAATTCCCATTTAAGTCCCTTTCTCATGTAGATGAGCTTTTCTATAAGATATCTCCATCTTGCCCTGCATTCTTTAAGGGAAGCGGAAAAGGGGCACAGCAGGGAGCCAGAACTCATCCGGAATTGTTTAGAAGCTATACAGACAACTGGCGCACTGATTCGCAATGCGCGTTTGGCTCGCAGCTCTTCTAAAAGCATTCAGTTTGCCCCAGTTGAGAGAAAGATATCCATAGATGCATATGTGTGTGTATGTGTGAGTGGTTGTGCAGTAAGCGATGAGGGTAATGGTCCCATTCATAGTGGAGGAGTCTGAGGCGACTCTTAACAAGGAGTAGCTGTCTTGAGAGTGCTAAGCCTAAGTGCAGAGGCTTTTCCACCAGAGCTTAGCGAGTGATATTCAAATGGCTTAAAGATTCATATCCTGCCTTGGAAAAGATTGAGATGTCACACTTGTAATGGCAGATCTGCATGGTTGTCACAAGTCAAACATATTCTCAAGACCAAAAAAGATTGCTGTACCCTTAGGAAATAACTGAGTGACTTATTGGCCAGGAACTTGGGAGACACTGACCCTGTGCTCAAGATTTGGCTTTGATGCGTACTTGTGGATGCTATGTATTTATTTATTTATTTGGGTTTTTTTTTTTTCAAGTGGTTTGTAAAATTTCAAGTCTACAGTAGGCTTGGAAATATGAAAAGCACTTTTTATTATAGCTATCCTTTTAAGTGACTCAACTGAGACAGCCACTAGCAGTGGTAAGACTGTCAGATTGAAACCAGGATCAGCCTGTCAGTCAAATCTGCTCTCAGAATTAAAATAGCATAAACTGGAAAACAAACAGATCCAAAAATAGTAAACTGTATACAGAGTAGGCTTGTACATTGTATATACAAATCAAAATCTAATGGGATAAATATGTCCAAAAGTTGAAGTCACAGCACCTTCCTAAAGCATTCACCCCCCTTGAATATGTACATATTTTGTCACACAACAACTACAAACCTCAGTGTGTGTGTGTTTTTTTTTAGAATGTTAGTTGATAGGCCAACACATAAAGCATCAGGTAATTGTAAAACCTTGCCTTAAACCACGTCAGATTTGGGCTTCCACCTAAAGTTTTAGGTCTGGCAAACAAACAATTAGTCCAGAGTCCTATGACAACCCCGAAGGAGATGCAAACAACCACAGCTCAGGTGGGATCTCTGTTGCCAAGACATTTGTTTACCTTGCTCTACATAATACCATCAATAATACCATCCCCATTATGACACATGGTGGTCACATTGGGAATTTTTCTCTTTAGCTGGGTAGATTTCATGGGAAGTTGGGTGGAGTTAAATACAGAGAAAAATCTGTGAGAGGAAGCAAAAGACTTGAGAACGGGCAAGAGAATAGTCTTGCAGTAATGACATCACACCTAAACATACAGCTGGTAAAATGGTCCAGTCCAAGCACAAACCTAAGTCTGAGATCTGGAGAATCTTCGAAGTTATGAATTAATTACACAAAATACACTGAAGTTCATAGTTGCATTGTGACAAGTTGTGAGAAAGGTCAAAGGATAGGAATACTTCTTTATGTAATGGGGGAAAAAAAAAAAAATCACCCACCATTTTTCACTTTTGCTCACCAGACATGTAACCACAATGTCATTTTCAAAATCTTTTGAGGGAAACAGTGAAGAATCCTGAAGAAGCAGATGAGATTTGCTGGAGAAAATAATTTAGGTCAGTTTGAGAAGCTGCTCTCCGTCCAAGAGAAACAGCATTCTCCACTGGAGCTCGGTGTCTGCAGAGAGATCAGCTCGTTCTGCTCCCTCCATGTAGGTCCTTGCGGTTGCAGATGTTAAACGGTGGAAGTTTGTTTGGAAGTCATAGACGGTATGCATTTTTTTTCCAGAAAGAAATGTTATCTGGAATCTGGGAACCAGCAGGGTGGCTTTTTATCGCGACTATAAATATTTTCAAAAATCATGAATCATGGTAATAAAGTCTCTGTGTTCACCAAGAAAGTGTACGCTCAGTCTCAGAAAAATACAATCATTGAAGATTAGGGCAAATATTGGCAAATTGCTACAGCCTCACACACAAAGCTAACTGTAGTCATTAGCGCTCCCCTACATGTGCTGTAGTCAGAGTTCACACAGCGCTGCTTTGCTCTGTGTGAGGCCTCCTTTATGAAATTAGAAAACTATGGGGAAACGAAGTAGAACAAAAGTTAGCAGACAGCTTGCTGTGGTGCTTATTGCTAACACAGGGATCATTAGTGACACAGAAATGTAAGAGTCAGTTCCAGCTGTAACTATTTTCAGAGGATGGTGAATTGCGTGAGTCGGCTTGATCTGTAGTGCGTCCTCTTTTTTCTTCTTTGCATCAATCTCAAACCTTTAAAACTTTTTAGCCATCACAGAAGTTGAATCAAATAGGTGTTTTTTTTTTGTTGTTGTTTTTCTGCTTCAATACGTTTGACGGCCATTGCTTTGCATGCAGACAAAGGCGAAGGTCCCTTTCCTTTTATTTTTTTCCATTTTTTTTTTTTAGTTTTGCCTTTTTCTGCCTCCGACTCGCTTCCCGTTGACTGATGTTCAGAGAGTGTCCTCGAACAGTCGCCCTCCAGTGCTGCTGCACATAAATGCTCGCTCGCGAGCATCCACCTTTGCCTTTTCGCTTCCTGGGGGACGAACACACACAAAGACAACATAGGCGTACTGTTTGCCTCCCCCTTCCTGATCCTTCTATTCTTTCAACCTTTTCACAAACGCACCCAGGGAGTGTTCTTTTTTTTTTTTCTCTCCTTACCGCATTTACCAAGGTCAGACTGAAAATGCATAATTGAGTCTGTTAATAAAATCCAAACCTTTGATTTTAGGACTTACTTTGTTTGCTTTAGAAATGTTGCAGAGATAAAAGAAAATGGATTTTATTTCAGTACGTATAAAAGGAAGACAAAAGCTGTAACTCATACTGTTAGTATATCTGCTGAACAAATATTTTTAATGTAGTAACACAAAATGTGCAAATACTCATCTCAATAAAGTTGCTTAGAGTTGTACATCTCATATCACTACACGGATACTATTACATTTCATGTTTTTCCCGGGTAATTTTGATGACAATACAGATAACGTGTGCTCAATACAATACAACGAGTTTCCTGTTGTGGCATTTGTTGTTGATCGTTTGAATTAAATGGGTTTTGCTTCACACTTAAGGATTTCCAGCTACATGTTTTTGTGATAGTTTTTCCTTTCGTTCAACTTTCCATTGGCATGCTTTGAAGCGTCACTTTTGAATAGCCAGCCTCTGTTTTGAGAGTTTGTGGCTCAACCTCGTGGACTGTGTCAATGTCTACTAGACAACCGCCGTGCCGTCAGTCTTCTCCATTTCCAGACGGAGAAGACTGCATCTGGAAATGGTCATATTTAAGTGGTCAGAATATGTATTTCTATGTGTTTCGTTTAAGTTTTTGAAATTGGATCACTGAAATAAATGTTTCTAGTTCTAACTGATTGAGGTGCACCTGCATGTGCTGTGTTGCTCCTTTCTTCCATATGTTCCTCAGTGATGGCATCTTTATTAAAGTCTTGATTATAGATATATAAATATTTTGTTGCACAGCTGGTCCCCCTCACTTATTCATAAGCTCACCCCAGAGCTCATCAGATATTCATAAACGCTGAGCGTTTGGAGTCAAACACCTCGATTAGGACGTTCTGGAAGTCAAAGAGCCCTTCCAGATGTACACCGTTATCGACGGGTCAAAGGCTCCTGCTCTGTTATTGATCTTTGCATCGCCGCAGGGGCGGGGTGCGGGGTGCAGGGCTGGGCGGTGGATTTTTCAATTTCTACCGTGTTAGTTCAAGCACACCTCAAAAATAACACACCGCCACGTCGCTCTTTCATGATGAGTGAGGCGTGTGAAGCGCTTCCATGCGCGAAGCGTGCGTGAAAACCGAGCTGCTCCTGGCACTGAAGATGTAATATAATTTCTCAGCACATCAGTGCAGATATGCGGTGTGCGCTATGACAGTTGCCGTAGGTCACACTGTCAAGGATTCTTTGCATTTGATCCACAGCATGCATCATTACATTGTGGGCTGCTTCTCTTGCTGCATAGAAAAAATGGAAATACATATCGGTGTAACCTTCCACTTTGACTTCAAATGTTTGTGCTCAAACCTGAGTTAATATGGCAGTGTTTGCTGGGATGCCACTGGCTATGCCAAGATGAGCAAAGCTAATGCATCCCGTGTGGACAGGTGCAAATCCGTTTCTTATTGAACTTCAGCCTAAGAAGGAAAACTTTCTTGAAAAATGTACTGCCTAGGTTATTTGTGGCTCCTTCTGATGACAGTGTACTGTGCACAGGTTGGTATGAGCTTCTCTCAGTATTATAACGTGGAGTGAAACAGCTTCATAATGTTTAAGCCTTACAACATAAAAGCCAAAGTATTTACAATGGAAAAACAACACGTGAGCATATTATTACTAATATGTTATCCTATGATAACAAACGAATGATTGGATATATTTATGACATCATTTGCAACATAATTTTTTGTTACCGCAAATTACAGAAATCTGTTTTGTGTTAAGAAAAAAAGTGTAGTTGTCATATTTCATTCTTTGGCATCTCATTGAAACAATTTCAAATTGTAGGTCTTAAAACCACAACTTGGGAACAAATTGGTAAGATAATAGTTCCCTTACTTTTAGTGGAGAGATGTATCAGTCAAATGGATCATGTCATTCTATTTTGCTAGCTTTTCTTTGTAGCTATTGGTTTATTTTAATTCAGAAGGCTCTTGGTGAAATTATATATTTTTTGCATTTCAGACAAGGGAAGTACTACAGCTACTAGTCCAAACTAGCTTTGTAATACTTGTAAAACCAGCCAGTCAATGAATTCACTTAATTTGCATGTTAACTAATCACGCTAATTCCAGATCTTGCTTCATCGAACTCCTAGCACAAAAGGATGGTATAAATATTGTTGCCTCTAAAATACTGATGGCATGCCGTGCTGGTTGCTAATCTTATGATGCCTCCCACATCTCTGCACTGTTACCCCTCTGCACACGCACACACAAGACACACTCTATCTCCTTCCCACCTCTCCTGCTGAGAAAACTTGGGGTACCACAGGTGGATTACCAACAACATGATTTAGTGCTGCTGGCTGGCCAGTTCAGCAGAGTAGGACAGAAAAGTGGCACATCACAGCAGTTATCATCCCGGCAGTCGAGCACTAAGCATTTTTTCTCCGATATACTTGCTGGAAACTGAGAGTGGAATGAACTTGCTAAAAAAAAAAAAACATACATATGAGGCAAGAACACACATGCTCCGTCACATGGAAACAAATGAGCTCTCGCTGTCGTTCGCACCCTTCATTCGGCACAACAAGGCACTCAATCATGTCGCAACTCCTTCAAGCACCTCGCTAGATTACTACATTGTTGTTGTTCCTCTGTTTCCAAAGCCGCAGCCGCTGGAAGGCTTCTTAGTCTGGTTAATAATGCACGTGTGTGTGCTGCGTGTTTGTGTGCAAGTCTGTTCATTAGGCAGGCCCAATTGTAGGGCCAGATGGCAAAGCAAGTCTGTTTAATTAAAACCATTCATATTTCAAGAGCGGAGCGGCAGCAAGCGCTGGTCTTAGGTCTGATTTCCCTCAAGTTTGGTGCAGGGATGAGGGGCCTGTTGGTATGCCGTCGCCCCTCAAACGGAGAGAAGCGGCGTAGCGAGAAATCACCCAGCGGAAGGCGCAAACGTGCATGCCATCAATCAGTGTGTTGCACACAACTCCGCTCACCCGTCGCCTTCCCCAAGGTTACAACTAGGAGTAAAAACACTACATTGTTAATCGAGAAATTAAAAGCGGAGCAGGAATGAAAGAGCCGATAATCAGCTCGGTGCGCTGTGAAAGGTTCAGAGGCTCGTGCATTTTGCAGCAGGGCTTGCATTGTGCGCGTGTGCCTGCAGTCATGGTTTGTGTCTCTCATTCATTTCCATCTGTCCCCTTAGCCCTCACCCTTTATTTCTCTTTGTGATATCCTTCAGCAAGGCAACAGCAAGGGAGATAGAAATAACAAGAAAACCTGGAGAGACGATGTGAGAGAAAGCACTAGGGGGAACGTAAAAAGGGAAGCTGAGGGGAAAAAAGAGTGAAAGGGAACACACTGCACAGGAACCCAGGAAATGGATTGAAAGATAGGAGGCTGGGAAGAGACCAGGAGATAGAGAGGACATTAATAGAAAAAGGAGTGAAATAGAGAATGGGATGCAAGGAAAAAAAAAACCTGAGGTATGGAGGTTACATGAGCGGAGAAGTTGCCAGCAGGGAGTGGTGGTTGACACAGGAGTGATTGATCACTGCTCAGCCGGAGCAGGCAGGTATTCAAATTATCCCCCAGTGTCACATCCACGGTCTCATCTTCCTCTCAGTCTCCCCACACGGGCACTGTGAAGTCCCATCATTGCAATCTTAACCCCGTAGCATGGCACATTTGCAGAATGAAGCCAGAGAAAAGCACTGCGGCATTATTTATGCTTCCATTAAAGTGTAACACAAGCTACCTGCTCATTTACCTCACCCTGGTACGTTGTGGCGTTCGGGGGTCTAGAGAGGGGCTCTCTGATGACTTCAACACAACATGCAGGAGGGAAGAGAATGAATCTTGGTTTGATTTGCCAGAGGGAAACACATGAACAGAATGCTCTGCCTGCTTTTCAAATCACACAGTTGTTTAACCTTCTGCCAACCTTGAAACTTGGGAACACTACAGCGCCATGATTCTGCTTGGATGTTTAGACTATTTGAACATCTATTTTTGAATTTTGTCTGTTCATGTCACAAATAAATACATTTTTTTGTGAACCTTTTTATGTCCAATCAGCTAAACTGACTTTCCAGACAAATAAAAAAAAAGCTGTGGGTTTAGACGAAAGAAATACATTTGTGTTTTGTTGCTTTAAATCTATATCTTGTTGAGCCATGTTTATCTGAAGTTGTAGTCTAATAGATTAATATGGATTAACCATTCCTTAAGCATGCTTTGGCAGCATGTTTAGAGGTTTTGGGGTTTTTTGTTATTTGAAATGTTGTTTTCTCTGCTGAAAGGGCATCTCTGCTGAAATGCTACCTTGATTTTACACCAAAAATTGTGCTTTGCATAGACATGAAAGTGAAATTCTTCATATCAATTTTCATATCGTCGTAGTTTTCCTCCTGAAATATGTGCTTTGCTCAATGGTGCTTTTAATGCTGTGTTTTCAATAATGCTGTCTTTCTAACCTCTTGAGGCCCTCACTGAACAGCTGTATTCATACTAAGATTAAATTGCACAGGCAAATACTTTATTTAGAAAATTTCTAAAGGGAATTATTTAGGAATATCACAAGTAATAGAAAAGGGGGCTATTATTTGTAATACTGATAATCATGTTCTGCTTAAAAAAAAAACTGATTGGTTTGCGTTGGTCTATTATGTAAAGTCATAATAAAGCACATGCACTTTAGTAATTGCTAAGTTTCACATTGGGAGAAAATAGTCAAACCCACAGAGATAAAAGTTGGTCATTCCATTTATTTCCTCAATAAAACCCTATTTTATGCTCATTTATAGGTTTGTAGTAATCTTTTGGAAGTCTCTCCAAGAGGTCTATATGCTTTAATGTTCAAAAGGGGTTTATTTTTATCGTGCTGCATAGCGACTCCACCTCTTGCCACCTGCTGTCTGAAACGCTCCATTTAAGCTTCTGTCTCTTTAAGGACACCTGACAGAGATTATAAAAGCCATCAAGCTGCTTTGCAAACGCTGACTGTGAGAAAAGCATTACATCAACGCAATCTCTTTTTTTATGGACTCCGTGCAAAAAGTAAATGTTGGTTCTGCTACTACAAAGCAGCCAAATTGTTTTAGAAAATAGTTTTTTTTGTTTGTTTTTTCAGGGGGGCGTTCAACAAAGGTTGACAGTGGCATTTCTGTGCGGATGCTCAAACGAGCATTTCGTACTAGAGTGGATTTCCAGGGCACTGTAGAGACATGACTGTGTTTTCGATGAGGGTCTGCAGTTGTTCACAATAGGCATGTGCGTTTTTTGAGCCTTTTCTTTTTTGGTACAATGTAGCGGCAACTTGCAATTTGGCTCATTTCCAAATGACGCGGGCATTGGTATGGTAAACCAAATGAAATCTTTTATTTATTTTATTTTATTTTATTTTTTTTTTTGCTGTGGCTAAAATTTTGTGCACCCGAGCTTTTTTTTTCTCGCCACTCACTCTTTAGCAACAATATCCTTGTCAGGTGTAGAGCTAGTGTCTGAACCAGTGGGGATGGTTTTCGTCGAAGTCAATTAAACACCTCTGAGGTTACTCAGCCAAAGCCTCCCCACTATCCCAACCCGCCTTCCGTCCCTGTCCCCCTCTCAGCTCCTTTTTTTTTTCCTCTGTAGACCTCTCCTTCTTTCGCTGACTTCCTCTCTGGAATCTTGCTGGTTGTTATTAAGTTTCTTCTCCTTTGCTACAAAATCCAGTTAGGATTCCGTGCATGACCAGGACACGGAGTGGCTGGGAGGAGGGAGTCACATTTGCTTGAGCATGTTGGAACATCAGGTGTGCAGCACTGGGACACAGCGGGTGCCCGTGTCTCTCCCTGTGTGTGGTCTATTGCATGGGAAAGGAATGCCAATAATCCCCTTTTTTTTTCTCACAAGCCGCAAGGACGTATTTGTTTATCGGAACGTGGGCCAAGCTTCCTTAATTTTTTATGTTTTTTTTTTTTTTAAAGGAAAGCATGCTTACGTGTGCGCAAGTATACCCTGTGTGGTGACTTCGCATCACATACGTGTCTGTACAAGGAAGGTTTTCGCCGTTGTTTTGTTCTACTGTTGTTTTTCTCACTACAGGAAATTTAAAATCACAAACAGAATTCAGGAAACAAAATAAAATAAAACACATTCAGGTGCAGACATGCTGTACAGGCCAATGCCAAGCGTCGTCCGCTCATACATTCATTCATGCATTTGCCAAACATACCGCACTTTATGTGCAAACATTGTCTCTCGCTGCCCTTTCTTTGTATCGCACTCTCTTTCTCTCTTGCACACACACACACACACACACACATGCGCACGCATATTTGGCCAGAGTATCCCTGCTGGAACAAATTCTCCTCTCATTTCTGAAAACTTGTACACGAGTCTGCACTGATCATAAAACACGGAACATTTACATGACCCACAGAACTTTCCGCGTCCTACAAAGCAAACAGAGCTGAGCTAGCTGGCGCTAGATCTGACTGATGCACATTAATGTGGCTTTATTTTAGTCTACATTTTCCAGGTTTTGTAAAAGGAAAAAAGGCCTTGTAATTGTGGATGTGAGAATGAGTTTGAGTGCCTTTATGACCTTTAAAGTTGAAGTTGCTAATCGTATCTGTGTGTGTGCCGACTTCTTCATGTTATCTTGTTCTGTTCTTCTCTGATATATAATGTTTTACTAGGTTTACAACTTTCATGGTTAAGAATCTTCCTTAAACATAGTTGAAAAAAGCCCCTCCACACCCCCCCAGCCCACACACATACTTACACAAATACAAATGTCTAACATATTCACATCTCTTTTTTTTATTATTTTTTATTGTGGATTATCCCACATGTCCCTGTTTACAGAACAGCTTGCACACCCTATCTCCATCAGACTGTAGACTGGCATTCCTTCTGGGGAACTGGATATTTATTTATTTTTTTTTTTATTTTTTTTCTGAAAATCCTTTACTTTGCCAAAAGCATCGGCTGCTACTGCTAATTGACAGCAATTACGTGGCATTATTTGGGAATTTGACATCATGTTTTTCTTTAATCGGACCGGTTTGATGACTCAAAGACACAGCTAAGCGCTGTAAAACTGTCAAAACACAGGCAACCAAATGCTGCCGGCTTTATGTGAAAAGCTAATGAATTGTGTGTATGTGTGCGTGTGTGTGTGTGTGTGTGTTTGCATTTTTGAGTGAAAGAATTTCCTTGGTGTGTCTTTTGGAGGATAAGACAGAAGTAGCACTCGACATTCCTCTGCTACAGGCAGAGTACGTCTAATTTTCACCTGATAATGGACAAAATAGATGAAGTTAAGAAGAAAGAAGATGAGTAATGTATAAACAACAATTAAAATAGGTTAAACGGCAACCTAAAATTTTTAATACATTTAATTCAAAACAGGTGTCCAAACTGACTTGACCCCATTTGAAAAATGAATCGTCTCCAAACTGGTTATAGGGTGCCTTGATGATTACAACTGCTATACTTATTATAGAAACTGGCAATGTTAAGGATCTTTTCCCCTTCTTCTGAGCAGAAATGTTTAAATTAAATCAAACTGAAGGGCTTTGAAGCATCTTGTCATTACATTTCATTTCAGGATTTGACTAGGCCACTCCAAGCATCTTTGTTAAGCTTGACATTGGTGGACTTGCCAGTGTGTCTCAGATCATTGTCCTGTTACATACCCAGAGTCTCCTTAACTCTAAGGATACTCAACTAGTGGCCAGACATCCTACCTTCAGGCCTGAATATTCAATGAATTATAGTAAACCACTCAGATCTTGAAGCAGAAAAACATGTGGCTCCATGTGTGACTGTCGCCTGTTTCTGTTTTTGTTTTACAAAGCATGTCAGAGGGGGACTGGAGGTAACACCTTTTAAAAACACAATTTTGTTAAATCCGCCTTCAAACATATTAACCATCTTGGAAATCACCAGGATGTTTTTTTTTTAAATTGGTAAATCAGCCCTTGTGTTCTTTTTTAGTTCACAGTGATTTTTGCATAGGAAATCTCCCATGAATGCAATTTCCGCCCAGACTTTGTATTAGTAGAGAAAAACCAACACTCATACTCTACAAATGAGAAATGCGACCTGTTGTGCTTTAGTCACAGCTCTGTGTTTTGTTATGACCTGTCACGCTGGTTGTCAATGGGGTTTTTGGAGTAATTTTACTGCGCAGGCCACTTCTACGGAGGTTTACAAACTTGTTTCACGTTTTCATCATTTCCTGATAATGACTCTGTGGTTCGCTATAGTCCCAGTGGCTTAGAAATGGTTTAGTAATTAATTATTTAACAAGTTGGGTGATAAATGTTTTACAAGGGCCCAGACTGATTTAGACATTTTTTTTTTCCTTAATACATGCAATCGTTTAAAAAACCCCCATCTGATTAGCTATGTTTATCTTTGACAATCGAATCGCGATGACAGTCTTAGCAAAACAAAATAAATATAAAGGGAGATTGTCAGGTCTCTGGGTTTTTGGGTTGGTTTTGCTTTTCATTTCATTTAGCTTCATGTTTTAGTTCACTTTAGTTTAGCCCTTGATGGTCCTTTTGATATTATTATTCGAGGAGTTTAGTGTAATTATTAGAATTGTCTTATTGCTTTCCTTATTTTCAGTTCTATATAGTTTTTCTATTTGGGTTTATTCTTTAGTTACCTTAGGTTTTGTCCTTGTTTGTCCACGTCGAGCCTTTTTTAATGACTGTAGTTGTTTTATCCTTCCAGTTATTTCTTATTTCAGCCCCCCTGCAGTGTTTCTAGTAATGTCCGTGTCCGAGTGTATTTATATCTTTCTTTAGTAATTCTAGTTAGGTTGTTTCTTTGTTTAGATCTTCTAGTTTCTCCAGCTCTATGTTCCTTGGTTCTTTTTGTTAGATCAGCCTTGTTTCAATTTAGGTTCGGTTATGGTTTCCCTCATATCTTTCTCTCCTAGTTTATCAGGTTGTCTTTACTCTTAGTGTCTTTTGTCTTAGAAGTATTTTTCCTCCCTTTTGTGTTCCCCAGCAGATCTCCTTAGTTTCCCTGTGCCACCTTCTCCCTGCCTCACAGCCAGCTCCTGTGCCAACTACTCACACCTGCAATCGAGCTAGGCCATTGTTCCAATTACTAGCTCCCAGTACTTAAGCTCCTCTTTTTCACTCACAACTTGCCAGTCCGTCTTGTTACCCTGCTTGTCTCTTTGCTTTTTGTACAGCTGTGCAGGCAACATATTTTTTTATCCTTTGGTATTGCAAACATAAACGACTGCTGACCCTGCTTTGTTATGGCTCTGAACACTGTTTGCGTCTCGCACATAAGGAGAAATTTACCAACAATATTCTCTTTAATCCCTCAGCATACGCACACTCAAAACTTTGAAATTATTGGCACGGAGCGCACAGGATTTGGGAAGCAAAAAGGAGCAATTGGTCCAGAACTACTTCTTCTGATTCCATCATAAGAGTTTTAAAAAAGTGCAGATTTACAGTAGGATAGGATTGATAAAATTTTAAATGAGAACACGGATTAGACAAAAGCCACAATGCAGAACGCAATGGTTATACTCTTTCCAGATTAAAAAAAAAAAAAAAAAGGTTTTACTTGACCCTGCATTTCAGCATCGAGTACATTCCTCTAAAACAGTTAGTATTTTATAATTTCTTCTTTAATTTGAGATACTTTCTGCAATGTCATCAGCTTTAAATGTTTTAACTCTTGTTTTAAAAACGCTAAAAAACAATCTGGTGTAACTGTTTAAAATGTGTATGATCTTGTCCTAATGAGATTTTGTATTGAAGTCACTATATTTTTAGTTTATTGTTTATATATATATATATATATATATATATATTAAAGAATTGAGCACCTGCTATTTTTTTATATCATTTTACTGTGTGCAACCAAATTTACTCAAGGGTTTAAATAAAGTTGATTTCAAATATTTTGCTGTGTATCGTTAAGCTTTTTAAAAATACATTTAGGTGCATATCCCAGTCAAAACAGCATGCAATAATCACCCAGATTTGAACCTTAAATATGGGAAACATAAACCATGTGTTAGTCTCTGAAGGAATTAGAGAGAGCAGTTTGATTTCCCCTCGTAAAGTTCCTAGATCATAACGAGCATTCGGAAAAGCTGGTAAGTGAAAGTTGGAAGTGGTGTCTTAGTCAGCAGAAATGCTATTAATCCTTAATTAAGTGCTCATAGACCGAATATTGGATGGTTAAGAGGTTTGCAGAAAGGAAGATATGCGTGTTTGCTCAAGCGTGAAGGCATAGTGGAATAGCACGTGCATTTTCCCCCACACACACGAATGTGACTCTGGGCTTGGATGCACCTTTTCTCAGTGGTCCAAAAAAGTACAAGCACAGCCCCACCAGAACCTGTTCCTTCTCCCTTACTCGTCTTGCCTCTCAGCTCCTCCCCACTCTTTGCCTTATAAAAATAGATAAAAGCATGCAACAATGGAGGGAAAGGGGATTATCCTCCTGTGTTTTCCCCTCTCTCTGTCTCCCTCTCTCGTCTTCCGTCTTTGAGGACACTGTTTAATGTGTCTCATATGTTTTGGAGCAGTGGGGAGGGAAGACGCGGCAGTCGGAGGTGGGTTAAAGAGAAGTACATGGTGAAGGATTAAAGCAAAAAGCAAACACAAAGAGGTGAGACTCTCCGGCATGGCCCATGGCAGTTGCTTTCACGGTCTCCCTGCAACACACGCTGTAACCTTTGACACCACTAGTGCTTGAGGGCTTCATAACAGCATGTGCAGGGATCTCTATGTGCAAAGAGATGCGCAGGAAGCTTAGCACACAAAAAAGAGCTCACTAATACTTTGGCATTAAGATTTTGCAAGTGCACCCACCTGGAGGGGCAATATCTCCCTGAAAAATCTACTTGTGAAGGAATGTTATATTGACTTCCCTTAAGCTGGAATTTTTCAGGCGATTATGCTCAGGGATACAGTGAGTCACCAAGAGTCACACTGTGCATGTATCAAAGAATAAATCTTTGCCCCCTTTCCTAATCCAATACCGCACTTTTTTTTCTTTTTTTTCAAATTTAAAAGGAAAAAGCATGCTCTGTATTTTTTTCATAACCCTGAACAATCCTTCTCAGTCACAGAGTGACTTAATGCGCTTTTTGAGAGACCTCTGACTAAGGCCTTTCCATTTATTCTGTCCATTGTAACAGTTTCCCTGGCGACTGCGAGGCATGAAATCCTCGGAGCTGTAGGCATTAGCAGCATGCATGTTTTATGGAGCTCTGGTCGATATTGCTTAAGTTTGCTTTTTGCGTTGAGAGGCCGAAAAAGAGATGAGATGCGTCGTCATGCATTGTTGACCTATTTAAAGCATGCTTTACGGCTGAACCACCTGCAAAATTCAAAAAAAAAAAAAAAGCAATGGAGCATTTTTATTGTCTGACAGATGCAGAATGTTATTTGTAGTAGCTTCTTTGTTGATAAAATATATATATATATATATATATAAAAAAAAAAAAAAAAAATTCCCTTCTCACCCACCGCGGGTGGTTGTTATCCTCTGAGCTCGGGTCCTCTACCAGAGGCCTGGGAGCTTGAGGGTCCTGCGCAGTATCTTGGCTGTGCCAAGGACTGCACATTTCTGGACTGAGATGTCTGATGTTGTTCCTGGGATCTGTTGTAGCCACTGCTCCAGTTTGGGGGGTGACTGCCCCGAGGGCCCCCGATGACCACAGGCACCACTGTGGTCTTCACCTTCCAGGCCCTCTCCAGTTCCTCCCTAAGGCCCTGGTATTTCTCCAGTTTCTCGTGCTCCTTTTTCCTGATGTTGCAATCGCTTGGTATTGCTACATCTACCACAACGGCTTTCCTCTGTTGTTTGTCCACTACGACAATGTCTGGTTGGTTCGCCATTACCATTCTGTCTGTCTGGATCTGGAAGTCCCACAGGATCTTAGCTCTGGCATTCTCCACCACCTTTGGGGGTGTTTCCCACTTAAAAAAAGGTGGTATATAAAAAAGGTGGTATATATATATATATATATATATATATATATATATATATATATATATATATATATATATATATATATATATATATATACATTTTGCTGCTTGATAAAAAAACCTTAAAAAGTTTTGGAGCACCTAGTAGAAATAAAAAAAAACACAAGTCAAAGCTTAAAGTCAAACTAGAGCAAAGTCAAAAATAATAAAGCATTATAGTTTAAAAAAAAGAAAGAAAGAGAACAGGTCTCGTTTGATGCAGTAATAGTTTTTTTTCCAACCACAATTGACAGACAAAGCACAAGGTGTTCTCCTAAAAGGCTGGTTTTGTAATGCTATGAACTATCTTTGGTCCTTAGAAAATCTCCACCAAGCAATTTTATAAAAAAATAAATAAATAAATAATAATAATGAAAAACCATTCTGACATATTTAAAAAGCTGCTTTGGATCCGCCCCTGAAATACGGATGAGCTCAGCACAAACCACCCGAACTTCACATTAATGAGACAATGATTTTTCCTTAGTAGCCTGGTTATAATATTATAAAATAAATCATAGACAGTAAACTTTATATTTATCTTTGAAGTCGATTATGGGACCGACTTTAATTGTTAAGGATTTAACAATTAAAGATTTTCCACAATTCTCAGCATAAAGCTAACACTTAGCACTTCATGCTTAGTTGCAATCACGCTAGCTTTGTTGTGATAGATATAATTCTGCGACTTATAGTTGTGCCTATATGGATAATTATTCTAAAACAAGTTAGACTTTTTGCTTTATTTTTCTCTTTATAGTTTCATTTGTTCTTACATGAAAAACATTGAGTTAACAGCCAGAGACAGAGATCTTTTATCTTGTGTAGAAATCTGTCAACTAAATTTGATGCATTTTCTTAAGCAGCCATCTTTCTTATAGATATTTCTTACCTTCATGTTAATAGTTCCTTTTCCTTCCGCCTTGAGGGTTTTTTTTCCCAATCTTTTTTTTTTTAAGTCTAAAATGAAATGTCACCAATAGAACCCCTTATAGTAGAGAGGAAAAGAAATGGGCCTGCTGACAGCTAGGGAATTATTTTGGGGGGAACCACGCACCATTTCACTCTCCTGCTGGGATGAAAATGCGTTTACATCCAGTTATATAAGTCCTGAGTCAGCTTTGAGCGCCAGAACTTGACAGTTTTTTTTTTCCTCCTTCGAATGAAAGTTAACTCCACCACATGCCTCCTTGTAATCTCACCTCCCCCACTATGCCTCCAGGTGCGACTTTACCCTCCCTCCTTTCTTTTCACCAGGTCAAAGAATGGGAAACAAACAGAACAAAAAAAAAGATTCCTTCCACCTCAGAATGCCACTTACTGTGGCAGCTGGCCTTTATATTTGCAGTCACCTTACAAAGCAAACACTGTTTAATGACCGCATTGCTGTCAGTGACGATGAGGAAGGCCCAAAGTGGCACCCGAAAGCCTACATTTGAACCACAATAGAAAAAGCGCCCGAGAGCCAAACCGCATCATCAGCGGACACAATCAAACAGAAGTAACGCGACACCGAGAGCAAACAATGGCAGTAAATGCAGTGTGGATTTGATGAGGGAAGGCCAGGTGAGTTGTTTTTCCCCCGTGCCTCAACCCAGGGGTTTACAAAAGATTAACCCTTTAAACAAAAGCAGTCAGGGCACACCTGTTTTCGTACACTTGTGGCAAAGGGTGTGATTCTTTGCCTCTTTCCTGGCCTTTTTTGTTTGTAATCCTGCCAGGAGACTAATGGCTACCTCGAAGGCTAAAACCACAGCATTTATCTTGTCTGTAGCCCAAGATAACCCTGAGGCAATCACCTTAGCATGGATTGTTGGACTAGTCACAAAAAAAAAAACGCCTCCACCATGCACAGGACTGGATATGTGGTAAAATAAATAAAAGCAATGTTGAGATAGGAAGAGTTGATATAAGGAAGTGCTTCACAAGCGACGCACGTTCCTTATCAGTTTGTGCTGCCATATCGCATTGATTCATTTTGGCAATTTATTTTTACTTCTTCAATTTAAGAAAAAAAAGAACTTCAACTTTTGTCAAGCGAGCGAGGAGACTGACACGGCGACAAAAGATCGGATGCGCCCCCGCTACCGATGAACCGCCGAAACAGAGCGTCCTAATCCTCCGGTGATGTGCCAGCAAATCCTTTCACAATGCCCGCAAACATGGCACGCACAAAACACAATTCACGAGCGTAAACATCAATACATATGTGCCGGACCAAATTTAAACACAGGCAGGGGAAAAACAAAAAAAAACATCTCTCTTCATCTTCCTTCAAGTGAATGCCCTGAGATCAGCTCTTGGCATCCTTTGCAACACGCACCGTATTTGGAAGTCTCTGTGAGAGGTGTGCGCTGTTGTGTTTGCAGGGATGCTGCTGGGAAGAAGCTTACCTCAGGCATACCAGCAAAGCAGGAGGCATCCAGCATGTGTAGGTATACACGTTGCATGACAAAAGAAAAAAAAAAATGGTGACGATAGAGGATTTGTGTTCAATTTAAACATGTTTAGGGTTTTTTTTCAGTTGCAAAGGGCTCCTGAGTCCCTTCCGTTTCATGTAAACATGGGCTCCAGCAAGCGGAGGAGAGTTGTTTAGCCTGCCGCCCACGTGCTATGTAATGCTTGAATTTGAAATTCTTCTGGAAGTGACAGATTGAGTTCACACACTGTGCTGGGAAACAAGTTACAGTCATTATCTAGTTATACAGAAGCCGTGGTGATAAACTCAAACTGCTCTTTGTGTAGTTCCTCTCATTTCGAGACTGTAGCACACACACACACCCCAGCACACACTGGAGTCTGTTTGCCCTTTCGTGGCATTTTCGTTAACACATTTCTGAAATGCATCTATAAATATTTAAAGTCAAAAACCCCCAATAAAGTCATTTGGCTTATTTTGAGGACGGCATGTGTGGAAAGGGTGGGGGGGAAATATTTAGAGTGGTTTCTGACTCAAAAGGTTGCGGAAGGTAATCTGATATATTGCCTTAAGTGATGAGGTCTCAGAGGTTAAACACTAAGCTTTTAAAATAAGAAAACAGTCGGCGAGTCTCTGTGTCCAGACCTCAGCTTAAGGTTTTGACCAGCTGTTTTGACCTGTTGGCAGTTTCCACCACGGGGAATGTAGATGCACAGTTTCAAGATGAAAAAAGTACGCTGTAGGTGATTTTTGAAGTATTGATAACGGTATTTGATAGTATGGAGATGTGAGATATATTTCCAGTACTTTTTCTCTATGTTTTATGAATAAGGGACATGTTTCACCCTTTTTTTTTTTTTTTTTTAACCGTGCTGTGAAAAAGTATTTTCCCCCAGATAGATTTCTCCTCCATCCGTATATTGACACTTCCTGCTTATCCTTGTAGGGTCAAAGCACGGGAGTGCATGTGTGTGCGTGTGTGTGAGATGGGGTAAGTGAGGGTGAGGGAGCATTTCTTCTGTTTATGCTTTCTTGTGAGATATTATAGATTATCAAAAATGATAAATTGCCTAATTAGACACACAGTGCTGTTCTCAAATGTTGGTGTCATTGCAGAGGGGAAAAAAAAGCTGTCAAAAAAAAATTACAGGACTGAGCTAAGTGCGGGTTCAATGGACCCATCTCTTACGACTGCGGAAAGGTTAACATGAAAATATATCACAAAGCAATACATGATCCATTAAACAAGACAAAGCAAACAAAATAAAAAATACTCAAAACAAAAGTCTATCCACTGGAAAGGACTTAAAAAACAAACTATCCATAAGGTTTTGAGACTCCAGTGAGTCACAATCACTGCCGTTATCCACAAGTGGAGAAAATATGGAACTGTGATGTACCTTTCCAAGAATGGCAAGCCAACTAAAATGACTCAAGAGCTTCTGCATGATTCATGAAAATCACAAAAGACCACTTATGACAAAGGGCCAGGTTTTGATAGGTGTTTATCCTTAATAAAGAAAATCCTCATTTGAAAATCACCTTTTGCAACTACTCTGATCATCATTGTCTGTGTGCATTTGAGGATCTGACACATTTTAGTATGTCACAGACCAAAGTAGGGAAAATCGTTAAAAGAACAAATACTTTGTAGAATTGCCATCAGTGAAAATTCTTCTTTCTTACAAAAAAGAGCTATGATACGATACGTTTAGTAATTTGCTTAAAGTAGCGGCGAGCGGAAAAGCGGGGAAGAGATGAAGAGATTAACGATGGTTCCATCACGCCACAAGTTGTGAATCTGAAGTCGAGCCGTGGCAGCATAAATCATCTTAATCCCTGAGTGACTGCAGATGGAGCAAGGACACGCATGCACGCATACATCTCACCTTGTTCTGCACTCCCCAAACTGCTGCTGAAATCACTCAACTTTATATAAAAAAAGAAATAATAATAATAATAAAACTGCTGCCCTGCTTTAACCACCCAGAGGGCTTTGAGTTTAATCTTAATCAAGAGCAGCTGCAGATTATACGCATTAACAACAGATGGATTTTTTTTTTGCACCAAAAATTGTGTTTTACAGACATTTCTTGATTGTTTGCACTTTTCCTCCCACCCACTTCCAGTGATTTTCTGATTATTACTACCCCGGCTTCTGGTGATTTCATTTTGGTCTTACACGCATTATCTGGGCTTAACTCTCGCTGACCAGTTTGGAAAAGAAAAAAGAAAAAAAAAACAAAGCCCCTGTCAAAACCTTTCATTAGCATCAAAGTCCTAATCCACCTTAATACAACCATGCAGTAATCCCCCCCCCCAACTCTCCTCTTGAAAAGACTATAGCTGTCGACGCTCATGTGCTCTGGCTGAACTCCGTGTGTGGACAAAGCAATTTGTTTCTAGAGCATCAAGGGAGAGTTGGCATGTGGAGGGCAGGGTGTTGTTAGAGGATGCAAAAGGGTGAAAGACTATAGAGCGGATAAACAGATTGCAAAAATGAAGACAGCATGCATTTTTTTTTTTTTGCCAGTTTGGAGCTTTGATAGAAATTCCCCGAGTCAGAGTGTTTATTCTTTGGCAAAGGTGATAATAGGAAAGCAGAAGACAGAGAGGGCGTGTGTGTGAGTGCACAGACACCATTGTATCCTCCACTGGATGTTACGCAACCCGAGGAACAGAGTCTTCTTTTTTTTTTCCTTGCGATGCACGCATGTGCGCACGCATCGGTCCGTGCATGCGGGAGATCATTTAAATTTAATCTAATGTACCAATTGTGTGAATAGGGCAAAAAAAAAGAGAGAATAATGAGAGAGGGAGAGAAGAGAAAGCATAGTTACCATCCAGATGGCAGTTTTCCTAATGAAATGCAATGCTTACACATTTTCTCCTGCACATGCAGACACACAACACGCATGGGAGCTGAAGAAAAAAAGACAAACTGCTAAAGAAATCTGTTGCTGCTGATGAATTGCATTTCTCTTAAATCGCATCGGCAAAACTAATACCAAGAGCAAAGGCAGAATCATTGCAGCAATATGAACATTTCCCACCATTTCAGAGATTAAATCACTTGTTTATATTTTAGTGGAGACGAGGGTTGCAGACTAATGTCTTCCCAGGGAGAAACTACAGAAATAAAAATAAAAAACTAAAAAAATATCAGCGATGCAAGAACTACTGACAAACAAGTTGTTTGAGATCAGACAAAAAAGGCAAATGTTCACAACCCACTCAGTGACACCAGAGTGAGATGCGTGTGTGGACTGCAAAGGTCCGCGGGACAGGGGTCTCTTTACTCACCCTGACAGGCACGGAGCTGTAAAAAATTGCACCATATTTCCACTCAAGTCTCGTCTGATACTGGGAAGCTATGTTTTTACAGCTGCCTCACTGTCTCCTCTCTCTCCCATTTCCCTTCCCCCCCTCCAACTATATACATGTACACGTCTGTATTTATGTATTTATGTAGTGTGATTCCTTGTGCTGGGTGTTGGCATATTGTTTTTCTTCCACTCGCCAGCAAAAACAGCTAATGATTTTTTTTTTTCTTTCGAGGAAAAGACAGGTGCCCCAACACCACCCCCATTTTCTGTTCCAGATCGGTCCACACCCCATTCAGTGCTCTCGCCGCCGTTGCTTCTCCTCAGTCATCTTGTTGTAATCAGTTTATGCAAAAAACCTCTCCTCAGATGTGATTCGCAGAGTAATCAGCTTGGCTTCTCACTGAGAAACGTTAGTTCTGGCATTTTGGGGCTCGCTTAATTGAAAATTTGATTCCGCGGCACTCGATGGCCATTCCCAGCACGCGGAGCTCGGATGCGGCCTCCACTGTATCCAATTAGAAGCCAGTCATCTATGATGACAGTCCTGTGTCGCCGGGGTGGGAATGGGGTGAGCGCGGCAAGGGGAAGCTGCAGCCGCCTCAGCAGCTAATAATAGATTAATAACTCTGACGGTGTCTGTGAGCGGTGTTGTGTTGCCATGAGATCTGGTGGGAAAGTTTCAGCCTCTTATTGAAAGGATAAGTTTGTGTCTAAGTTACAGCAAGGCTATTTTCCATGGCCAGCAGACTTTTTCCACCACAGCACTCATAGTGCTAGAGCCATTTTTTAAGTTTTCATTTTTTGCTTGTTGTATACAACAAACACAAAAAGGGACAGGTTTGCATTTTAATAGCCAAATAACCATCTTAGAGTTACATCATTTTTACTTTTTTTCCAGCAATTACTTAAACTCTTTAATGCCCTCCATTTCCTACCTTGGAGTGTTATTTACCAAATCAGAAGCAAACGGGAGTTGCACAAGCACAGATCCCCCGCAGCGTCGAGAAATACAAGCTAATGACTATAAAAGAGTTTATGGACACGGCGGCGAAAGATGCTTGTGAATTCAGCAGAAAGCCGGTGATGTTCGGGAACCGTGCTGAACATAATTTCGTGCTCCAGAGCGAAACAACACTGCCAACTACACAAGCTGTTTCCTGCAGGATCTAAAAACAATAACGACTACTATTTTTGCAGTAACTGTGTTTATTAATATTGTTGCAAATTTATCTTATGAGCTCAGTTGAAATGTCAGGAGAAATTGTTATTTGGGGAATTTTTAACTTTGGATTATGTCCAGGTCACATGCTTTATGAAAAAAAAAAAAATACTAGTGTTTGTAGAAAACCTCAGAATTTAATTGAAGACAGAAATCATGACCAAACTATAGGCTGACCACCATTTATAATATAAAAACTGACAGTGAATGGTTTTCAACACGAAACCAAAATTATTGAGTCGATAAATTTCCTTAGCTACGGCTTAGTATTTGTAAATACTTTATCTTTGGCTGAACAGTTCTTCACCTCAAATTGTCATTTAATGCTGCAAAACAGAAATTACAGAAGTTGTTTCATTCAATATTTAGAAACGCAAGCCAGTTATATTTTAATTACCTCTTTTCATCATGCTGCAAAATTTGTGGCGTCTGTATTCCCACTCAGGTGTGATTTTATCACACAGCTGTAGATAAAATCCAACATAATCTCAATGTCTCCCTCATTCTTGGTCAATTTTCTTTTTTCTTTTTTTTTTTTTGCCTCAGACGGTAAACTGCAAAGCGTGTTTAACACACAGCACTATAGGAGCAAAATCAGTCTGGACTGAGCAGACAACCTTGGACGTTTAAGGACAGATATTTGCACTGAACATAGCTTAATCTAAAGCTGTCTGCCCTGTCTGGCAAGAAGTGACAAAAAAAAAGAAAAAAAGTAAAGCTCTTAATGATGTACTTTTCTACCGCTGGAGCAAACAGACCTCAACAGGTCTAGATGTCTGAGAGCCGGCTAATTGCATGTCCCTGCTAGAGCGAATTCTGCTGGCGAGGCCGTCACACCTGCTCACAGGAGCCGCCACCAGTGACAATCAAAAGGAGCCTGTGCTAGAGAGCCCCTGTCTAATAATGAAAGTTAAGGTCTGAGGGAAGGCTCATAGCACGAAAGGAGATGTTTGCATAATGGAAAACGGACTGTGTGTCAAAGTGTTAATGTGTGGAGGTTTTTTTTTTGTCTTGATATATTCTCAACCGAATACTGCACCCTCACATCGTCTTAAATGGCACCCGTATGCCACGGCAAGAGTAGCAGGGCGCAGGGCAGCTGAGTGACTGCTGTGAGGCCAAATAGCTTAGTGTACTCTGGGTAAATGTCAGCCCTTCTTAAAAAAAGTCTCAATCCTCTGGCTGCAGTTCAGGCTAACTGTGCCTTTATCCACGTAGCACAAGGCCAGTGGAATAAAGCTGAACTGTGAGATGAGTGGGCATGCTTGAAAAGCACCGAGTCTCTTGAGGCTGTGTGTGTCCGTCATATTTATTATTTAGGCTTCGTCCAAGGTAAATCAGCTTGGTGAAATTTGAAAGGGAAACTTTCACGTTCGACACCCTTTTTTGTATTTATTTATTTATTATTGTTTTACGTATCATTGGCAAAGTGCTGCAGTACAACGAATCTGTTCAAGTAGAGGTCTCAGGTCAAGAAAATGGCAGCGCTGCCCATTAGATACGGTGATTACCTACACTGATCATTCTTTTATTGCTTTTCTGTGAAATTAGGTTTAACTATTCAAATTAGATGCTATTTATGTAAAACAACAAAAAAACATTGATTTGCATGCATTTCATGCACAAAAATCTAAGTGCTTTATGATGATGCAACCATTTAAATTTTTGTCAAATTTTGTTTGCAAATTAAAGTAAAAGGTTTTTGCTGTCAGGGTCTTGAACCGCTCTTTCTCTCACTACATAAATTGAAAAAGAAAGTACACTTAAGAGCCTGCTAGCTGCAGGTTTTACTCTGGTTTTAATAGTAAAATATTATATGAATCAAGATATGAATGGGGTACTAGCAAACGTTGGTAATATATATAAAAAAAGATGCAATTAATGCTCAACTTTTATATAAGTGGCTAAGATTAATGTACTCAGATCCGATATGATATTTCAGCGTGAAAGAGGAAATAAGAATATATTAAACAAAAAGTTAACAATTTCTTATCAAAGTTGATGTGTAGAAGCAGAAAAAAATCAGCAAATGCAAGGATTTCATCAAGTTTAGCAAAGGGGGCAAATCATAACAGCTCAGAGCATCTCCATAACTGCAGCTCCCCCACATGCACAAAATTTTCTTGTGTAAACAATAACATGCAGGTGGTCTATATTTTTATGTCTGATTACGATTAAATCAGTGCTTCACCAGCTTTGCACCTCACCGCACGTCACTGCTCCATATCTATTCAAAGTGTTCCACTGAAGGAGCCGATATCAGAGGCTTTCGTGGGCAAGGCTCATTGATGCTGTTGATGTTGACCTGGCATCCGATTCCCCCAGACTTCAATCCAGTCGAACATCCTAGCAACTGCTGGCCAAACAGATCAGAATCTGTTGAGGCGCCAACTCACAACTTGCAGGTATTGATGAATTTACTGCTAACACCTTGTTACAAGATACTGCAGTGAATCTTTACAAATCTTTTAGGGTCCATGAGTCTGCAGGTTGTTTTGGCGGTAATGAGGTAAAACAGTGTTAGGGAGATAATCATGTTAGACCTGATTGGTGCACTGTGTATGACAAAACAAAAACACTTCAAATGACATCAGCCCCTAAAGACATGGATTTCTTTGTTCTCACAGATATTGGCCATTTAAATTAACAATTGCAGTTGTTATATTTGTCCGTTATTATGCAATTTCATATTCACTGTTTTGCATGAGCTTCCAGAAGTAAAATAAATGCATTAATGGGTTGACCTTAATCTGATTTAATCAGATTTAATCTTCCAAAAACTGACGTGATTTTTTTTTTTTTAAAAAGGAACCCATGCTCATCAGTAACTACAGTCTTTTAATAAAGTCAGATGAAAAATCCAAGTTTTAAAAGTGATGTTCCTAACTCAGCCCTGTAGCTGGAACCGTTTCAGGCAGGGAATGTGTGGCTGCTGACAGGGGAGATGATATAGCGTCTGTGGCAAGTGCTGCCTGACAGTAAATGTCTTCCCCCTCCTCCAGGTTTACAGTCGTAAATGGATTATGGACCACGGGCCGCTCCTCAGCAGCCTACACACACACGTCTGCTCCCAGGTTCACATGTGTCGCTGTGGAGTGAAGAAGAGCCCATAACCGGCATCCTCAGGAGAGCTGCTGAAGCGTCTGGTTGAATGCTAGCGCGTCACTAATCGTGTTAGAATCGATCATATGACTGCCCCGGCTCTGACCTTGCTGCTCTCCTTTTTCTCTTAGATCAGAGGTGCAGCCGGCGTTCACGTGAAAGACTTAAAGCTAATGGTGTCAGCACATTAAAGTGGCGCTAATATGTGGAAGCTGCGTTGAAGCCATCGCTCAGCAGACTCCTCAGTCCGTCTGCAACCATGGGGTCGTTGAAGCTTACATGTTTTATCCCACAAGTCAGCTCGATACATGCCGGGCGCCGTCGTGGTTACTGTCCCTAACCCCCACTCCCACTCCCCGCTTCCCTCCTTGTAATACGCTAATATGCATCAGAATTAAGCCCGAGCCTCTGTAATGAAAACACCGGAATTAGCCGTCAAAATGAGGGCCTCAGTGAAGGGAGCAGCAGAGAATGGCAGGAGGAGGTGGGGGGGTTGCTGATATTATGAATGTAATGTTTCTTTTCATAAAGGCAGGGATGAGGTCGCCACAAATGATTCCCCTCGACATAAGTCCGGGAAATGAAGCTTGCTCTTTTCAGAGTGGATAATTAGCTAGGCTGACAGTCGATCCCCATTTGTGACACTGATTTTTTTTTCTCCTTTCCCCTTTTGCTCTCTCTCTCAGTCTCTCTCTAGTGTTGAACTATAATCCCTCCTTTGAGGACATGGAAGTGACTGAAGTATTTTTGTCCTCCTAGAATATTCCAGCGACTTTACACATCGGCCCCCTTGTAATTAGCTGGCATCTGATGATGAAACCGAGAGCCCCTTTGACCTCGGCCCGGGATACTTTTCCATGCCTTGCCTCCTCGCGTTTGCCTCCGCGCACACAAGGGAGTCAAGTTAGGATGAGTAAGCAGTGTGGGTTCATCAGAGCACAGAGCGTACCCTCGTCACCCTTCACTGAAACGAGATGATTCAGCATTAAAGCCTGAGTTCGAATAGTGCCGCCGCATTTGATGCGCAAATTAGACCGCCTTTGAAAAGTTATCCTCACCTCTGTTGCTTTTTATTTTGTTTTTTTTCATAAACTGCCAACTTGTTGACTGTCTGTGTCCAGCGATGGTTATCACAGCTGATGATGCCCTTACCTGTCAGGCCGTGACCCCTTCTACTCCCACTGAATTATCATCTGTCAGGGGCAGCGTGAGTGGAGGGTAGATGGAAGCGGGAGGGGAGAATACACAGAAGCAAGGGACAGAGAGAAGACTTGGCTGAGTGCCTCCGAGGTGTTTAATTGTCTTCATTGATGACTGCCCCACCTGCTCGCTTGACACAAATTTCCCAGCCGAGTCATGTCATGCATACACAATAACTCATACACTCGAGCATGTGGAGGGAGAACTCGAGCATGTGGAGGGAGATTTATAAAGACCTGATGAGCCTGAGTTTTTAGCAGAAATTACACTCATAAACACAGAATAGGGTCCTATTGTCTCTCTGGCAAGAACAATGAGAAACCACTTAACAGCTTTTTGCTTCGTGGCATAAAACTTTTATCAAAATAAAATTACAGCACATACAACACACCATAGACGATAATTAATTCAGGAAATTTGGGGTGGGTAACTGTAGTGTCTTCATGAAGGGATGAGGAAGAAAGGTGAGTGTCCATTGAACAGAGGGTCTTGAACGATGACTGGCCTCCTGCTGGAGTGTGCAACTGTAAATGTCCCTAAGGGGAGGTAGTGTGATCTCATTTGATTTTTCTGCTTCCCTGACAACTCATTGCAGGTTCTCTCTTCTTAGTAGAGGAGCAGCTGATTCCCAGCAGTAGTTATGAAGACATGATAGTGAAGCAGTACAAGTTAATCAGCGCAGTTGAAGAACATGGGCCTGGTAGAAACATCTGGCAGTGAACCTTCCTCAACTAGTGAGAAATATTTGTGGATTGAGGTCAGCTGAGATGTGGATCCCGACATCCTGACATGAGGAAGACCTCATGGCAGTGAGGTCTTCATCCTCACTGCCATGTCCGTGTTACTGTTGAAGGTGAAGTTTGCTTAGTTTTTCAAAACTCCATTACCACCTCCTCTGTTTCAATGCTTGCCCTTCTTTATGTAGGTTTTAGTTGATCGGTCTTATGACGCTGGCATCATCTGCAAACTTGACAGTGGTGTTGCTGTTGTGAATGCTTCAACTTTCATTTTAAAAGACGGAGTAGAGGAGGGGCCTGATACACCCACGTGGAATGCTTGTGATTTGCATGTGAGTGGAGGAGAGCCACTTATTCACACCGACGTTTTGGAGTTGTGTTGCAGAGGAAGTCCAGTTTCCAGGTGCAGCCTGAGCAGCTGAGAGGCCCAGATGGGCTTGTTCTTAAATAAAGCTATAGTGTGTAAACATTTGTAGGCACATGGAGACGCTACTCTATGGATTTTGCTCAGATGAGCACTGAGGCACAGTAAAAGGTTAACACCAGGAAAAAACTCATCAGCTCCCATCTGCAGTCCTACTTTATCTTGTTTTCTATGTATTGGGTTAAATGCAGATTCTTTATAGTGACTGAATTATCTAGTTCTATTGGGGGTCAAACCAATGATGTAGCTAGAGACATGGCATCTCATGCCTTTGACCTTGGCCTTTCACTAGTCCCCTTCACCATAGAAAACGACTTCAAACAATTCCAACAAGCGCTCAGATCGTTAAATTTAACTGTAGGTTGCAAACAGAAACACCCCCGATCTCCAAACACTACCATTCTAACACCCCTTCTCTTGTTGTAACCTAGATTTGAACATAAAGACACTGCCAAAAAAAAGGAATTTTGCTGAGGGAAAAAGGGAAGAAAATAGCACGTCAACACATCAAGATCCTTCCTTCGTCTTTTCTTTCTCTCCTAGGGATTTGGCTCTGCTGCAAAACCAGAAAAAAAGAGAAAAGTTTCAATCAGGACTTTAAACTATTCAGGTCTGGCTCTCTATCTCTTCCCCCTTTCACCCTCTTTGCTGCAGACGGTACAGTTTGAAAAGGTCAGCACTGTCTGTGGACTTTATTTGAGGGTGTCTGAAGACCCATTTACGAATGATTTTAACTTCAAATGTGCTGACCTAGACGCCTCTGGTCTGCCTGAGTCCAGGGTAGCAAGCTGTGATTCTCCCTGCTCACTCAGGCCATCTTGCTGCATTAGGCTCTCACCCTGCTTGATTCATTTGGATCACTTTCACAGAGAACTCTGAAAGCCCCAGTAAAATGCTTAAGCAGGCTAAACACCACATATAAAATTTAAATAGGCCTTTAGCTCTCATGTGGCCACTCTTTTTTGTGTTTTATTGGTGCAAATTCAGTATCATAAAATTCTTTTGGTATTAAAGCTCAAATGGAAAAAAAAAATATAGCAAGTGTTTGCAAAGGTGTTTGAGCAAATAGGCCTTTGATGAAAAATGTCTTTGGCTACAGAAGATGGAAAACGTTTGTATTTTCCTTTAAAGCTTGTGTTGTATGTTCAAATTTTGGATATATTTAAAATTAAAAATATGTTAAAATGCATTATTTATAGGGTTTTTGGCTTAGAAGCTAAAATTAGTCCCTCTGTATAGTCAGTTACAATTCACAACCTTTCAATTTCCCGTTGAAGAAGATATTATATGGTAAGCATTTTTATTCAATCTCCTTATTCTTTAAGCATACGTAATATTTAAGAGTTTACATAATATCCAACACATTGGAGAGACAGAAAGCTAGATATGTCATGCTGGGAGTTGTGTCACAAATTGCAAGACTCCATTTTTGTTAAAGCTCAAATCATTAAAAAAATAGAATTTGATAAGAGACTTCTCTTTAAATGATGATATGCATAAGGGGGAGTGTCTCAAAGAGTAAGAATTTCTTAAAGAAAGAAGTCAATGTCAAGGCATCAAATTGCAAAGTAATTTCTTTAAAGTCATTTTTAGCATTTCCATAACAATGGAAGGTAGCCTCATTACTTAATTGTGTAAAATGGCACTATGTAAAATACATAATGCTGGCTCTTTACGTTTTCCAACATATGTCCAGTGATCTTGAGGAGATTGGAATAGTGAATTATTGAGAGCACGGAGCTCATTTAAATATGCATTCCACTGAAGTTTCAAACCTGCCATGTGAAATGATGATTTCAGAAATAAACTTCATGCTTTCAGCATCATGTGAATCATTTATCGTATTTAGGCTTCTCCATATTTTATTCAAAAAAAGCCATCTCGCCTGGGATCTTTTATATAGTATTCCTTGTAGTGCACCACAAATCTCACCTACTTAATGTCTCAACCTGATAGCCAGGTACGACACTAATCGTTCCAGACTGGCATCGAGGCACAGACAGAGAGCAAAGACGTGACAGAGGGGTCTGCAATGGAGTGTGGGGGGAGTTGTAATGAAAGGAAACGAGTCAAAGGGAGAAAGTCATAAAATAGCTAGAGGTGATCCCGTTGGCCAAAGTGGGCCATTTGTGTGTGCCTGTGCGTGTTTGTGTGGCGGCGGTAAATAGATGTCAAGCCCTATCATCTTTGCCAGCTTAACGAACCATGGCACCCTTGCTAAGCAAGGCCGTGAGGGCACACAGGTTGGAGCTTGTTACAGGAGCCCCACAAACACTCGCAGATTCCCACACAGATGCCCCTCCCTCATGCCGACAAGCTCTCAATATCAGAAAAAAGAAATAAATATGTCTGTTGTCTACACTAGATGCTACTATTGCCTGATGCAACATTCTTGCTTGAAGCCCTTTCCAGTTTCAGTGACAGGAAGTGCAAAACTCCCACACTTGTGTTTTGGCTCCTGACCTCAAGCCCACGGGTATGATTAAGCGGAGGCAAGAACACGACCAGTGCCTTCTCCTTGATGAAGGGAGGGAAAGAAGAGAGCGTTTCCGATGAAGCTTGAGCACATTCGGCTGAAGCATACTATAAGTGAGCGTGTGTGTGTGCGTCTGCTTTTGGGTGGAGGACGCAAAAAGTGTCCTGCCCCACTTCTCTCCTCTTGTATCTGAGTGGGAGTAGAGGGGAAGTTGCTGTCTGTCCCTGGCTTTAAATAGCCGCTCCCACCCCATGGGGGGCCCCACCACTGTACGCAAGCAAAGTCAAACTCTGTGGAACAGGGCACATTCTTCGGCTCATTTACCCTTCAAAACACTGAACAGGAGAGAATGTTGGGGGTGAGGGGGAAAGCCCCATTTCACATATCATTTGTGTGAAACATCCAGAGTTCCAGTTTCTGAAATGGTCAAATCAATACCAAATCAGTAACTCCTTCAGGTCCCTCCCTCGCGAATTCTCTCACTCATCCTCGAAACCTACAACTTCTCGATCAAATCCTTCCCCTATTTGCTCAGTCACTCAATCTAACTTTTTCTTTCTATTTTTGCGCTCTCACTCTGCTCTCTCTGTAGAGCACAGCCAATTTGCAGGGAGTAAGTAAGAGAGGACGATATGAATCTTATCTCCCTTCAGCTTTAATTATTTCATTTTCAAGGTGCGTTTTTTTTTTTTTTTTTTTCAGATTGGGGTTGGGGTTATTAAATAGTGTCCGTTTTAATCAAGGCATGCAATAGTCCCCAAATTGGACAAGTAATTAAAGCTGGAATAATGAAATTGAATCAGAAGCGTGGACTTTCTTTTTTCTTTTTCTGAGCAGGGTTTGGTTAAATTTGCTGTTGTTGATTGCTGCTCACTGACACATCTAAGATTGGATCTGTGTCTGAGGAACTTTATTTTTTTGTGTTTAAAGAGAAAAAACCCTAAATGACAGGCCTGCGTTGCTCTTTTTTCCTTCAGTTCTCTTCCTCTAAGTGTCTTCAGTCTTCCCTGCACTTTGTAATGTAGCATTAATGTCTTTGCCTCCCCAGCAGAGTCTGATAATTACCAGCAAACTGAAGAGAACCGCTGAGCAGAGGTTTCATATACCACAAAGACACCTTTTTATGGGATTAGAGTGGCCCTTTTTTTTTACCGAGTGGAACAAGTGTGAGTTTGTGGATGGGTTTCCTGAGCAACAGGGTACATCAGTTTAATGTTATTTGGCATCACTCTTCAAGTATTTGTGTGCTACTTAGCAAAGATAAAACCTTTTAGATGGACCCTGCAGGTTACCGTCTATCAGTAGGCTGTTTTTGATATGTAGCCTCACAGGCTAAGACAGAAACAATATTTTGAAGCTAATAGCAATTGGACCTACTAAAAAACAAACAACAAAAAAAACAACAAACATAGCCGGCTTTCTTCATTTATAACAGGAGACATTTGGTGAAAGGTTAGAACACTTTGAAAAGAAACTTCTTCTGAACTAGTGTTTTTGAATTCCTTTGAATTTGTGTTCAAGATTGGAAAATCACTTCTTAATTGTGAAATTATTCTGTAAATTTATGGTCCTCAGTCTCTTTATAAAAAGCATGACTTCAGTAAACACTAAGTACCACCACACTTTAAAATATTTTAAACCAGCATTTCTACAGAACATTTGCTTTTTCCTGTGCGATGACATAAAAAACATCATAAAATAATAACACACTTCATGCATATGAGTCCCTCTATATAGCATAAGGTTCATTTGCAATTTTTAAGATTTTGAAGGTATGAACGGGGTTTTCAAACACCGGTTTTTGAACTACCTTCATGCCATGTGTGTCAGTATGTGTGTATGAGCGGTCCCTGTAAAACAATGTTTTAATATTAGCTGAAAACAAAAAAAGAAAATATCACAGTAGCATTTTACTGACTCATTTTCATTTTGGCTTTTTATGCTTCTTCATCTTAATTTTAATTACCTCACAGATTTTCAATTTTAAAATGTCTTCTTAATACCACCGGCAGCCCAGGTGCCACTAGTGGCTATTTCTGTTGGTCACTGTTTTAGACTGTGTCTAGGTGAGCATGACTTTCTCTCTCCAAAATTCTCCTCATATCATCTAAATCATCATCCTTGTCTCCTTGCTTCCCTTTACCTCACATATCTCTTTGCTTCTGCCTCGAGGAACTCATGCTCCCTTTCAGATTCACTCCAAACAAACAGCCGGTGGATCACTGAGGTTCTCCGGGATATGCCTTAGGGATACAGCGGAAAAACCAAAAGTAGGGAGGAGGAGAAGAGAGACTCACACTAGAAGGAATTGCAAAAATGATGAAAGGTGTGTTAGAGTTAGGTGGAGGGCTGAGCCCATCCTCGGTGTGCTGTATACTTCTCTCCACAAAGAAAAATATGGCTGACGGTGGAATATTCCTATTGGTTAAACTGTTTTTGCACAAGTCTATCTCTTGCTGTTTAATATTCAGGTGAACTCCTGAATGCAGATGATGTCACGTTAGCAGTAGCTTTTGTGTGCTAGTCTAGAGCCAACAATGTGGACGGGGTTTGTTTATTTGTTTGTATTTGTATGTTTATATGTGTCATGCTCTGTAAGACATTCGTCACCAAAGCCAAAACAACAGAAACTCTCTCTAGCGTTGCTCTATTTCTGCTGTGTCCTGGCAGGCCTATTGCACAGCTTCTGCAAGCAGGTAATTAATGACAATACACTTTGCTGCTAAGGATGGAGAGCAGAGGAAAGAGGGCTTAGTTTAGAAGAAAGCCTAGGGGAAGGAAGAAAAAAAGGAATCTGAGCATTGGAGAGATTTTCTCTCTGTTGAGGGGAAAATAATGCCAGATTCGACTTGTGCTTGTGAAATCAAAATGGCTGCCGTGGAGAAAAGCTTTTATCCTCGGTGAATGTGCTGTTCGCTGAGTCACAGCTTATCTCTTTAGCGACGCTTTATTACTCATTTGAGTTTTCCATATGTCAAAGGCAGCACAGAGAAGAATCGGGTCCGTAGGGGAGAAAGATAACCAGGCGAAGTTGATCGACATTTAGAAGTGATGAGCAATCCCTCGCTTAAAAATCACAGACCCTTCTGCTCTTTTAATGCCGGCAGCTGCACAATCAACCCCAAGGAGGAATATGACGCCAAGGCGAGGTGAGATTTCTTTGTCATCAATTGGCCGTTTAAGCCTAATGAAGGAGTGGGGAGCTACGCAGGCCGGATTGAGTCCAACTTCGAAAGCCAGACCAGACTCTGGTCCCCACACACTGGCATTGCTTCTGTCCACTTCCTGTGTCAAAGGTCGCAATGACAATTCGCCAGTACCGTATTTAGGAACATTACCACCATCACTCATGGCAGTAATGAGAGGGCAGCAGATGGATGCCATTCTAGAAACCATTTTTAATGACTGAACAGGGGACTGGGCTCCTCTCCCCTCCCCAACTGGACACTGCAGATTCTCCTTCTTAAAGGGCAACTGCCAGTTTTCAAAGCCAAATAGAGGCAGGAGGACTCATTGCTAACACTTTTTTTTCCTCTCCTGTTTTAGCTCTGCTGAATAATCCCCCCTTTCCATTGTGGCCATTTGAAACAGTAGATGAGAGGAAGAGCATTATCCTTTGGTTATTCTATTTCCATTCTCTGCAAGCTGAGCAAAACAGGCTTTGATTTTATTCAGTGTTTTTTTTGGGGGGGGCGAGGGGGTTGCCATTTGGGATCGCCTTGTCTTGCTTTGTCCATCCTCTACACCCCTACACCAAATCCAGATTTGCCCCCTTTGCAATCCTCGGTTTTTGTGACCAGATACTTTTGATGGACAATCAGTTCTGGCAGATTTAGAATGGGATTTAGCATTACAAAGGTGGTCCCACAACATTGTAATTCCCCACCCCCATTCTTTCCTCCTTGCTGCTTTTTGTTAGGAGATAGAGAAATACTGTACATAAACCACCTTATGGAAAAGCGTAAGGCATTGATTTTGTGTGCGTGTGTGTGTTTGTGTGCTATTCCAGTTATTAAAGTTAACCAATCTCAACTTTTAATTGCTCTATTAAAAAGCTGAGGGTTGTTTTCTTCCTCTTTTTGTGCACCTCTGTGTGTTCTCGACTAGAGAACAACAACAAAAGAAAAGAATCACTGTTTAGAAACTTGCTAGAAATCGCCAGGGAGGAAGAGTCTGAGGTTACACCAGGGAGGTTGCATATCACGACCCCATGCGGCTGTTCTGCTATTACCTCATTTCCCCCGTCTGTAATTATTGGTGTGTATTAGCCCGTTAGCCAGCTCAGATGAAGGCCTTTCAGGACACAGAGTAGGCCACGGGAGGCACGACGCAACAGGATACCGGGCCCGTCTTCCCTCCGGTCCCAGAGGGTAAACCAGGAAAAACAGCTTAAGCAAACAGCCTCCCAGGTAGTGTCCTCATTAACGCGATCCTCGCTATTAACAGCATTAGTGCCAATGTTTTGATTGCTGTCATTATCATTAGCAGCTTGAGCTACCAGAGAGGGTTTGGCAGTTGGGGTATGACAGGTGTTTTGTACTTGTTGACAGCCCAAAGCAGGCGGGTTGTTGTCTGGTATCAAGTCAGGGAAGTCTTTTTCGTCCAGATTGATATTCTTAGAAAACAGAGATCATTTTTCAGATGTACTACAGTTTTACCGGTGGGCCTTTCTCAAAATTTCCAGCCAAGATTGGCTGTTTAAAGCTGGTGAAAATACAGTGCCACATTATTACATTTGGCTTCAGAACTCCTGTAATTTTTTGTGACATTGATTCAACTATGCCTTGAGAACATTCCTGCGAGAGTTCGGACCGTTTTGACATCATAGCATCGCAATTACTGTAGATTTGTTGGCTGAAGATCAGTGCTGCAAAATTTACAAATGTCCACCATATCACAAGAGCACACATTGATAGTTTGAAATCTGTTTTGTTCAATAAATTAAAGCCTTAGTTTCCTGTTATGTGTTGATAAGGGTGTTACCAGGTACATTGTTCTATTGCTGTAGCCCATTGGCTTCGAGCTTTGGCTTTGCGTTTAGTAGGCTGGTCTATCAGTCAAATCTCTCACTGCAGAGCAGAAGAGGAAAGTGGCTGATTTTTAGACCTTTGCTGAAGAAGAAAAGATCACAGGATGAGTTTGGCTTCTCGTAAATATAGACCTCCCAAAGTTGAGGAAATCGGCACAAAACTGTCTCGGTTTTGTGTTGGTAGTAAAAATATTGTAGAGGTAGTAAAAAAAGGTAGTAAAAAGTAGTAAATTCAACTCTGGGATTCCTGTATAAACTCTGTTTTATGTCTGACACAGCCTTTGCTCCGCAGACATTCTAAGTTCCTAGTTTTCTAAATACTCAGATCAGCATGTCTTGCACTTAAAACTACAATTCTTTCTTATCCATTTTAGCATTCAGTTTGAACTTTATCAAGTTGGATGAACATGTTTACATGGCTAACGGCACTGAGTTACTTCTGTTTGATTGGCTGATTTAATTCTTGAGTTTGCAAGCAATTGAACAGGTATACCTAATAAAGTAGAGGGTGACTGTATGTAGTTAGTTAGTAACTGAAAGTCCATTAAGTGAATCTCCAGGCAGCTTGCGCTGGTCTCCCCACTGCTCTCGGCTTGTTTATATGGGCGTGATTCATGAGGTCATTGAGATTTACCGCAGCAAATTGCTTTTTCTCCCATAATGCCCTGGCCGTAACAGCATGGCACTACGATCAGTAAAAACTCATGCAGCCCTGATCTTAAAATTCATCTTATGAGGCTGGGGCTGCACACATCTCTGGTTTGCCTCTCAACCTTCTTCGCACAAGTTTTAAATCAGCAAAGTTACTTTGAGATAATTATGCACTGGCAGACTGAAATGTTGCCTCAACGAAGCAAACAATTATGTGATGTTCCAAGAAAACAGAAAAGTCTCAGCGGAATCAAAGGAGGGATTAGGAGGGGTTTACAGTAGCACAGATTTTTGTCATCTTGTTGCACCGGCGTTGCACACATTTCTCAGACCAGGTCGATGATTGACAGCCCAGGTATTGGCGAGGGAATGTGTTCACGGGGGAGTGGTTGTGTGGTCACCCAAGTGTGCATTCCGTATTAATGTCATCCATGTTGTTGGTGACCCCAATGTGCCGTGTGCACGCTTCGACGGAGACAGACAGCTGGGAGGTAGAGGGGAATAAGTAGAGGAAAGAGGGAAGAAATATCAAGTTGAGAAGGGACTGAGGGCTGACTTGAATTGGACAGGGCGATGATGCTTTATGGGTGTCACCTTATGTGGTGGTGTTTCTTGCCTCTCTCCCATCACTGGTTGGCATCAGAAAAGTATAAATTACACAGAAAAATGAATCATAGCAAGGGGTTTTGGCATTTACAGTCCCAAAACTATTGACGCACAGGTGAACTTGACTCTTTTTTGTCATATACCTCAAAGTCCTTTTTTGGCTATTATAGATCAACCCGACCTTTTTTTTTTCCAAGGTACCCATGGAAACTGGATAAGCTGAAGAAGTCCAGAGATTAGGTTGGAGAATTTGTAGCAAGTCGAAAGCCAGTTTTAAGTTCAGAAGCAACGTGTCCACACTGAAACATATTGGTGGCAAGAAACATAATGGTTTACGTCCAAGCTTTAAAAAAATTTCAGTGTCAAATTAAGGCCCCTTAATTCCATAATTATGCACTACTTTGTGTTGGTCTATCACATATAATCCCAATAAAAGTGTATTGTAAGATAAAAGTTTTTCAAGCTCGTCTTTAAATCTCATTTTAAAGCATCTCCCATTCCTGGCCTCCTACATTACTGCTGGCAATCATTTGACAGGTAGGACATTAAACGCTCAGCTGCCAGTTGCTTTTAAATTGCAGCTCCTTACATGTGACATTAAAAAACCTGGTCGTGCAAGACACAAAAGGAGGACAGAGTGTGAAAGCGAGGGGAGGAAGATCAGCACTGGATGTGATGTCAGATGAAATTAGAGCCTTTCAACTACTTATTGACTATTATTCACAACATAAAGAAGGAAATTGGAGAAAAAAACATGAATAAAAGAGTTGCTGCCTTTGACCTTTTTACTGAAATTAAACCCCCCCACTGAGCAAGTCTTGAGTCAGTGTGGTAATTTAATGTGAAATCAGTTTAAGAAGCTCATCATTGCCAGCCTTTTTATATTGTTTTCCCATCAACAGTGATACAATGAGGAAAAGCTTGTCATATTGGTGCGTGGTGGAGACACTCATCATATGCTGCTGCCTAACAGTTTAACATCATCTAATTGGAGCAGCGTAGGCCTTTGTAGGGTATAATACCAACCGCTGCCTGATTGTTTCCAACTTTTCAGGGGAGCAGGTGTTGACATTTGGACACTGCGCATTCTGTGAGCGGGTATGAACATAACTATTGGCATCAACCCGGGATGCCAACATCTTTACCGTCTAATCCTTCATTAAGCCCATTGTCAAAGCCATGGGAGGGAGGGTATTGATTGGAATCTGAAAAGAGAAATCTATGGTTTTCACACATTGAACAACTGCCTCGCTGTCGCTGCACACTGGAGATGAATCATGCTTCTCTTAAGGCCCATTATTCACCCATTATTGGCAAGTTCTTGTGCTCACTTAATTGGACAAGTTGTCCACAGGTGCCAGCCCCCTGGGCTGGCCAAGATGGAGCCTCAGCCAATCAGCCTAATTGATCCCAGCAAATGGTGTTAGTTTTCACTTATGGTTTGCCATGTTGGAGGAAATTTTGGGAGGTAATAATAGTTTGAATTTCTCATAGAAAAAAAATATTTGTGGGACGGGGAAATACGATAGCTTTCCACTAAAACAGTCAACCGTTTGATTAATTATTTACTTAGCAGCCATTTTTAAGTCTACATTGGCAGTGCTTGGCTTCGGGTTTTGTGCCAACCTTTCTATCCAGAAATGCTAAAACATGAGAACATTACCGCTAAGTAAAAGTTCAGCTTTTTCTTCTTTTTTTTGTCTTGGAAGGTGCAAGTAGGACCACCCAAGAAGAGGTGTCCTCTTCCTGTCAGGACGGAAGACAAAAGAAAAGCTCCTTCTAAGTGATTTAGTGCGGTTTCTGTCAGCAAGCATCATTCCACGTCAGTAGCCTTCAAAGGAAGCATGTCTCAGGCGTTCTGATTCGCTGCCAGAAACGTTTCCAACCCGTTTTTTATCTGTCGTGTGAAAAAAAAAACAAAGAAAAAAGAAAGAGAATAGAGTTAGTACTACAAGGGTGAAGGGCGGGGCACACACAAAGAGACCTGCCCTAGAGTGAAAACATCCAACAGAGTAAAGACATCCAAAATGCTCATGGTCATGATTGATGGACTGTTGTTGGTGTCCTCAAGGAGCAAAAGGGCTTTGGCTCAAATAAAAAAACTAAACAAGGACAGGATGTATTAGGAAAGGTGAATTCAGATCAAATTGGATCACCTTCTTCGCTAAGATGACAGAGAAGTGTAAGAGGCCTGTTTGCAATAACTCATTATTCAATAGGTTTCAGACTAGCACTACATCAGACGGTCTCAGTCAGTCAGAAATGCTGCCGTAAACACTGGGTCTTCTGCATACGCGTCAATATCAGAGGAAAACGGGGAGACGATTTCAAAGGAAGGGAGGGCTGGACACACAGGAGCTCTCAGCGGGCATTTTAAACACGCCGCTGTTAAGCAGACACATACTGATTCTCTCCGGCGAGAACCAAAAGGAGACATTTACATTCAGCGGCTTTTCAGAAACATAAAGGGAGCGGTGCTTGGAAAACCTGGTGCACCTCTTCTGTGTAATAAAAGGTGTATCTTTGAACTAAATGTCTGTTTGATCTCACTGGAAAACTCCCAAGTACATGGGAAATAAATAAAACCATAAATAAATAAATAGGGGAGGTTGAAGGGGGAAGGGGGTTTCCTCTTGTGTGTGGACTCCTGTTGTCAGGTCCTTCTGTCGGTGTAAATTATTGCTGATCCCACCACACTTCCAGTGGGGAGGTGCTTGTAGTGATTCAGTCTTTGCAGGAGTTCAGAATGTCATCCGTCTCGCCCTCCTCTGAGTGTCCTTTGCATGGTCTTCTCCAAAGTAAGGACATTTTGGCAATACTGCTCAGTCACTGCAATGCTGCCTTCTGGTTATAAAAACTGATCTGCCGGTACCAACAGTGACACTGATCATCTGCGTAATTATGCAGTGCACTCCACTTAATTGATTCTGCAGCATGCTGCCATTGTTATAGCAACTGGAAGTAGGGGCATTGTTAGTTATTACATTATCACACCTTTTCACTTCTTTTGTAAGCTATGTTGTTAGATTTTTATTTATAAAAAAAAAAAAATCTGCCAGCAACCATTTTATATTGATGTATTGATACGACCTCCCTCGGATGGCTGGATAGATTGATAGCTTATTCAGGACACTAAACAGATTACAAGAAGGAGTAGTAAATTGCAACAAAGTTGGCTTGATCCTTTTGAGCCATTTTTCTTGGAAAAACCGTTGAACCGCAAAACTCGGCAGTTTAATGACTATTGTTTCAGTAGTAGGTTTTGCGGTGCATCGCTCTGTGAAATACACGTCAGGACTCGATGTCACTGCAACCATTCTTTTCCATCCCTAGGGAGAAACCGACTGCATTTTACACATTTATTATCAATGTCAGGGAGCATGGCTGCACTCTTGTCGTTCCGTTGAGCTGCATGCCAGCTATTTTTTGGCTTACATGCTTGACCCCTTTCGCTCCCTGCTGCTGCTCCTCCCCAGCTGATCGATAAACCTAGCCTGATGAGTGGAGACTCCTTGTCACTGTCTCCCAAGCCAAAGGTAATCAATAAAAAAACAATACCCCCACTCCCTCCATAAACTCCGAGCCCCATTTGTTTTTGTCGTTTATTAGCGACGAACCCGTTTTCTATCAAAATGCCTTCTGACAGCAATCTGGACGCTTGTGACAAACAAAAAAAGGTATTCTCAATTGGTCAGCATCTGTTGAGTGCAGTGAGCCTAAGCTTGTCTTTTAATATTAAGCTTTGCATGTTGAAATACTCAAGTATATATATGTGAACATCTGTTATAGTCATATTGATGACGACTCTAAAAATCCAAATATCTCTAAGTAAAATTTCACATTCATCCATTCTGTAACAAACGGAAGCATCCTGTATACCCGTTTAGCCTCACTTATACGCTGGCATGCACCAATGCAAATCTTGGTAATATTCTCCCTCGCTTGTTTGTGTAAGTAAATATGTGCTCACTTTCAGGAAGATGGCCTAATCTGTGCTGAGCTGTTAGCAGCTGATATGTTTGTTGTGTATTTAATATTTGCCGGGTTTCCCTGCCTTGTTGTGATATCCACAGCTCAGATCGATTGCTCGGAGATTTAGAGAATGTATTCAAATTCCAAAATCTGCTCACAGTGTTGCAGATGAATTCCCTCGTTTTTGCTGCGGCACAAATCCAACCCCGCATGCAGGGACAAAAAAAAAAAAAAAAAAATGCTTTTTCTTAGGGATTCTGAAGGAACTGCACAATAAGCTGTCTATAAAGATAATAAAGACGCGCATAATGAGCTACCATACCAATGACATGTGTAAGAGTAGATGGTAGGTGGTGTTTTGTTGCCTACATATTTACGTTTGCTTAACTTTTTCCTGAAGCTTTTCTCATGTTCACCCTTTCTAATTTTAGTTCATAAGTGCTCTTACTGTACTGCGCCACAGTGGCTTGGCTATCTCTGAGTGATATATGAGAGATGAAAATCAACTTGCATGAGATATTTAGTGACAAGGGAGGAAAAATTGTTTTGACACATCAATAGCTGCTCCTCCTGAGAAATGGCCAGGCCGACCCGCAAGAAATAAGCCTTGCAGTTATTATCTCTGGAGACTACAGTCTGCTCTTTTCCCTCCTTGGACTGTGTCGGATACGCATCAATTTAATACACCACCGCAGGCACTCGCGTGGTATTCTGGTTTCCTCTGGACACATCTGAAGACTAATCTCATACTTTAAGGCCTAATACAATTAGGCTGTATTGAGCTAATGTGTTGTTCCATACATAGGTTCCTATCCAGTAAGTGATGGAGGCTGCTGCTTGCCGCAGGCCTGCGTCTGAGAGAGACACATGTGAGATTGGGTGAAAAGGTTATAGTTGTGGGAGAGCGCATGGCCAAGAAATAAAACCTTCACTATTGCAATTTAAGAAATCCAGGACTCTGGGAGATAATTCATTAATTCATCATGGACTGGTAGCTCTTTTCATTTCAGAATTTGCTTAGGAAATGTGGGAATGATGTCATAGACTGTGTAAAATGTCTTAAAAAGCACACAGATTGCATGTTTCAGCAGCCATATGTGATTTAGTGCTTTCTTTGAAATTACAGAAGCTCCAGGCTTGCAAATTTTATGAAAGTTCCATAACATAGCATGCAAATTTTTGTTGTGAATTCATGGGGACTCAATAGTAAGATTAAGACAATAACCTGTAAATTCATGGACGAAGCTATTGTTCGGGAAATAACAAAACGTATAAATATCTGCAAATATTAATTTTAAATAAGTACCAGAAAAGGGAAACTGAAAGATTAAGATTAGTTCTAGGATGGTTCCAGAATCTAAACTGAAAGTTATTTGTTTGTTCTGGAAACTGATAAGCAAAGTAAAATAAATCTGTGTATCTTGTGGGATATTTTTAAGCTAAAGTGTGAACTCTGGGTTAGTTCACACTCTGGAAAATAAGATTTAAGTTCTTGAAAATTAAAAGAAAGGTATCTCAATTCTCACTACCCATTTTTAAGCAATTTTGTCTATTTAGAAATTTAAAACGTAAACCCCATAAGTGTTTTACATTTTCTTTTGCGCTCTGACCAGGTGACTTTTGGTGATTGACAGTGCTAAGTACGACTCTTCCATCATTTAGTGCTTGCAGTCAGTGAGAGGCAGCACACTGTTCCCTGACGAGATGGAGAACATTCATAAAAGTCCTGCAACGTCTTACCAACCTTGACAGAAAACGGTGTGTGTGTATGTTTTCCCCCAACTCAAAAAAAATAAAAAAATAAAAATCCCTCACTGCAGGGATGGAGGGAGGAGTCAGGGGGAGCTGTGAAGTTCAAATGTAGCTTAAGAGCACCTGCCACATTCACGGCGCAAAGACGTCAATAAATCTGGCTGCTAATGTACTGCAGAATATTTTTTTCCTTCTGTCTCTTCCTGTGCTTCTAATATTAATGAATGCTGCCATGGTCAAAGATAGAAACATACTCTTTCCACAGAGTTAACACGAACTGTGTCTGGGAAAAGTACTTAAAACCATCACACTTTTCCACATTTTACCACATTAACAACAACTGCATTGTGCTTTGTCAAGATACAATGTCTGATACAAGCACTGGTTTGTATTGGTAAAAGCATAATGATGAATTTTGTTCTACAGTTAAAAACAATAAAAATCTTTATTCAGCCCCTGTTACTATTACACCTCTAACAATAATCCAGTGTGAAGTACAGCTGCTCTTTGAGGACCTCATGTTAAAGAACATTCATGAACAAGCAGCATCACGAACCCCAAGGAACAGAGCAGCTGGGTCAGGTCAAAACACATAACACTGAAGGTTCCCCTTCCAGTTGGACAACAACCTTGAAATGAAATGGATCATTTAGACCCAATCACATTCATGTGCTACAGTAGCTGAAACATTAAAGTCCAACTGAGAAGCTGTGGCAAGACATAAAAATTGATTTTTCACAGGTGGCTCTCCATGCAGTCTGACTTAGTTTGAGCTATTTTGCAAAGAATAATAGGCCACATGTAATTGCAGCAAAAATAAATAAATAAATAAATAATAATAATAATAATGATAATTCAAAAAATAAAATAATGTATTGTTTCTGATAGTCTTAATGTAAGTGGACACCATACTTTTCAGTCTTTCAGTTTTTAAAAATGTTTAAAAGCACAAATCCTTTTCTTTCCATTGTTCACGTCCAATACAAAAAAGTGGAGATAGAGGCTGTAAAGCAAGGAAATGTGTAAATGTTCAAGGCTTTTGCATCTTATTGTAACTGGATGTTAAATGGAAGCTGAGTACAATTGGCCGGAAAGCTATTATTGCACACCCAACTTATGTCTGAGCATTATGACTGGCAGGTAGGAATTAGCAAGTTAATTCATTCAGAATGGTTATTATTGCAAAGGCTGGACAGTTAACAACCAGATGGCAGGAAAAAAAAATAAAATCACAGTTTGGTGATTAAGAGAAATAGAACATATATTGAATAAACAATGTGAAAAACCAAGGATGAAAATATGCGTTCCCACTCTATCTACCTGGAATTAATGAGTGGAAAGGGGGCTTGCAGTGCATGAAGCACCGAGGCTATTTTTAGAGGCCTGCCTTTGCCTGAAAGTCAGCAGTTGTGGGAATGAAAAGAAACTCTATTCTGTATTCTTCTCCTAAAGGAAATTGTGATAATGAGGCTTCACCAGCGACCACGTGCACATTAAGATTTGATGCATCTGCACACACTTATGTCACACCCTAGTTTTCCTAAAATACTCCACAGAAAAAATACACTATCAGGAAGAAAACAAAAAACAGATATAAGATGATAGTGCTGAGTCGTCTGTTTCCTTGCTTTTCTTGTGTTCCCACCAGTCCATCTCTTCATTAGGAGTAAACTCAAATCATTCCGGGACGTGCGTGTGTGTGAGTGTGCGTGCGTGTTGAAACACTTGGCCTATATCCTGTTGTGATAGTCACATGGCTCCCGTCAGACAGCAGCCATTTGTTACTGTCTTTTTAATCATGCTAATGCAGCCCCTTGCTCTCGTTCCTATCACCAAAGCAGACCACTGCACACATATAGGCATATGTGTTCATACATGCTTCTCAGGCACATGGATGCTGAAGAAAAATGAGCGAGAATGGAGTGCCCCAAAATACCCCAGAGGCATATGAATCTGTCAGTGGGGAGTTCTGTAACTGGGTATCTTTGTACGCCTATGGCCACGCTGTGCACACATACATGTATATGTGCCCATATGTTCCTGTAAACCGACCAATGCAGTCACACACACAAACGGAAGAAGGCCAAGGAAGCTACGACGAATCAAATTAAGTGTTAAATTTTGTCACTGCTCCTTGTCTTTTCTCCCCCCTTTTTTTCCTGCAAGTGCTTAACATTATTAGTATTCTGCTCAGAGGTCTGCTTTCTTCTTCTGCTCTCCCATAGCCTCCCTCTACCCCTCCTGGGAGTTGAGCCCAGTGCATGTTAAGTGATATGGCTGTGGAGTTTTACCAGCAGGGTTGTGGGTCCCACGTAATGCGGCGTGCAAGAGGGATGCTCTTAGTAAATCCACCCAGCCGTGAAAAATGATCAATCTCATGAATTTGCCAATTGGGAGTCGTGTAGCATAGACATAAGGGAGGTAATAAGAGGGAGGGCCAGTGGGATGGTGGAAGGCGTCTGCAGAGACGACAACCTTATTGGAAGTAAAATAACTAAAAAGCCATTGTAATCGGTCTGAATAGAAAAGAAAAAGACAAAAAGTGTAGGTGAGCTCAGGCAGACCAAGCTGGCTAAGGAGAGAACATGAACCTGCTCAGAATACCGGTTGGTTGGGGGTGAGAAATGGTCCACGTTTTTCCACTCCCTCGCTCTCTTTCCCTCTCTCTTTTTTTCCCCTTTTACCCTTTTACGCTTTGCATCCTCGATCTGAAAGCCAGCAGGCCGACTTGGTTGCAGTCAAGCAAAGATACACGTTTGGTGTTTCTTTTAGTCAAGCGTGAGCAGATCTCACCTAGGTAGTGACAAGGAAGTGGATTGGGTAGGAGACTGGAAAAAAGTGCCTGTCCTAAATTCGAGGACTGATCTAGCCCATGGGTGATTCCAGCACTACCAGGCAGTGTGGTATGTAAATGTCATGGGACTCGACAGAGCGAGAGGCTGTCTCTCTCTGTTCATTTGACAGGACATGACAGGTCGGGGAGGTGCATTTCTCGGTTGTGTTGGTGTCAACAGGAGCACATCGAGTTTGACATACCTGAGGAGGGGGTTGCTCTGAGATGTTACTCTGGAATAGTCACGAGAAACACTGAGTAGAAATATTACTCACAAATAAATCTTGAAGAAATGTGTACCACTTTCTGTGTGGATTTTGCGATGAACATCATGTCTAAAGAAAATTCTCTCTTATATGAAGTTATATAATCTGAGCAAGCAGAGCTTTAGTCATTTGAACAGATTTTCTTCACATTTGGCTTTTAAATCACCCTTACCTTTAGGTTTATTGCCAACATGGGCACTTTACAACCTCTTCCAACCCTTTACAACCACTGATCAACATTAAAATGTGAAAATCATTTCTATGGGCAAACTTGAATATTCAAGCAGATCCGAGTTACAGTGAGTAACTTCATAAAAGAAGACAACTTGATATGAAATGTAGAGTTTTACTTAAAGTGATGTGCAGATAAGATCTAGCAGATTTGGAAGCACTGAGAGGCAAACAGCGGATAATGGTTAACGACTGGCTAGCTGCTAACAATGCTAAAGTTGGCATTTGCTTTAGAGCTTCCTGTGGGCTCTAAAGATGTGTTTCCAAGTTTTCAATGAGTCTAGATTGCCCATTGTCATCTCTTGCCAAAAGTCTATCAATAGATTCTTTATACACTATATGATATTTATAAAAAGGGGTAATTTCAATGCTGTATGGAGATTAGATATTAATGTCAATCCAATCCCTCAAATTTGCATAAATATTCCCTCGGATGAAACATTCCACATTAATTGGATTCATTGAAACATGGTTTGGGATTTGTAAAACATTTGTTTTGTTTTGAAAACACATTTTTAAATTTATTATTATATTATTATTATTAATAGAGCTGATCTGAAAATTTTGTAAAAAGCTTGTCTGTTCATTATTTTGTTTAAGTTTGTGAGCTAATAATACACTCTACAGTGTATTTTTAGCTGCACAGTGTGTATTACAGTATGTTGATGTTTTTGAGGAGTTCTCAGACATTTTGTAGTGGTGTTTGAAATGACTGATTTTCCATTCACGTTAAAATGCACTATAATTTTTTTGCGTGATACAGTACATCAATGCAATGTATGTTTATTTACCACAGTTGACAGAGCAGGCCAAATTGTTTGATACCTAATGCAATTTTTAGGCAAAGATTATGAGTTTGAGAATTGCTATAAATGCTCTTACTCATTAATTCTTCAGAAATGCTAAGCACCTCATATAATCTTCCTTTTCCTTAACATTTCCCTTTTGATAAAATTGACAAAAATAACCTTAAATCAATAAATTCCTCTAACAATGTTAGCCAAGTCTTGGGTTTTACATGCTATATCCTATGTTATGTTTTTTTTTTATTGACCACCCTTTCTTGTCTTCAATGTTTAATTCCCAAGAAATGACTCTATTTATTGTAAACGCAAATGAGCCGTACAACAAAAAAACCTAGAGAAATAATGCTGGTGCCTATTTGGAAATGATGCCTAATAATCTGTAACCCTTGACTGACCCTGTAATTTATGATTAATGAGCAACAAGCTGCTGGTGGGGAAGTTTCTGTACATCAAACCAGACAAACAAACCAACAGGCCCTCTCATGCCTCCACGGTGTCTGAGTTATTCAGGAATGTGTGTGACCTTAAACAGAGGGACGTTTGGAGAATATTGCAGCTTAAGTAGAAGAAAAGAGTGAATAAAAGCTTTAAAATGTAGGCAGCACAACAACAATGACATGTATGACAGTAACATGTGGATGCCTTGTACTTTTTAAAATTTTTTAAACTATTTTTTTGTTTCTAGAGAGCTCTTTTGAGGTCATCCTTTATCGCCATATTTCATGTTTCCCAGAAGACTCAGTGAGGGGGGGTTGATGTTATTGAGGAGTTCTGAGCCTTATTAAATTTGCTAACGTATTACCAGTCCTTCTCGTCCTCTCGTACACACTTCACGCTGATTACGTTTCTCCCTGCTCTTAATTTGACTGCACACTTTGCTGTAGCTCAACAACCTCCCTCCAATCCTGGCCTCAAGAGAAAACAAAAGAAGTACATACATATTACTTTTAGTTAAAGACACTTATCAGGTAGACGCACAGCATGCTTTTTGATGGCTTCTGACACTCATGACTCACTCAGTCTCAGCTATTGTATGTTCTCTGGCATATTCTCTTCTGTTCTGTCCTATTCTTGGTTCTTTCTTTCATCAGAGGTCAGAGACAATGCTAATCTTCCAGCGGGCGAGCCGGGCGAGACAGAAAAAAAAAAAATCTGTCAGCCTCTTTAGCTGGCAGTAATCAAAAAGGATTTTTTATTTATTTTTTTTGCTTTCTATCTGTGGATAGAAAGTAATAATTCTAAAGCGCTAGTAGTCTGATATCACTTTACAAGGCCCTTTACCGTCTTTCCGTAAAGCTTTTCTCAGTGATAACAATTTTAATGGGGCTCAAAATGCGGACCTTCTTCTGGTCTCTGCACATGACAGGAGAGCACAGGAGGGATGTACTACGAGAGCGATAATGAGGCCAAAGTGAGAATGGATCTTCAGCGGCCAAACACACAGATGAAACTTTCAGAGCTCTCTGTTTGCCACATAATGCATGTGTCTGTACAGCAGGAATATTTATATCCAGTATTTTTTTTCTCCCTCCATCACAGCCTTCCCTGCTGCAAAGGAAGTGTATTTACATATGACCTTGCACGCAGTAATCGGTGGAAAGAGGGAAGTTTTATTTAGCTGGAATGATGTGCTCTGGCTGGGATGTGACAGCGGAATGTGAATGTAGGAAAAGGTAAAAAGGTAAAAGAATTTGAGTCAGCAAAGGTTGGGAAAGGAATGGGGATTATCAGTAATGTGTTTTGGCTGCTGACTGTACAGTATATTATGTCAGAGGGTGGTTCAGTGTGCAGGGGTTGTTGATTTTGTTTTTGACTGCACATACATGTTGCTCAACGTACATGAGACATTATCAGAATAATTCAACCTTGACCATGATTTTCAGGCCAAATCATGGTCTTGGCGGTTCTGTATGTGCAGTGCATTGCAAATGAGCTTACCCCCTTGAAATTCTCAATATGAATTTCAAGGGAAGTCGAAGGAAAAATGATTTTCAAAGAATTTTAGTAAAAATGGGTGGTGAGGTTTTGCCCTCCTCAGGCAATATTTTGTGGAAATAGTCTCTATATGCACAAAGTCTCCAAGCTTTGTGCATATAGAGGGCAGACATTGTGGCGGTTCATCGGGTATGCAAGATATTAGGAAAGCATACCCTATTTTTTTTTTTTGTTTAAATATTCTAATATTATCGGTACGTTCATTATTACTTAATTTGTTTTCTGTTTTTGTCTTGATTTCACCACTCTCTGTGAGCTTTAACATCTCTGCTACAAAATCTATACACACTGTTGGTAATTAGGACAGTAAGAAGAGCATAATGGATGCTGGACAACAGGATAATCCTTACCCTAATTTGTAAATGACGCAATGACCTCTTGTTTTTTCAAACCCTATTTCAGACAAATAATGATCAATAAACAAGAAGTAGTTAAAGTTTGAGCTTTGAAGTAAGTTCAAAATGTTTAGATGGTAACTTATGAACATGGATTGGTTCATTTTAAGCTGGGTGAACTAAGTTATGAACTGGTACAGCTCTATCAAATGTCCTATATCTCGTAAGCGTTTGCCTGAGGAACTTCATCGTTCTTACGTGAGAGTCTCTCTTTTTCTCTCTGTGTGTGTTAGACAGAGCTGTCGAGACTGCTTGATGCTATGAAAATTTGATGCAGAAAATATTCTGTCGGTGCTGCATTTTTAATGGCAACCACACAGATTCAGGAATTATCATCAGAATGCTCCCTCCGGGTTCTCGACTGCACATCGTGCGTGGAATCCAATCGATTCTGCAGCTCCGGGTCAGACATGTCTTCATCTGCTTTGGGTGCTTAAATAATTTGTGGAGATTTTTATCTCTTTAACCATTGTTTTGACCACCGACAGCACGCGAGAGTCAGAGCGTAATCTGTAAACTCTCCTCAGATTGTGGCATTCTGGTGTATATTACTTTTTTCTCTCCTTTTTATGGAGTCTTGTTGTCAGAAGATGAGTCTGGCCTTTGGGGCTTGATTGCCCTAATCTGCAGTCCAATGAGCACTTCTCCCACTGGTGATTGATATTTGGAGACATTGGTGGGACAAAAACAGTTTGAGATCTGATGCACGTGAAAGACCAATCAGCTCAGTTGTCGATCAATGTGAATAAATATTTCCCACAACCCTGAAGCATTAGAATCAAGGGCAAAGGGGAAAAAAATTAAAGAGGGAAAAAAGAGGGGGAAAAAAAATCAATTGGTTGAGAGCTTTACTAAAACGGGGATGGGGTTGTAATGGTGGTGGTGGAGCTGAGGGGGAAGAAGGAGCAGAGGTGGGGAAAAATAGGCCTGTCAAGCTGGGTGAGTAATGAAGCATGTTTTCTGCTCTTCAAAGGATGGGGTGGAAGATGCAGTGATGCTGTGTTACATGCAATGTGCCATCCGACGTCATGTGAACTTGAGCTGCGCATAAAAAAAAAAAAAAAAAGAAAAAAAAAGAAAAATGTGCCTGGGAATATATACTGAGGTGAACGTGCAGCTTTTGAGCTCCCCTCGTATCGATCTGACAGTCTCATGTGTCTCTTTAGGGTTGAATCAGTGTTGGGACAAAATATCCGCAGAAGATCTCAGAATCACATGTCAATGTCAGATTAGCGCTTCTTAAAAAGAAAAACAAACCGAGGCATGGCTAGATAAAACATATTTAATCTGGTCAGGGTTTCCTTCCATCTCCTCATCTGTGTAATAATTAGAAGTGATGCTTTAAACTGTACATTTTTACTCGATACCCTTTTAAAAACAGCCTGTAAAGAGCCAATTTCAAATTCATGAGTTATGCTACGTGGTTAAGTATAGCTAAAAGCTCATGTTGGTTATTGATAGATTATATTAAACATATCATGGGGATTAAATATGGTATTTACCATTATTATTCATGGTTGTTGCTGTTCAACCATGCACAAAGTCTCCAAGGATGCACAGTAGTGACGTGTCGACCACATACAGGTCGGATGGATGTGACCTGGCCATAGAGACACCGGTCACTTTTGAAAAGATCAGATACATACTGGATTTAGGGCCACATCTCCAAGTGGCCTGAGTCACATATGTAAAAATCTGATCTGTGTTGTTCAGACTGTCAGGTGCATAAGGGCAAAAAACTAAAACAAAAAGAATAAAAAATCTGATTTGGGTCACTTTAGGCGTCAGTGTGAACATATCTTATTGTCCCACAATGGGGAAATTTCTGTAGATTGCAATATTTAAACCAAGAAAGTATATTTGCACAAAGGATCTAAAATATATAAAAACAGAATAAGGAATAAAAATACTCTATAGTAAGGACACAACTTTAACATAAATGTGTTGGTTAATTTGGTTAATTTAAAGTTTTATTGTCACTAATTGTTTGTATACAATTAGTGACAATAAAACTTGTGCAACACCAGGTTTTGTGCAGGTAACAGCAGAAACTTTATTCAGAATGAGTTGAATAAAGTTGCATAGATATCAGCACAGACGTAAATCCTTACTGAGTTTATTGGGACCAGTGGCGGTTATAGAGTCTAACAGCAGCTTCGAGGAAGTATCCATAATAACACTCATCAGTGCACCCAGGATGCAGAAATCTGTCACAGAAAGTCACAGAAAATCACAAAAATATCCAACAAAGTTTGTGGTGGTTATTTGTCAAAATGTAGAAAATTTGAATGGGTTTGAATACTCTTCTGTAGAGCTGAGCAACTCTTTTTGAAATGAAAAAAGCTTTCAGCCTATCCGCGGGGTATATGCTTTCTCTGATTTTACCCATATAACGTGACAATCTGTTGAATGTACCAGAAAGGCTTAAGTCCAATAATGACCTTTTTCCATTGTATCTCCTGTAGCTTCTTTTCTCTACATGTTGTAAAAGAAGCTCAGTGTCCATGTACCCTCATTACTGCCCACCTCCCCAAACTTCAACCACTCACAATATGAATCTATTTCCCCCTGCCTCCCTCTCTCTGTCTCGCTCCCCCTCACCGCTCTCCTCTTTTTGATAGGGGATCCATTTGGTTTAAATTGACTCATTTTGTCAGTGGGAATCGGAGCAGAGAGACTGAGGAGGGAGAAACGGGCAAGGCTTGAGCTAATACTTTGATCCCTCCGACAGGCAGCGTGAAAAGTGCATTTCATAAAGGATGTTCATCTGTGATGAGCCCGCCAGAGTGACAAATTGGGCCCCTGGTGCTTTAAATAATACACTGTGTATGGCTACAGCTGTGGTGCTGTATTTTCTTTTTTTTTCCTACTGCTAAACTTGCCCGTTAAATAAATAAAGGCCTGCGTTTCAGCTTGAAAGACTTCATCGTGACTTCAATCCAGAGCAGGTTTCACTTCAAATCATCTCCCTTTTCTTATTCATCATGTGTGATACATGTATAGTTTAATAGAGGGCTTTGCTTTCAACTGTCCACTTGTATTCAGATTTGGACGTGGCCCTAAGAGTAGTGGAAAGGCTTTGGAGTTATGACCGAGGCAAGCCTTGCTGTCTCCCTGTGGCATTTGTTGCTCTCAGGAATTGTGCTATGATGAAAGTGAAAGACGTGGTTTACACTGTTGCTGTGGAGAAAAAACTTTGCTACAGAAGCAAAGGCAGTGGTGTAAGACGATGACAAGCCTGACTTGATCTTTTACCTTCTTTGTTCTGAATAATTATGAAAAAAGTCCGGGAATGTATTTGGAGCATGTATGTGCACCATGCACCATCTTGATTGGACCCAAGTAGCACAAAAATGTAAAACCTGAAGGTTATACAGTGAGTATAGGGCTGCAGACGTTTTGTGATTTGAATGGATAGTCTGCATGTCATACACAATAACGGCAAAAAGAAACATTCATGACTTTCTGTATCTATGGTATCAAATGTCTGCCTGCTACATTCCTCTCATAAAAGCAATGGAAACTGCAAAGAAAGAAGATGGAAAGTAAAGAAAACTTTTTTTTTCTTTGTAGTTGTCTTATAGAACGGCTTCACCTTGTCATATCTCGAATCACCTCGACTGGAAGGAAATTTGAAGTTAATCAAACTTCCAGCCCCTTTACATGCCGCTGAACCATCAAAGAAGGTTGTTACAAATTTGATCAGCAGCTCGGAGTCTGCTCCTAAATCTTGCGACACCTGACTTGAACAGATACATTTTCAAAAGGTAAAAGAACTGGCAAGAACTTTTTTGTTTACTGACTAGAAACACATGGAAAAGGAAATGATTTGGATCACGCAAGAAAAGCACTAAAAATCACATTACATGTACCAACTTGTGTTATTCCTCCCTCTATCTCTATCTCTTTCCAATGCTCATGTGCAGATTGTCCACCCTTATCCCAGACTCATACACACCTGTTCCTTAATTTCAAGGTGTTACATAATAGTGGAATTGTCTGCAACAGTCCAGTGGCGGGGTCAACCACAGCTGAGGTTGAATTAGTCACAGATTGAGTAAAAAGGATGACAGCTAAATGCCTCTCCACAGCAGCAAATCCTGTATGTCACTCCAAAAGGCAACAAACAGCGGGCTATGTGTGAGAGAGTTTATAATCCGGGACACCTTGGTGCTATCAGGCTATATCTCACTAAGCTTCAGTCCACACAAGAGTGGCTGGAGAGTGTTTAAGCCACTTGACTTTTTGTCATATTCTGTGTAAACACGATGTAACTGTTTTTCACCATTAAATATAGGGGAAAAAAAATTATGCCTGGACATGGCTTACGGCTTGGACTAAAATGCAAATTGGTCCATTTGAGACTTTGCCCACCAGGGGACGACCATAGTCTGACTTTCATTGAAGAACCCTTGCTTTCATTCTTGAACACTCAGACGCTGCGGGAGGTTTCACACAGCTGAGGCTCCCCGGCCAGACTCAAGGATACATTAAAAAAGGCCTGGAGAACCTGCTTGATGACTGGCACGTCCTTTTAGCACTTTCATCATGGCTGAACTCAGCACAGCCACTTAAAGCAGTTTGCTTCAGCCTTCCCAGTAGGTGTTCAAACTATCCTGGAGGAATTAACCAAAATCCCTCACATAACCTGTTTGCTTTCCCAAAACAATTCACTACAACACTTCAACTAGTTGGCTCATATATATACATATAGATGTCTATTTATAATTTAATCATCATAAATTCAGGATATTAGAAGTGTCATGTCACACAGAATTGCAATATTTTCAGTATTAAAATATTTTAAACCATTAGGGGTACTATATTTTCATAGGGATAAAAATGTAGAAACTAAAATAAGGTACCTCCTTTTTAAAAAAATGGCTTGTTTTTTTTTGTTTTTTTTACCCAGCAGTCCTCAGAACACAATAGCCCATCATGTTTTAAGGAACCTGCTGAGACACAGCAAAACGAATCCCTCAGGGAAACACAAGCTCCTGGTAATTTGCCTTCTCTGCTTTAGAGTGAAGCTTAGTTTGCCTGTTTATGAGTCAACCTCCTGAAAAAAATACAAAAACAAACTGAAAGCCAGTCACTTCAGGTCAATATAATTACCCCTAACACATTTGCACCACTAGCTTTCAATTAAGGTCATGACTCACCATGCCCGACTCATTCTGGCCAAGAATGTGTTTCAACTCTATAGATGGAAATAATGTTGATTTCATACTGAACTCCTACCTAACTAGATAAAATATATGGTACTTATTGCTATACAAAACAGTTATCATTTGTTTAGATTTGTTGGAGTGTTTGGGATTCTCGTTGACCAAGTTTTAGAGAGCTTTAGCTGAGTTGACATTTGACTCTAGAGCACTTACAAATGTATGGTTGTCTCCAATATACCCGGGTCATGTGCCTGCAACACAAGCCCAGAATGCAAGTCCAATTACACTGCAACCCTTCTTGGATTGGCGGTCAGCAACAGTTGCTTATCTTTGATCATTGGTTCTGTCTTTCTGCTCTGACATTGGGTGGGTATGTCGCTCGCTGTCAGTTTAAGCCATGTCTGGCTCGCTCTGGCCCTGAATGCGTTTCTAAAATCCGGCTAAAAAAAATGCATATTTATATTTACCTTGAGAAATATGTAGCATTTATTATGTAACAAATTGAGCAATTTATGTCATCCAAGATTCTTTTTTCATTTTTTTTTTTTTTTTGCTCTAGGTTGACAATACACAAAATCTAATGTGTCCTTCCTGCTCCAGTTTCGGCCGTGTGGGGTAATGCTGTACTTATGCTGGTTTGAATGTACAAGTATAATGTTATGTGCAGCTTCTATGTGTTTTAGCTGCATAACATGAAGTAACAACTAGACACGTTATGGATATTTTTACATTTTATGTAATAACCCCATTTTCAGACATGCACCTATCACCTCTCCCGCTCTCCACGCAGATACCTATAGTATACCAGGAATTTAGATATTTTCTCCTACTTATATGTTAATGAAAAGCACAAACCACCAATTTTTTATTATTTTTTTTTTCTTCTGGGAGGATTTAATTGAAATTTTATTTTGACAAATAACCATTTAATGGTGTAAAACAGGCCATTGTGAGACTGTGCCTGGGAGTGTGCGATAAGAGTAACAGTGGAGGAGAAGCAATGACACTTCTTTTCTAAAGAATGGCTGGCGAAATAAGAGAGAGATGCTGTGTACGTGTCACAGAGAGAGGGGAGAAAGATTTTAGAGAAATAGTAAACATTTCAATAATAATAATAATAATAAACATGTTTGAAAAACTGAGTTAACCCCCTCAGAGTAGCACAGTAAGCCCTACCATTTTCCACACACTGCTCCATCATATATTCCATGTCTGCCTTATCAGTTAACACTCTGGGTTTGCCTTCTTGTCTGCGGTTGAAAATAGCTCAGACACAACAAACAGAAGCTTCTTCACACAGTCTGTCCTTAATGTAAGGTTTGCTGCAGTGCAAAAACATGCTTTTGGTGTGGCTGCGTGCATGTGTGTGTGTGTGTGTGTGTGGGGCGGGGGGTAGAACTGAGTTGAGACCTCCATATTGTTTTATCGGGTACTAGCAGCAGCATTGCATGCGTGCACTACAGCAGAGCTGTTAATTCTAATCCTCATGGCGCTTCCAGAGTAAAAGGCTCAGCTCTTCTGTGGGAAACACACATAAGCATGTGAGTGAGGGGGTGACACAGTGCCATGTTTAGGAGGCGTTTTATTTTTTTTTTCTCTCAAGCTCAATGCATTACATATCCAGTAATGTAAGCAGCAGTTGATTAAGAAAAGAATGCTAAAATACTCTTAGACCTTAAAAAGAAATTGCATTTGTTGTATGGTTGATGTGAATAATGCAGGATGCGAATAAGTTGGGGGTTTTTTGTGTGGTTTTCTTTAGTTTCAGTTGCCTTGTGAATGTGTGGCAGGAAGCCAGCACCATCCCGTCACTCTGTTCAGGAGGGCTGGATGAGTCACTCTGCTCTCAAAATCATCCTGTTATTCCTTCCTTTTATATATGACAGTGGGTCACAAGAGCTCTATGGAGGCATTCTCTTGTGTCTGTGTTCATATATCTATATATACACGCACATGCATGACAAAGATAATGAAAATATTCCTGGCAAAGAAGACAACGTCCTACTAAGTATTCCAACCACTTGATTTACTTCACTAGTAAATGTAGCACAAATGTAACACCCAGAGACGATGTTTATTTATTTATTGTTTTGTTTTGCAATAGAAACTGCCTTAAAAATACCTATTGGTAGATGGAGACCATCTGAGAGTATTTCAGTCTTAGTAAGTCTAGCTTTTTCTGTAAAGGCCTTTGAGTTTTGTTTGAAACCATTAATGAACAAACAGCATGAAGACCAAGAAAATCATCAAACATGCCAGGTATAAAAATTTACAAAATTTCAAAGCTCCATTATGTCACAATACAATATGCTAAACTTTCTAGTAGGTTCTCTGGTTCTATATATGTGGCCTACATACAACACAAACTGTGTGGCAGAAAGCTAACAACCCCAACAAAATGGGTCCGCTATGAAAATTGATGGCGGCAGCGTCCTTTTGTGAGGAGGTTGTTCTTTGGCATCGAGACCGAATGCGGTTAGAGTTCACTAACAGATGGATAAGTTTACCATGCAGCAGGGCAAGGTAAACACAGACATAGAGCTTTGTATAAATAGTTAAAAACAAAGCGAATTTGTGTTTAAATGTCCCAGACCTAAATGTAGCTAAGAATATTTGGCAAGACCTAAATTAGATGTTCACAAACGCTTCAGTTTCAGATGTGCAAAGCTGGTAATAACATATTAGGTGGTTGTATTGTGTAACTGGAGAGTTTTATGAACCAAAAAAAGCTGAACATACATTGTCACATTTTAATTTGTAAGAAGGAAAAATAAAATAAAATCACGTATTTTCTTATGACATACCACTTTGTGTTGCTATATAAAATTAAATGCTCTGAATGTTGTAACATGACCATGAGAGAAAGTTCAAAGCGTAAGAATCCTGTTGCAAAGCACTGTACATGAGAGCCATTGTCCACACATGTATGTGGTCTCCTGCTTCGGCGGCTCATTGCTCAAAATGGAGCAAGGAGACGTAGAGGCCCCCCAGAGTCTGAGGACATGTGCAGAGGGTACAAAGAGTGAAGCCCAATTTGATAATTGGCTGAGAGATTGTCACCAGAATGAAATTATGCTAGTTAATTCCTCCTCAATTAATTACCTCAGGACCAGGCCGCAGTACATTCATTATGCCGGGAAGAGTATTGACCCTGCTGAAATGGAAAAGCAGCCATATCATACCCATAATGCCTGCTTCAAGTGTCATTGCAATGCTTGTTAGCGTATAGCCAGCAGGCAAGTGGGGGGAAAAAAAGGACTAAAATGGAAGTGACGTCATAACCCCAGTCTGTCTGAATATAGCCCTGAAAACTGTGCAGCCTAACGCGTATATCGTTTTGTTCCACGTACGACATTGTGGAAAGTGAGACAAAAGGAGGTGACAGGTCATTACAAAACTCGATCAGGGCTCTGTATCTTTCTCCTCTCTTCCTCTCGTCTCCGTTTTTCCACCGCACCCGTCTCGCGGCTCTCAAGGCGTGGTGGTGGGGGTTCCAGATTATTCCCTTAGTTGCCCTTGCCAGGTAGTAAATACTTCAAGAAGCTCAGGAGGCAGGGAATAGATCAACTGCTGCCACACTCAACAGCATCCTGCCAGCTGGCCCATAAGACGCATTGCTGAAGCTAAAAAAAAAAAAAAAAAACGGGGGGGGGGGTGATTGCGGCATGGGAAGATGTTTATTGAAGAATAGCAAATGTGGGTCAAGTAGGTTCATCAGCAGAGTGCGATTTGCATGAAAGATAAATGCAGTTTGAAGATACAGAAAATTAGCTGTTTCATGTTTATAACATCTAAATGCCCTTGTGCTTCCAACATTTGAACTGGGAATGACGGAAGTTAAAATGCTGCTTCTGTTCAAAACTACTGCTGATACAATTTCCAACTGCTGATGTTAATGCTATCAATAAATGCTTCTCCAAGCCGGGCAATCTGTTTTCAAAGGCCGTTGCTCCTCAGCGCTCTCCTTTTTGTTCCATATCCCCACCCACCAAGCCACACTATCACCGCTGCATCTCTTCCATCCTTTCCTAATTGTCTGGCAAGCATCTCAGCTAGAGAAAGACAAATATCGCTTTTTCCTGTGGATATTGTTCTGTCTGAACCCGCCGTGACCGCGTTAATAATTTAGCACCTATTCTGTTTCTTGCTGCTCTTTTCTCCCAGGAACACTTCCTCCCTCGCCTTTATTTTCTCTTTTTTTTTTTTTTTTTTTCCCTTCCCTATCTCTCTTCCCTTTAAATTTCACCACAACCACCTGCAGTAATACTTAGAAAACATTAGCCTGCCTGTTGGTTCTCTGATGCGCTGGACCCTTTAGCTCTGAGGCATTGCCACAGGGGTTCTTCGAAAGTGAGGAAGAAGACATTCTTTCACACTTAAATTAATTGGCTGGTTTTAACTAATTGTTATTTCTGCAAACCAATTATAATTAGGAGTTGCACAAAAGATATCTTGCCACCATAAGTTTGGGTCAAAAATGTAATGACAAAAGAAAAAGGCCACAGGCAAGCATTGACAATGTGAAGCCCTTCCGTGTTTTTGACCAGGAGTGGTGCATTTTTTTTCATAGTAGCTCATGGTTGTGACACCATACTGTCACAACATGGTGACAGCTTTAATAATTATTAGGTTATGTGAAGTTACTGTCAGAAATAATCCTCTAAACTCCAATAAAAAAGATGTTGTCCTTAACAGGTGTTAAAGGCCAACTGCTGGCTAAATTAGACCTCTCAGTTCAGTTAAAACAGCTCAAACTGAAATGGATGAATCCATTAAATACAATTATGTATTACTGAACATTAAATGTCCATAAAGGGACTGCTTTATGGTTTGTTGCCACTTTGTCAAACATCGATTTGTAGCATTTATCGTGTACGGCAGAAATTTTTCATTGAATTTGTGGTATTTTATTTGGAATTTTATTTCCCTCACAAAACTCGAGTTATTATCAAAAGTTGGAACACATACTTCCAACTTATTACTCATTTGGAGTTACAGCCTGGATGGAAACGTATCTGTTCGCAGGATCTGGCAAATTGACTACTCTCACAAAGAATACTCTCATGTGTCTTCTTCCAGGTCGAAAAAACTATTTCTATTTTCATCTCGATGGAGAATGTGCTCCATTATGGTTTCAAATTGAAATCATGCGGATGGGTGTAAATGGAATTTGAAGGTTAAAGTGTTTTCTTTAGTCTTCTTAATATAGCTAATATGATAGAAGCTTATTAGATTGAGTTGGAGGAGAGGTGAGCGGCGCCTCGTATCTGACTGCACACAGGAACTCTCTGTTTGAGAGATAATTTGAAGCTTTAAACAAGCTAAATCAAGGTCTCCAGACCCATGATGTGAGCGTGCACGTGTCCGAGCACATGCTGTCAAGCCTTTTCTGAAAAAACGCAGAGCATTCTCTTTTATTAGAGTTATCATAATTGCCACCCTCACATTTTCTTCTCCCATGTTTCATGTGTTTGTGTCCCCATTTCTTCTCTCTTCTCCTCTACTTTTCGCTGTTCTCTTTGGCAATGTGTTTGGCCTATGACGGCCCAGAGGCAGCCATGCTGTCTTCTTCACTCAGTCTGTTGTTTCTGCCCTGACCCTGCTCTACTCAGAACACACACGCTTCGTCCTCTATCTCTTGTCTTTTATCCTGTCCCTTGTTTTTCACATCACTCCTGTCTTCAACTCTCCTCCTTTTTTTTTTTCTTTTTTGCTCTGACCCCTATCTGCTGTCCAGTCAAGAGCAATGTCTATCAAAGAAACTCGATGCAGACAAATACATGAAGACGCAAGCTGGCAAGTCATCTCTCTGTTCTCTCTTTGCTCTCGTTTTTCGCTCTCTTTTTTTCTTTTAAATTCCCAATCGCTCCATCTTTCTGTAATGAACATTCCCTTGGTTTTTGTGTGGAACTGCTGGCAGGAAAATGAGAGCAGTCATGGATCAAAAATCAGCGTTTTAGAAACTAGACTGCCAGTGATGGAGCTCAAACGCAGACAGATGAACTTTGCTGACATGTGGCAGTGAAAAAAAAGAATACTTAGCTTACTTCTGTGACACAAAAGGACACAATCAACTGTTACCGCTTAGAAATGTTCAAACAATTACAAGAACTTTCTTGAGGTGCCATATAATTTTTAAGTGAGGGGATTGTAAAACAGACTCTTTCCGTACAGTAAAGTCTTAGTGCAGTGTTTGTCTTGTGTTTTTATTTAACAATCATCATTTTTCTTTCTTTATGCTAATGTAAGTGACTTTAAAGTAGATGTTCTTTCAGAAATGGCAATAGTATTCCTGTTTCTCCAATACAATCACTTTTTTTTTTTTTTTGAAACCCCGGTCTTTCTAAAAACAAGACTGGAGCTTTGGGAATTTAACTTGGGGCAGAGTGGCTTCCTGATTGTTTTGCTTGTAGCATTATTGCTAGGCTTTTTAAGCATGACAGAGTGACCTGCTTATATTGTACGGAGTCACGTTTGTTATTGTGGGCTTGTAAAGACCTTTATGAACACCCAACAAAAGCATTATACTGTGCTGTGAGTGCTCTGGTGACTCTTCTTTCAAGACATTTTCTACTGTCCTGATTTCGGAATTGGGTGCTCCAAGGGCCTCAGGACACGAATGGAAACTAACTTACACATATCCTCCATTAAAGAAATCTGGTAGCTTCATTTTGTTGATCGCAACAGTGATAAGAATCTAGAGAGTAATAATTCTGGATTTTTTTAAACAAGGTTCTTCTAAAAGACTACTAGGAATTTAATAATCTGCAGTAGATAAATCTCTTGGCTTCTTCAGATTATCTGGTACTAACTGATAGCTAACAGAAAACTAAACAGGTTTCATTTTCATGTTTAGAATAAACAAAGTCATCAATGTAGTTTGTGACCATTGAGATCTTTTTCTCTTGCACATGTCAAACAAGGTTTTCCATGGAAGCTTTTCACCTGAAAACAAACATGGAGAAAGAAAATATACAACATTTACTAATATCAAATATTTTGATCAGGATCAATGGCGATAAGGACTTAAAAAGACTTTTAGTTGTTTCCATCATTTTGAGCCAAGTATTTGAAACGCGGCGAAATCATCGGGTGGGGCACGCTTTGCTTTTGTGATTTTAATTTTGAATATAAAAAATAGAATGAAACAAATCTGTTCATCCTTTAGTATTTTTTCTGCATATTCAGTATTTCAGAATGAAAATCTAATAACCACATTTTCGTAACTGACACCATTCAAGGAACCTCCTGAACCAACTTAACTGTATTTACAACATATAAGGAGAGTTATCTGATGCATGTATGATATCACTTATAACCTTCAAAGCTGGCAGCTGGGAAGAGTGATTAAATCAACATTACTTCAGCCCTTAAATCAAAGACTGTGTTCATACGAAGCACAGTCTTTGTGCTTCGTATGAACACATTCTAAGCACAATCAGAGCAGAGTCTGAGTGTTCAAAATATTGAACCAATCGCAGATGGACGAAATAATATTAAACAAGAGACAAAGTATTTTTGCTCTGGAATAGCTGCCCAATTCATTTGCCCGGTGGGGAATGTCCTTGATTTTAGCAGTCCTGCTGAGTCAGTGGAGCATGGCTTGGAAATCACTTTTCTATCAGAGTGCACAACACGCAGAGCGCTAGTTACCTTACGTCTCCATATAACTGTGGAAGCAAGCGGAGATGGGGAGCTGAAGTTTGCTTGCCTAAGCGTGCTCCCTTCTTTGTCTGAATACGATTAGAGGTGTGCTGCAAAATCATAGGAGCGTTTCAGGAGCAGGGCACAGATGCCCCCCAAGAGAGATGCTGTGCATTGTGGGTAGCCTGATGGCTCAATCTTTGGAGTAAAAACAACAACAACGAAAAAACGAGAGGCAGCCCGTACCTGCTATCCGCTTGTCTTGTTGAAGGCCTGGCTTGTCAAGCTGAAGCAGAGAGGAAAAAGGAGGGAGAGACATGCTGTGATCCAAAGCCACACTTGTCATTCTCATCACATCAGCTGCCATGTTAATTGTGATTGCAGTCGCATCTCCTTTATGGTTTTTTTCTTATGTTTGTTTCATTTTCCTCCGTTTTCATGTATTTGTATATTTGAGATTTTGAGTTAGCTAATCAGCTAAAAATTAAGAGTCATAGTAATTAGTGGCTGTTTTATTCCAGTAGAAGGCAAAGATTCCTATTAGCACAAAGAAGGAATGGCACTCTTAACGCAATATTCACATTCTGTTTATAAAATATGAATTCAGTTCTAAATCTGTAGGACCCTAGCTGAATTTTATTTATTTTTCCTTTCTCCTGTCTCCTCCTACTGTCCTTGTCTCGGCTGCATTGTGTCCTCAAGTCATGTGTCTGTTCTGCAAAACCTTTTTTTCTTTTTTGTGGTGTTAGACATATTTTTCCTGCACATTTCATACTGCAGAAATAAAGAATTTAAAAGTGATTTCTGTTCTACTTTTTGTTTCTTTTGCAGGAGATAAAGAGCATTAAAAGTAAGCTATGGTCCAAACTGTTGTTTTTTTTTGTTTTTTTTTTTTGCTTTTGTTTTATTTTCTGAGCAAAGGCATGCCTGGCTTGATTTGCAATCACCCTTGCTTTTGCTTGATTTTGGTTTCCCATAGTTTGCTTCATGAAACGGCATCTAACACAGCACTACCCGTAACAATGACTCCTCCGGCTCTGTCTCATTTGAAAGGATTGAGGCTTTGGCAAAGACCCACTTGTTTCTTCCTTCCAATTTTTTATTATTTTTTAAACGTATGATCTTATGTTCGGTCAACTCATCAGTTTGAAATATCTAACACATGTCCTATTGTCTAACAGTGAGGCTAGCGTGTTGTCCCAGCAGTGGCATTGTAAGCGCATAATTTGCTTTCCGCAATACTGCAGAAGACGTTGCTAATCTGAGACTAGCGCTCAGATAGGTAATTGGTTAAGGCCACTTAATAGTGGATTTAAGAGGATATTTGAGCGCTTGAGCCCCGCAAAGCTATTAAGCTACTTAGATGAGCGTGTGATTGTTGTCTGTCAATCAGCTAAAATACAAGCCAAAAAAAAAAGGAGAGCGTCAGTGGTGTTTCCATTTTGCACAGACAGAGCAACCCTGACACATCTTAAATCTTACATGAGAAACGCAAACTGACCTCTTCCCCCTCTTTTCACCACTGCGGCTCCAACCCCCTCCCTTCTCAGCACAAAATGTGTTTTGAAGCATGACATTATTTCAACTCTGATTCACGCCACTTTTTTCTGTTGTTTATTTTTAGTTTGAGGCTGTCGTCGTAGCCAGTAGTGTCTTCTTTTCGTTGTGGGTCTTTTTGTTATTCTTGCTGTCATGAGGTATGCGTTCTGCATGAAAATATATGCAGCTTTGTTAGTGAGAGCTGTGCTGTACTCACTGGTACACAAAGAGCTCCGAACATGGGTCCCTAACCATTGTGGCCTGTTTATTGTTTTGCTTTTTTATCTTCTTCATTAACATTTAGATGTGGTAATGACCTCATTATGGGATGAAAACATACAGACTAATGTATTTTTAATAGCTATGTCTTGAAACATGCCACAACAGTAGCGCTAGCTGTAAGCTTATGAGAAATTTTCTCACTTTGTTGAAATAAATTACAGTTATTGACACTTTGTTTTCCCCCCGCTCTCTTTTGCTTCCTCCAGACTCCCGGCCCTTGCCTGACGTAGCCATGACTGGCAAGTGCACCCGGGAGTGCAACGAGTACGGCCACTCGGACTCCTGCTGGATGCCTGTGCGCACGTCGCCCGAGCGACGGCCGTCCAAGTCAACCACCAACCCCCAACAACAACCAAAGCTTTCCACTTTCATGACCGGCAATGGCAGCAGCGGGAGCAGTAGCAGCAGCGGCAGCGCGGAGCAGCCAGGTAGCCAAGAGACCCTCGCCATGGCCGCCATGGCCAACGGAGACCCCACCACCACGCACATGATGGGAGACCGCAACCGCAACTTGCTCAACAAGAAGATGGCCTCCTCCTCTTCTTCTTACGAGGCCTTCGGCTCGCCTTCCTACGGCTCGCCAGGAGGTGACGAGGAGACGCTGGGCCACCCTACCGAGGAGATCCCCCTTGCGCCAACCGGAGAGTACAAGCCCACGTCATGTGGTACTCTGACGCGACGGGAGGTGTACCTGTAAGCTTGGAGTTTTACCATGAAACCGGTGGCATTCAAAACCCATTGCGAACTATATTCACCCATAATTGTTGCAGTTACAGAAGTTTGTTTCCAAACGCCAACTAAAACTTCCCCAGAGACTCTTTAATGAAACATCTAAGTGGACATGTAAACACAACAGTTTTACAAAGTGCTATTTCTGGCCATGACCTGGCAGAGAAGAGGAGGAGGAACTAATGGCAAGTCTCGCTGTTTGGAGACAGTCTGCTGCCTGATAGTCAATCTGTAAAGTCAAACAACTCATTTTAGATAAACAGCACACGCATGTCCCCTACAGAAGTTACTGTTGTTTTTAAAGATAACGCTGTAAAAATACACCCATTTCTTTCATTGTCCTTGTCTGTTCTTTTCTGGAATAAGAACTGTTCTCACAGACTGTTTTGACTTTGGAATCTGCCTTGATTCGGCCTTTTTTTACAGTCCATAATAGTCTGGCCAAGACGCCATTTTGTCTAAACAAAGCGACTGGACTCTTTCATCATCAGCCATCTTTTGAGTTTGAACTGAACTTCCAAGCCAAGTCATGGCTGATTTTGAATATTAGAAAGGACTGAAAAGACTAAGCTTTAAAAACTGACCTCTTGAGGATATGGAAACCTGGTTCAGAAGCCAATAGACTTTCCTGGCTTGGACTGCAACTCCACTTCAGAGACAATGATGAACTTTTGATGACCACCCGCGTGAGATCCTTGCGCAAGTGTCACTCATTGTAAATAAGCATCGGAAGCTAGCAACAGAGCTCGTGGCTCTTGTGCCCGACTTTTGCCCTGCTACCTTTAGTAAGTCTCTGTTATTTTGTCTTTTGATTGGCAAGATTGAGACAAAAGCCCACCCTGAGAAATGCAAGCTACTTTACGTCTACAATCACATTCCCCGGAGAAGCATGGCTTATTATCTGATCACCTTAGTAAGAAGAGCATACAAATTGGTGTTTAACTGTGTTTCCTGGTGGCAACTTGGGTTAAGCACAGTGTTCTGGCAAGATATTAAAATTCTTCAGGTGCAGTTCAAATCTGTCGATATTGGGAGACTGAAAAGCATACCCATGGCTGAGTTGTTATCGGAACAGTTGCAATGAAAGACATGTCTTACTTTCATTTGTGTGCGTGAATGCGTGCGTGTGTGTGGTGTGTGTGTGTGTGTGTGTTCAGACTGAGCAATAAATACCATGACATAAGTGTGACCAATACCTTAATTTTCATTCTTCTCTCAAAAGCCTTCAAGATGACATCGATGCCCATATACTGGAATCCTTTAAGCACTTATAGCTGTTGCTTTTTTTTTTTTTTTAACCATGAATGTAAGAATCAGCTCAGTTGGGGAACAATCAAACAAAAAAAGCAACAGTTTAGGATACTTGTGGACAAACGTTTCTGTCGAAGTCAAACCAAAGCTTCGCGAATAGGATGAAGCATTACCCATAGACAAAAAGCTTTCTCCGAGAACTTTGCTTTAAGTACGCATTACCTGTTTTGTGAAGGAATGAGCGATAAGAATGTCATGTCTCAACTAAACCACCCATATAATCATGACACCAACTCTTTCTACACAAAAACGTTATTGTTTAGATTTTGTGCCTCCTTGTGTACATTGTTTTTTCTTGTTTTTTTTTCTATTTTTTTGCAGCTTCAGAGGCACAAATCTTACTGTAATTAAAAAGAGATGCAATGAAACTTCTTTTTTTTTTTTTTTTCGTATTTTAGCAAAAAACCCCTTTTGGCTCAACCGGAGGTGCTTTTTCAGTTTTTCTAAACACCCACTCCGGCAATCTATAGTCTGTAAGTACTACTCGTCGTTTGAAAGAAAGTGCTCCTAATACTTATCAACTGTATACATGAATATTTACTTTTTACTGCACGTTTAATGGCAACTTACTTCACTTACAGAGAAGGACAGATGATGAAAAAACAAATACATAAAAACTGTAAAAGAAATTGTATAAAAATGAACAAAAAAAAGTTTATCTTGTAAACAGAAGCCCATCTTGTTGCTTGCATTTTACCCATGTAATGCGACTTTGTACACTAATCAAGACTGAATTGTTGATTTTGTTTCTTTCCACCCATTACCAAATTTTCTCATTGCCTCATGTCACATATACTTTAAATGATTTGTTTTCTTTTGTATTGGCTGTATACCATTAGGATAGGCAATTTCTCATGTATTTTTATTGTTTTAGTCACTTCCAATGTCACACAGTTGCAGATAAAATTGTGGAAATGATCATGACGATGTACTGTGTTTCGCTTTTTTGTTTTCCTCCATTATTTGGTGCCACTTTGTATATTTAGTGTGCTTCTGAAAAAAAGGGGTCAAAAAACTAAACAGAAAAAAAACAAAAAAACTGAGTGAATGCAAATATGCAATTGTGCCTTTTTATACCAATTGGTATGATTAAATGTTGGTCTGAAACGGTGCAGAAATGATCACACTGACTAGTAGATGGGGTTGGCATTTAAGCACTGAAAGTCATCTGCATATTAGATGAAATCCCATAATGTCAAAGATTTTTTTTTCTTTTTTTGTTGCTTCTGAAAGGATGACTAGTCAAATGTCAGTGAGCCTGTAAGGTCTAATAATTTAAATGATTTCCCCTCAATGGGAGTCAGTTATCTTGTTGAAATACCAATTTCCTAGTGCATCCTTTGTGCATTACTGAATGAATACAGGTACAGGTGAAAAGTTGCTTGTTGGTGGAAATGATCTATTGAATTTTTTACTTAATTTTTTTGGTAGTGTTCCACTCATGTACATGTGTGACAACAGAGGTCAAGTAACCTTTTTTGTGCATGAAACAAAAGCTCTGAAAGATAGAGATAGTGGGGAAGGGGAAAAAAAAGGAAAGAAAAAAAACACTTGAAGACATTTGACTGCTCGAAAGTCATGGGAAGATAAAAATGCAAATCTGACAGTTTACTAGGAGGGATAGATAGGAAAAGGGGGGGAAGAATTGCCCTGCCAGAATGCACACCTCAGGACGTGTTGTGAGGAAAAAGTACAGGCACAGAGTTACAGAGTTTGCATATCTAGAGATTATGGTAAGGAAACCCTGTTCTACAAATGAGTATGCTGCAGGGTTCCCTATGATGTTGCAAAGTGATGCCTTTCTTTTTTTTTTTTATTTCAACATCAGATAAAGTGGGAACAGAGACTCTTACAGGGTGTAAACGAAAAGACATGAAAGAAAGATTGCCTTACAAGAACAACGACATCGAACACAATCTACTCTACATCTTTTCTGAGAAATGATAGGCTCAACGGGTTGTTTCTTTTTTCTTTTTTTTCTGATACACCAAGGCGACGGACACCGAACCCCAGATGAGAGCAGGTGTTGGGATTCTCTAACATGTGACAGAAAGTGTGAAACTTGCCTTCCTGAGGTGTGTGTTCAGCGGGTGCTCTCAGCTCTACTTGGAAAAAAAAAAAAACAACAAAAAAAAACATTTACATGCGTGTAATGAGATTTGTAATATTACCCATTACTATTTGTCCTGCGACATGGATGTTGATATAGAGAAATTTGAGGAACAAATTTATCATCGTTTAATATGAGTCACTATGCACGCAGCTTAGCTGAACATGGCAAAGTGTATTGAACGCAAGTCCACTTCTATTTATGAGATATTTTACATAATTTAATTTGCTTTTGTACAGGTTTGTGTAAATAAATTGCTTGTCATTTTTGTCTCTGCAGAAATTAAAATATAATATGTTAAAATTGTTGCGTGCAATTCTTTTGCTACTTCAGTGTCTTGCTGTTTTTTTAAATGCAACTTCTCAGCATTTTTGTAATCATTTAGTTCTGTTGTTAATTAATATATGACCACCTCATGACAATTTCCAAGGCATGTAATTGCACCCAAGTAAAATTACTAAGTATTTCTGATTAATTTTAAATGAGTTTTACTAGCCACACCCAGACATTATTACTGTTGGGCCTGCGTAATCAAAAACATACATTAAACAGAATGTCTAACATGAAATAGGCTAAAAGATATGAAAAAGAAACTTTTCAGGTCCCTATAAAAGTTAAGACAAAATTCATTGACATCTATCAGCCTTTGAAAGGGTCTATTTAGACATTTCCAAAAAAGCACAGTGAGATTCATAATTCACAAATACATAAAACATGGAGCAGTATCATACCTTTTCAGTAATGATCAGGCTTTCAAAATTACTCCAGCAGTTCTTCAACAACTTATGTATGTCACAAGAAGCTCAGAAAGACATCTAAAGCACTCGGGTCCACTTGCCTTGGGTCAGTATTTTTCGATTCAATGATGCGAGAGAGAGAGACATGGAAAAAATGGCATCCGAGACAAAACCACTGCTTGATTGAAAATTTACATTTGGGAAGATATATGAAGTGGCTCAGTCAAAATCTGGACTTAAATTTGACTGAGATTCTATGGCATGACCTTCAAAAGGTCATTCATTGTGAAAACTCTCCAGTGTGGATGACTTAAAACTGCTCTACAAAAAGGAGTGCTCTACAAAAAGGTGGCTGACTTTGCAGAAATCCCTCCTCTTGAAAATGAGTCTGGCATGAAACGAAGTACATCATCTTTTAAAGAGACATTGGAAGTTAATGCCTTTTTGGAGCACGGACACGTAATTATGTTACCTTTAGTTGTTATAAAAATGTTGTACATAACAAACATGACTTTGTAATTTGACACTTCTCGACACTATTAGTCTTTCTGACACTCCATTTTTACCATGTCGTCACAACTATGCTTCTCACTATGCCATCAACAACCGTTCTCAGGAGTGTTGGACTGAGGCACACAGTTCTACCAGGTGTATGCTAATTGCTGCTGCCACTAGACTGCAAGCGGTGAGTTGGGAAGAAGCAGCATAGGGTGTTTTGTGAAGCAGAAGACACCCCAGCCTACCTAAGATCATTGCTGACCAGATCTAGCTTTTTATGTCCACAGCCTTGAACAGTCTTCTGATGGCTACTTCCAGCAGTAAAGACATTTGACACTCTTCGGATCCAGCGATCCAAAGAGTGTTCTCCAGCAAGGTGTGTGGGTTTATTGGATTCCTCTAGAATTGTATTTCTTGCAGAAAAAAAAAAAAAAATACAACTAGTGATGTGACAGTGTAAATATTGGTTACGTGGAAAATGTGCAAGTACTGCTGTGTTTCGATATTAGATATTTTGTAATGACTTTTGAAAATAGTTCTTATAAATCAAGAAGACTGATTTAAATGCTGCAATAGAAATCAGACAGTTTTTCTCTCTGCTATTCAGGGACCCCCGTTGAAAAGTAATTCCCAAACTCACCTTCCTCTGTGTGATATGTATGTTTATGTTCTCATACTGTGTTTGTTGCTCTTGCTGGGGTGAATGCAAAAAAAAAAAAAATGACTGCCCTCATCTATATTTTAGTATTGATTTCCAATTTTCCATGTGGGTCTGAGTTGATGTATGAGGTGATTACCAGCTAGGTAATTACAGATTCATTCTAATCAATTCCACATACTCTGGGTCACAGCATACTGCAGTGTCTCCCACAGCTTAAGACTAATAATGGTATCATATATATGCTACACATTTTTAATTTGGGGGGGAATAAGTTTCTTTTTTTTAAGCACAAATCAGGAACTGCTGCTTACACTGAGATTGAACAAAAATTGCAAAAGTGCGACAATTATTTGTTCTCTCACATTTGATCTGGAATAGATGTCACTTCTCAGCAAGATTGCATCCTGTTGATATGCAAATTGTTTCGCTCATCTTCAGGTTCATTTTGGAGAATTCTAAATTTGCTTGCTGCGAAATAATCAGTGGGTAGCATTCTTTTTTTTCTATTTTTTTTGTTTCGGTGGGAAGAAGGGGAATTAAGACAAATTAGAATGAATGTGAATGTAATTAATGTTTAGGCAATGCATACCAATCAACTGTTGTGAGCTTTTTTATATATATAAATAAAACAGCAGCTAAATATAATGAATGCTGGATAATGAGAATACGAAGCGGGATGCAAATATGACTTGATGCACTCATTAACTCGGGACGTGTGAGCGTGTGTGCTTTTCTGGAGTGGGACGGTTCAGTCCTAGTGGTGACAGAAGAGTATAACAGGATGGAGAAAGATTCTCAGTCTACTCTGTTGCAATAGGACATGTCACTTTTTTATTGATTATTTTAAAGGCTCCTAAAGGCTTCATAGATGTCACTCCCACATCTATGAAAATTAATTTTAAAATGTAATAACCACCAAAATTAAAGTTTCTGGGGCACTAAGTGATCCCACTCTGTGTAATTTAACATGCAAATATCCTCATATTTTAGGGCCATAAAAATGATAAACATTGAAAGGTCCAAACATAAATATATCATAATTAGGTGTTCAATCATTTTGCAGAGCAGGCGGGTAATTTTGAGAGTACCATTTGATAACAGCCATGCCGCTCTAACATAAAGTGACGACGATGTTTGTCAAACGATGTGCTACCTTGATCAATGGCAATGTAATGGAAATATGTGATAACGTCACCACAAAAAGCCCTTGGTTTTTTGGCCAGGGTGTTGATTTGTTAGGTTTCCAAGCTCCTGCTTTTAGAATGCCAAGAAAATTGTCATTCAGTGATTCTTAATTTAAGTTTCCTTCACTACTTCTGCCTTTAGGTAGTCACATTGTTCCTTACTTGAATAATATTCAAATGTTTAATTATAGTAAACATCTGCTGTACGAACTAATCAGCCAGTATAATGTGTGCACAGTTGGGTTCGTCCTATTAAGTTTTATTTATTTATTTTTTTTAACTAATTATCTGGGGCACAAAATTGACAAAGAAAAATAAATTGATCAGTTTTGCATCTTTTTTGCTAGATGCTAGGCATGCACACCTACTGCAATTAAGTGCCAAGAGTAATCTTTTGCAGGGTCTATAATATTTGATTTACACTACCAGACAGTGAGAGGCTCTGAAGTTCAACCTGAGTCAGTGATAGCTATGATTAATACTACTGACAATAGGGAAAGCAGAAATACCCTGTTATTTATTTATTTATTATCACCCTGCTGAACAACAAGTTAAAACAGCAAAAAAATAAATAAATAAAATAAAATAAAAATAAATCAAAGACAGAAAAGTAAATTGAGAAAAAGCTATGTGGAAATATTTCTTTCATAAAACTTGTATGATTCCAAAAAATATGTCGTTTCACTGGATGTTTTTTGTGTTTTTTTTTCCTTCCATTTTTTTGGTTATAGGTGATTTTTAAAGTTGTGTCTCATCTAAAACGAATGTAGAAGGTTAGTTATGAGCCACTATTGGCCAAAAATGGTTGGCACTTGAAATGCTGTTGGTGCAGCACATGCAATTGTATCTATTATCATGAGATTTCAGATGATTGTCCTTCCTGTTTAACAACTGACAGCGTTTCAATTATTACTCAATGTTCTGACCTTCTCTTGAGCACTTAGCAACCAATACACATTTTTAGCGTTTTAGAAAAAGTATTCCACATTTTTGAGCAACTGTAGTTATAAAAATGGAAAAAATCTACTTTAATAGGAAGAAATTGATCAATAGAGGTCAGTGTTGTCATTGAATTTTGAAAGACCGTGTTACAGACAGACAGTCAGTCAGTTGACCTCAAAATTTTGCAGAACATACATTTGACCAACTGCAGCAACCCTAGATCATGTCATGTCTTCTTAGCATGATGTGACAATCACTCTGGTGGAACGGTGTAAATCTGAAAGAAGAATTTGGTTTCTCTGCAAGTTGCAAGGAACATGTACCCAAATATTAGTGGAAGTGTCTTTATGTATCTGAATGTCCTATTGAGCCTGTATAAATAATTACGTCCCTCTGTGGACAGGAGGAAAAGCTACAAAACCTTTTCAAGCTGGTTGTCGAATTATAAGTCGCCCCACAAAAAGAACAGTCCAAAAAAAATTCACACTCAAATTATTATGATAGTCATACTAAGGATGAGTGTAGGCAAACTTTTGATCTGACCTGTATCTGATAGATTGGGACTGACAGGGTTATAAAACTTCAAGGGTACAATAAGATGGAAACAGCTTTGATAGAGAACAGCACATGGTGGGTAGAATGGACATAAAAAAATACGGTTCCCAAAGCTCAAATATGTGGAGCTAATTAATGAAATCATTGATCACCTCTATAGTATCAAACACAAAGCATGCCACTGTAATATAAATTCTAATTCCTTTTCATGCTCACTGGTGTGAAATAACGATTTAAAATCAAATCAGCAAGGGGAATTCGACCATAAACCTTGGAGGAAACTGTTTGATATCCACAATGTATGACGTTTTTATTGTCTTTAAATTTTATTTTCCCGCACAACCGTGGGAAATGGCATCCGAGGAATAGCAGTTAAGGCTTTGTTAAATTGATTTCTATTTCATGTTTATTTTATGAATGCACAAAGGGAGTGAGAGCCAAGTTTTTTTTTGTTTTTTTATGTGTTAGGGTAGGAACAAATAAACAAGTTCATGAGGAAACTCCTGCAATAACGCTGATTTAATTGTGATCACATAAATTCTCTCTGCGGTTTATTTTTCCAGTGATTGCACCCCCGAGGCCGCTGTCGTTACAGGTAATTTTATTGCCTTTGCGGTGGAAATGGACACGCATACCGTAAAGATTCAGCCTTTATTGATGTTATAACCCAATGTCAACATTTCCAGATAATATTTCAAAATACATTTTTATTGGATTACAGTTGTTGCAGTTATATGGAATTTACTGAGCTTATCTAATTAAGTAATTATTACATTGCAGATCTAGCTGCAGATACAATAGGACATATTTGTTAAGTGGTTATAAGAGTAATTCAAACCATAAAAATATGCTTTTTTGGGGGCTTTTTTTTTTTTACTACTCTTAGTATTTACGTATATCAAAAGAAAACCTCTTTCCGTCTCGTTCAAACAACTCAAGTGATGATCAAAAGAAAAACAAGGCTTGTTGCTGGACGACCTCATCTTGATCGTCATCCATAGACACAGACTTGAGACTCCTTGAGGGTCCTCCTTAATGCCATAGTACTGGATCCGCAGAGTCTTCAGGATTACTTTTCCTCAGTACTAGCATTCTCTTAAAAGGATGATTGATTTCTGGCCTTCCTGTATGTGATTTCATTGTGTGCAGCTCATTTTATTTCTGCAAACCCATTCGATAAATTTAAATAGGATTGGCAAGCCTACTTTTGTCATTAAGTCCATCACCAAATGAACAACATAATACAGGTTAAGTAGACAAAGACTGATATTTTAACATCTTTGTTTCTTTTAATCAGGAGGTTCTAACAGATAATTAACATGCAATATTTAAAATGACATCAAACCAATAAAAAACAAAACAAAACAAAAAAAACCCCTCCTTGATGAAACCCAGTAATTTACAGCTCTCCAGTCATTGCCACATCCTGTTTGTGAACCTAGCACAATTTAAATAGATACTGTATGTATGCAGTCCTATGAATTCATAAAACTGTCTTATCCAAACTTGGCAATGAAGAGAAAATCAATGGGTGAATTCACAGAGTGGAGGTTTGACTGATCTATTTTCAGTTTACCCAGGTCGGCTGTTATTAACCACCAGACTCCCCATGACCCCTGCTGCTGTGTGATAGATTTCCCACAATGACTTGCAGCAACAAATAAGCCAATGACGTGATCCTCCGCCAAGCATGAGGTATGAACGCTCGCTAGTTGTGAGGCCAAACAAACTGCGGTGGAACGGGCGAATGTACTCTCAACCATTAATCACACATCAGTTGAGAGTTGAATGCACACAAATTTATATGTACTAGATTTATGTGGCAGAAGCAATTTGACAAAAATCCATACAGGTCTTAGTAGTTGGAGCCAGGCTGTGATTAATGAGAAGTACTTACATAAGAGAAAGTGAGCGTGTGAGAAGAAAATGGAGGGACAGAGCTGGAGGAGGCAAAGGAATGACAAATGTATGGCAGCAAACTGTAAGGGAAAGAGATTGAGAAAAAGGTGACTTGTTGATTGACTATCAAACACCCAACGCCCCTCTAACACCCTACATCCAGACTTTCTGCTCTAAAAGAAAAACAACTACTGACATATGATGTGGCTACTCACAAAGGTTTTGAAAAAAAATAAACCTAAAAAGCAAAATTTGTGGAAGAGATATTGGCATAAGTCTTTGCAAATGTCTGTTTCTCAAAAACGACGCATGAAAAAAACAATTTGTGATACAGAATCTTTCGTTATTAGGAGGTTGTACAATTGAATATTCTCCCAATGTGTGTTCAATAGTCTCAAAAGGAAAATGATATGATAGATTCAGAACTTATGAGACTGCTAGTTCTTCTGAAAAGCTTTGATTTTTCTAAAAAGAATAATTTCAGCTCTCCAAATTAAGTGGCGAGTGCAATTTGCAGGAGTCTCTTTTGATCCCCCGGAGTTGGGTCTTTTGTTCACATGGATACAAACGGTTTGGTGCCGTCACTGTCCCCAGCACCGCTTACAAAGTTCATTCACAGCTTCTATTACTGCAGGCAATAGATCAATAATCACTTACATGAAAGAATAAAGCAGTTAATAACAAAATAAAAGCCTAACTGGTTAAGCAATTACTTTCATACTCACCTTAAACCGCCACAGACTTAATGTATGTTTGGTCGGGCCTCAGTCGGCAAAAGTAAATAAAAATGTATTTGCATATGCAATGAAGAGCGAACCATTTCCATGGAGTATTTACAAGCCCAGTGAAGCCTTAAATGTCTCCAAATTTTTGGGAATACGTTGATTAACTGCTCTTTGGATTGTGTCTGTCAATTCACTGGTTAACACAAAATTCATATTTGAAATATATATACATTTTGTATTTCTTTTTTTTATGGGATATTGATACAAAACCACACAGAAATGGTTCTCCAAACACATAATCAGCCTCTTCTTCAGGCATTCTCAGTTTCCAGACCTAAGTGCTATAAAAAACCTGTGGGGTGAGAAGCATACATTTTGTTTAAAATCAAGAACTGCAGCTATCAGTAATTGTACTGCTAAGCCGTCGATTTCCAGATGGAAATGAGAGGCAAGGCTCGATAAAACATGTTTTATTTTCACTTGTCTGCATTTTTTTATTCGTTTATTTATTTTTGTGCTACGAGGAAAAGGATCCAATTTTTTTTTTTTTTCCCTTTTCATGAACGGACACTCAGATGTGTATCGGTTTGTGCGTTTGCTTTGCGCTGAAAGTTTCCTTATGGTAAACATCCTGATAGGGATCATAGATGGCATATGAGTCATAAAGTGATTAAACACCAAACCAGGCTGGGTGGGACTGTTTCACTACTAACACGTTGGCAGTGGGAGTCGTATCTCATCTCTGCCCTTTTTCACATGCGCATTTATGTTTTTGAAATTGCTTTTATTCACTCGTGTGCTCTTTCTCCCATGAAACATTTACCGGCAGAATAAATAAAAAAAAAAAAAGGTGCATCACCTCACCAAGTGCCCCAGACTACACGATTGAACACAAACCCTGCTGCCTTACAGGTCACACCAGCCTCACATCTGATCTTGCTCTTCTTGGTTTTTCCTTTTTATTTTCTGTCTTAAGATTTTCTTTTTCAGCAAATTTTTTTGTACTGACAAAAGGAAGACAGAAAAAGAGCAAAAAAATAACACACGGGAGGAGAGTTGATTTTACTCCACCCCTCACACTGTAAGCATGAGCACGGAAACAGCCATAAAAGAAGAATATTTCTTTATAACTAATTATCATTTTTAAATAAACGTTTTCCATATAATAGAATGTGTAGAGCAGCTGTATGTGATTGCTGAAAACGCAATTATAATTGCTGCCTCCTTTAAAAAAAAATCTTGCAAAAATAAAATGAACAGTGACTTAACCCAACTTGTTATTTTACTTCTCACTTCAATAGCAGATCACGAATGCAGGCTTTGACTCAACTGTGGTTGTTTTATATTGACCTTACACTACAGTGTAGGTGTATGTGCATGTGTGTGTTGGTGTGTGTGTGTGTGTGTGTGTGTGTGTGTGTGTGTGTGTCTAATCGCCTGACTCACCCTGTGGCTCAAGGCCAGAGTGCATCACAGCTTTATTCCGTTCTGACACAGTGATGGACACCAAGCCATTTCCATCCTGCTGTGCCCAGCAAGTTCTGCCATTAAAACAAAGGAAATCACCAAGCAGCCAAAATGAATTGAGGTAATTTAGAACTTTTTAGTAAGTTTTGCTCAGAGGCAGCACAGAGTGCTCTAAGGCCTTTTTCTGAGCACATAGAAGAACATAGGGAGGCTGAAAATAAATAAAGCAATTTGATGTTAGGGGGAAGGCAATCTTTGATCCAGAAATTCATTGAAAACTTAGCTAGAGACTGGAGTTGCCTAACTTTCTTCTATTCACTCAAACTCAGAACTCTAGAATAGAATAGAATAGAATAGAATAGAATAGAATAAAATAGAATAGAATAGAAATATTGTGCCACAGAGTGGAAATTCAAGTGTAACAACAGTAAGGTCACAGGACATGGGCTGTAATGTCACATGAAGATAAAAGTTTTAAGTACTTTGGTTTAGTTTAAACACAGACTAAATTGGCCAGATTGTATGTTTCTTTTTCATTTACAAATCTATTAAAAAGCAATGAGCTCAAAAGCAACTTAGTAGAAAATTACATTTTTTTTTTTTTTTGGTTGCATGCTGCCTCTCCTCACAAGGTAATAGATGTGCACATTTAAAGTGACCCAAACAGGTTGACCCAAATTAGCAAACGAATTGAGCCCTATACATTCACATATTGATCCTCGCAGTGATCTTTTAAGTGTGCAGCTGGTCCAACCAGCAGCTTTTAGTTTACATGTCACCTTAGCACACCAAAGTAACACAGCTCACGATTCTTCCCCATTAATAATTTGTTATACTTGTGTTTAATAAAAGGCTCTTTATTAAACATGCCTCAATTGAACATCTCAGTCAGCGAAGGAGTGATTTTTAAGAACACTCTTTGTTTTGTCTTTGTCTGGTCACCCATCCCCACTGCTGTCCAAGCTAAATAATTAGCTAATTTCAGCCGGTGCTAAAATCAATAGAATTGGCTATCCATGCAGTCGAATGCAATTAACGGAATGAAGAAACAAAAATCTAAAAGCCACCTTTCATGCTGTTTCTTTCTTTTAGTTGTACATTTTTATGCATCACTTTTCACACCAGAAAAGAGAAAATATTGCAACATAGAATGAAACAGTTATTTTTGCATTCATTATGCCAAAGTTCGCACTTCAAAGTTTCATGCTACATTAGGTTCTCTGTATACTCATTCAGCATGCATGTATTTACATAAAATCCACATCTGATCGCTCTGGTTGCAAAAATAGTATGCAAAATGTTGTAAAGGCTGTTGAATGTAATATGATTACATTTCTTTTTTTTCTTTTTGTAAACCTGTTGCACATTCAGGCAAAGCAACAGAAACTAAGTTTTGTCTTTGCAGAAATCCCCTCATTCGGTTTTTAAAACAAAAGAGGTTTGAGTGAATCCCAGCAATTGCTGTGGCCATGATTATCAGTTGTACTTTCTTCAAAAACACTGTTTGACTATCCTGTAATCATGACTTTAAATGCTTGCTCTGACTCACTGTTGCAAGAAACTGATGTGATGTTTTATAAACTGTGGCTAGAAGCTGCCAAAGCCTTGTGGAACAATATGTTGTGGTCTAACAACATGAACTTTAACTTGTTACATTTTAAAACAGTAAGTTTGGGGTTGGGAAAAGAGAAGATAGATCGAAAGAAAATCAAAGCCTGGTGGCACTTTCTCTCAAGTCAGCTTTCTTCAATTAATTTGAATAAAATTTATTTAATTTTGCTAGGAATTTTAAACAACGTTATCTGAAGTAAAATAACTGAGTATCTTTACCTGTAATCCTGAGAAAATAAACTTGATCTCAGGATAATACCGTAAAAATAAAGATCAACAGTTCCCTATCAGTTCACCTAAGAACATGTGGGTGTGTCAATCTTGTTTATTTTTTATAAATGCGTATGTTTCTATCAATGACTCATTAAAACTAATGGATATTTTAATAAGCCTCATGCAGGCTAACTGTAAGCTACGAGAATCATAAGGCCAGCTTGATTACTTCCTCTTGTGCCGAGTTATGGGAAGAGAGAGGAGCTGGGTTTGTGTGGTACAGGATGTAATCTCATGGGGAATGTGAACCCTTTTTTCTAAAACCTCTATTGACTGCCTCCCTCAAGAAGAGAGAATGTGTAGCTAAATGTTTAGCCCATCTTACACAAACACACGACTACACAAGAACCCTAATTTTCCAGACACATTCATTCTTGCATGTATGGTAATGCAACAAACATAATAAGCAAACACACACAGAGCAAATCCCACAAGGATTTGACGATGTTGAGCAGCAGAAACCCCTGGGAGAGATCTGTCTCCGCGAAACAAAACAGATGTTGATGTGCACAATGTCACCTAAATGTCAGTAGTCACACTTCTATCCTCTTTATTAATCAAATCTTTCTACTGCACAGGCTGTAGTTTCTGTTTTCATTTAATACCCACATGCCTCGCTTTCTCTCTCTTGTGTAATGTGTGAGAAAACGTGTGACAAAACCACCTGTGTCACCTAAAGGGATATTCAGGATTCATGCTGTCAGCTTTCATCATCTACTTTAAATGCTTGTTCATATAGCAGGGTAATCCGCCGCTCAATACACAGCTGCTGATAGGGTGCCTTTGAGCCAGACCTTTGCTCCCTTTTGCTGCCTGATTGCTGTGAGAAGAAAAGATGGAATTTGAGTCAGTTTGTTCCATTGCCTCAATATCTGAGCGGTGGTAGTTATTACAAACCATATACTATGCTGAATAACAATGTCCTGTCATGCTTTCAACTTATTTGACACAAAGTAATATGAATGGTTGGAATGAAAAATATCCCTAGAAAAGATACAAATATCCCTGGTAGTAGTGATTTGAAGCAAAATAGTAGCAAGTCAAACGTCATTAGTTTTTGGTTTATTTTTGTCAGTTTTTGCTTTGATAGTGTCGCTTGGCAGAAAGCTGTATCATATGAGAATTAAAACAAGAAAATATGCCAGTGGCCCGGGCATAATCTGTACACCTACTGTCGCCATATCTTAACTCTTTACCTTGGCCCACCCCTCTTAACATTTCCATTTAACTGAACATAAATATAGAGTAAAAGATTACTTTATGACCTTAATCCCTTGCTTGCATGCCTTGTTTTCCAGGAATATTTGTCCTTGATTTTTTTTTTCAACACCAGCCCAGTCTTTTTGATAAAAAGGGTGGGGTCAGACAGCCCAAGGTCAACTAGTTTGTTGATTTGAAAGCTGGGTTTTTGAAACTCAGGCTGTCTTGTAACTTTGCTGTTATTCAGGACTTTTTTCCATGGTCCCGATAATTTTATAACCACGACATACTTTTCGATTTGGATTGTGGGGACTTTTCTAAATGTGCTTTAATTAGGCTTGCAAGATGTGCTCACTTAATACAATGGGTAAGCAATGCCACTCAGATCAGGGACACCTTTCCAACTAGATGTCCAAAGACATTTTTTATATTTTATGTTATCAACGCTGTTCAAATGTAGCATAAACAAGGATTTTAAAGGCCAGGCTTTGTTTGTGCATTCGATCAACTGTAATACATTTTCTGCCACATTGAGAGATCGATGGACATTTTTCTGGAACCGCTTTTCACATTTCACTCTTCACAAATGGTGCCACATGTTTTGAACAGAAATTTTGTGGAGGGATCGGAAAGAGTTTACATGACTGCACTGTCCAATAACCACGGACAAGCTACATGGATAAATAGTTAATAGCCAAATGATGCTAAATTATTACAACCTTGCACAGGACCTTGCAGGTGTTAGCACTCACTAGAGGAGCTGTGAAACCTTACAGGTGGTACAAGGGCTGACATTTCACAAACACATGCTGCAACAGTTGTGAAGAGTGAGGTGTCACAGTTTCACCTTTGCAACATGTCTCTCTCTTGATGTACAGACCCCACCGCTTCGGGTGTTACAGGGTGCTCTCAGCTTCTGTCGACATGAAAAGCTCCAAAGATTGACATTAATTTTGTCAGAGATGTTGCCGTACAGCAACATCTCTGAATGAGTTTAGCTCAAACTCATTTTGATCTTTCTCTCCAAATGCTGCCATTGAATCTTTCCTCCAAAAAAGAACAAAGACAAGAAATAAACACACCAAGATTTGTCACTGCACAGTTTTTCTAAATGTTCTGTGTAAAGATCCCACGCATTTCTGGTCTTGATTACTTAATTTACTTCATTGTCTGGATGACCATCTGATGCTTATTGATATGCAACGGCTTTTGGTGTTTCAGGTGATTTCAGTTCAATATTCCCTGTTTCTTTAAATTGTTGGTATTTATTTGTGTATATTTTGCTATTTTAGGCTATCGGTACCTGAAAACAGTTGAATCTTTTCAACATCTGGAGAAAAGAACATGTTCTGACTGTTTGATTGTTTTGTTACTGGAAGATGCAAGGTGTAAATGGGAGTTGGACATGTGAAAATGTTTCTTATTTCTCACGAGAGACCTTTTTTGTAGGCTTTTGGATGAAATGATACCATTAATTTCTATTCAAAGGGGGCAGATTTGCTCTTAGAATATTTTCAGATGAAAGATTCCTTGCCTTCCATTTCTTGTGCAGCTTCATTTCTATATCGATTCAATATTATTGTTTTTTGTCTCCCATTATTTAAAATACAGCTTAATTTCTGTTGATTTCCATTTATAAATAGCTGACAAGATCAGATAAAAATTTTATGACAACAGAACTATTAGAAATATACATAGGAAAGAAAAACTGGGTCCAATATTTGTTTGCCTTGCTACAGAAAAGTTTGAGTTATAAAAACCTTACTTTTACTCAAAATTTGAAAATTCAGATTTTTATTTTAATTGAAATTAATTGGTTTTATTGTTGCTCTTTCCAGATTTCCATTGCTCATATTTGCCACATCTGTTTTTTTTTTTTTTCAATGTCAATTCTCTCCAAGGCAGATAGTTTCTTTTCTTGTGTTGTACTTTTTTTTTCTTCTTTTTACAGTTGCCTAGTTTAGCATTTTCTGCTGAGGTTGCTCTTTGAAAAGTGCACTTTAAATGTTGCCTGACTTTTTTCTTTAAAAGGTACTTACACATTTTGATAAAAAAAAACAAAAACACAAGAAAAGTTCATTAAAACTAATCACATTAGGAACAGCTGATTTGAACCGGAACACATAATCTGTCTTAAATTTACCCTCTTTAATCAAACACCTGCACAATGGGGTTTAAAACTATAAATCCTTACACACCTTGGTCATTTTGCCACTGCACCGACTTAATTTGGCAGCATTGCTTCTCTAATAGTAACTTGTTTATTTGTGGAAGTGATGGCAAACCCCTGCGACAGACTGGCGACCTGTCCAGGGTGTACCCCGCCTCTCGCCCGGAACGCAGCTGGAGATAGGCACCAGCAACTCCCGACCCCGTTAGGGAGAAGGGTGACAGAAAATGGATGGATGGATGGATGGATGGCAAACCCATACTGCCCCTTCATCCTGGCACATTACATTAGTGTCTGCCCTCCCTGCTGCCATGCCAGTCAGTTCAACAGAAGCAGAGGAATCGACGCCCACCCACAAACACACATGTAAACACCACAAGCGACAGACAGAGCCACAGCCGCTCCTCTCTAAAGAGACCCAGATGATGACACAGGACGAGAGCGCTGGTGACAGTTTTTCCAGCGACTCAACATGAGCAATACAATGGAGTGTGTTCAGCCAGAGGGCTGAGAGGACAGATGCGAGAGAAAATGAGATGTTTTGTACACAAAGTGCCCAATGCAGATTTCTGCTTTATCTGCTGCGATGTAAAAGAGATAGAACCCTTTTCTGCACTGGTGGTCCGGATGTATGAGAGGAAGTATTTGGATGACTGTTTCGCAACATGGTTAGGGGAGAAGGTGGAAACAGTGCATACAAAGCTATTTTTGATTTATCTGCTTTATGCATAAAATAGAGACTTGCTGTAAATCTTGACAAGCTGTAATCTTACTAAAATATTGAGATATTTCACCAAATATCAAAAGCCAGATGTAACATGTTTGTCTGAGTCTTTGTCTTCTGCAAACGTTAAAATAGAATTCAAACTAAAACTAAGACAATTTTATGCCCCCATATTATTTGGAAAAAGTTAGGGATGCTTCCTTCTTGTCCTAACATTATTGCACACCAGGGCATAAGGGAGATCCATGAGGAGGTGAATGTACAGAGTACAGACCTCAGTATGACAGAAACTTTGGGATGAAATCTTTTGGTAATATATGTTACAAAATACTTATTTGTGTTCGGAAAATATTGTTTGAATAAAGTGCAGTTATCAGAGTGCAGATGCTTTGGTCTGATGTTTATCGTCCAAGATATGCTAGTAGTCTTTAAATGATAAATGTAGTGTCCCATACGGAACAATAGTAATAAAGTTATTTTATATCTTTGCTGACTGAGACATGTTATTGCTGGAGCCCACAAACATGATTTAACTTCATAATTAGCTGTTTGCTGACATACCTAAGCTCAAGAGTCAAGAGCATCGAGGATGAAGAGCTGCAATCACAGAGTGCTTGAGGTAGAGGCGAGACTGATTTACATTTCCTGCCCTTCATCTCCCCTTTGTTTCTCAGAATGTAGACCCATGACAGCTGTTGTTTGGACTGAACTTTTTCCAGCATGCGCTTTTAAAAGCGATAGAAGAACGATTGGACAGTCCAGAGCTTTTGTATTGCTCACCATCAGCATTCTTACCAGAACTTAATGGTTTATTTGTCATCCCACTGACATCTCAGACCTCGGAGAAAGGTCGGCAGTCTATCATATCATATTATATCTCTGCCTTCTCAGTATTGACACCGGCGTTTTGGAGGAGGGGGATGCTGGTTTCTTGCTTGCAAGGCAGCTGAAAGTGGAAAGCATTTTTCACTCAGCTCCAACAGTTAGTCACTAGGGAGATGAAATAATGATAAAACAACACAGCAAGATGTGATGATTTTTACGGACCATGAATACATAGGAAAATTGGTTCATCTTTTCCCTTTTTTTCCCCTTTTCCTTCTGAGGTCCTGCGTGCTTCTTCTCCCCGAATAATATAGTGTATTTCAACAGGAGTGTAAATGTTTGGTTTTGGTCTCAGCCACGTTCAATCCCTTTTCACTGTCAGTTTGAGGCTATGAGATATTTCCACAGGAGTTCTGTAATCTACTCTGAGTCCTGCCGCGCGTGTGACGGACTCCTCTCGTTCTGACTCGCCTCTCCATAAGCCTGCGTGTGTTTGAGTGTGCCCTTCCCTCTTCTCCTCAGCAGCAAACTGTGCATGCTAAAGTGTTGACAAGAGAAGAAAAAAGTGAGGAGGGGCTGGGGAGAGAAACTCTCCTTAGGCCAGGACCTTCCTGTGTTTTGAGATACTGATGAGACGAGCATGTGGGGTTGAGCCTGCAATTAAGATTCGACTCGACCGACTGACTCTGACGGCTCAATGGAGTAAGTATAAGACTGCTGGTGATAAATAGCCCGCATCACCGTCCACATCCTTCCAGTGTAACCTGGACATTAATTACACCACTTGGTATTGTGCTGTCATCAATATCCATCTGAGCTGCAGCGCAAATGAATGAGTGTACATGTGCATGTGAATTTGTTGAATGCATCAATCACAGCAAGTAAACAGGGAAGTGCTTGCACTGCAAAAAGTAGAAGGATTTCATCATTCAAAGAAATCACAAGCACAGTTGTGTCCAAAGTTTTTCCTACAGACTCAAAAGCAGCATGTTTACGGTACCATAGGCCACAGTTTGTTTGTTTCCTTTTTTTCATTAAAAATACAAATACAAAATTCATTTAGATTTAATTTGATTCTTAGCTGCTCATTAATAAACTATACATTGTTTGCGCAGAATAAAATTTCCATATTATTTTTCTAGAAAACATTATCAGTCAAAACTCAGCAACAAGAATATTTGGTATCAGTATATTCATTCATATATCTGAATCAGCAAAGCATCATAATACCACGATGTGTGGGAAGATAAACAGATGTTTAGCTGTTAGGAACAAGTCTTATTAAGTCTCAAAAGGATAAAGATACCACGTATCGTTTTGCATCATGAGATCAGTGTATCGCTACAGCATTACTACATTCTGTGTTTAAAAAAGAACTAATAAAATGTGGAATTAAATAAATGAATCTATTTAATGAGACTGCCAGTTTTTGCAGTGCACTAGTTTGTCATACAGCACAGAAACTACAGTATGTACTACTTTTAAAAGTTCAGAAAAAAAATCCCACAAGCTATACCATAACTCCTCCCCAGAGTTGACAGTGAGAAGGAAGCGAGCACCTAAAGTGACTTTGGTTGGAAAACTCACACCAGCTGGCCTGTCAGTTAACCTGCACCTTTATCTTTGCTCCTTGTCCCTGAAACCTTTACTGTACTGTCATGGAAAAAAAAAAAAAAGAAAAAAACTGATGTATTTCTCTTAATTAATTTCGAGATCAGTTTAGAGGTAGCACTGGTGTGTCTCAATAAATAAAATGGCTGTCAGAACTGCACACACCGATTTTATTTATGCTCTGAAGATCATGATGAATGAATTCCAAACTTTTTATCACCGTCATATAGTCATATATCCTTTAATATTCAAATTACAAAACAATCAAGCAAGGTGCAATTGCATTTTGTATGTGTCCATAATTGTAATCTAATATTTTTCTATAACTAGCAAGTTCAACGTTCATTCGCCCATGCCAGGAGTTAAACAAATTTAATACATTGGGTTGTTAAATGAGATTAGGTTTTAGAGCATGTTTCCGAGTCATCCAATCAAAGTGCTTTACATTGGAGTCATACTGACCCAGTTACATACACAAATCATATTATCACCTTTTTAAAATAATGGCCCAAGATTTTATTTTTAAAAATCATCTTTCAACATCAACATATGATATTGAATCAAACTTACAAAAACTCTCTTGATCTTTTCCCTTGCGAGAAATTTTCTTGTCCAGAGCCCACTTCAGGTCATTTCTGCTCATTGCATGGATTTTCTCCTAGAACTCAATAAAGCCATTCCAAAACTTTTGTCTAGTGAAAAGATTATTTTGTATGTTTGAACTTACTATGCTCATTGCCAAGTTCAGTCTGACGAAAAGAATCCACAGATCATAACTTTGCCTTTCCTGTCTTTCACTGTTATTTTTGTGATGATTTTTTCTGTGTTTGACAAATTTTTAGAATTTCATTCCAGCTCCAGCTGTATGCTTTCAAATTATTGCACATTCTTCATGAAGATTTCAAGAGATTTAAGTCTTTCAGAGTTACAATTGAACTCTCTATCCTCTCTAACCAATGTTATTCTGCACTTCATGCTGACATTATGGACTGTATTCTATTTTCTGTATTTCTTAAATTTGGACATTTCACCTATGATTTGGATTACTGCATGTATTGTGGTTTGAAAAATGTTTGGAAAACCTACTAGAACTTTAAAAACTTTATTTGAGTTTAATCTTGGGTGCCATGAGAAATCAAAGTATTTCTCTAACATGCATGAACAAATGAAGACAACCCTCTATGCTTTTGATGAAAATGACATTATAACATGATGTAAAGCTCAAAAAAGTCAATTTTACATAATATTGCTCCTTTTAAAGGATGGTAGCCTTGCACTTTAGTTTAACTTTGGAGGTTAAGTCATATCCCCAGTTATAATACTGGTCTTGAGGACACTTTAGATAAGTTTTTTATTTTAGTTTGGAGTCCTAATTTAAAAAGTTAACCAGTAAACCATTATTAAGCCTGCCTCAGTTTTATGTTTATGACTTGAGTATAATTGATGTTGACCTGTCTACAAAGGAAAATACCCCAGCTAAAAAAGAAAATATTTAATTTGACTTTCTTTTAACTGCTAGAAAGCAATGGTTTCCTGATGTTTTTCAATTATATTCTCAATTTGTGGTTATTTTAATATTTTCATTAATTTTCATTCAACTCTGATGTTTTTCCACAAGTAATGCCACTGCAAGCTATTTATTGAGATTGCAATCCCCAGAGGCAAAAAAAAAGGTGTGTTTGTGAATGACTGCGTGTTTGCGTGTGCGTGTACTTGCATGTGTTTGTCAGGGTGAGCCAAGATGCTATTTATCAAGATTTAAACATGACAGAAATGCACACAAAAGCACAAGCTTAGCAAAGTGCTAATCAACCTTAATAAGGTTTTAGAGTTATGAGGCATCAAGATCAAGCAAAACACAATCCCCTGACATCATCAACTTTCAGTGGCTGAACTGACAAACAGCAAGAAGTCATTAAATACAGCTAGAAGTCATCAGGAAGGGCAAATGTTTCTGGAAGCAAATTCATATCACTTAGGGTATTAATTAAGGGGATCATTTGATTAAAAAAGGTAAAATTCTTACATTAAATTACATTTTAAGTAATGGGTTATTTTTGAGTTTGTCAGGTGGTTTCTTAGACTTGGACATAATCAGTTCAATAGAATAGTTGAGGTCATCTCATGATCCTTCAATGCATATATAGAGCTTTTAAATACTTTTTTCAGCCTTTGTTTTGATATCTTGCTCTCTTGATAATGTGCATCACAATCTTTTAATATTACTTGCAGCTAGCAAAATGTAAGAATGCATCTGGAAACACTTTTTTAAGACATAGTCCAACACTGGTAATTTCCTTGATTGGAATCCAAAAAAAAGATAGTTTACATTTTATCTCTTCACCTAAGGGATACTGCTTTGGACAGAAGTAACCAGATTAGTTTGACCATCAAATAGTTAAAACAAGACAACACAAAGTCTGCTTTTGTCTCAAACTAAAACATATCCTTATGCTTTTGCTTTTTTAACAAGCCATGCAGGTCACTGAAATAAAAGTCCAGGGACAGGAATATGCCCTTTTGTCAGAAAAGCAGCAAATGCTTTGTCTTCCTGGCTATATTTATGAGATCTCATTATTTTCTTTTCCTATCCTGTCACTTAGTATTAGGTTTCTTCCGCTCAGTACACACAGGAACAGCTCCAGTCTTGAAACCAAGCCAGGCTCCTCTGAAAGAAATGCATTTCAATAACAAAAGGGATATATCGTTATAGATTGGCGGTTTAGTACCGTAAAAATATAATTGATTTTGCTCAGACTCCTAAATCTTTTTACTGTTGCTGAACTGGAATGGGAATCCAGATAAAATGGGCCACTTATAACAACCCAAATGGCTCAGTTTTTTCTTTTCTTTTTGTTTGTTTTTTTTTTTGAGTCCCTCCCCTCATAATTTTGCAAAATTAAATTACAAAGCGTTGTGCTCCCCTGCATTATGTAGAGCTGGATACGTGCTGCATTAATTCATGCATGAAAGCAATGCTGGTGCTGTTGAAAAATTCCACTGATTCCAGACGCCAGAATCCACCGTGGTATTATTCATTAAGACAAGTGAAACGTTGGGAGTCTGCAAGTGTATCTCAAAACAGGGCCGACCATATGTTTAGTGTCAATATGACTTCACGGTTGCCCATGTGGAAAATAGCTTGGGGCCACAGAATGCTTACTTGCACAGTGCTGTATTTAGATAAATAATCTTGAACTGTGAAAAATGAAATAGGAAATGAGGCCCATGTCTAAAAAAAAAATCCCCATCTTGCATTTGACTAATTGCAACAGAGAATAAGGATAGGAAATGGCTGATTATTAGGAACTTTTCTTCTTTTTTTTCTTCTTTTATTTTGGAAAGGGAATAGTTGTCTGATTGTTTTCAATGCCCTTGGTGATTCTCCAATGACTGGCCTGGCATGAAATTGGCAGACACACAGAGCTGAGCGGAGACTGAAGAAGAAGAAGGCAAGAAAATAATGTGCGAACGAGAACAGATATAACTGTGGGTAAAATGTCCAAAAGTAAAGGAATGGTGTGCAAGAGAGCTGAAATGATGAAAAGAGGAGGTAGATAATTTGAGGTCCGCTGGGTTTCCTTCCAGCCAAATACACTCTAGAAAGTCTTGTAAGAAAAAAAAAGAAAGAAAGAAAAACAACAAAAAAACCTGAAGTATAATGTGAGTCACCTGGAGCCTTTTAGTTGAAGTTGGGTACGGTGAAGTTTCTCATTAATGATTTTGCACCAAGCATATGTTATAAGATAATAAATGTATTACATTTTTACTCCTGGCTCTTTGATGGTGCCGCCATTAATTAAAAAAGTGAATTGTAGTTTTGCAATTGAGATCTTATTTTCATCTCTTTCAGATAACTTAAATTAGAATAAGCTTACCAAATAAGTATTTTATAAGTTCTGTTTCATTTCCACTTTGGGGCCTATTAAGACTCAATCATGATATCACCCACTACTCCTCACTAAGTCTATGAGAAAAATTGTGAAAGCTTTTCACCTCACAATGGAGAAAAACTTCAAGAAGCCATGAAGGTCACCATGTCCGTTTTTCAGTTTGCACTCATCGGACAATTTGCTGGCATCAGGTTAGACTCCAAGTTGCTGTCAGAACTGCCGTAATTTTTGGTGACATAGATTCGGCAAGATGTCAGAAACATTCATCAGCGTGTGGTCCGTGTTGAAATGATAACATCGTGCAGCTTCCATGATGCTAATCTCCTGCTCCGCCACATCCCAAAGGTGTTCCACTAGATTGATTGTCTTAGAAACCCATTTAAGATGATCTCGCTTTGTGATAAGATGCATTAACTTTCTGGAAGTGTCCATCAGAAGGCAGGTACACCGTGGTCAGAAAGAGATAGGCATGAACAACAGCAACACTCGGATGGGTAGTGGCTGGATTCTCAAGAAAAAATCTTATCAATGCCACATGACCGTTTTGCTGAACTTTTAATACAAGGCAAGATAAATAATGTTTTCGCCAAATTACACTGTCTCAACATAGCAATCAAAGTTCAAAGTCACTCAATTATATTTTCCTCCTCACTTTGAGGCCCAGTTTGGACTCAGCAAATTGTCTTCAGGATATCTACTTGTTGAATAGCTTTACATTTCTGGCATATGATTGGCTCTTTTCACTATGTATTTTAACAAGCGACTAAACAGGTATAACTATCAGAGTAACCGTTGAGCGTTTGTGCCAGAAGTGTGCCTCTTGTAGTTGCTGACATGTAAGCTAAGAAGAAACGTTTCACATCAAAAGCAATGTTTGCCTGAATGTTATTGTAGAAGAGGGCAAAAACAAAATTACATAACCAACATTCGAGCTAGCGTTACTTTTTATGTACTACCTCGCTTTAGCTCTGTAACTGTATTATAGGAATTTAGAAGCATAGCAATGTAAAAATCTGATAATCATTGCTTTAAAAAGACAGTCATGTTTGTTCCACATTTACAGTTTAGTGTTATTGTAGTCATTATCTAGTATAGAAGGGAGGGCATTTGTTTGGTTTTGCTGAAGCATTTATTTTCAGCTTGGCAAAGAAAAGCCACTATAATAAAAGTGTCCTCCAGTTTATTCAAAAGACTATTACAACTGTGAATGAGCATGTACTGCGTACTTGCAAAATGCAAAAGTGAGCTCCACCGGAGAGTTTATTTGCAGTCGCTACTACAGAATTTGTGTTTCTGACCCTGTTAGACAGCTTTAATCATTTGTGCTCCCCATAATCCTGATTTTTATGGAAATTGTAGAGACAGCAACTTAGGGGTAAAATTAGATTTGGCCTTAGTAGCAATTACACAGATCCTGTCCTATAAGCTAACTGGTATAAAGCTTGAAACTCAAGGATGCCTCCATTTAGAGGGGATCGATGTGGGCAAAGTAGCGATTGATTTTCTACGGTGAAAGAATATTTTAACCATTAATACTCAGATGAACAGTTTTTATGTAAAAACATAACTCCGAAATGCCTTTAGAGCATTTCTTGTTAGTTTTAGTGGCCCACTAAATCGCTCTTCTAGAGTGAGAGTCACGGTGAAAGTCCTCCCAACCTTGAATCTCTGTTGTTCTATATTTATTCAGTGATTGCTTAGGAGCATCAATATATCTGTACCTAAAGGTGAAGAGGAAGAACATCAATTAGACGGAACAAATCAGTGAAAGTAACGTCTAATCTTGCAGGACATAAATCCTGTAATCCAACTTTTTCAAGAAAGAGATTGTAACTAGAAAATTGAAGGTGCAAGAATCACAACTTCGATATAAAAGTATTACGATTTGCATCTATACATTGTTTCTGTCAGCTTATTTGGCTCTTTTCAGAGAGGCATTTTTGCATGGCTCCCAGATATTATTATAGTAATAATAACCCTCTTTGTGCAGCATCCATTTGACCCCTCCTGGGACTTTGGGAGGATTACATCTCAGATATTTAATTTGATGTACTTCTGTCTACTACAGTGACATTAAACGTTATGGTGAGATCTAAACAGCTCTCTGAGACTGAAGCAGCTTGTGATTCTCTTCAGAGTTTCAAAGAGTTTTCAGAAGAATTTGAAATCAGCCATTCCACTGTTTGAAAAACTGTCTACAAGAGGTGAACATCCAAAAACAACTGCCAACATGCAAAGGTTTGGCTGTGCCAGCAAATTTACCACAAGATGATGAAAAGAAATCTCCAAAATTGATTAGATGTTAGGATGTCCCGGAGCTAGAAAAGACATATACTGTAGGTTTATGTATTTTGTTTAAAGAGTAAGCCCATGTTTCTTCATTTAAGTGCAAAGAGAGATACATTTAATTATGTATTGCTTTCTTTGATATTATTTTTTTTTTGCAAAATTTACTAATTTTTGTGCTTCAAAACATTTTCACCTGTAACGATTGCTCCATTAGTTAATGCAGCTTGATTAGAAGCCTCAAATTTGTCACATTTTACTTTCTGCATAATTTCCTTTATTTTTTTTTCTATTTGGCAGACAATATTTAATTTACTGAATAATATATTAGACCATAGAACTGTACATTATTTCAGTTGAACAACCACATATCACAGTGACATTGCGGATTTGTTTTTCTCCATTTCATTACCAGCTATAATACTCATCAATAATCAATATAGTTAAGTCTTTCAAGCAACAAAATTTCCACTGACAAGGATCATCTCATTTTTTGACTTCCCAGGAGACCCCTTACCACAGTGTGCTCATGTTCCACTTGGAGTTTCACGGGGTCCCCGCCGGATTTTATAGATCCATTTCATTAGCCACCCAGTTCAAATAATCCCATAGGAAAGCCAGAGGGCCTCACAGTTTACTAAATGTGCCTTTTTTTACTGCACATCATCCTTGTAAAAGATGCAAAAGCCTCTTTTAGGAAAAACGAGCTGAACGGGGACGTGCTAATTGGATTGGCATTTCACAAAAGGCAGATTTGACTTTATGCTAATGTGATTGTGCCCCCCTCCCCTCTTGTTTCCTCTCTCAGCTCAGAGACCAGAATGATGTGGGTGAGACTCAAAAGACAACCAGTATGTGGAATCTGCAGGGAAGAGAGTCAAAGATGTATTTTTATGGACAGATCTGTTAAAGTATATTTATTTTTTTACATTTTGGCGCAGACTTTTAAAATATTTTTTATGTAAATCTTTTGAAATGAGTTTGAATGATTTCTTAACTTTCTCCTGTGTTTTTAAAATAATTTACCCAATTTGCAATTCTGAATTAAGATATCAAAATGAAAACATATTTTCAAAATATTAAGGTCTGTGCATTGGAAAAAATGCACCATTAATCCTATGCAGGACAAGCACCATATATGTCCCACCATACATGTCAGGGCAGGAAATAACTATGGAATGAATATACTGTGTTTAATATGTGTGTTCTAAGGTATATAAATACGATCTGAATATTGCGCATCACTTCCCTTTACCCCCTTTTTATTGGTCATTGCTTGAACCTGGACCACCTGCCCTAATGTCACGAATAAAATATCCGGAGATGAATCAGCAAACTCACGTCTCATTAATCAGAGAAGAGCACAAAGTTTTTGAAACTCAAACAGTATGCAAATCAATCTCTCCAGAGTCCTCCTGATGACCTTTTAATTTGACTCAGGTGTGTTAAAGCTGGGGCAATATCTAAAAATCAGAGAACTGACCCTAAAGGCCTGGATTTGTGGAGCCCTGCTGTAGGGAATAGGTCTTAAACTTTTGTGTTTACAAAGCAGTAAAGGAGTGAATATTTACAAAAACACACAGTTTATTCATTTGTAAAATAAATATCTTATCACTATAGCAAATCAAACTGAATATAGGCTAAAAATGATTTGCAAATCATTGTATTCTGTTTTCATTTATGTTTCGCACAATATCTTTATTTGATTTGTCTAGGTTGGTTTCATTCACCATTTTATATATAGCCTATATAAAAATCAGATATTCTTTTTGAAACTGCTTTTGAATTTCCTCAGCTTATTTTTTTATTATTAAACTTTCTTGTTGATCTGCAACATTTAACTATGAAAAAAACCTGGCAAAAATATAAAAATAATCTTTTTTTTCACATGTTTCAATATTTCTTTTTCACGTCTGTTGAGATGCAATTGTACTACTAAAAAATTTGAACCAATTCTCCACATTTGCAGATATTTATCTTTTATTTCTCATCTGCTTTTTTGCTTTGGGATTAAGTTCTATATACATAATGGGATATATTTTAGTTTGTGTGACTATTTTGCAACTCTCCCAATGAACTGGGCACAAACTTTTTCAGCCTAATGAACTTCTATTCCCCTTTAGAAGTCCATCTCATTTCTGCCTGCTCCTTATAAAGCTCTGCAGAGTCCTCCATTGCTGTTAGACTAATCAACCTTATCAGTTGTTGGAGCCTCGAGCACTACCCAATTACAACCTCACTGGATCTGAAGACACTGATGAGTGTGAGGGTATTACTGTCCAATCTCATACCCGGCAGTGACACTCAGCATCAGGCTCATTGACTTGCAATCCTAATCCTGCTCGGCGAATCACTGCGAGATGCAGATGGATTTGATTCCGATTGTCTTCATTTGTTTTTTCATGTTGCTGCTGATGTATGGAGCCGGCTGCTCTCGGCTGGCCTCTTGCTGCTGATTAAGGCTGATCCTCCGGCAGGCGACACCGAAACTAAATTAATCATATCAGAAATAGGTTATGTGTCAATTTTGCACTGATAAGTGTTGAGCTGGATCATGGTCCTCACATTGTGTTGGATGAGGAGGGAAAAATAGTGAAGGTAAGACGGGACTTTTCCGTGCAATATTCCACTTACATTGTATATACCATTTGAGAATTATCATTCTTATGGGTTTACAAACCAACTGTAATTTAATAAGACATATTTATTGAAGAGCAAACCTTCAAAAGTTATGTACAAATTGGAATGTCTTTTTGAACTGGTTCTTGGCAACCGATTCGCAACTGGAGCAGTCAGGAAAATGTGTTTTTCTCTTTTTTTTTGCACATAAACAACCCCCAAAAGGAGAGCGAGGGCAAGAAAGTTGTTTTCATCTTGTAGTAAACAAAACATTCCCCTGCGGGGTGAAATCTCCTCGAACATCTGGCTCCATTATAGACCCCTGTCCAGTCTGCACTCGCTGTAGAAGCTAATTAGAAGAGAGAGCAGATGAGGGGGAAAGAGCGAGGGCAGCGAGAAGACGACCTAAGATAGAGCTGCAGATTTTTTGGGCCAGCAATACACGACCTAATTTTTCTCCCTTTTAATTCACTTATATCTTAGGGGCTTCTTGTAAGCTACAGGGCAAGACATGTGAGAAATGAAAGCACAGGTTTCCTACCATTTTGGTCTTTGATCTTTCCGATATGCATTATGTAGTTCTGGCATTAACTCTCAAATATAATTTTTTCTTATTATGCGACTGTTGACATTGCTTAACCAAAATTAGGGCCTTCCCTTCTCTGACAGCTGCTGGATTGTGGAAGAAAAGTCATAATCATAATTATTTTGGACAGATCTGAAATCATAATTATCAGTGTTGTTGCAAGTTTCAGAAACTAAACTGAATTCTGTTTTAAGCTATTTTTGTTGTGACGCTTATTTGGAACACACAAAGGATAACGTCAAAGCACTTTGCTGAAAACTAGTGTTTGGAACCCCAGCATGCCTAATTCTGATATTTGGCAGACTAAGTACTTACATCCTTATCTGTTTTATGCAACATGTTCAAATGATCAATTCTTGTAAAATCTGAAATCTTTTTAATTGCAAATTACAGAGCAGCATGTACATTTCCATCATCCAGAGCTGATATTTAGCGAGTCGGCTGCTAAAGATTTACTTAAAAGTTGTTTTGTACTAAATATAACGTTGATATTTATGGGGTTTTTTTTGCCTTGGATTTCTCCCATAGATACCATTTTTAATGCCATTTTTAATGTGAGTGAATCATAAACAGATTTTAACTGAGGTACGTCAGAACGGTAGTGCTTTAGATGCTAATCTGACTTTTTTCTTTTATCTCCTGGATGAGTTGTAAAAGTTCTTTTAGAGTAGTTTTGTTCAGATAATGACTCTCACTGGATCCCTGGGGTCCTAAAGTCTTACAAATGACTTATAATTGGGAGTGACTTGTAGAATTGTGGTTAATTACAGTTTATTGTCCTAGATACTGCAGTTCCAGATTGAGCCCGGTTTGTTTGAATAGCTTGTCTCTATTAATGGACAAAATCATGGTTTGAAAAATGCTATTTGTATTTATTAAGGTTATCTCTGTCTGATAAATACAATTATTTGATATTCCAAAACATTTAGGATTGACAACTAGACAAAAACAAAACATTTTTTTAAGAAGGCACATACTTGACTGCACCCTGTAATTAAATTCACTTCTATATTGCCTGTAAGGGCGGTATGGGTGTGTCTTTACGTTGTTTTGTTTTTTGTTCAAAAATGCAAATAATGACATTTTTAAAGGTTTTATTTTCAACACTTTCCTTGATATCTAGTACCATTATGAATAAAATAATCATATTAATTTTCTGCTGGAGTAAATTTGTATGAGACAGTGTTTCGAGAGTTTGCAAGACTGATTCATTATTAACTATTTCAAGAGTGGAAATGTCTAGTTTATGGTTTTCACTTTGTGAATGTAAAGGTAAATTTATGCATTTTTATCGCCTGATCAACAGAAAATTAACTCAGGGTTCTCATGCAGTATATATATATATATATATATATATATATATATATATATATATATATATATATATATATATATATATATATATATATATATATATATATATATATATATATAAAGGAAACTAGAATATGGTTGTAATATTTGTACTTTTTTGTATCATCAAACTTTAATACTAATAACGTCATAAAAGGCTATGTTCATCCACACATTTATACATCCACTATCCCAGCTGCTTGGCAACAGTCTGTAACTTTTATACTTTCAAAAAAGGGCTAATAAAAGCCTCTGGACCAATTGGTGGGGACGAGGAGTAGCCGGGGGATGTGCTGATGCAGCCACAGTTAGTGAAAGGCCTTTTCTTTTTTAGTGCATGTGAATGGCAGACAGTCTTATTCAATAAATTAAGACATACTGTATGTCCTGTTCAGGCTTGTTAGATCAATAGTACCTTTAGAGAACAACCTTTTAGCAGTTATTAAATATAAATATGTTAAAACATCAAATTAATCTATGTAATGTCTTTCACTTGGATATGGAATTCCAAACAAAGGAACTTTTTAGTAATATTCTAATTTATGTAATGAGTCTGTATTTGCTGAGTATATTTGCTTCAATATTGCAAATATTAAAGATGCAAAAACCTGTTTTGGGTCTGGTTGGGGGAGTTGGTGAGATATTGCAGGTTTCTATAAAATGTGACTTAAAGCTGAGATGCTGATGTTTGGACATGTGAAATATATATATTCTCAATGCATACAAATCTATAAATAGTTTAGTTTCTGTCAGTTCTTTAAAAGAGAACTAAGCAAATTTCTCTTTCATATTAACCAATAATTTAATGTTACTTAATTGTCGCTGTTGGAGCCTTGGTTTAAAATTGAACAAACATTGACTCTTTATGCTTTATGAAATATTTCATCCTATTTGATGACTTCTCTGAATATTTCCATGTTCAATCACACAATTAGTCCAGGGAAAAATTTAGAAAAAACTGGTGATTGTGCTATTTTTCCCAGCCTTAATGTCATACATAGACACGTTGCCAAGGAAACCAATAATAGCTCCTTGAGTGCAGAGTAGTTCAAGTGCATCAGGAATTAACACTAAAAAAAGGACAAAAACTTTCACAAAAAAGTACGTAAAAACACCAAAGTGATCGCCTGAACACTTGCCATGGTTGATTAGCTAACTGAAACACTTGCACTCCTGATTATCTGTCAGAAAATGTGTGTAGTTCACCTTATTTTGTGTTAATTGAACCAAAATACTGTAAACTGCACAGCAAGGGTACATGTTAAGGGTAATAGTTAAGGTAGCATGACTAACCTACCCTCCACTTTCTTATATATATATTTTAATTAAAGCTTTTTACTGACCTGTGAAGTGATTTCTTGCCGCTGTAGCGTTTTCAATTAATATTAAAACTTTGTGTCCCCATTTTAGATTCTTTGCTTGATTGTGTAATTTTCCCGACCACCGATATTCCTGACTCAATGCAAAGCAACAGCGCAGTGAGTCACGTGATGCCCAATCCACTAGATCCTTTTACAAAGGACTTTTAAAAAGTATTAACTGTTAATGCTTTGACTACAAAGTGCAGCTGCTGCTGAGTTACTGTCTGCACATGGATACAGGCACATAAAGAAAAAGAAAGGAGCAGGAAATATTGGTGGGGACAAGTCCAAACCAGTACTTCAGGAAATTACCCCTATGCTTTGGACATGCAAATTTGGCAATGAGGAGAATTTTCTGAAAAATATGCATTAATCCATATATTTAAAAAACAAAACAAAACAAAAAATTATGTCAGCAAATATTTCAATCAGCGATGCTGACATATTATCCTTGACATGTCAAGTTCTGATAACAAGACAGTGTGGTGAGCCTGTACAGGTGAAATGTTGTGACTGGAGAAGTCTGATTTGATTCCATTTGCGATCGAGAAGAGTCTCTCCACTGAGCATGAAGTAATTGGCAGGTTAATGACACCCCTTAGCAATGCACTGGCATTAGGAAATTTCCTAATAAGCACCTCCAACAGAGATAGCTGCGTCCCATTTCTATTTTGGACATGCCGGTTCAGCACATCATTGCACATTCTTCTTGAGCTAATCAAAGGTGCAAGGAAACTACACTTTCTTAAACAATGCGAGTTTGCTCTGTTATATGTTCAAGTAGAATTGCAATTAACGTTTGCTCTAAATTTTCATTTCTTTCAGTTTTAAGTAATTTTCTCTTAGTTTGAAAGACGTAACAAGCCATGCATATCTCCTTGTATCACCTCATCTTTTAAAAGCATTGACTTTGTTTCAGAATGTGTACTTTTAGTTGCATCAGACCATGGCAGATTAATACGCAAAAATTAAGGCTCCGTACAAAAGTTATTACAAAGTCACACTTGCCAACCATAGTTTGCACAAGTAAAAGAATATAATCTTCTGTGTGTCACACTTGGATTTGCTGCAAGTGTTTCAAACGTTGTCTGAAAACTCAGAACACCAGAAGAACTGCATCAACCAGCTGCTATATTTCCCCATACAGATCTCGACTCAGGACTCTATTCCTGGCTAAATTAGCTTATAGTCGGAGTACTTCTCTCATTGCAGCTGTAGTAACTGATCTCGTCTGCAATCTTCCAACAAGAATTTATAAAGCTAAGTGTCAAAAAAGTTGGAGATACACAACAGAAGCAAAACATAACACCAGGTTCAATCAATGTGGGTTGCTGGGTATGCAGACATATTGTGGGAGGGTTCCCCCCAATCCTGCTTGCCAGGGGATTGGAAAGTGGGATTGGGGGATTGCACCTTATATCACAGGTGCAGTTTCTCTATTACTAGTGCAGTCACCACGTTCTCCATGCTAAGAAATAGTACAGCTGGGAAGGCATGGTTTGAGTCTCACTTACAGACTGTTGTCTTTTTGAGAGTCAAACTCAATCCAGAAGATAATGAAAAATATTAATTTCATCATAAAAATTCCAACAGATGAAAAGTTTACAGGAAGCAAGAGCTACAAAGATAGTCTGCAGTATAAGGAGACAAAGCTTTTTGTGTCTGAATTAAAGTTTTAAAGTGCCTTTTCTGTAAGTACTATTTACTATATTCAACATGAGTTGAAAAAAGCATAATTACTACAGCAAATGATTGCAGCATGGTATTTTTCATATAATAAATCATCATAATACTTTTAAATCACAGTAGGTTTTGTATTTTATTTCAAACTACTCCCATGCTTGTTTATCTTTATATAAAAGTAAATCTAGTTTTACGTGTGAGCTCAGAATTTTATTTCAGACCATCTTGCCTTTTGCAACAATATATTCTCAAAAATATATTTTTTAACAAAGACTATTTTGATTAAAATAAGCTTTTTACTTTCATTTGAATAGCATTTTTCAGAGAAATATTGTGACTTTAGCCTTGGTGCTGAACAACAACAAAAACTTTTCACTCTTTTGCAGCCTAAAGGTGTTCAATGTGGACTTGAAGTTGAGCTGTTACATTTTAAATTCACAGATTTTTTTTCTGATTGAAACTACCTCCAAAAAATAAAAAATACCCTTGAGCTCAAAGAAACTCATGTCACATGCTTGGTTGTTGTAAGGGGAACGGGAGAAAACTCTGTGGAAGATCAGCATTTCAACCATCTTTGATTACACGGAGCTCTATACCTGCTCAAACCGAGCATGAGCAATGTAATCCTGTGGCTACAGGGGTTTACTTTCTCAGTATAACAGACTGCATGTTTCTGTGTGTGTGACGCAGCTACAACTTACCAATGATATGGCAATGTATAACAGCATGCTGATATAGATTGCCCTTCCTTGCTTTAAAAATCTAAGATGTGATGCCTGCGGGCTCACTGTTGTGGTTTTCTAAAGCACTTGCAGGAATTGAATTGTCAACAAAATGTGTTACTCTACACTTATGCTTTTCCTGAAATGACACAGGAAAATGCACACTATAAAAATCATATAGTTTTCATAACACCATATTGAAAATAAAAGTATGCAAACCTCGGTAAGATTTAATGCAAACATTCTTATGCAAGGAAAGAATGACTCCCCTGTGCGGCCGTGTCTTTTAAATTGACATACCTAAAATTAGTCAATTTGTCGATCACATTATGTGTGTTTAGTCCAGTCTCACTGCATAAGCAGTGTCGCTTTTTAATGGTCAAGACGGTGGCTCAAATAATGCCATGAAGAAGGAAAGATAAAGGGAGAAGCCGCACAAATATTTTAAAGCTGGAGTCGAAAGACGTAGTGAAACATCATTGTACATGAACTACTGAAGCAACACTAAACTGCTTTGAACGAATGAAAACCATGTACAATGCTGAATAGAAAAGAAATAAAAACATGAGAATGATCATATGTTCACCTTGTTACATTAAAAACTTTAAGTCTGCTAAACTAAAACAATATGAGACTTAGTGTGAATAAGTTCTGCAGGGTTTTTGATTTTATAGTTTCCTTGGCAAAATCCATCCCTTTTTCTAATTTTGTTGGATTTCCATGAAATACAAGGTCAAAACAGCACAAAAATAATTTATTCTACCAGCACTCTATAGCACAGGGACTCAGCCATGCTGACTTAATTGACAAAATGGTGAGACAGATCTGTCCAGTGGGTGGGAAACGCTCTTTCAAAAGTGGCCTTTGCCTGAATGGTGTTGATATGCCGCAGCCAAAAAAACACACCTTGGCTGCACTGTTTGGAAACATTTCTGGCAAAGATGAGAGAAAACCATTTCTTCCTAAAGCTCAGATTGCTGACACTTACACTTTGATATGTGAATGTTACACACAGCGTATGCAGGTGAGCGAACCGACAAATCCACCTCTGCATTCAGGTCCAAATTCACACACTGTGCAATTATGACAGTTATTAAAAGCAGAGTTTTCGCTCAGATTTCATTCATTTTTTTAAAAAACACAAAATAAAACGCTGATTGGAACCATCCATCCATCCATCCATTTTCCGTCACCCCTCTCCCTAACGGGGTCGGGAGTCGCCGGTGCCTATCTCCAGCTGCGTTCCGGGCGAGAGGCGGGGTACACCCTGGACAGGTCGCCAGTCTGTCGCAGGGCAACACAGAGAGACAAACAACCATGCACACACACACTCACACCTAGGGAGAATTTGGGAAAGCCAATCAACCTGACAGACATGTTTTTGGACTGTGGGAGGAAGCCGGAGAACCCGGAGAGAACCCACGCATGCACAGGGAGAACATGCAAACTCCGTGCAGAAAGACCCTGGGCCGGGAATCGAACCCAGGACCTTCTTGCTGCAAGGCAACAGCGCTACCCACTGCGCCACTGTGCAGCCCCTGATTGGAACCATTAGCCTGAAATATTGGCCTAAGCTGATCGGGACATCTTAGGTAAGAACTGCTCAGGTTCTGAACCAAGAGCAAAAGCACTGCATTTGAAATCAGAATTTATTTTATTTAAATTTATGCAAACACTTTTCTTTTTTTCAGGCTTTAATCCCAAATGTTTAAAGGCAAAGAGAGAAAACTTTTTTCCTTAAAACTTTATTTGCTGATGCCACTATTAAGTTGAAATTATCTGCTCAAACTGAAGCAAGGAATTAATATGTAACACAATTTCGAACTGTGATTTTTGGAAACAGTCATTAACCAACCCACTCAGGTGAAAACACTCTTAAAGCTTTTATTACATGCAATATTTATAAAGGAGTCGGCCGATTAGTAACACATTTCTAAAAGAGGACCCAGAGAAACCGTGAAGTGAGAATTCAAAGGTATCAATGTGCATGTCAGGAAGAAATGACAAAAAGCTTACTGGGTGAAAATAAGTTTGTTTTTGTGAAGTGAAGCAAAGTTTTAGCTGCACATCTGACAAATAAAACAACAAAAAAGATCCTTTACAGATGAAATTCTACTTTTATCTGTATCTGTTTAGGAATACAAGTAATTAAAATGGGTCATTCAGAACTTGTACAACCCTAACACCCTTTTTTATTATTTTTTAAGAGATTAATGTGAGACCAAAATTATCGCGACCAAAATTTAACAATCAGCAGGCCATTGTCTGCTTGAAAGATAAGAACATTAACTATACAAATCCAAATAATTTAGACGACAAAACTTTTAAAGCTGTAAGATAATAAAACATCTTCAAGCAACTGCTTGCTCAGTTCTTTTTAATTATGTGAGGTGCCAGAAATAGTGGGAGGTCAAATAAAGGTCCACAAGACTTTTCACACAGAGCTGATTTGTACTTGGCTGCCAACAACCTTCAGGAAAAAAAAACTCCAGACTGGAGTGGTCATATATTGTTCTCCTGTGAAGAGAACAATATATGTTCTCTTCACAAATAAGACCCACATGGGAGTGATTTAAAGCTTTTCCTGCATTCTCCTCTTCAAATGTATTTTTAAAAAGTCACCAAAAATAAAGTGAAAGACTTATAGAAGATATTTAATCCTTCTGCGCTGCTCAAAAAAATATTAATATTTAATACAATGAGCTGGTGAAATCCCACAGTAGGAAAGGAAGACATGATGCAACAAGTTGGAGTCTGAAGTTTGTTGACCTGAAATCAGAAGTGACTTTGGGGAAAAAAAAAAAAAACGACAGACATTATGTTTGCGTCACAGAAAATATAGATTTCAATTTTATAATATATACATTTTTTTTAATTCTTTGATATTAAAGGTAGAACATGATCAGAGTGCTAATAGATTTTCTAAACAAAAATAGAACAGAATATGCAATTTCGTTGGGATACTTTGATCTGTCATTATGAAATGTGACATGGTTCAAAAAGCATTCACTATGCCATGTCATAACATCACAATAACATTTCAAAATCTTCCTGTCCAGTGTTTTGGGATAGCTTTGAAGCTGTATGCTTTCTAGAAAAACTCAGTGGGTTACAGTGAATAGCCTCCACTGTCCAAACCAAAAGTGGAACAAACATGTCATAAAATGGCTTAATTTGAGCCAGGTTAATTCTCCCTCCGTGAGAGGTATTTAAAAGTTTGTGAAATATGGCTGTTTGTACTGTTTTTTTCTCCACAATAAATAACTGGTTCCCTTAAGACTTTCTACCAGTTGGCATTACATGAGATAAAATTTTGACTGTAATGCTTAATAATTTGGATTGATTGAAAATTTGTTCATGTGGATCTAAATAGCTTAGGGCTGGAATAATTTGAATTTGAGATTAATTAGCGCCAAATGAGTTAAATAATGCTTGTAGAAAACATTTGTTTTGACTTGACGCATCATTTTTTTGGAATCATTTGGCTAGAATCCAGGGTATGATTATAATCAGGTGTTGCAAAAGCACATAGTTATTATTAAGTTACATTAATAAGGGCGAAAAGTGGTGCAAAAATGTTACTAGTAGCCCTTGCATATTAGACTCTTCTGTCAGTTCTCTATCCATTCATATCTTTGCCAAGTACAGCTAATGGGCCTCATGTAAGCATGTAGCCACAGACTGTACTTCAGTCTGCTTCTTGCATTGCAGCCTGGATTAATCCCACATCCTAACCTTTTCCTCATGCTGAGGAGAGAGCAATTTGCCGGATTCTGTCGCCACCGTGGGTGGCTCTCTACCCAATGACATCTCCTGCTGTGTGCCCTGCATTGGAGGCCAGATCACTCCCTGCGGGGTGATCAAGATGCCAGAAAAAAGCTCACTAACACCTGCCATGGAGAGCATTGTGCTGATTAAGGGAGAACTTTGACTCTCAGCCGGCGAGAGCAGAAGGAGAGGGGGAGTGTGCAGGGAAGACGACTGAGGGACGGAGGAAGCTCACTGGCACTTTACAGTGGGGTCAGGGTCAACTGTCTTGTTATGCTGAAATGATGGGAAAAGTCATGACTTTCTGTTGTTTCATTCAAGCGTTTCTTTCTGCTTAAAAAAAAAAAATTCTGTCAGTCGGCGTAGATGAGGACTGGACGCAGTATGCATGAGCCTGTTCTTGTTCACACTCTGTAAATTGGCCCGTAATCCCAGCGAGAACACGCTGCTGCTGCTTGTACATTCAGACAGTGTCTTATATGTGCTTTCAAGGGGGTCTCCTCTGGATGATATAGTTAATGAGCCCTTTAGGAAGCCCCTGTCATCATTATAAGGCCCCATGGGAATAAGCCGCTGCTCAGCCCCGCCTTTTCTGTTGAGTCGGACAGTGGGGATAAAACCACTGACGGTGAAGATACCTGTTGCTTTTTTGGGGGGATGATCCTGTCAGCAGAGACCAAAGAGTGCCACTGGATACTGGCATCTACTACAATTTAAATCACTATATTGGTTCAAGGCTTCACATTTTTCCCTTAACATTCATTCATTTTACTCAGGTTGCATGCAGATTAATATATGTCTTTCTTAAGCACTTATCAGTCGTTCTGTTAATACAAAATAATTGAATTTGTTTGATTCTTTGAACACATCTGAAAGTGAAAACTAGTTAACGCAATTTTAAAAGACCATGGATTGAAAGTGAAAAACTTGCTGTACTTCAAAGACCATTTTGTAACCTCCTGTACTCTCCTGCTGGTAATTAACCCCTTCCTTGACTGATTTTTAACAATAGCAATTCCCCCTTTCTTTCACAGGATTACAATTACATCCTAATCACTGTTTGCTGCCATTTTCTGTGTTTGTGTAAGCTTCTAATCACTGTGTTCTGCTTTTCTTTTGCAGGACTGCACGCTGGGTTTCATTAAGGCAAAGCACTCCCCTCCACCTCGAACCACTGAACAAAACGCACTCCAGGACGCCACCGGGAGAATGCAAGCAAGAGCCGTTGATTGTAACTCATTAAGCTGAGGCAATTAAGTTCTGTGAGATAAGTTTAGCAAGATTTGGTGACATCTTTTTTCTTTTTTCTCTCACATTACTGTCGTAAAGTACACCATTTAAAATCACAATTAGCTGTAATTACACTTTTGGTGCAAAGCACAATGGCCTTCCTTATTAAAACTTTGTAGAGTCAGCTTACAGACTTGGAGTCAAGTCCTATTTTTCATTGTTCAGATACTGAAAGTGCAAAATGGTTTTGGTGGATAGCCAAACACACAATTACGTTTGAAGTCAGGGACAAGTATCATATCGAACCCAAAGACCCACACTGATTTGGAAGGAAGGAAGTCAAGATGCATGTAAAATCACCAATGGGTTGTAAAGGATTTCTGGTGGTTGGCATGATAACTTTAAGCATTCTTACATATCTATCTATTGCTTCCAACATTGAAAATATATGCCATACATGTATATTCTCAAACAATTGTGTTTATACAATTTCCTGGATTCATCCAGTCCACAGTGCATTTCAGATCAAAGACATCAAATGCTGGTAATTCTGCTTAAAGCATCTGTGAGTGATCCTCTGTGTTAGATAAGCTTCGCTAAATATTGACTTCAATTCCTCATATGATGAAAGTCAAGCTTAATATAATTTTTTGTCTCACTTTGTACCTGTTTGGTACACAAGGACCAGCAATAGAAAAAGCATTGGACTCACTAAGAGCTGGTGCTTCACAAATACTAATGTACATACTGTTACCGGAGGCTTTCTGACTATAAAAGGTTTCAAAAATCCCTGACAGTGTTTGTCCAATCAGGGTGACATATGTATATATGTATAATATATAAAGTGGTTTTTACTCTTATTTTACTCTAAAAATGGTAGAAATTGTTCTTTTTGCATTTTGAAAAGTAGAATAAAGGTATTATAAGTCCCACTCTGCGTTAGGGTACATTAATCCAGACCTCCAGATCAAACCATGCGAAGTTATCAAATGAAGTTCAGATTTCATTAGAAAGAAATCTGAATTTTGCATAGAAATTATTCATACTTAGTCTTTCAGAGAATTTCTGGTCACCCAAATTGCTGCAATACAAAAGTTTTAATGAAGTATTCTCATATTTGTAGTAATTAGGAGTTTTCTCCTTTAATATAGAGACCTCTAACCTACACCAGTCTAAACTGAACAAATCTTAAATAAGCCTTCATGTTACAGAAGAAGAGAGAGACCCGACTCTCCTCATCTGATCATTCCTATGGTGCCAAAGTGGTTCCTAACTGTTGTTGCCACTAAATGTATCATGTCCAAATTTTGTGTGATGAGTTGTTGCCGTTACTGTCGACCAAAAGTAAATAACATATTTTTTCTCTACAAAAAAGAAACAAACACACTTGAAAACATAAGATATGCATTGTTTTGGGAGGGAGGACACATTTGGCATCAGGTTATAATGACTTAAAAAAGACTTTATAATTCCTTTTTACGTAACTGACCATCTGACTTTCTTCCACTCTTAAAGCAATTGGGGCAGTTAAAAAAAGTTTCTAAACCATTTAGTTATGTGCATAAATGACCAATGCGTGAAATGAAACAAAGTCTTTTTAAATTAGACTCGGCTGTGATTGCAGAGTAAAGTGGAATGCATTTTATACCTCAGTAGTTTGAATTCTGCAGTTCTGGGCCACGGTCAGGGGGAGGTTGCGGGGCGAACATAATTACAAAAGCTAGTCAAGCCTAACAAAACAGTGCTTAGAGCCTGTACGACTAATGCTACTGAGTGACCCTTTTTTTGTTACTCCCATAATTCATGGCCTACCACAAATGGGCAGGAATTAGTTTATTGTAAACAGCAGGGATAGCTATAGGAGGGCAAAAACAGTGATGGGGACGAAGGCATTGTGGCTTAAATGAGAATGAAAACAGTTTTAATCTGCTGCATTCTCTGTTGAAGCAAGCCTTGAGCATAAAACAGTCATCCATTGAGAAGGAAATAGAACTAGGTTGGGAAAGAAGAGACAAAGTGCAGCCATAACCCTACTGGAGACAATATACCATTTTAATAAATGCTCCTCCTTGTGGGAATGACTCCTGCTAAGGTGACGTTCAACTTGAATAACTGCCACAACTTAAGTGATCTGTTTAATCCATGGCGTGCATTTCCGATTGCCAAAGGTGATATTGGATGGATGTAATTTAGATCCTCTAATACATTTACTGACCTGATTTCCAAGGTAAGAAAAGTGTTAAGGACTCCAGAAGGAACACCTATACCAGCTGGATAGGTTAGGCTTATGACCAGATCAACATGCAGGCGCTGACATGGGCTTGTTCAGCCACACACTTGTACTCAACACAAAAACTTTAGCAAGAGCCAACAGATTTCAAATTGTAATATGATATAACACTGCAGAAAAGCTCACTACATTATTGAATTGAAGTATTAATGACCATCTTGGGCACATACCATCTGTCACTCGGAATCAATCTGTCACATCCGCCCTATTACAGAGTATAAATGAACAGGAGCCAGAAAGGAGGAAGTGGGGGAATGCATGGTCCCTGCCTGACAGGCTTATCACTGCTTAAGATTAGATTTAGTATATAATGCCTGCCACCCTGTTCTAGCATCCATTCAAAGTTATTGTGAGATTTAAACAGATGAACTCAAAACTGGAATGAAGATGCCTTCATTTGTCCCTGAATGTAACAACAGATGCACTGACAAATGTCAGTTCACCCAAACCAAAAAAGAAAAAAAAAATACTGACATGCTGGATGCCTACTAAAAGTAAACATCTGGTCAGATTTGAATTGAATTAACTGTACATATTACTGGGGAAAAAATGCTATCTGATTCAAGTTAATTCAACTCAACCTAAAAAAAGACTCACAGTATGCAAACTGGAATAATACAAGTTATCTGCATAATGTCTCAACATGTTTAGAAGAAAAACTATTTTATGCATAATAACAGTTCAGGACAATTTTAGGCAAAAGACGCTTATTTCCCAGGAGAAGCAACCTTCTAAGGTCTAGCCTTGTTGCCTAGTAGCTAGTTAATTTGTGTTAAGAAAGAGCACATAAACGAGCTACTTTATTAATGAATAAGCTTATGCATACAAATGTTTAACTTCATGTTTAACAGCAGGATATTGCAAAGAAGATTATCAGTAAAGCGATGTAGAGAATTGGCAAATTTAAGACAAGGACAGAGACACCGGTGGTTGGATCACTCCAGCTTGCCCTTATAATTAACAACCTTCACTTGACCTGAGTTTACAAAAGCTTTTTATATATTTTTTAATTTTTTTATTCTATTTATATTTGTATTGATTTTCTTTCTGCTCATAACTTTGTATGAGCAAGATTTCTTTATTATTACTACATAATAACAAAAAAGGGTAAACTGAACACATTCAATTCCGGTGTGGCTCATTAAATCACAGTGTCCATCATTACAATCAAATCAGTTTTATTTTAATATTTAAAGCAAAGTGATAAAGTTCCAAAGTTAATATATGTACTATATGCAATACAAAAACAAAGTCAATACTGTTAAGTATTCCAAGCACTTGTAATGTGACTTTGAGCTTCTCTTAGAACAAAGAAAATAATCAGAAACCAAAAATGGTAGACAGTGAAACAAGACTCATTTTGATCAATAAGACACTCTCCAAACATCGGTTCCCTCACAGAGCTAACTGTTGAAAAGAAAAATGCCTTCAGCTTATGAAACTTACCAATATTTGTCTCGCCATTTCATTTCTGTCTTCTGTATTGTCTGTATAATCATACTTTTCTCACTATTCGTTCAGCTAAACCTGTTTTCTTTACTTCCTTCTGGCCTAAAAATTTCCATGGGGGGAGGCCAGCAACGTCTGACCACATTTGTTATCTAAATGTTACAAATAACTGTAATTTACTATGCCACTGCACTGACCTTATTAGGCTGGATACAATGGCACTGCCACATTTTTCGACTTCCTTTGGGCCAACGTCAAGCCTTTGATGATATATAATGCCACTTGGCAGGCAAGTTAATTATAAGCTGGCCCCCAACCCTCATCATCGGAGGAGCCCAACATGTGAGAGTAACGCACAGTGGTTCTGTGTGTGTGTGCGCGTGCGTGGCTGGAGCGTAGGCAAAGCACTGTTATCCAAACTGTCAGAGTCACTTTCAAAAGACTTGGTGAGACACAATCAGTGTTCACATCTTTTATGCACACACATTTAAAAGAAGAGAACGCGCTGTACACACTGCTGCAGATGCTACCACGCAATTGCTGTGAAAAGGCAAATAGTGACAGGATGCCACATTTAGTACACCACCTCACTGGCAAAATGTGCCTCCGCAAGACAATACATGAAATGTCCACACATACACTGTAGTCTATTATAATTTGATTTCTCTGCCACATTGACCCAATTTGTAAAATTGTCTAAACACATCTCCTTCACCTATATTTGAGACCACCAGATTTACAGACAATATTTAAAAAAAATGAAGATAATCTTTTGTTCCATTGACTGGCAATAAATCATTCAAAACTTTCTATTTCAGGTGACGGGATTACCTAAATTATTGCCAATAATCATTTTTATTTTATTTACTGTTTCAAGTGTAAAAACTTGCTTGCATCCAAATTATTTAATCTTTTAGCAATTTGGAAACAGTCTGGTAATTATTTTATGGCTTTGCAAAGTTTTCACAGATTAAATCACAACTTTTTTGCTGACCTGGAAATTTACAGAGATTCTGAATTCCAGTGTGGATTTCCCTTTATTTATTTGCAGGTTGAAAAAAAAAACACAGAGAAAGCAAGTTTTTAGTGAGATCAAAATAAAGGATGAAAGTACATGATGAGATTGCAAGTCTGGGGAGTGTGATATAAAAGTAGGATTTATCCTATGAAGTGCTTTTAGTATAACACTTATTTTTAAGCTCTTTTTAGATGTTGTGTTACACGCAAAACCCTCAAAACAAGAGAAAGTTTGGAAACTGACCTGTATTATCATGACAAGTTTGAAGGATGAGTCATTAGGGAGAATGTATTATTGTTTTTTTCTACATTACTTTGGTGCATTTTTCTGATCAAATAAAAATGATCATAACTGTCAGTTCCAGCTCCACATTTATTCCTTTGTGCTCATCATAGCAGCATTTTCTCATCCGTCCCAACAACTTGCAAATCATTGAGGGCCTGCATCAATTGCTTCCATATAATTATCTGCTGGTTATAACATTAGCATTTGCTTATATCGCGTCAGTCAAAATGAACTATACCAATGAATACTGAATAGTCATTCAATCTAATAGTCCTCATTTATTGCTTGACACTAGAACAATAATTTCAAAGAACCATTTCCTTACCATTTTTTTCTGAAAATGTCTCCCAAATTAAATAATTTCTTTAAGATGGCCCTCAGCTTTCACAGATTTTACTTACAGACGTGCTTAGCTTTACCTAACGGGTGTTCATTGGGTTTGTTCTAAACAAGTCTTCACTTTGCTTTGGCTTGAAGCTGTGAATGGATCATAATTGCACATAGAATCTGCAGTAAAAATGTTAAGGACAGTGTTGTGTGTGTGTCTGGCGCCCATTGACCTCACTTACTGCAGCAGTAGATTTCAAATGGTTTTGCAAAATAATGCATAGTGATGTCTTTGAGCATGTTCAGGTGGTGACACCAAAATCTCACTTCCTCTGATTAAAAAACATTTCCATGATGGACATGCATGATGTAAATGTGACAAAGCCATTTGACTACAAACATAAATGTGATATCAGGACGTTATTTAATTGAAACTCACATTTTATTGATATGAACACTTCATAATAAGTCATAAACTCAGATGTTCTGACTTCTTTTGTCACCTCCTGTATGAATTGTTAAGGCGATCTTCAAGTCATTTTGGCAAACCAAATAGCACCAACATCTTGAGGTTCACTGGAAAAACAAAATGTTAAAATTGGTTTCCTATCCGTTTCTAGACTGAGCATGCCAGTGACTTTTTTTAATTTTTTTATCCTTTATGTTGTCAGACAGGTTAAGTGATGTCATCGGGTTGTCTTTGTCTAATACTTACAACTGATGTAAGAATATTTAAGAGAGACAGAAAATGAAACGGAGGAAAATCTGAGGCTGGGGAAGTAGCTTGTCATTGCAATGTGCATCATGTTTTAACAGAAGGCATCAAATCAACCAGTGTCAAGCCACTTTGACTTTGAATAATATTTGGTTCATAGCCACAGTTCATTTTCTGCCAAAATAGCTAGAAATAATTACATAATTGCATTGACTAGATGAATTTATGTATTTTGGAAAAAGCGTTCTGGAAAAAGCTAGTGGAAATAAAACAACTGTTTAAAAAACACCCAAAAAAGCAGATTTTCAATGTGAAAACAACAATTTGATCCAGTAAACTAACTGGAGTGTCTAGTTGGTTTAAGTCAGTCCCTATGTTTATGTTGCCCTAGCCAACTTCAATTTAAAGCTAACACTGTGTTTATGTCCTCAGAATTACAACTAATCTCCCTATCAAACAGACAAGATTTACAGCAGCTTACAGCAAGAGAATCCAGTTTGGCTGTGCCTGTAACAACCCGAGCCATCTCCCTCTTGTCTTCCATCAATCTGACAGTCGACATCGCTTCAATAAACCTGGCCCCGTCTAGACTCACTCTTGCAGATTTAATTCAAACAGCTGTTCAATCCTTACTCTAGACGCCCAGAGCTCTTCCGCTGAGGAATAGGAAGCAGAGTTGGGGAGGGTGGTTTAGGCTGTAGAGCAGAGGGGGGGCCGGGGGGGTCGTGCGTCAATACGGAGAATGCCTTTGGAAGCATTGGGAGAAAGTGACCTCAAGGGATATAAAGCTCTCAACCTCTAGTTAGTGACACATTTAATACCGTTTTGTTTCTCGCTGTTGTACAAAGATCTGTGGCCTGAACAGCTGTTGCATATGTTTTATGGACAACCAGAAGATGAAGGGAAGTCAGAGAAACTGTTGGGGGAAATTGGAAATATAAAAATATCTGCCTTTCTTAAAGTTTTTCAAACACATCAGAATACTTTTGCCCCTATCCTCTATGACAACTCTGAAAGTCCCCCCCCCTGTGGTCTCAGCATCCCCTGATTGGGAATTTCTGTTGTGTCAGTTCATCACTGAGTAAAGGCTCCATGTGGGCATGTGTGTGTTGTGCCTCATCTACCATCTTGCCTCAGCAATGACCATGCTGCGCAGTGGGTGGCAGGCGTGTTTTGTGTACGAGCGTGCGAGTGTGTCCTCCTCATTCCAACAGGCAGGGCCCGGGGCTCACGAAGCAGATTGCCTGGCTGCTAAAGAGGTGCGAGGCCTGTGGTGCTCCCCCACCCACCTAGCGGAGCTCCACAGATGCCCAGGTACAGTAGGCGCTCTTGTGTGCATAAGCCTATTGCCAGTAGATGCGATGGGTGGAAGGAGAAGTGACAAGCATGGCCTCATGCTGCTCTCCAAGCTGTCCTGCAGTTCTGCTCCCTTTGCCTCTTTCTTTCGTTTCCTCCTTTCTCAATGTTGGTCTGTCTTCACCCAAAACTAGACTGAAACATTTGTGGAGGGTAGAGAAGAGCCAGGCATGTTGGAGATTGCAAAAATCAGAGAGAGAAGTCTTGTTTCAAAATCCTCCTCTAAGCTCCTGCTTTTGTACTGCCATATGTACTTTCTATATGTCAGAAAGTACATATAGAGGATATTTTTTTATTGAGGACAAAGGGCTATTTTAAATGTGTCAGTTTTGACTTTTCCCATGTTAAAGTATTTTGAAAATGAATTCTGGTTGTATTTAGTGTTTTTAATTATCCATCTTAGGATAAGAAAGCTAGCCATGTGCTCCATATTTGGCTACAGATGTAAATGTTTAGATCAAAAATTTTAGGTCAGAAATATCACTAAATTAATTAATATGTGGTCACAATGCATCCTTATATGATAACAAGGGATCAAGAGTTTGAAATACGTTTGGTCTGTTTTCTGGTGGAGTTTTTTTCAGCTGTCTTTTCTTATAACCACAGGACAGGACATTTGATGTTGCTTTGTGATTAGGAAAAGCTGTTCATAACTAAGCCAAAACTTTGAAAAAGCTAAATTAAAAAAAAGCAAGCCGTTGTGTTGTCATTCCTTGGAAACCCCGGAAAATATATTTTTTTTGAAGCCTTGTAATAAGTCCTCCTTTCATTCCAGTTACATGATCTCCCAATAAAAACATTGCAACTTCTTTTTACCAGTGAGTGAGCATTGCAGATTTATAAGTGTATCTTCCCATCCTTCTCACTGCTGGCATAGAGAGGTCAATGGGTCCTTGTCCAGTCTTGTTTGTTATAGGTTCAGCTATTTTAAACTTTCTGATTGTGAAACATTGTCACATAAGCCTCCTGCCACCCTGAAAATGAGTTTTTTTTGTTGTTTTTTAACTCTTCTGAAGGGGAATATTGGTTAACTCTTTTGTTTTGCATAATTGTTTTCACTTTGGCACATTGCAAGGTTTTCAGGATGAACATTGCATGATTTTAATCTCATACCTCTTTTATATCCCTATTTATAAACTTGAACATAGGCTAGCTCACTGGACACTCAGAGGCTGTGAGGATTTGGCTTTTGTAATAAATTTTATGCAAAAAAAAAAAAAAAAAAAGTAACAAAGGGAAATGCATCACCAGAAGGTCTTATGCTGACTGCAAGTTTAACCCTCTCTATGTCCTGTTTGATGGAGAGTCAATAAATAAAGTGGAGAGTGAGAACACTAATGGAATACTTCATTTGCTCAATGAGATAATTGAATCTAACTAAAAAAAAGTGTGATCCATATCAACCTTCTCTGTGGAAAAGAGGGAACGATACAAAATGATGTCCTCTTCAAATGGACATGTGAGGATGGGTCGCTGCCCAATTCAGGAAACACGTTCAGTATGGGTATAATGATGGAACAAAATTGACAGCTGAGCTAAAATTGTCTAGGACAAGTGCACAAAAGGATGCGCTCACACACGCTGGGATCAGGTATGGAAATGCCCAGCACACTTTGCATCCTCTTGACCTCTCTGGAGGCACTTAAAAGGCTTGAAGACAATCTCCCCCGCCTACTTTCTGTACCTCCTACCCTCCCCTCTCTCCTGTTTCCCATTCTCTCCTCCTCCCACCTTCTGTCCTATCTTTGGCCTCTGTCCAGACAACCAATCATATTGATGGCTTTGTTTTCAACTCTCTCAACCTCTTTTCCTCTACCAACGCATAATTTCCTCCTTCATAGTGGGTAACATCCAGGAATCAGAGGCTGACGAGCCTAAAGAGATGTTCTGGGAGATCGCCAGAACTGCTACGTCAAACTGAAACCAACTTTACACCGACACTTATACAGGAAGGATAAACTACGATTAGACGGTGCTGCTTTTTACATTGCAAATACATATACTACAAAAACTGAGTGTGAATTATATATTTTTAGCTTTTGACAAATGATAGGTATTAGCCAGGCAGCAAAAAAGTCCGGCTCTGGTATATTTTTGCATTGCAGGTGAAAAGTTACATGAGAAGCAATAAAACACAGTACATTTGAGAAAGCTTTAATGCAAAATGGAAATGTCTTATGTAAAAAAAAAAGGTTAAAGATGTTTGACCCTTTAGTTAGAACGTAATTATTTTTAAAATGCTCTATAGCTTTAAAAAAAAAAAGTTTCATATAGAATTGAAGTGGTAAATAAATTATGCTACTTGCTTATTTTGACAAGGACTTTATATGACTGTGTTTAATACACTTAGATAACACTGTATTGTGTAAATGGAAAAGTATATTTACTTTGACCTGATGCTCTGCACCCATCTTGTCTCTGTGTGGCATGTTGTTTTCCCAATCAAAGTTGGTTATGAAATGTACAAACCAATGATTTGGTCCACATGTCATCAAAATTGTGTACTGCTTAATTTGCAGTGTCTTCCTCCTTGGAACAGCATTTGCAACATTTTGGTCAATCAGAAAGCATTTTAAATTAAACTCTGTTGCCTTGTTCCAGAATGAAAATCATGAAACTTTCCTTTTCTAAGCTAAAATTCTCAGCTAACAATGCAGAATAATTTAACACATAATAAGCCTTTTTCACTTGTTTCTGATGTTTTATATAAAGCTTTTCTTAAAACCATTTAAATCTGCTAATTTAGCCAGTTGATAGTTGTCATGTTAAGAAAATTATACTTCATATTGTGTGGTTATCCGCCCACATGTGCAACATTTCTTTTTCCTTTTGTGGATGTATTTTTGCACTGTAGACAAACAGTAATCCCTTCTTCTAGTGTAGTTGTCTCAGTTTTAGATACTACAAATGTTCCTGAAAAAATAACTTACAATTCTGAAGAATGCCTAAATACTCTCAGATGTGCTCCATTAGCCCTGTTACTGTGTGCATATTAGTGCTAAACATATGCACTGCATAAAACATAAACCATGAAAGACAATCTATTGACTATTAATGGAAAGATATGTTTTTTTCTGTGATTGCAAGCATACTCTTCAGTTGGGGCAATAAAAGGAGAAATTATAAAATAAACCCATTTCTCTGATAGAGGTTCATTTGGGATTAACACTTCCTTTATGAGGGCGAATATGCAAATGGAACACTAATGAACTTAAAGTATTCTCTTTGTGAGAACTGATTAACCAAGGGGCTCCTCTGCTGCACATTTACATTTTTCTCAAGTCAAGTCAGGGTTCTCCAGTTACAAATTACAGCGCTTTTCCAGGCCAATTACATTAAACAAGTGCACCATTATCCAGTCCTGAACATATCACATGTATATTTGCCCCCTTCATTTTCTCAAGAGTGCTTCAAGCCAAGAGCTTCTCCTGAGAATGGGGGACAAGAGGAAACAGGGGAAGTCAGGGGAGAGAGGCTGGCAGGAAACTGATTCAGAAGAGGAAGTGGAGCAGATAGGAAGCCCAATTGAGGTGAAATACAGTTGTACTCAAAATAAAAAATAATTTTGGTCAAATAAGTTTATTTACACATAAATAAGTTGTATCAAATTAGGATACAACTTATCTTACTCTAGCTAAAGTCTGGTTTGGTTCTAGCCAAATTATGCGCATCTTCATTAGCGGTGTGTCCCTCCCTATTGTGGTGATGAACATAGTCAGGAACTTGGCAACAGAGACACACAGGAACTGTCGTCGATGCTCTGATGATGTCATTATCAGCAATTGAGAAGCTATGGCATTATAGACACAATAAATGTGTTCTTAAACTGATGCTAAAAGTAAAATTGTATATCAGGATACATTTACCAACATATATTGTAATATTCCAGATATACTCAAAACATTTAGCTAGCTTGGGTATTGACATGGTGAAGAAAAGTTGCCTTTATGAGTCCAGTAATATTGTATGCATTGGTATTTGGTTGTGTAATTTCAAATGTTTGCTTACAGTCACGATGCAGTGATCAACAAATTTGATCGAAAATCACAGAGATTAGTTTTTTTTATCTAAAGAAAAAACAAAAAACAAAAAAAAGCATAGATTTGTTAATAAATTGTCTTGCCAATGTTCATTGCCAAAATCTTTAGGTCAGATATGGGCTTGCAATTGCTTATTGTTCTTCTATCTAGATTAGGCTTTTTAAATAAGAGCTTCAGGGCCTTGCAGATTTCATGCCTTGTCATATTTTTTAAGGCTTTTGGGAAATGACCTAACCAAGGACAATAATTTACTTTCTGCAGTATTTCACTTGTTTCTCAGAGGACATTGTTCCAAAATCTGTAAGCAACCAGAAATGAGCAGAATTGAGCAGAACTGCAAATATGCCCTTTGGAAAGATTCTTCTTAGGCTGATATTTTTTCAATATAACTAGGAGATGTTACGGTCTGAGACTATTTGAATGAGCAAGGCCAGTCACATTGGATTGAAGTGCTACAACTTGATGTGCCAACAGTCACCAATTCTGCCTATTTCTATTCCCTGAGGAACAATAAGGTAGCGTGACAGCACCGTGGCCTCCCCACAGAATAGCCTGTAGGATTAGATTGCTTTTTGTTCTCTGCTCATGCATGAGGCAAGCAAAGGGCATGAATTGCATATTATTTCCAGAATCCCATAGGATACAGTCTGAGGTGAGAAGCCTCTTTCTACATTTCCATCTAAAACAATGTACCTAAACTGACATGAGGCATTGTTGGAATTTAAGAACAGAGCAACGCCCTCTTTTTGCAAAACAATAATAAACCAAAAATCCAATATCACAACAAAGAGAACTCCTATTGGAGTGACAAATGTTCAGAGGCCATCTCCAGCTAGCTTTCCAACTGTTCTATTCATTACCTTTCCCTCTCTCACTTATTCTACTCAGCTGCAGCCACCGTTTCCTCTCCTCTTGGCATGAAATAGACACTCCGGGAAGTACATTTTGTGCCGGCTCTCTTCCTGCTGCTACAGCTGATTTCACAAATGATGGTGAAATGGCCAGGAGAGTGAAGGGGTAAATGGAAAAAGATGGCTGTTGCATGCTACAACTGTATTCCCCGCGTTCTCCTTTGTCATAGATAACAGGAGATGATTAGAAACAGCAGATGGGAGGGCAAACATTAACCTCCACTAGGGCCATTGTAAATTTAGTTTGAAGACTCCCACTGCATGAACTCAATTCGAAGGTCACCAAATACTCAAGCATATTTTCCTGAATTTCATCTTATTTGATGTAAAGCTATTTGGTGCATCATTACTGTCAGGAAATAATAGGACTGCTATTTCAGATGGGTATTTTATCCTTTTTGGGTGCATGCTTTTTTGTAAGAACATTGCCTTTTCCATGTAATCTATTTGTGACATCATATTTTCCCCAGGAGCTTTAGTTCAGGCTTAGATGTTATTGAAGGAAGATGAGCTAATTTTTCAATAACATTTCCACACATGTTCTTGTCAGCTCTTAGTGTCTATTCATTTTCCACACATCCGTATTGGTGAAGGTGTTTCATAATAAAATACGCTCAAGTCTCAGATCTAAACAAATTTGTCCAAAATTTAGGCTTTTTAAGATGTAACCTGTCAATCAGTAATGTAGCTCATCAATAACTGTGAATGTTCTTGTGTAGTGACCAATAACCAGACTGGTCCATCTTGGAGTAATCAAGGCTAAGGTTTGTACCTTGTAAAATTTAAGTTTCATTCTTATTTAATGATTTGAAAAATCATCCTCTGTGCAAAACTTTGGTGAAAAAAAAAAGATAAAATTTACTACTGCTTTCAGTATTATTATGGCTGTTTTGCTGAAAAGAAATCTTTTAATATCTATTTATATCTATTTGTGATTATTCAAATGGGTTAAAGAAGCCTGTGTTTCAACATCTTTGGGCTGAACTTAAAATTGAAGCTCAATATTTCTATTTGTGGTTTGGACTGAATCCTGTGAGGAAGTTCAGCGCTTGAATTGTATATGACATCCAAATATCTGTGACAAATTGCCTTTAAATGTAACATTAAACATATTTCCACTAGCACGGTAGAAACTACTTTCCCCCCACCCCTCCGGGACCTACACACACACACACACACGCATGCATGCTCATCTGTATTGTTGAGCCTGATGATTTTCTTCTTGACAATGCCCCTTTGACTCTGATTGGAGTTAAGGGTATTGTAGTGGGCAATTGTGGCATTTTCACTTTCGTGTCTCCAACTTTTTAAATAGAAACATCTGTTTCATATTAGCTGCTTGATCCACATTTTCCTGTATTAACCTCTATTGCTGCCTTTATCTCGCCGTTAGTTTTATTCTATGCTCCTGGACTGTAGTTTTATATTGGTTGTGCATCCACATTTCATTTTTATTGATGTAAGTACAAAAAATAAAAAACAATCCTTGTTTGATATAACACCTGCGTCTGATTTCCTTGAGTTGACAGGAAATAAATTGATCAATCATATTAGAGCGTGTTATGCCCGAGTAACATTCTTTTGATGAAACAACAAACGGAAAGCTGAAGCTACAAAGACTAATTATTAGGATTTATCCATATATCTGAAGAACAATTTAATAAGAATAATCCATCTCTAACAGTGACACAAAATTAAACCTATGTCCTTGATTTCCAGTCATTGCACTGTTTCAAAGGACAATAATACAAAGCTTTTTTTTAATGCAACATTGGCAGGAATTTTTTTCAGTTTAGTACACAGGTAAAAAAAATGTGATTTGACATGAGGGTTTTGATTTTGACAACCTCTCAAATGTTAAATAACTTCTCTTACTTTGAACCCATAGACTCAGAAACAAACTAAATTTCCAGTCGTTTTTAATGAATTCCTATCTTCAGCAAGATATTCTAAAAATCTGCTTAATTAATGTGAGTGGCATGTGCTAAACATAGATATCATTTTAAAAAGAAAATGCTTTTGTTACATTCATTTGTTTTGGTTTTCAGTAATTCTGCCACCAAAAATTTTGCAATGAACACATGTTCCTTATTAAAGGATCCTTTACTTAAATGAAAAATGAAGCCTAGGCGCAAATTCAAACTGGAAGACTCTTTAGCCCCACCTGCAGCACCTAGTTGGCGCATCCCGCTAATCACCGACGACCAATCATCATTGGACCAAGACACGTCATGGCCAATCACCGACCATGCCCCAGTTGATAAGGACCTCCATCCAAGGCGACTTCCGCTTCGCTGCCGCGCTCAACCCACCTCCAGCCCTTCTCCACCTCCACTGTCCTGGCTCTTCAGGCACATTTCGCTCACCGACCTCCACCACCAGTGTCGGGTCCCGGTGGATGACATTCCTATCAGCATCGGGAATGCTCATCCGAGCTTATCGCAATCACAGCTCGATGTCCTTAGCCGGGGCCCGAGTGCCAAAGACTTAATTTATGCATGTCAATAAACTTTTCTAATCGCTTTCTTTCTGTGTCTCAGTCTCTCCAGATTGAAACTTGGATACAAAAATGTGGATGTTATAAAGACCTTGACGCTGCCACCCCAAGTTCGACTTCTGTCCTCGGTTCTTCTGCCGCATGTCTTTCCCTTTTCCCTGTCTGACTACTTTTAAAAAAAGGCTGCTACAGCTGAAAAAAACCTGTAAAAAAATGTTGATACTATGGTTCTTCAATAAAACATATAGTTGTTTTTAGGTTATTTACACACTTTATTGAGGGGTGTCATTGTAATGGAGGGTTTTTGTAATCGTTTTGACCATACACACATATAATAATGTATATAATGTAATATATCTTATAAAATTATATAAGCATACTATTTTTAATATCATAATAAACTGGTACAATATAACTAATACAATTGTTCTAAAACTACTTTTAACATTTCTGTTTAAAAACCTTAGAGAACTGACACAAAAAATAAAAATTGAAACTGATGTCTTCAGCTGAAATTATAAATACCGTTTTTGATTCAGTTTATAAACATTTCAGATCTTTGCTTCAAATCCTATTTGAAATGTCGTGTGTGACTCTGATTCATCAAAACATTCCATGATTGGTCAAAAACAAATTGTTTAGAAAGGTAATTAGAAACTAGAACGATGATTTTACATATTCTGTTTGCAGGTTTCACGGCATATCATAAAAGGAAATTTGTTAAACTGTGCTGCCGCACAAAGATTCAATTCACAGTTCAATAAGGGAACAATAAAACAACGAGGGCAGGAGATGTTGCGGCTGACATGATGAAGTGGTATCAAGATGGCATTAAGTCTGTGGAAAACCTTTTTGTGGAATCTGTAATGAACTGGTTCTAGGACGAGTCTTAGTTTCACAAGAAAAAAAAATAAATATGGTTTACTTTAAATTGGTTTACATTAAAGAAAAAAAACAACATCTTATCTGTTTGACATAGATCATTTTTCCACTGCAAATATTGCTACAGGAAAGAGCACTTTGTTCTCTGTGTACAGGAATGAAAGAAGTGCATACTTTTCCAGTAAGGCAGCGAGTGTGGTCAACGTCCCCAGAGTGAAAGAAGACAAAGCAGCAATGCACTGTACATTATTTGCTGAATCAATACATACCAGGTTAGGCGAAATATCAACCCTCAAGAGATGTGTGGCAGGGAATACAAAATTACAAATACACAACTTTTACTTAGTTGCTGCTGCTGTGCGAATAAATTGAAATTATGCTAAAACTTGAGTCCTCATGCTAAATATTTTTAATGATCTTATAATTTCAAACTCATAGGCTGAGTTGATGCTTCATGTGGTAAATATTTGGTTGCTAATGTTTCCTTAAGATTTTTACTGCCAAATAACCTGATAGCTTAATGTCAAGGCTGTTGCGTAGTAAGAGAACACGGTCAAATCTCTCCCAGAATAACTATAAACCAAAAGAGAGTTGGATCTGAAATGTCAAAATCTGTTAAAGTCAGAAGGATCTTAATAATGTGCAATTCTCCTCAAAATTATGGCATATGGAGCTATTAAATGACTCCGCATGAACAGGAGATGTGCCTCACAAGCATATTTCAGAGCAAATTGTTTGCTAAGGCTAATTAATTTACGGGGTACTTTGCCTGTTGGGTCCCTTATAGTGTGCTGGGAAACTCAGTAAATCTAAAGGCTTTACTCTTGTCCAGAGGAAAATAATTATTAACTTAAAAACAGCCTTTGCTGCGCAGTTTAATTAAGCACCTCCGAGAGTTATAATCAACTCCAAAAGAGACACCACAGTGACTAAGCATAAATCTATATCTGCGGAGCAGACAGTAAAACCAATCTATTGCATTGGCATGGTTGTAAATAAGTGTGCTTAAACGCAAACGCGGAAAAGCAAGTGCTTTTGCAAGTATTCAAAAAGAGAAAATCTTTTAGTGGTTTAAGAAAGAAAACTTCCTTTCTCTCATGGTCCTGTCAGTATTAGAAACTTTGACTGAGCTCAATCACAGATGTTGCTGGTGGAGTTTGTGTGATTTTTATGTCACCAGGCTGTTGCTTGAAAAATCCTCTAATGTGGTTAAACCAATTGTGCAAAGATAAATGTGCCAAAGCTCCTATACAGCGATGTAACAAACTCATCGCTGGTTACCAAAAACCTGGTGGTAGTTGTTGCTCTCAGGGTGGCACAATTATTAGAATTGGGGGACAATTAGTTTTTCATGGAATGTTTCTCATTTTATTTTATTTAAAATGCTTTTGAGCTGAAACAATTAAGTGTAGAAGGTAAACAAGAGTGAGGGAACAAACCCTTTTTAATGAAACTGTGCATGATAAATTAATAAAGCTCTGAACATCTTTGGTGATCCATTATCAAACATTATAGCCATTTTTTAAACCAGGGTGATGTATATTGATACTGGAAAATATCTTGTTGCAAAAAATATCCATCATTTTCAATAAGAACACAAAAGAGAGTGTGCAGAGCCAGGTTGGGATTTTGTTAAATGTTTTCTGGTAAATAACTCAAATGGAAAATCTTTATCAAGTCACTACGCAACATTTCTAATTAAATCATTTCTTACTTATATTGTTTCTCCTGAGTAATTGTAAAATTAATCTTAAATTTCTGCAATTATTAAATACAATATCTGGTGTTTGTGTTCAGTTGACATAAATGGATGGCATTAAATAAAAAATATTGTACATGCATACGAAAGTTTAGTCAATCAGTATTACTTTGCTAATATTTGATGTTGATGTTTTATTTATTGTGCTATCTGAACAGTCACCTATCTTAAGCTGAACAGCAATTTCCTGATTTGACAGCTAAACTTATGTAGGTTTTTTGGGACGAAATGCAAAATAGAAAGTGGCAACTACCCGAATTAGGTTTCATTTGCCTCGATTACTCTGTAGAGTCCAAAGTTTGTTGAGCCAGCTTAGCTTGCAAAATATTTTGAAAGACCAGTAGTCAAGCAATCACAGAAGTGAAGGTGGACACAAGTGAAAGCTCCTTAAAGCTGCTGATCCTGCAGTATTTTCTAGATAGAATGCAAGGGCCAGCAATGGATGAACATACTCAGCTGCCACTGAAAATAAAACTCATCAACCCAGAGGCTCACATACTGCACTGAACTTCTAAAAGATGATCAAAGATCTTAAGAAGTTTTGCAGTTTCCCCACAAAAGGAACCTTTGACCACTCCAAAAGTTTCTTTAAATCTTTGATTACAAATCAGCTGCTTTGGATTTATATTGAAAGAAAACTGTTTATTCTATGAATCTAACACATTTAGCACAGGAGCAGGAGAAGGCTCGCTAGGTGCCTAATAAACAAGTCTTCCACAAAAGAGATATGTTATACACAGACATGTTAACATATAACTACAATACAGGCTATGCAATAAATATACTTGTAATTTACGCACACAGAGAATTACATAACACTGATGAACAATAATTAAATGAATATAAGCCATAACTGAATGGTGTAAAGTACTGACTCTGGACCTTTCCTATGAAGCTAGTTAGGACAGGTTGATGTTCACACACTAGTTTACCATTTCTCTTGGAGAAAAACTGGGTTACAAACTGACAGCCATTCTTTTGTTTTTCTTCTTTTATTTTTTGAAAGCCCGCCTTTATTATTTTTTTAAGTAGCATGGTTATTACCCCTTTCATTCTTGCCCTCTACTGACTGAGACTGAACAACACTGTCAACATCAAGTGTGCTAAAGCAGGAAAAAAACATTTTTGTGCATTATTAGTGTATTTTCTTCCTCAGACGTCTCCAATCATCTCTTTTCCTGTGAATTGAAATGCAGCCAGTGGATCCACCAATATGAAGAAAGCAATCATTTGTGCCACAAAGTGGATTTACTAATGAAATGCTGAACAAATATACACACCTTCCCAAGGCAATTACTGTGAAGATTAAAACATTACTGCATTTGAAAATCGGCACACTCATTCTTACATTTGTAGTGCATGCTGTCAGCTCTTATGGATTTTTTAAGCTTTTTTAATTATGGAGGGAATACAAATGGTAAATGTGCAATAAATGTTAAACAGACCTTTGAAATACAATCTTTAATGAAAGAAGAGATTCAGACAATATTTTTAAAAATCCTATTAATCAAGAGATTTTGTTAAAGTCAAAATGTTATTTTTAACAAGTGGGTTTCATTCTTATTAAAAGCTTTCAAGATTCTTCAAAATCAAATCTTAATATAGGACACAATTCTACTTTCACATCAACTAAGGGCATTCAATAAGACACTAAAGTTGACAAGAATTGCTTGCTATACAAATTCACTACAAAATCTCTCTGAAAACTCTAGCAAATTATACCAACATTAAATTGGAATATGACTTTATTAATAGACAAATCCACATCAGTAGTTTATTTATGACTACATGCAGGTTTTACCACTTGTTGCTGCCATAAAGCATATGTTCTGGAACGGCATAAAAACTTTCAATTTTTTTCCCATTTAGGCTATAAACTGAAAAAATTTAATTTTGCTTCGCAATTTAAATAGGTTACCTAATTTGTGCATTAAGTTGTACACTTTCATTTATAAACATTTGCTGAAGCGAGAATAATTTCTGCATCATGTAAGTTGCCATTTGTCAACATAGGAAATGTTTAATTTTTTTACAGGAGACATCTCAGTATCTTAGCCAAATGTAAATACATTTCAGAAATTCAATTAAAACAGTTAGACTCCAATAAATCGTGATATAGTAACTGCTGATTTTAATGATTTAGCTTGACAGCTAGCAATAAGCAGAAGTTAGCTTCATGGAAATAAAAAAAGAATATTACAACTGTTGGCCTATCTTTTTTACACTTAAGCCCAGGTAATCTGGTTCAAGATTGCTTATAGATCTCCTGTTCTATAAAACTGTGTCTGTTTTCAGATGTAGCAGCATAACAGTTTTGTGAGGAAGAGTAGAGGTTTCCCATTATCATCTTCATCTTATCAAGCATCCTTATTAGTCTAATCATTTTCAAAGCAATCCCCACCACCCCAAAAGATAAAGACAGAAGAGATTGCATCCTCCACAAGACTTATAGAAAACATGCAGCATTTTGCTGTTTCCACTGCAAGACTGACGCTCCTGCAAAAAGCAGTCTGCACAGTTCCTCCTTGTTAACATCTTTACTGTTGCATTTCCAGCCGTTCTGCTTGGTAGGTGAATACGGAGTTATTTATAGTCTTCTGTTACCTACAATTCTTCCTCTGTAAAGGAAGTATTCATAGACATCATGCCTTTTATCCTATCAATTATTTCATTTGTTCTGCTCATTTATCTCGATATGATTCTCTCAACACTATGTCACAAAGCAATCCATGGACTCTGTGCTCAGCATCTTGTCCATCTCTGATAAAGCCTGACAAATGCAGACCAGTCTGAATGGTTATACAAATGACATGGCCACAGGATATGCATAGAACAAGTCTAAACATGGGTTATTAGCTTTAATGCATAGTAATCAAAGTAAACAAAAGATAAACACTTAAATTATTGCTCTACGTAATAATACTACATACATGTTTCATTTTTTGAACCCCCAAGATGACAAACACCAGGCTATAACATGCTAGTTGTTTTTGGCATGCTAATTAAACAGAAACAGAAAAGGCTGAGATCTGCAAAAAGGTTTGTCCTTCCAGTATTTAATAATTTCTCCCATTTCTATATGCATACAGCAGGAGGAAATTAATTGTCAAAGTGAATGTCATCTCATTTAGTTGAATGTAATCCTGCAATGCTGATACAATCTTCCCAGCTGGCCTGAACCTCTGCCCAGATATATTGTTCAGCAGCTTCCCTTTTTAAGATCGCAATCTATAGAAAGCGCCTTTGCCCAGATATATTGTTCAGCAGCTTCCCTTGCCCCCCACTGTCTTTCCTTGCACTGCATTTTATTACACTCAAGGCATCTAACTAATGCAATGCACTGCTGGCCTGCTGCCACATGCCAATTTATGACACGATAGCTTTGGCCACTCCATGCATACAAAATAATGTTGATTTGTTTTGCAGGCTGTAGTGCATCTCACTCTGACACTGTTTTTCTCTCTCCTTTTTTTCCCCCTGCATCCATCCATTACCTCTTTCCAGAATAGTAATAAGTGTGGTAAAACACAGCACTTAGAAATGGCCAAGCGGTGATGAAGTGGATGATGATTATAAAATGCCCAAAATAACATAAACACATTAGAGACACAGTACTTAAGCAAAACATAGAATTTTTGATGCTGTTTGATTTTATATATATATATGTATATATAGGAACATTTTGAGAAAATGCTTTATGTGCAAGTGTAAAACTGTTTCACACCGTTTCAATAAACATAATTGGTCCTCAGATAAACTTGTTTCTGTAAACATTAAAATGTAAATCGACACCAAGGGTAGATCATCTACTTCCATTATCTTTTTCAGAATTATTTAAAACTGCAGTTTCAGAAAAGAAAAAAAAAGGTAATAAGTCTTCTATCCAATATCTTTAAAATAAATAATCAAGACTGCTTAAGGGAGTGCTCAAACATCTGTCTAAAAAATTATTAGTTTTCAATGTCTAAACAATGGTGAGAAGCCAATAAATATTTGCTATGCTCTCCATTTTTCTGATTAATAATATTGGTCTAATACAACTTACATAGAACACAATTTCTAAACATACTATAGTTTTATTTTAATAGTTGAAGATTTATGTCTGAATTTAACGGTAGCAGCAACAAATAAAAGTTTTTTTTTTTACAAAAAATATAGTAGAAGTGTTTTCAGTTGTCTTCATCACTAGTTTTGTTGAAGATATTCCTTTAATACTTACAAATAATCATTATTTCCTGGTGCTGATGATCTCAGTGACCTGGTCTTTAGACTCACTGATCATTTCTGGAGTATTTCCCAATATCTGTTCCAGATTTCCATCATTAGTCGCCATTAGTTTCTCCTGGTTCCTCAGCATTGCAGCCATCTGTTCAACACAATACCTTCACCAACAGTCAGAGCAGAAGAGATCTACTTTGTGTTCACATGGCAAATAAATCACACGTTCGTAAAGCTGAGTAAAATTATTGATCGATGCTTGCCTTGCTACAACTGATTGTCAGTAAACTGGAAGAAATGTGAACTCACTTTCGAGCAGCTAAAGGCGGTGGCTGTCACCAAGGTGATTTCTGGTTGAGGTTGTTGAGTAATTTAAGTATTACAAGCCGAGTTTCTCCAACAGGGAATCCTGAAGCAGTCTCATCAGAGGATGTATCTTTTTAGGAAACTGAATTCTTTCTCTGACAGCAGGAAGTCAGAGAAAGACAGGAATAAGAACATAGGAAAAATATAGGGTTCCACTGTGAGTGTGACTCCAGTATGAATCCATATCTTCCAGTTGGAGAATGACCACTTTACCTTTTGAGCTGGTGTAACCTGATGTAACTCTGACAAATGTTAACACCGGAAAATGCTGCGGATTATTTAACATCTTTGTACAATGTGCTAATCTGCACACTGTGACAGACTCATGGAAAGGGATTATATCTGAGCTTTTCTCTTTTTGGGAGAACAGTTCAAATAACATAAATGAGCCAAAAATGCAATTTTCTCTCCAAGCTGAGCGAAGGTTATCAATTCTGACCAAGTGTTTGAAAAGACAATCTCTGCATGAAACAAATCGAATCAAACAAACACTAAAACGCATTCAAATTGCCGAGGCTGTTTTTATTTTCTAAAGGAAGAGCCGGTTATCTTCCATCTGTAACAGAAAAAAGAAAAACTGCTGTTAAATTTCACAATAATGTTGTCAAAAATCAAAAATTTTAAAACAGATAACAGATGTATTTATATATGTACAGAAATGTGGAATATTCTGAAACATTTCCGAGTATGAATTAGGTATTTTTCTAAAACTTAAGTTTATTTTTTTTCATATGTTTACCAGGGGCACCATTAGATCTATAGGGTGCTGTATTTCTCCCAATGAATATGGACTTAGAAGAACAAAATCCTTCCAATAAAGACAGAAATTACAAGGAACATAAAACAACTTTTCCAACTATAAGCCACTGCATCCCTGCTTTGGTGACATGCACTAATTAGTTTTGCAGATGACAAAAAAAGATCAGTGAGAAAGATGGGATTTCAAATGTCACCAATTCTTAGTTTGCATCTGCCGCAGCAAAGAGTTTCAGCGAGCAGACAGGCTTCTATTTTTACCATGTCTGTCTTCCCTTCCTGTAAAAATGTCAGCAGCTTACAATGTGCCTGTTTGGAACACAACTGCCTCCTTCCAACAGATGCATTTAAATACTGGTCTATTAGTTAAATGGATCATCCACCGAGTGCAGCTGTCATGAGGCAGGAGGCATCTGGACATGGATCGAGCCAGAAACATTTAATTTGCTGCTTCTCCAGTACTTCTACCCACCTGACTGTTTTGATCAGTAAATCAGAAATAGTTAATCAGTGAGATAAGGCTGCTTTTCTTTTACTTTTAGTTTTTTCAACCATGGAAAGACACACTTCTTACCTGAGTTCAGGTGCTGTTACAAAGCTCCTTCAGCGTTAGCTTGAAATACAGCGTTGTGAAAAGGAAAACTTTTATCTTTTCCTTTCATTTTCACATTCTGCCTGAAATCAGAACACGGTCCCCAGAAGGGTCAATGGTGGAGAGTCCGGAATTGAAGAGTCGGCATAATTATCCTTTCCAGTTCCAGATGAGAAGGGGATGTGGCAATCTGGAGGCCATTTAGTGGCAGAGCCAGAGAGGGAGAGTGCTTGGACAGAGGCCCAGCGACAAAAGGTTAGCGCACTATAAATAGTCCTGACAGAGTTAAAGTTAATGACAGAAAAAGCCAGAAAGAGGACAATCCACATGCAGCACAACACAGAGGGGTCAGTCTTACTTTTACATGTTTCCTTCCTCATCTCACTAGCTGCATTTCCATCAATCATAGAATTGGGCAAAAATGAAATTCTGAAAATGAATTTGCTAAATGCAAATTTGCTACTGCAAATTTGAAAAGGCTTCATTTTTGCCCAAAATTTTTTTGTGAAAGATTCAAAATATATGTAGTTCGCAAAACTGCAATGGAAACAATGTTTTTCGCATTGACCACAGCCTGACGTCACTATTGGTGAAAACAACGAAGAAGACGACAGGAAGTAGCAGGAGGACAGTTATTTTTTTTATTTTTTTATTCCAGACTGTGTGGAGAGCTCCACCAGAGCTTCACAGCATTGCACAGCTCTTAAGAAGTTGTGCATCATTCGAATGTGAATCCATAGCACCTCTGTGAAATCACAAAGTATTGTTTTCCCATAACACAGCATATATAGCTGCTCCGAAGTCTAAGGTGATTGTCGCATCAACGCCTTGTCTGACTACAGCAGTTCTGCCATATGTGTCATCTCCTACTTTTTTTTTTTTTTTTTTATTGCAAACTGTACATGGGAAGAATTTTTCTGCTCTTTCTTGTATGGATTTATTTTGCGACTCATTAAAACCAGATTACGATATCTGGTGCACGAAGATGTCTTCTAGCTGGACCAACTAGTTGTGTCACCGAGTTCTTCAACCTGAGCGGTGGATTTGTGCAGCTCCTTCAGAGTTACAGTAGCTGAATGCTTTCATTCTCTGATCTATCAGTTTAGGTGAATGTCCACAGCTGGTAAATTTACAGTTGTGCAATTCTTTTCATTTTCAGATGAGCGATTGAACAGTGTTCCATAACATGTTTAAAGCTTGGGACATTAATTCATGACCCAACCCTTGTCTACTGTGTTTGTTGCTCTGATCCTGTTAGCACACAAATCTGTGAGGGTTTCACAGAACAGATGGGTTAATGTAAGATTAAAATAAGCACAGATTGACTCTGCCAATTAGGTTACTTTTGAATATGAAAAACGAGATTATTTCTGATGGCAGTTGGCTGTGCTGGATTTGACTTATGGGCGCCAGAAAAAAAAAACGGAGCTGAATACAAGGACCTGTCACACTTTTCATATTTGTGTTTGTTAAAAAAATAAAGATACATCTATTCTTTTCCTTTCACCTCACAATTTAGCAAAACTCTTTGTTGTTCTATTGTATCAGAACAAAATCTTCATGTGGGAAAAATAGTGTTTAAAAACTATCAGGTACCATACATTGGATAAGCAGCCAATGAATCCTTTCAGAACTGTGACACTAAACACAGATGTTTGAGTAAGGACTGATATTCTGTCATATTTTGCGTTTATGTGTTCTAAAGTGCAATAATGCAATTGGATTTAGCAAAACTCATTGGGTGCCTACCCCGATACACCCATGACTGCCCATGAAGGCTGTTCACATCACATCTGTCCGATAATGTGAACAGCAGCTTGCGCTCACACTCACACATGAACAAACACGCAATAAAAAAGATAGCAGGGGAGCTCGGAATCAGGAAATCTCCAATATCCTTCCTGAATTGAGCCACTGATAAGGACTCAAAGGTAATTTTATTCCCATTCAGAAATGGCTTTCTTTGTGAATCGCGTATTTTCTTCAAATTGCACTGAGATCCGTCTCCTTGTATGCAAATGAAACTGCTCTGAAAGTGGAAGTAGCATTAGATGTTGCTCGGGCACCCAGGCCTAAGTGTGTAGATAACCTTTCAGCCGTGCAAAAACAAGAGGGGGGGAGTGGGTGGCATCCTGGTGTTAACTGCAAAGGGATGCAGAAGCGATCTCTAAAGCATGCCTCCTCAGTTTGGTAATCGTTACCATTATGGCTCGACACCGCCACTCACTGCATTTCAAGTGATTTTGAGGCCCTGCTCAGTGGCACGGATATTCCACCTCGTTGTTCTCACCAAGCTGTCTCCGGAGAGCTGGCGCTCATCAACCCTAAATGGGGGTGTCTGCGTGTATGTGCGTGTGTGGGGGGTGTGTGTGTGTGTGTGTGTGTGTGTTGCCCTAAACCAGCTTAGCTGAGGGCCATCACACTGAAATGTGCTGAAGTCCTAGACTTTAAACTGGGTGGGCTTTCACTTTAGGAATAAACCAGCTATTGTAGCATGAAGGAAGCACACAGAGTGGAGAGAAGCCCACTGCTGAAGGTTCACTTAAACTGTTATGATGCCATTTCATGCAGTGAGGTTGTCTGAGTCGATGACATCCTTACAAGTGATTCCCAAACCAGTAAAGGGGCTCTAAAGAGGTCAATGGGGTTCTTCAGCTAAACTTGGCTCTGCATCAACCCCTGATAAGATGTGAAAGCATGGGTTAGGGTTAGGTTTTTTTTGAAGAGTACCAAACAGAAAATGGCTCCGTATGTTTCACGAGATCGAACAAGCTGTGCATCAACCTTGTGAAAATGTATGTTATTAAAATGTTAAATAATAAATGTATAACTCTTACTCCAAAGTCTTGTGACAGTGTCCACGGGTTTTCCATGCAACGTTTTTGTTTTTTTTTTAGAAGAGGATCACTATCTCTTTTTGAAGCAGTGAAGTTTTAAAAATTTAGACCAACTCTGGATGTCAAGGGTGTGATGTGCTATTGCAGGATTCTTAAAGGCAAGCATTAACCCTTTCTCCAGTGTCCACTAATAGCCCATCCATCTGTATCCTGACGCAGGAGCACAAAGAGCACCATTTCCCTTGTTCTCTCCTCTTATTTCTAGGGCCCCTTTTCCCTCCTTACATTGTGAGTGATAGCACCCCAGTGGCATTGTGGGTGATAAATAAATTCTGCAGAAAATGGGGACTGAATCCTGAGAAGGAGCACCCCATGCGATGAGGGAGTAGGGGGGGTGATCAATGCGTCTTTTAATTATCCGTGCGGTTAAGGCAGACTATTAGGTTTGGTGTTGGCTGCTAAAGGCACTAGATCTATTTCACTGCTTCTAGGTAGATCGTCTGATGGGAGGAAATGTGTTTTAGATCTAAATTGTTGTCAGATATGCCAAAATGAATAAGTAGTTATCTTTTTATAGTTGGTAAACTGAAAAAGTAGCTGTTCTTCATTTTTCTTCTTATAAACCTAACAGAGCAAAAAAATAAATAAATAAATAATTATGTTTGGAAAAAAGATGCTTCCAATCGCCCCCTCTGGCTTGTTAATTGATCATTTTTTTGTGAAGAGTGGTGATAGCCCACACACATTACTGTGATGGTCAGAACAGGAGCAGAAATTGTGCACAAATGCTGTCAAAATTTGGGATTTTGGAATTGAAATCATTCATCAAAGAAGCGCAATTAGGAAATTGGACTATTGGACTATTGAACAAGAGAATTCAAAGTAGCATACCAGTGTGTTTTGTCTTCAAACCACTGCTGACAGAAAGTTCTTCTGACTCATACCTCTTTACTCAACAGACCGCTATTTAATGCTTCACTTTGTTAATTCACATTCTATCTGGAGACTTTCTCATTCTTACTTTCTTCTTGAATAGCCATTTTGGTACATGCATCATCATTCTTTTACAACTTTCATTATGTACCCTGCTGCCTTTTGCTTTCTTTTATATCTTTCAAATATTTCTTGCTTCCAAAAATGATATTACAAACTTAACTTTATGAGAATTTATCTGTGAAACACTATTGTATACTGGTAACATGAACAAAGCTGCTGTTAGATTTATTTTTACATACTGCATTTTTCTTAAAGCTATAAAAAACACAAACATGCAAAACAAAACACGTATCAGATGGAGTGGAGTCAAGGTAGTGAGTGAGGATTAGGAGGTTGCCATAGATTAGCAGTGACGACTAGATGGGGGTTGTGGATTTAGCTGCATTTCACCCTTGACCATTAATCCCTACTGTAACTGAATGAAGCAGATGGCAGCCAACAAATTCTGGTGACACTGATGGAATCTCAGCTAATGATGCCCCCAATCCGCAAAGCGTGACGAACAGGAGACATAGATGGAGGGGAGAGAAAAGAAAAAGGGTCTACTCTACAACCAAAATATCTGTAATGCAATAACCAACTTCTAATGTGGACACAAGCTCTTTTAATGTTTCCTTCATCAGTTTGATCACATTCCAAATAACTTAAAGACACTAGTTGGAGTAAATTAATGGCTTGAAAATTAACTGGTTCTAATGCTCAATGAGGCAAGTCCATCTAATCCATCTGATTTCCGAACATTGTTTTTGGTTAAATGGGCTGCATACAAGCTATATCATTTTCTCAGATTGCTTCTCCCTCTCTCTGTCTTCTAACACTTTCTCTTAGCTGTGTGCAGTTCGTCGGCTGGAGAGGAATCAGCTCGTGTTAAGACCTCACAGCTATGATGAAAAGGGCAATCATCCTGTCACTGCATGCAGCTAGAGGAGAGCTTTCAGATTTTTTGGGAGTTACAGCCGACACCGCTGACAGGTCAGGTCACAGCGCCGCTGCAGTCAAGAGAAGAAGTAGAAGAAGAAGTCGGGAGAGAAGTAAAATAAAATGGAGGGATATGAGAGGAGAAATGGAAAGCCAGGAAAAAGAGGAAAAAAGAGAGTCAAGAGGCAGCATGTATTTTTTTCCCCATATCTAGCTGGTTTGGTGACATAGATTAATTGAATTCTGGGCTTTTTTTTTTGGGGGGGGAGGGAATTGTTAGAATTATTTAAATAGTCTGTAACAAAAATGTACATTATCAAGGAAAAATATTTGGTATTTTTCAAAAGTAAAAATGGAAAACATGCAGTAACAATATTCTCATATCATCAGTACCTAATGTGCATATCAGGGGTCATTATTAGTTCTCTGAGGGTTTTTATGTGATTCTCTAACTGCGATTTAAGAATACTACAACATCAATTTTGATTAATGTAACTTTTCGGGCAAAAGAGTCTGCAATTGCTTCTGCAAACAGACAGAAAAATAAAACAGGAAAATAGAAAACAATTGTTCCTTGTAATTTGGAAATTTCTATGCCAACAGCAACATTCCCTTTCTTAAATTCTGGGCAGCCATTACCTTAAAGATCCCTGTGGCAAAAGGTTTGGATAGTGCTGCTGTAAATATATTAATAAACCATGATGGAAGTGATAAAAGAACAGCGCCCTGAAATCAATAGTATCTGTGTTATGTGAAAGAATCTGGAATTTTATTTGTTATCCAAAAAAGTTAGCAAATAATACAGCAAAAAATAAATAATTGTTGTAATAAAACCATTATTTAGCTTGCAATCAATTGAAACTTTGCCACCTTTGCAACCACAGTTGCTGATTTAGTATGCTTTAAAAAGCCCATTAGACAAAGTTAGCAAGAGCAGAAATTCCCTTTTTTTTTCAGCACCATGGACAGCGCCAGACCCATTGAATGATACTGAAAACAAGATTTGAGGTCATCCTAAGTAATAGAGTTATTGGCTGTCCTAAAGGTGGCAAGAATAGACTTCATCACATCATCATCTAATGTGGGTTCATCCCCATGAATCACAGGGGAAGTTCAAGAGACCAAAGTTTAAAACTAGGTCTATTATTCTTTTTCAGGACACATTTCTAGGACTCTGTTTGTATCAATACCTTTTGTTTTTTGGTAAATAGAGATAGCATTATATAGTTATCTCTCAATTCAAGGACAATGGCAAACCTCCCTCCCCCAAAAAACATGGATATTTTGAGTGGCAACATATGGTACAATGCAGGGACTTGATGAACATGACAAAACGCGATCAGCTTTTCTACCGTTAACTGATGGCATTAGGTGTGTGTGGTTAAACGTCCCACTGTTTTAAGGCCCAACAAGAGCTTTGCTTTTCACCTGGATGTTTTTGTGTTTTTATGTGTGTGCAGGATTACATATGGGCTCCCACAGCTGGAGAAAAGAGGGATGCCTGTTAGTGACCTTAATTTTTTTTTCCCTGCGCATCACTTCATCTCAGCACATTGATTTTTTTTTTCCCTCCCAAACAACCTTGCAATTAATGTCCAGCAAACAGACTGAAAGCAATGTACCTTCTATATGTTGCTAATAAGCTGAAACCGAGCTGCTGGTTTGTCTACCATCAATAGTCAGGTGAGTGAGCTCAGGTTTGGTGAACCAGAAGAAGTAAAGATATTTATTAAAAAATATTTTTAGATTTTCATTTTGTCCAGCAGTTAACGTGTGCATTTCTGTGTAGAACTGTGCATTTTAACATTGGCATAATTGTCAGGTTAGATTGTAACTGTTAGCTATGCATATGAACCATTCTTTGTTGTAGATGGAACAATTACACAAAACAACCTTTTTAGAAACACATGATCTGAATTAAACATTCAGGGAAAAGAAAAAAGAACATACCAGTCTCCCCACCTGCTCTTTGGTACAATGTCTGTTATCAGGCTGCACCTGGAGCACATTTATTTTAGCAATTGGCAAGTTTTGGCAAAAATGTTGGCCTTACAGTTTATCTAAGCAGAGTGGTTATCTGCTCCAACTGCAGTTACCTAGAATAGTCTAAAGTGTTTTTTAATAGGAAGGAGATGGACACAATATAAGTAGGGTCATTTGTTAGTACAAAAACCTCTGTATAGTTTTGCCAATGGCAGTAAAGGTGCTTTGCACAAAAGTAAAATAATGAAGGAGGACACCAACCTCTGGATTGCTTATGTAACCCGCAATTAAAGACTTTTATTTTTGCGGGCCTACTTTCTGTGTTGTCCCAAACTCTACAGCTTATTTAAAGTCCGCCTCCAGCGCGCAGTTTAAACATTCTCAGCTGTTTCACTGATTGTGGCTTGTTGTTGGCGTCTTCGGCACAAACGCGCCCAAACTTTTGGAATACACTGATTTGGTTGCTTGGTGAGTTTATGTAATAGCATTATTGCTTTTATATTTGAAACTTTTTGCTGGATTGCTCATTGGAGCGTTGTTTTTAGAATTATTGGCACGGCTTACGTGGACCGTCACACTGGATTCTGTTCCAGCTGATTGCGGCTAAGTACGCCCCACTCTCTGAGAAGGTAACTCGTGTCTGAATTTTGTGTGTGTTTCGACACATGTACATAGATTTTAAGGCAGTGAAGTTAAAATGAAAGAATGTAGCTACACTTAAGGTTGATATTGCACAATATATATATTTTCCCCCCCTTTTCTCACTCTGCTTGAGTATTTGATTTATTTTGATTTCTGGATATTTTCTGTTTTACTTTATTTGAATTATGGTTAAGTTAACCTGATTATTAAAATGTTTATGTATGATTAGAAATTATGCAATTGCATTCAACATGCTTGAATTTAATCAATTCTTCTGTACTATGTTTGTAAACAATTGTTTTGATAGAAGCACTTAATGGGTTTTCTGACCTTTTAGGTCGGGTTTTTATTTTTCCGATGGATCAGATCCTCACCTGGATCTGAGGATGGTGAGCTAGGAACAAAAGGACTATGGACTTCATGATTTTGGATACTAATTTATTTTGAGTCAATTATCTTGTCTCCCTGTACTGTGCAATTACCTGTTTTTATACAAATCACTTAATATATATACACAAAAGCCAAAAGGACTGTTTCTGTTTTTTTTCATTCACACCTCAGGCTCCTTAAGGGCCCACTCTTCTGACGCTGCTTTTGTAGCCGCAGTTAGCTGCTTAGCCCATAACTGTTACACTTAAATTCAATGAAAATCAACATCTGGATTGTTGAAGATTGAACACAACTAGGTTTTAACACAGAGCAAACATAATTTGCTTCAGTCACTGCAAAAGAGCAATTGTCATTATATAACTGACTGAAGGACATTTGATCAAATATTGAGCTTTTATGTTTCATGTTGAATATGGATAAGAGAAAAGTCACAAAAAATGTTTACTTCTGCCCAAGGTAAATACCGATTAGAAATGAATCAGTTAAAGGCCTACATTATTTTGATATTCATGTGCATATTGAATTCAAGGTAAATTCTACATGATTATATTTGGGCGATTTTCCTTTAAAATGTTATGTTTAGTGTTCACAGAACTACTTGTATATATAAAAAAATCTCCTGTTTTGTATTGAACTGGAGGCTATTTGAATAGTTTCACATTGGAATGCATTGGTTGGAAAAGTGGAACTGGCAGCCATGGCAGGTTAAACTGCAAAAAGACTTGCATAAGCAAAGAGTGTGAGAATATGCACAATGCCAATACTAACAAGATATAACTCTACAGTAGTTAAAAAAACAGCAGTTACTATCGACTAATCTATGAAGATTGTGTTTGCCATCTTACTTTCCTCTCTCTATTCCAACAGTACTATTTATTCTCTTATTGAAGTGGAAAAATACCATAATGCAAATGAATATTGAATATGAGCATAACTCTGAAGAAACAGAAAGAAAATGAATGTACCGAGATGAGTTTTATTTCAAAGCTCGAGGTCAGCTCTTGATGAAGTGGGAGTGGGGGGGAAAGTCCCAGTGGGCTGAACTATTGTTATTCATTTGGGAGGATAAATCATAAACTTCAAAAATGCAATCTAGTCCAAGAAGGTTTAGGAGAAGAATAATGAGCAAACGTATTTCTGCTTAAATGCCACACATTATAGGAAAATGTTCACACACACAAAAAAAAAAAAAAAAAATATATATATATATATATATATATATATATATACTGTCGGACGGCTCTTCATCTTAAGCTCTGTTCTTCTACCAGTGGCTTGGGAGCTTGAGATTCTTCACAGTATCTTTGGTGTTTCTACAACAGATCTCTGGTAGATCGCGGTATCTGTTTCTCCAGGTACTTGTTGGATTTCTCCAGGTTGGGGTTCACTGACCCAGGTGCTCTGAGGACCACTGGTACTACAGTTGCCTTCCTTGGAAGGTGGTGGAGACCAAGGTGTCCTCCGGTTTGTGTTTTACACGTATGTTTCTGTACACCATCCCGGCCATTTTCTCATGGCATCCCATGTATCTTACAGCAAGTGTCTTCTACCTTGCTATGAGATGCTGGATTGTTTCTGGCCTGGGATTTCAGTTGAGGTGGTAGATCTGGGCCTCTGATGAACTGTGAAACGCTCCTTTATATTCCACTCCAATGGACATTTTTGCAATTAACTTGAGATTAGCCTCAAGGGTGCTCAATTACAACCACAATTTAAGTCTGTGGGGGAAAAAAAAAACACCCATATACACAGAATTGTGGAATAAATTTTGCTAATTGAAAAACTTGCATTGACTTGAACTGTTTTTATAAATGTTTTATTATATGTGCTCATTTTGATTAAACTTTAATGTCATTTGATTTTCTGTCTATGAATATTTGTTTCTGCTGAGTCAGTTGCATACACTGGTGTATGTACACATGCACATATATACGGCATATTTTAAAAGAAAATTTAAACTAAACTGACCACAAATACAGAAGATACAGTGAGATCACACTCCTTATTGCAATTTCAGTGTTTGCACAATCTCAATTCAGAAGACTACTTAAATGCATTATTTAGTATTTATTTCAAGGCACATTTATACATAACACATTTATGTCAACAATACATTTAGCCGCTTGCATAACTTCTCACTGCTTTTGATAACATCTTTCTTCTTTTAATGGAAAAGATAAATCAGCTCTTGACAAAGTAAATGTAAGGAAAATGATCATCAACAGCATAACAATTATCTTTTCTCCTACTGTTGCACATCTCTAGCTTCAATTTACTCATCAGTTTAACAGTGAGGCTAAAGTCTGTAGCTCAGTTCGAGTCTCAGAATATATATCTTTCACAAACTTTTAAAAGTAATTTCTCTGAAATTTTCTGTCTTTTTCCCAAATCCACATCTCAGCACTATACAATCCTCTCTAAATTACACCTGCTGGTGCCAAGAAATTTCCTCCTCTTGAAAAGTCGTCTTATTGCGACTAGTATCCTCTCCTATTACTTTTTAGTTCCTCTCTTGTATATTAATCTATATTTTTTTTTCCTGGACCACAGATGTGCTTCCTTTCGGCAGCTGCACCCTTCACTGCATCTGCACTGTTCCTTGGCGCTCGAGGATTAACGGGGACAAGTGAGAATAATTAGGGATGTAACAACCCAGCATAACTCGCCATTCCACCTGCCTAAAAGGAGGGGTAAGTAAAGTGATGGCCCTGACTAATGCTGACATTGGAGCTTCTTCAGCTCCAATTTTAAAAGGGGCTGATGGGAGAGCTTTACCATACCAAACACATAAGTGGAAAACTTCAATGGGAGGACATGCACGCTTAGAAATGGCAGCCACTCTCATCGTTTCCAAACACGAGCTTAGAGATGAAACGGGGAAAGGCCTAATTTGCAGAGCAGCACCCGTTTATTGGCACACTTGCTGCTTCCATCGATCTTCACCGAATGAACCCTATAGCGAGAGCCAAACTGCCGCATACAAATGAGTGCACACTTGCCACAGATGTGTAGTTAATCTGGGAACCGTGCTAGGATATCCGAAAGTTTTAGAGCTTTTGAAGAACTGATACAAGGGTTCACACAGTAAATGCGTTTAGTTTTTTTAAAGAAAAAAAAAACATCCATTGATTTGCCTTTCTTTGAACATGTGAGATCACATGTAATATTTCTCCCACACGGGGAGGATGCCATTAAGAGGATTACATTTATAGATCTCACCACGTCCCCCCTGTGCAAATGGGATCACTGAGACGACGGTTCACACACATTTGGAGAGAGACGACTTCATATGGCGGAGTAATAGGATCATGTGCAAAGGTATTATGTGTCATTTTAGTACGCCTCTTCACTTGTTTATGTGTATGCAAGAAAAAAAGAGAAGTCAGTTGTCGGTTTGGTGAGGGAACATATTTTCTCAAGAAATTCAGGTGATGAACTAGTGCAAAGTGAGTGGCTATTCATGACAATGATGTCCTGAATAACATGGCTCGCTGCCAAGGAGATGCCGAACATGACTTAACTGCATGCATGAGGAGGAACAGAAGTGGTTCAGCATAACTTACTGACACATAGATACAAGAGTGAAGCAATGCATCCATGTCATGAAATGAGCAGATACATTATATTAGGCTCACAACAATGACAAAAGATTGGCTCAGCAAGTGTTTCTTGGAATGGCTTAAAATTAAATTTCCACAAATATGTTTATAATAAGCACAGAGCAGCAGACAGTGCCCCACTCCGAGGGTTTTATGCTTACTGAGTTGTTCCAAAGAATGATAAAAGCTGTGAAAATGCTCCCTCTTTCTGTTTTTATACAGTAAATATACTTTATCCTCCTAAAAATTTTCTTTTTTAACCAAGTGTCATCCAGCCAGATAAGCAGTGTGTGAGCAGACTCTGTCAACACGCTGGGGCCAACTAAAGAAGTGCCTCCTTTCTTACTTCAAAAACAGGACACCCAAAGATAGCAGCAGCAGGGTGTAAGAGAAACTAAACACATCTTCATATCAGGTGATCATAACAATCGTTTTACAGTTACTTCTGCAGACAGAAAACAAAAACAAATCTGTGTAATTTTTTGTTTTTTTTTGCTGTTTTATGAGTCATTTCACAGTTTTTTGCGTCATGTTATCAGTTTCCTGACTTCATCTCAATCTTTGCCACTGCGAGGCAACCAGATGAGATGCTTCTGTCAGGACAGGATTAAAAAAGAGTGATGTACTTCATTATTAACCAGTTAATCAATTACCATTTTTTAATGTTTTGCCTCAAAATAGTCATTCTATCAGAATAAAGCGTGCACATAAAATGCCACCTTAGCCTCAGGGAAGGCAGAGTGTTGCGCTCTGGAGGGACAGCGTTGCCTTATAATGCTATTTCCAAATGACAGAATAATATGTTATGGATCATTTGACTCCTTTCTTGTCATTTCTCTCTCTCTCTCTCCCTCTCTCTTTCTTTCTCTTGCTCTTTCCCTCTCTCTGTCTCTCCTTCTCTTTCTCTCTTTTTCTCAGATGAAGGCGCATGTTGCTCTCAGGGTGAACAACATTGCCTGCTCTAATGTGGCATCTGGCAATAGTGAAATATCAGAGCATGGAAGGCAGCCAGAAGGAAGGTGCAGGGAGTGAGGGTGAGTGGGTCCTGAGATAAGTGAAGATAGGGAGCTGCAGCCAATAAAACTGTCTGAACATGCGGCATGTGTAAGCCAGACCTTTCCTCTGAAACTAGAGGGATTTTTGTTTTCTGTTTTGCTCTTTTCTTGGATCCAGAGTTCCTAGAAATGTTTCAATCATAACTAAGCACTTTTCCCGTATCTAAACTTTCAGAGGTATAAATAAAAAACTTCAACATTGGGTGGAAGAAAGTAATGGAAGGAAAGCCACATAAACAAAAAAAACGTACTTTTATGTAATTGATTTGGGAAAGAAGTCCAGAAATCTAGTTCCAGTCATTTTGATTAATGCTCCAGTGAAACTGCAACTTTCAATAAAGATGTGGGGCCTTATACTTTCATGACCTTTGACATTTTAATGATTTGTCATGTTGAAATCGCAAACTTCACTGAATTTTTTGGAATGGTATGTGATTGACTAATATAAAGTAGAGCATAGTTAAGAAGTGGAAGAGAAATGAACTTTAATTCTTTTCTTATTGTAACTCTTGCATTGTTTTTTTTTTTTTTGTGTGTGTTTTTTACTGCGTGTGACTGGTGTCTGTGTTACTTAGGCTATATAAAACTCCCAATATGAAATATATTCAAGTTGGCTGTTGTGATGTAGCAAAAAGTGAAAATATCACTGGCACAACTACTTGTGTAGAGCAACGCAGGGCAAGGAGGTTTTTGTGCTTTTCCTTAACTGCAGGTGAGGTGCTCAGTGTGCGTAATAGCAAACTACCACAAGTGAAAACTGCCTGCGTTGTGCATATGCCACAAATGGTGGGTGGGAAATCAATAATGGAAGTGGGAACAGGTTAACAGGTAAAAGCAGAGGGGAGCGTCTGTGTTGTGAGCAAGCAGTGACGAAAAGATGAGAACACAAGACTGAGGCAAAATGCTCATCCCGACATTTGCCTGAGGCGCTGCTTGTATTGACCTTTATATCTAATTTTTAATTTCTATCTTAATGTGACGCTTAAAATTAGCAGCAAATTTAGGGGTGAGCAAAAATACAGAGAAAAAAAAAAGCAGCACATGTTTAATGTTCTTCCACTTGATTTTCCCCCTCTGTTGTAACATTTGGTTTCAGCAGCCTCGCGACTGTCTGTCTGCACATTTGAGGTGTCAATGAAAGAGAGCTGAGCATGAAACATTCAGACAGACTGGAAGAGGAGGAGGGAAAAAAAAGAAAAGAAAAGTGAGAGGCAGAGCTGATAAAGGCAAGATGGAAAATGGAAGAAAATTAGCATTAGTGAAGTAGGCAATGATTAATATCTAATGTGTGAAGAAAATGTACTGTGGCATGAATGGCACGCTGGCACTAGTCCGGGATTCACTGTACTGGGAGCTGCCCAGGGCCGTGATTATTCATCTTCTCACTGCATTAGGAGCGCTTCTGTTCACCGCAATAAATTATATACATGCTTGGCGTATTTTTAAGATGCCGAGCTAGCACATAATTGACACATAAACATGTTTTTTTTCCTCTTTCCTCTCCACTCCTTCCCATTTATCCCCCTCCACTTTGCCGCTCGTTGGCGGTTCATCAAAACTAACAGGAAATACATAAAACACTCAAACTAATTAATGATTATGGAAGACTGTGGGGTAATGAAAAGTATATGGATGGTTTAGGAGTGCTAAAATCCATTTAATTTCATTTAGGGATGAGAATTAATTAGCTGGTGGAAATGCCGCCAATAAGGAAGGGATTTGAACAAGTGAGGAGTTCAGCACTCATCGTGGTAAGCCATGCTGACAAAAGAATGAAGGGAGTCATCAAAAGGTGACACATGTGACTGTCTTCCAGGCTGTTTAGAATTAGCTATTGGTATTAAGTTATATATCTAGTTTTTACATTTTGGCCTGTTTTTGGTTTTTCACAGTGGCAGCAGTTGGCTTTGTTTCATCCTTACATACTTGCATTGTAAAATTGGAATGATTTGAAGTGAGGTTTTTGTGCTTTTATGAAAAAAAAAAAAAAAAAAAAATCGATCCATTTTTTTTACATCTTGTCCATGAACTCATCTCATTAGGGTGAGTCTTTCATCCTACTGTTGCAACAATTCTTGACACTTTTAGAAATGGATGTGCTAGCATCACCTTAGTAGCAATGCCTCAATACATTTTAAGCAAGAATTATGGAGAAATTTCTCAATATTAAACTGTTTTGCAAACAGGCATTGAAGGACTGAGTGGTTGATCACAATATCTGATTTACTGTGTAAAACTAATGACAAAGACAAATAAATATGGAAATAGTTCTTAAGTATAAGTAAAACAATAATATATATAAAAAAATAAATGTTCACCATGAAAAAGGAAAAATGTCATTTTTGCCATGCTAAGTCTTACATTTAACTGCGTGTATCATGTGCCTTTATATTTACCGAACCAAAGATGAGTCTGTCCACAAGCTGTCATTGCTGCACTAAGGTTTGTTTTGTAGTTTTCAGCTATTAGTCAATGGATGCCACCAAATCTACAGAAGTCCTAGTCGGGGTAGTTTTTCAACTTTCCGAGCATGCTGTGTACTGGATATGTACCACTTAGACTTGACAAGTGTAAGGTTACTTGGAGAGACTTTCTGAAATTTATCGGCACTTTGAGACAAGCGCTGACAACACTTTTTTTTTTTTTTCCTCGAGAGTAGTGAAAGTGACACCGTTCTTGAGATGGGAAGGCAATGTGTGAGGAGAGAAAGGAGAGAAGGAGACAGCGAGAGGGAGGGAGAGGTGAGGGAGAACAGATTTAGGGGAAACTTTGCTTTTGCGTTTCATCTCTTGAGAGCGCTGACTTCAGCATGGATTAGGCAATGTGTTTGTTCTCGCTGCTCTGTTTTCCTGTTGGGAAGACGAGACGAGTGAAGCTGTATTTTGTACACAGTCAAGGTCAGCAAATGCCTTCAGATAATGATATCTCTCTGTAATATTACCTGTGTTGTGAAGCAAGCTATCGGCATGACTAGATGAGGACCCAAAGAACACTGCAAGACACTGTCAGATTGTTTTGTTTCGTACGCATTTGTTTTTATTTGTGATAAAATTCATGGTTGTTTAAGTTTCTGTGTACAGTACGGCCTACACACTCTGCTCGAGGACAAATACCAATTTAAAGCGCAATCTCAATTTTACTTATTTGCTGCAGCATCTTTTCCTTTGAGGGAAATGATAAAGTGCCTTAAGATTCTCCCCTGGAATTCGGCAAATGAGCCTCAGGAAGCAAAAGCAAGAAAATCCCCTTTGAGTGAAGGATACAGGGAGTTGAATCATGGCCATGATAACTTTTCTTCTGGTTCAGAATGTGCTGGCTACTGGAGCTCGTGTTTCTATAATGAACCTCATGGGCTTTTTGCAGGAGACACAGTGAGCCGCCTTAGCTGTGTGCGGTAGCCTTTTCCCATAGCCTCTGGCAACCTAGCACGCTAATGATGCTGCGCTGGTTCAAAGTGTTCCACTGCGCACATCCCCGTGTGAACAGGATACCCAATGTAGCATCACATGTGTGTGCGTGCGTGTGTGTGTGTGTGAGAGCTGCTGTACATGTTCATTTTCCCTTTCAAGTGTCTGTGAAAGAACATGGTACCACAAGTAGCTTCATATGAGCATTTTTTTTGTTTTTGTTTTTTTTAAGCATACAATGGATTGTGTTCTAATTAAAGAAAATTTGCTTTGAAGGTTACAGAAATAGCTGACCCATATTTGAAAGTGAAGCTGACCGAGTCACAACGCAAAGACTGAGAAGCTTCTCTGTGCAATTGTGTAAAGTTACTGTATGAAAGCAGCAGATGCTGTTGTTGGAGTTCCAACTTTCTGCTTTAATTAAGTGGACCCATGATCTATCAGTCAATCAACATAGATAAAGATAGACACAGACAGCTAAAATGAATGTTTATTTAAACTGAAAAAGAACACAAGGATTTCTTTAAATGTTTTTTTTTTTATCTTTAATCTATTCAAAAAGGACTTTACATATAGTTAAGTAAAACTGTAAAAGAGTACACGAAAGGCCAGATTTTGTTTCAAATATATATTCTAATTTAGAACACAAGAATTATTTGTGTCCTCCTATCTAAAAGAACAGAATGAGCAATTACAATATTAGCTTATGTTTGAATGAGTTCTCAGTTGTAACCAAAGCTATGTGCATAATATCAAAGCGTTGTAATTTAAAATGAAACATATTATTAGTGCCCTTAAGGGACAAAACTGAACTATACAGTCTTCCACAAATTGATGTTATTAATAAAGCGAACACATTTTAGCAGAACTTGTTCTTATAAAGGCTTTTTCTTACTGTTCACCAATATTACTGTATTATATATATATATATATATATTCTCTAACTGTAATGCTGTTGTGTGTAGTTCACAGTCCACTACTTTCTCTCAGTGGGTATCTAACCTTTTTATCTGGAGTGAAACAGACAGAGCAGGAGCTCTGGAATTATCCTGACCTCCAAGGCCTGTGCTATACACTTAAGAACTTCTGCTGACGTGCTCCTTAGCTAAAAGTCTTTATACCACATCACCTTCACCGTTTCAATCCCAGCAGCTTCGCTTTCCTTAATGTCAAGGCACTTTTGTGAATTCAGCAGCCGGCTGTTCCACAGAGGAAAAAGGTTAAGATGCTATGCTTGAGGGTTTTAGGGCAGAAAGCTTCCAGTGGTTCCGCCCAAAATAGTCCCAAAGGGAGCAGAGACTGCAGCTAAAACTGGCTGACCGGGCCACTTTCCAGTAGGTCATTGTCTAAATGTGAACCAATTAATTCGAGATGCAAGCAGCCGGTCCCACTGATCCCGATGTCTCGCACAAACTGCCACACTGCGAGTTGTGTGTCAGGGCAAAAATATGCTGAGTTCGATGCTGCTGAGCCTCTTGCCCTCAGGGTTGTAGATTCACAAAGCTGATCCCCGAGGTGACAGTTGGCGGTAAACTAGTGGGGCTGCTGCTTCATGATGTTTGGTTAGTGCAACTAAAAGTCCATGGACTGATAACCAATGATTAGCTATGATAATGAATCAAGCTTAGGGATTATTTGTCCCAAACAATAGCTAATTTGGTGTTGATCTACTGTATAATCCATCATTTTATTATGCATTTGCAGAGAAATTCCCCACAAGGCCTATTAGCTGCTGTATACTGTTTCAGTTTGCACAGTGGAAAAGAGCTGCAGTTCAAATAAGGTGGCCGTGACGCAAAGGCTGTAGGTTCTGGCCTAAGGTGGCTGCTTCCTGTGTTGAACTGGCGTGTTCTGATTTTCGATAAGACCTTGGGTCTGAAAGCATTATCTATTAGCAGAGCCAAGGATTTTAAAGTAACTTTTTGTGTGTCATGCCTGTTGACAACAGGCTTGAACCCCCACAACACTGAGAGCAACAAATATCTCAGAATCAGTAAAAAAGAGAGAAAAAATTAAAACAGGTATGAAGATGACTTTGAGCCTAAAGGAATTTATTGCACTAATCATTCTTTATTCTTTTCTATTATTTAGAGAACTGTCAAATTTTCAATCTTTCTGACACGTAAAAATTTTAATGCACTAATTCTCTGCTAATGGCAAAGAAACAACTAACTGCTGCAGAAAAACTATTTATCCCAGTCATTGGTGACCATGCTTACTACCCTCCACATTTATGGAAGACACCATTATGAGGAAGGAGCTATAGTGTACCAGCTCCTTCCAGCACTATCTATCTATCTAATGCCGCTTTTATAGGAGGTCTGGTCTCAGAGTACTGATTCTTTTTATGGTATTTTTTCTCTTTTTGTCAAAGTCACAGCAGGAATCTGGTACATCCAATTCATTACATCCTGCCACACAGCAGGAACAATATTTTTTTATCATTTATTGTTGATTTCTAATTGCTGCAAAAACCAACATGTGCCAACGAAGTTCTAGCACCTGATCATTATGCAAGGTGTCCTTGCTCAGGGAGCGGCTGCTGGTGAACTCTTAGCAGGATGCCTCATTGGGAAGGTAGAAATAGGAAATAAAATCAGCCATCGGACTGACATGACTCTGAGGTAAGGTTACATCACAGCTAATTTGAAAAGACAAGCGCGCTGAAGATCAATGGCATAACAAATGCAGAGATGTACGCACACTGGTGTTTTAATTCAAACGTGCCGCGAACTGAGTTCATCATTTTTCCTGACAGATGCTTTCATCCTGCATTAAAATATGTGGCTCAGTGACCAATGCATTGACAATTTCTTTGAATTTCAAATAGGCTGTGCAGTTGTTCTTGTGAGTCAGAGCTAATAATGAGAGCGGGAGGGACACTTAGCTTTAGTAAAAGCCTTATAGTCGTCATTAAATAAAAAGAGGATAACCTCAAGGGTCAAATCACCACAACCAGCCAACTCTGAATTAAAAGAATGTCATATTTAGGAAAAAAACAAAAACTGTAATTCTAATTATATAAAAATGTAGAATTTTAAGTAATGTCTTAAAATACTTGATGACATAAGAGAAAAAGGTTTTACAAAGTTGTGTTTAATTTATTTTTCCAGGGATGGAAATGGAGTGCAGCATTGTAAACAATGGTACAAGATGAAGAAAATATTTTTTTTTACCTGATGCATTGTCTGTTTTCATTTCCACTTGTACATTTCTGAAACTATTTAAGAATGCTTTGAAGACATTTTTAAGTAGTTTTAAGAATGCCTTCTTAAAACAGTTAATGACTTTCATTTTATAGGATCCGATCAGTGACTGGTTGGTCAGACATTCAAATCTAGTACATTTATTTGATCAGTAAATGTGTCATACCAGATGTCATGAGGTGACACCAATAACAACAATTAAGAGTGGACTTTTTTAGCAAGGAAAGATCAGTTAAATAATGTTAACCTTCACTACATTTCTAGACTTGGTAAGATATTTCAAATTGAGGTCGAAAAGTGCACTCAGATGTCAAAAGTTACTCAAAAAAATCTTGAATTTTCTATTTAATTCCAAGCAATATAGGGTTTGTTCAGGCATTGTTCACAGCCTAGGGAAATCCTACTGTTACTGTAACTATGATGACAGTGTGAAGAGATGAAGACTGAAAATAACTCTTTACAGCCTTCCTGTACGTGTTCACAGTTAGTTAGTTTAGATCTTTTGTAGTGAGATTCTGCCTAACCTGCATTCGATGCTGCTGCAGAACGGAAAGTCAGACAATTAAGAGTGGATCTTAATTGTTAATACAAATGTTTACTTAAAGTCTGGCTGAGCTGGAATCGACTGACAAGTAACAGCTGATCTGGCAGACTGCACAACTGGCAGCCTTAACCCAAGGCCACTTTTACATGAAATGGATGTTGTTCAGCTGAGAAATAGTAAATAAACCAGTAACCAAAAGGTTTGTTGAGTAACTTTAAGTGAACATTTTGAGTTTAATTTTTTTTGGAGTTACTCCAAAGTCAGCTGAAGCAGATTGTGTACGTTTGATTGTCTTAATAACTTCCATCATTTGGATTACCTAGTTTCCAACAAGCTCTCTGTGACATTGCTTCTTTCTACAAGTAAGGGAACTATTACTAATAGATATGAATTTCATGTATAACTTTGTTTTAAAAACATGGCAAAATTCAGATGAGCAGTCATTTGATGGTTAGTCGGTGTACCCAAAAGTCCAACGTTTAAACAATCTGATCAAACATCACGTCTCATAATGAAGCTGTCTGTTGTGTGAAATGCTTTCCATCGGCGCCCCCTACAATTTGAGTGCAATATTCAGTCACGACACTGAAACTAGTGAGTCATCAATAGTGAGTAATTTATTCACACATCCTATCTTAACAATGAGAGGATTTGCTCATCAAAATAGATTTGTATAATAAAAAAAAAAAAATCTTAAAGTTCACACACACCTGAGCAGAAATAATGCATGTCCAGATTGATTCACTGTGTTATTAAATTGAAAACAATAACACAAGATGGTCAAAAAGTCAGAGCATTTTCTCCATAACAACTAGGAGAGTTCATGCATGACGAAAGTCAGAATTGATCCTTTGCAAGCCCATCCAGTATTTTATTTTTAATTCCTGGGGCTGATCAACGTACATTTATGTTCGTGCTTGGATTTATTAAAAGAAAAACAAAAAAAAGAAGAAAAAAACAAACAAATGCCTACCTTCCCCAGGAAGGAATGGATCATAAATATTCACAGCAGGACCAGAGCGTGTTTGTGCGGTGTTCTGGGGGGAAGTGCCACTTGCTTTTCAAAACTGTGACAAGATCAACTTTTATGAAGTGAGTGTAGGTTGGCTGGGTGGGAGGTCCATCTGGCACGATGGGATGCCCTTGTCATTGAGGGGGGACACAGCATGGACATGAACAAGGAGCAAGGCGACAGATGCTAAATCCAAAAAAAAAAAATAAATAAAAAAAGAAAGAACAACAAACAAAAGTAAAGTACATGCAACGACAGGAGCTGCAGCTGGCACCTGAGGGTGGCATATCCTTGACATGTACCCTCTTTGCTTGATAAGAAAGTGAAAGACGAGAGTGTAAGAAGCAAAGATGTGGGTACAGGCGACTATGTTTTTGGCATTTGTGTGGTCGACTTTTTTTTTTCTTTTTTTTTGTTTTTTGCTGCCTCAGCTCCTTGGCTGTGTCTGCCTGTCGCCGAGGGGCCCCTGCCCTGGCCCCAAATCAGCTGCCGAGCTGTGTCCACTCAGCACTTCCCCAAGCTGCTGGTAAATTAGTCGCAGCAATATGCCACAAAGTTCCTCACAACCTTCTCTCTTGTGGGCAATTGTTCATGTCCTTGAGGAAAGCAAGTGTGTGTACACTTTGTTTTGTCTGTGCGTGTGCTCACTGTTGTGAATGTATCCCATATACACTATTAATGAAGCAAAAAAGAAAACTAGGTATTAATTTAAACTCCAACTTAGTCCAAATATGAAAAAAAAAAATACAGCTCAGAGATTTCTTTCCCAACTTATATTTGTGTTGATAGATTTTTCTTGCACAATGAATGATGTTTACACCTTTTTTTGAAAGTACTTTTTGTCACTTTTAATCTGGTATTCCTCTTATGTTTTGGTATGCTCTGCTTAGTTATTTGTGTGTGTGCTTTTTAATCATTTATTGGACAATTCCCCTCAGTTTCCTTCACCTACATGGCTTCCCTCACAGCTGCAATCTGTCCAACATGTTGCTTTTTATTGTTCTCAAATCAACTACCCAATACATAAAACTTTCAATTACCTGTTCGATGTCCTTCCAGGGTTCAACTTAGATGCAGCCGTAGCTGTCATTGCACTTTGCATCCTGTTGTGAGTTTTAATACTAAAGTTAATTTTTAACCACAAATTCTACCTGAACTTTATGTTTTTATTCCATAAAGTGAATAAATCATGGCAATATTTAAAAGGAAAGCTGGTTTGTAACCAACATTGCAAACCAACTTGAAACCTTTGAAGGTTCGTGGTCCTAGAGATCTTACAGGATTCTGAGCGACACATGTGTTGTATTTCCGTTATGTTAATGGTTCACAGACTCTTTACAATTTTCAGTCGGCTGTGCTTTTTTCCAATTTTTCAGTTGTGTGTCCTGCTGCCTTTGGAAGGGAAAGATGCTATTTAAAAATTTTTCAGCTTGTTTGAGCTTCTTTTTTTTTCAACCTCCTTCAACTGTACAACTGTAAAATACTCAGGTGTAATGACTGATCCGGTCTGTTGTAAGATATTTAACAATCGATAGCAGTTCTGGCATGAAATAAACAGGCTCCTGCTAAAATTTTCACTCGTACACAATGAAAGTTATCATGTTCACTGCATATGTGCTACACTCCCTGCTGTTCTCCCGTTAATCAGCAGGTGTCGCTACATAATTAAAATGGCTGCAGAAAACAAGATGTTCCAGCTTGTACGCTACAAAATTACACAATTTTGACTTGTACAAGAACATAGGCTGTTCTGCAGCAGGGCAGCCTATGTTCTTGTACAAGAAGCTTCATAATTGCAGAAGCAGAACAGCCTATGATGACAGTTAAAACAAATACCAATCTTGCTTTTCTACATCCTAAATATGATCTAAGCATATGCACCAAATCTTTTAAGTAGGGCAGATTAGAATGCTTAATTCTATTTATTCATAGTCACTTCTTCTGAGTGTACAGTTATTGCTGTAGGTCACAACTACTTTTTTTTTTTTTTAGTAGAGAAACACCTTAATACTGCAGCAAAGTTGTTTTTGGTAACCGCTGAAGGAGCCCAGGGTTGGTACATGAGACGCTGTCTGGATAAAGCACAAGGCAGTAGGTCTCCACTGCTTCACTACATCTCAGGGGTTCTAAAGTCAAAAGTATAAAACTAATAATTGCACAAGTAGCTTCAAGATGTTGCAGCCCAGACATGAGAACGTTTACTTATCTATGTCATAATTGCATTTTAAGTATGAGCATGAAGTATGGAGATCATGTTAATGTGCATAAATAAAAATATGAACCTTAAATGGACCCAGTTTCCTGACTGTGGCGGTACAGCCTCTCGCAGCGGGTGGTGGAATTAACAAGGCTCCTGGCTCCAAAAGCACACTGGGGGGGGCAACCCCTTGTGACTGCAGTGCCACTTTCAGGGCTTGGCTGCCTTTACTGTCTTAACCACCAGCAGATCAGGGAGAGGAAAAAAAAAAAAAAGACAGAAAGGGAGAGAAGCATGGGTTCTATGATCCGTAACTCCCAGTGGTGCATCAGATCACTAAAGTAGACCTCCGGCCTGAGGCTTATGGTAGGTGTGCAGGTTCCATGTTTTTTTTATATCCCTGTTTCAAGGCTTTATCATGCTAATTATTGCCTATATAATCCTTGCAGCAGCACAGTTTTTAAAAGTGCTAATGCACTTAAAGAAAATGCAGCAGCATTTATTTAAGTTTCCCTACACGATCAACATAAAAATATTGCAAAAAATGTTGTTGATGTTTTGCGATAGAGGCATTTAACGTCTCAAGGATGTTCATAATTTGAACATAATATGGTTTCATTATTTGACAAAATTGGTTCCAAAAGTTAAATCGTGCATTATATAGATGTATTCCGCACTCAGTATGAAGAGATTTCAGCAAACTAAAACCCAACATTTCTCAGAAAACTGGAAAAAAAAACAAAAAAAAATCTGCTTCTGTAATTATGAAGCTTCTTGTACAAGTCGAAGTTGTGTAGTAAACCAGCTGGAACGTCGTGTTTTCTGCAGTCATTTCAATTATGTAGCGACACCTGCTGATAAACAGGAGAACAGCAGGGAGAGTAGCACTGTCATTACAATCACATATTTAAAAAAGGATATCGATTACAGATATGTCCTATTGAAAGTATGTATATCAACCGAATGAATGAAATATTTTAATTTCAGTTTTGAGACGTGCTCATGACAAACAATAAACATGATGATATCCTGTTATTTGAGTTGCACATCTAAATGTTTTTTTGTATTTTTTTTTTAAAATCACCATAGATGTAGTGACACCAATCTGTTGCTACATCTAAAAGTGCAAGTTTAAACTCTACCATGCAAGGTGAGATCCATATATACCAATAACACCCAGAACCTCAGCAGGTTTCTCTGGGCCTAAGCTCATCTGAGATGGACTGATTCAAAGTGGATATTGTTTTGGGAATTCATGAACGTCATGTCCAAGGAAGAAAAGGAGTGTCTGGATTGTTATCAATGCAAATTTTGAAAGGCATATAGTGTCCATGGCATGGGTAACCTGTCCACCATCACTGTTGAAAGGTGCATAGAGGTTTTGGAGCAACATATACTGCCATCCAAGCAATGGCTTTCTCTGGGATCACACTGCTTATTCCACTTAGACACCACATTTTGCAGGTGTCACAGCAGAGTAACTTCATTGTAAAAGAGAGCAATAACTACCCTGGTCTACCTGCAATTCAGGTCCATCGCCCACTGAAAGTTATAAAGCCCAAAATATGACAATAGAGACCCTGGACTGTTGAGTAACTGAAGTTGTACATCAAGATAAAAAAAATGGGAACCAACTTCACCTATAATACTCCAACGATTAGAGTCCTTAGTTACCAGAACACCTATTGAGTGTTGTTAAAAGGAATAGTAATGTAACACAGTGGCAGTCCAAAAAGTTGCCTGTGAGCCAACTTTTTCAGAATGTGTTGCAGACATCAAAATCCAAATATATGAATAATGGCAAGACAACAATGAAGTTTGACCATTTTATCTAAAATATCTTTTATTTGTAGTAAATTCAATTAAATATAGTTTGAAAAGGGACTTATAAATCATTGTATTCTGTTCTTTATTACCCCCCAACTTCAACGGAAATGGGTTGTATATTCTGTCTCTCTTATTCAGCTTCTGTTCTAATGTAATGCCATCCATCTTTTTTGCTCTTTGTTCAAGTCTTGTTCACATATATTGATGGTCAGAAAAGAAAATATTGCCAATTAATTGGTCGTAGAAGCCCTCAGAACATTTTGATCAATGGGGTCGGAATGCTCTTGTGGACAAAAGAAGCGGACAAGACAGAAAAGTATGAAGTATACCTCACTGCAGGCATGTAAAACTGATACATTTGTCATGAGAGACCGAACGGGAGAAAGCAAAGAAATCTGAACGGCACACTGCTGGAATCCAACCCGCCGCTTCTTATCTTTCAACACATTAAAACGGAAATGTAGACGAAATCTGAAAGTGCTGAGCATTTTGAGGTTGCACTATTGATATAGGGCTTGGATCAATTGCCCTTCCTGCCCAGCCTCTGCCAAACTGAGAGCAAGTGTTTGGCGGTAAGTTTGCATTTAAGGTTTATGTGTAAAGACATTGATCCGCACACAATTTTATATCACAAGGGATTGTGTGCATTGAGCAACAAACAACAATTGTAGGCTAAAGTAATGAAATGTACAGGCCTACATGCAACTGATTTAAATTCAAGGCAAACCATATTTATTGCCCCGTTCTGAAGGTAATCCGTTGTATATACAGTGTTCAATGTTTAATTCCCTCAACACATTGTTAGGGCATAAATTTTAGAATCCAACCAGCATTCCTGGGGAGTTGTAAGTGCAGGAAGAACACATTGGCTCTGCTTGAAATAGCCTGGGGAGATGTAATGTTACATTTTTATGCAGATAAAGCACCCCTGACTCCCGCATATAGAAGCCTGAGAGATGAAGTGCTGATATCATGAGTTCTGTGGATTTTTCTTTGTTTAATTTGGCTGCATGCAATTTCTCAGCTCACCTGGGTTCTTTTCACCTTTCCTCTTGGCTACTGAATATTGTTTCTCTCGGATCTCTTCTATTTGTATGCTGGAAAGCACCTGGTCAAGTTAATACCATTCATCAGGAACCTTTAGCATATCAAATGCCTTCTGTCAAGGGTTGTTTGCATATCCTCTTGTCTTTCCGAAAAGGGAAAAAAAAAACCTTCGATGGTAGATGCAAGAAAATTAACAATGTGTTCTGCATGCAGAAGCAAATTCGAAAGACTACAGGTGTTATGGACTTGGACGATCTGTTGTGTCCTTGCATTGTTGGTGCGCTGTACCAGAGCCAGTAACCTGCAGCATGAAAAGTTGATTCACTGTTGTGCTCAAAGTTGTTTTCCCCACTGGCTCAGATGCTGTTGGAATCTCATTAGTGCGTCCTTATAAATTCACTACACTTTTCCTGTTGTCTGTAACTGTCATGGAATTTTAAATGCACTGCTACTTAAGAAAAATGCCTCACACTGTGCCGTCATTTTATCCAAGCCAATTAACTAATATGGTGTTAAAAATGTTGCTAGATTTTACAGATTTATATTTGAATGTGTTGGAACTGCGGTGACATCTGATTGAAGACAGTAAGGCAATCCATGAAAGCTGTTATGCTTGCTGCAGTTTTCATTTTCATGCAGTAAGGCACTTGTGCCAACAGAACGGCAGAAATGGATTCTTTTTAATGTCACAGCTGGTGCAGGCTTCTTGAGTCACTGTGGCGCACACATTCTTTATCAGAATGAGCTGTACAAAAAGATTAATGCAGCTGAAGATTGTACTTTTTTCAAAGGTTCGAGACAAACTTTTTCAAACGTAAAAGGGTGTGCTACCTCCATTAATTTGTATTCCAAGACAGCTGAGCATACAGGAATGTTTCATGAGACTTAACATTGGGCAGGTGTTTAGAAGATGGGACTGAACTGGAAAGGCCTTAAAGCATTTTTCGTTTTTTTCTAATGTTAAGAAATTTATCTTTGATGCTTTTTTGTTCTGTGCTAAACACATTTAACCCCCTTCTCTTCTTGCTACTGGTAGATGGAAGAAGATGCTGAAATTGATGGTGGAGGTGGAGAAATCTGTCATATGGAGACAAATTGCATAGTCTGATTGGATTGATACGTCCTACAAGCCTGGCAGTGTTGAGATTTCTTCCACTTAAAACGTCACTTAAACTGTTTTAAAAGGGAGCCTGATCTAAGGTGAAGTGAAAAGTTACAAATTCAGAAATTAACAGTAATAATTTGTCAAATTAAAAAATTTGACAAACTTTTTAGTGTCATATTATTAGTTATCCACACAATAACAAAATGAGTGAAATCAGCTAAAAACTTAAGTTTATTTAACTACTCAAAAGTTCCAATGCCGTTCACATCGACCAAAAAATAAAGTTTGTTCAAATAAAGTATAAGTTGTTGGTCAATGAAAGACAGGCTCTGCATTCCAACAGGGTGCTAAAATGGAAACAGAGGAAAGTACAGAAAGAGAAAATTATAGCGCTATAAATAAACTGTTGTCTAGACGAGTGAGTCACATTATGTGTTTATCGTTTTTAGCCCTTTTCTGGGGCTCTATTTGGAAAATAGAGAAAGGCATCTTCTTTGTGTCCACTACATTGTCATTATTTGTTAAATGATTCAGAATTAGTTTGGGTAAATATGAAACTTTTTGATGTTGCTGTAAGTGGGGTCATTCTTACAAAGTATCCTTTTTTTTGAACTGACAGGAAGGGCATTCAAAAAAGGTTTCATTAAAACCTCTGAGAGACTACTTGGGGACACACATGAGTAATGGTGATGATGTAAGCCATGAGGGTTGCAAAAGTCAAGGTGTGAATTGGTGTTAAGCTGCCATTAGAAGATAGAGTATACAAGGAAAACATGACTGCAGCACTTTATTCAGGGCAAGTCTAAACATCTAACTTTCTCTCTGGCTTTCTCCAGTCCAACAAATAATGTTGACTTATAAAATATAAAATATTCATGCGTGGCTTTGCCAACAGGATGATAAAACCGCTATTTGATCGGGATCTTGCTGCGAAGGCATAATATTTGGAATATACATTTGCAGGGTCTGATGAGCGCAATAACAATGCAAGGAAAAACTGCTGGTTCGGCAGCCACAACAGACGCTGCAGATTGCATTGCACCGTCTAGTATATTTTACTTTTAATCAGGCAAGGCCCAGAGTCTAACGACGAAAACAAAGTGCAACATCAACGATAATGATAATAGCTTTCATGATTAAGAAAGCAACGTGCTAGTAAAGAGTGAAAGAGTTTTGCAGTGACAAGAAACACATTTACTATCCATATGGTAGCCTGTTGAACCCCATAACTCACGCAGCAAAGCGTAGCTGGGAGAAACCTGGGAGGAGCACTAAACAAGCAAGCAGAACAATAAAAATGCTCAAGTAAGACTTACAATTACCCCTTTATAAATCAAAGACACAACATCCAACTCAAATCTTACACAAATCATGGAAGTACCTCTTGGCACTAAAAATCTCAGCACAATCAGTGAGTAATTAGTCCACTCGCAATTTCAACAGTGACTCTATATGGAGACACTAAAATAGCGCATCACAAATTAGAGGTGATGGTAATCTCAACAGAAATGTGCTGAGAAGTGGAAAAGCGGGGCAGAGGCAGAGACTTCATCGCTGCCCTGTTCAGTTGCACACCAAGTAGTTATGCCAGAACAAAATCATCCCCCCCTTCCCCATGTGACCAATTATCAGGGTTTCACCTAGGGCTGATAGTAATGCTACTGATGGTGGGCGGATGGACGGACGAGGGAGAGGGAAGGAGGGAGGGTGAAGACGGTAGCACCTGTTACTGAAGTGAAATCCATTCTTTTGTGTTGTTGTCTTGAGAATGTGTCTGTTCTCTCGTTTTACTCGATTGTTACTTCTTAGGTGTCAAGCAGCGCCTACAACAAAGGGTGACTCGGCAAACAGATAAATGCGCTTTGAGCAGGCGAGGGATGGTTGGAGGTTGTTTGTAGGAAGTGTGATCAGCAAATGCTTGGCCTTTGATGCCAACGGCTTCAACCTCCTCTTTTTGAAAAGATTGTTAGACCCTTTAGACGCCTCACAAAGCCAATTGCTGTCTGAGCTCAACAGGGACTCGCACCTTCAAAAGCCAATGGGGAACTGTGTTTATTGGATTTGGAAGGAACCTGGCCGAAGATAAGGCAAATTATCCAATTGTGTCATGTGTCAGAAGGGAAACCGGGTGTGAAATACAACCACTTTGATAAGAGGAAACTAAAGCAAATCACCAGCACCGATTCGTGTTGAATTACTGGAATGAGTTAATGCCGAAAGGCTTCCCATGAAATATTTATCTTCTACATTGCTAAGCGTACTCAGTGATTACCTTTGACAGTGAAAGATACATTTTATTAAGATCAAATGTCCATTTAAAATAAGACTATTTAGCTAATAAACCTCTAAGGAAAATTACTGCTTATCTAAATTGCAACTTGAATGCTTTATCTGCCATTCTGTCACAAAAACAACCCTAATATCTGCCACAGTTATCTTTACTAAACATCAGCCAGCTTTGGCTAATACATAGTTAGTAAAACTGTGGATGTCAGAATATTCTGCTCCATTTAGAATAAAAAAAAATAACCTAAAAGAGGATTTGGGATGTGCACCAAAATTCAAGATTAATGCCTAGTGATCACTTTCAACAATTTGTCATTAGGTTTTTTTTTAAATTTTTTTAAAAATTCAAGATTAATGCCTAGTGATCACTTTTATCGCTTTGCAGCACTGAAAATATAACCTGTACAAAAGCTTCTTTCTCTTATAGCAAGAGACCCACTAAAATCCACCTAAAATTTGAGAACTTTTATCTGTAAATAAATATTGAGAAATTTGAAATTCGGTTGATGGAATCTCTAAATTCTGCGACTAGAATTTTGAAATTCCTGTCTAAATGACTGAATTCATTCATAGAACGGCTCTGGAATGTGTATAATATGTTTTATATGCTTAAAATGACACACGGAAGAAAAAAGCACAGCACATGCAAAGCAGTCAAGGGCATAGCCAAAAGTTGACAGATTGATCATCATTTGTCTGGAATCCACACACACTATATATATATATATATATATATATATATACACACTCCAGTGAGTGGAAGAAAACTAAGAAAAATATTTTTTAATGCAAAAAAGTCAACATTTTTCATTAAAAACATAATCTGTTATTTTATGTTTCATCCTCTTTTCTTTTTACTTTATTTTTCTTCATGTTTTAAGGGTCTAAAATATATTTTCCCTTTAACTAGCAATTAACTAGAACAGGTCAGACCATTTTATTTTCTCCCACCGAGAGCTGACAAATGTAATATTTAAAATATGTATCAGCTGTACGTGAATGACAAATATAACTCCTCAGACTTGTATTCAAAGCGGGAAGTCTGACACCAGTGTCACTGCTCCACCTGGCCTGTGCGTCTGCTGTCACCTTTGGGAGCGAGCTGAAGTGTCGATCAGCCAAACTGTCATTAGGCCAGAGAACAGTTCCGCTCTGCCAACCTTAAATCACTGCCAAGACCATTTTTTTCTTTATATATGCATGCATCTCCTTCTCTTCAGTTGCTCCTTCTCCCCTCTCTCTCTTTGTCTCTCCTTCTTTTCTTCCTTTCCTTTCCTTCTTTCTTCCTTTCTTTCTGTCCTCCATGCCACCTGCCTCCCATCCACAGAGATGAAGTGTGAAGTTTCTAACTTTTGTCACTAGGACAAGAGTACGTCAACGTTATACGTATAGAGGCAACCAATGCCAGAGACTTGTGGGGTCTTCAGGCCTGCTGGACCTCCCATTTTTTTCCCCCCACACCAGTCCACCCGTTGCTGGGCTGAAGAGGGGCCATCTGTTGAGTGTCTGTACGTCTGCCTTCCCAACCCACACAAGGACCTCTCTCTATGGCACAAGTTCATCTAGAGTACAAACCAAATGCAACCCATCTTGTATTTGACAGATGGACAGTCTTAATAAAACGGGGTTGCGGTTTAGTCGTGCTGCCACGTGATTTGGCTGTAGAGAGGCCGTTAATGAATGCATTGTTTCTTCCCTTCTTCTCTTTAGGAATGTGGGGGGCGGGGGGTCGAGATGCACTTCCCTGAAAATCTATTATTAAAGATTTAATACATTGTACCACAGCAAATAATGTGTGATGCAACAGACAGCAGTCACCTTCCGCTGCGCACCGAAGACAGAATAAGGCATTGTCATCTGCTACAACAAGTACTTTTGCCATATTGACTCTGAACTTGATCTGCGTGTGTGTGTGTGTGTGCGCGTGTGCGTGTGTGTGTGTTAGATGAGAGCCGGAGGAGAGGAATGAGGGACCAGCATCTAAACAGCATTAACTCCTCATGCGTTATCATGCAGCACATTGTTTAGTCTGCCGTTGGAGCCTAGTGGGAGATAACCAGAAGTGACTGTTTTGTTTTTTTTTTGTTTTTTTTTAATGAGTCCAAGTAGTGAGTAATATGCTGGATTATTGAGCAATTCTTTTTACAAATGCTGATATCAAATGGTTGGTAAAGAGCCTTTGCAATATTGCATGCAGTTCCATAAAGACATTTAGAGGTGTAAAATATTCAAAAGGGCCCCTGAAAGCTTTGATGATGAAGAAAGGAACGAGGGGTGATGAAACTGCTTGTTTGCTGCTGAACAAATATCTGAGTTCATTTGGAGGTATTGATTGGTTTGCTGTGGCTTTCATGGACATTTGGCATTGCTCATGTAAAGAAAATCCTCCCCTTCCTCTAAGATGTCTGATCTCATGAGTGCCACGTCGAGGCGTGTTATTACAATCCTTTTTCTAGTTTGAGTGTTTGTGTCAATTTATCATTTTACACTTTGTGAGCTGCTGAGATTATATGTTCTGCTACAAACTTTTAAACTCCCCATAATCATTTCATTTTGCAGCGTTAAATTGCACTCAGAAAGCTTAAAACGCAGAGAAATGACACCCAACGAAGCTGTGAAGTCGGTGCCATAAAAGTCTAGTGTCGTGAGGTTGTCCTATGTTACAAAAAAATTATAAAAAATAAAAAAATCAACAGCCCATTCCAATCACAAAGTTTTACCTTGCTGCAATATGAAATAGATGTCTCCTTTTTGTTGTTTGACTAAAATGTTTTACTTTGTTGCCATGCTTACCAAACCCGCTGGTTCTACAGAATTTTGTCAGGCTGAAAAAAATAGTTGAACTATTTGAATAAGCTATGTTGGAGCATTGAAAAAACTGCTGGTTTTGGATGCTGGTTTTAGTGCTCCAAGACAGCTTAGTTTCTACTCGCTTCAGGAAATGGATGTCAATTGGCTAATTTTATCCTGGAAATTTAAATCTGTGTCATGATAAATGGTTTGTAGATGGACCCGAATGCAGATAAATGGATTCAGCCAGTGAATTTGAAGGTTTAGTGAAAAAAACAAACTTACAAAAGAAAACAAAAAACAAATCACTGGATTATTCCATCCTGTGTTATTCCATCCAACACAGGATGGAATAAGGAAGTAACGAGAGGAAACAACAAGGAGTGACTAGGAAAGAGGTGCTTAACTACTGAGAGGTTGAGTGCTGAAACAACGGACTTGGGTTGATGGGTTAAAGGGGTGGGGAGGTGTGGAGAGAAAGCAGGAGGCAGGCTGAGGTGAGAGAGAAAGGTGGTACACTGGGAACTAGGAAATGAATCTAACAAAAATAACTAAAGAAACTTAAATGAACAAGAGGGGCTAAAAAAAGGACTAGGTACAAGAAATAAACACAACTAGAATCAGTAAGAGGCGGAAGTGAAAATAGAAACAAGGCAAATTTAACTGGGATAAGAAACAAGGAAGTAATGGAGAAATCACTAACTATCCATTTTTAGCCTCAAATTCTGCAGAGTTATATCATCACTATGCTGACTCTATTTGGTCCTTATCAGAATTGGTGTTTATTTGACTCTTTTCAGAGTTATTTCATCAAAGGTTTGAGTAGTTATAACTTTTTCAAGTGTTAGAAATACTCAGTTTCTTGATTAACTCTGAAAAGAGTTAAATTAACACCAATTCTGATAAGGACCAAATAGACTCGGCATCGTGTTGATTTAACTGCAGAATTTACTGTGACTCATTTACTCCTCATGCATCATAAACCTTCAAAACCAGTAATTTATATACCACCGTACTTCATTGGCCTGACAATCCTGCTCTCTCAATCTCCAGTTAATCTTCTGCTCTGCTTTTAAGAGTCACCAGCTTTTACTGGACATTCAAATATCCCACAATTTTTACAATGTACATTCTGCATTTGGACCACGTTGCAAAGCACACATAACTTGAAGTTGGTGATGAATGTTTCCGCAAATTTGTTTGGGCAAACTTCCTACTGGGTGGGGAAATGATCTGTGCAATTATGCAAAGTAACTGTGATTGTTTAGTAAATATTAAAAAATAAGCTGTGTTGTTTTTCTTGACGGGAAAATCAAACTGTCTCATAACTGCAAGTAATCTGATGACAGCTGTCATTTGCAACTCAGCACAGAGAGGTCTGTGTGCGTGTGTGGATGTGTCTTTTTCCAAAACTCGGAGACTAAAAAGCAGAGCTAACTGTTGTATTCGGAGGAATCCCATTCATTCCACTGTGTCATTAAACTTAATGCTAGAATCCTCCAAAGCACTTTGTGAACTCTAATTAGAAAGCACCCAACACGGCTATAAATAAAAGGATGCAACATACATCTTTTTAGCACACATAAGTTCAGTATCTTTACATATCTAAGTCATTTAGTGCACCAGCGTGGCTCGTTTTAATCCTCTTATAATCATCCAGCAAGGTCACCCCTCCATATTCTCTCACTGTTGTAGAAAATAGGTTTCTGAGGTCTACTAATTGCATTTTCTCTCTTCAGAAATCCATCTTATGCTGATTATTTTCAAAATAAGTATGTGGCTGGTAAGGACATGACATTACTCTGCTTAAAGCCTGCACAAAAAGAGAAGTCTTGCCAGTCCAAAGGATTAACTGTGATTAGACACCATAATTAAACAAGGTTGTTGTTTCCTATAACCAATTGGCTTGTGTATTTGTTTTAATTGGCTCCAAAAGTCCAGCAAGATGTTGCATGTTGCTCATACTAGAATTTGTTAGCTCAGGTAAATAGTGTTTTTAGCATGTGGAGCCTGACATGCCCCAGTTCAGAGAAACAGCTAGGGAGTACTTGCACAAACAAAAAAATACAGGATATTGGTCTGAATTGGAGAAGAGGCAAAACACCATTCATGCACTTTAATCAAGGCCTGCTTAGAAAAAAAGAGAGAGGTTCTTTGTAATATAACCAAATATCATCACTTACCAAACGGTCTTTGAATCATCGCAAATGATAAAATAATATGGCGCAGTGACACACGGGCCTTCATATCAAAGGCATGTTTGTTTTTTTGTTTGTTTGTTTGTTTTATAACTGCACAAGAAGTATGTTTATTTTTTACTGGAGATATCCTCTTTTGAGGATATTCTCTCCACCAGCTTTGACCGTATAGACTGAAATGTTTACCGTTTATTTGTGCTATATATTTATCACATGACTGGGCTACTTTGATAGAAATATTAATTAAGTTTGTGCTGATCATGCGCTGTGTCTCAGTGTAATATTTCCTTGCTTTTCAACAAAAAGAGCAAAAGCCTTTAGTCTCCTTTTCAAATTGAAAATTTCTAGTTTCATCACTGAACATGACACAAAGGACAACAATTAATTTGAAGGCCTTTTCTTACCCTTGTTCAATTTCAAATTAGTCTCCGGGGACAGAAATCTTACAATCTCCTTGCTTTGTCTGATTGCGTTTCCTTGCTATATCTGCTCAGTGCACAAGTTTATGTTTGTTTGCTTAAACCGATATGGTCCACAATGGCTGTAATGAAGATGAGAATGCACGCTTGAGAGGAGGGATCTGCGAAGAAGACCCTGTCAGCTTTGATTAGCACCAAAGCACTGCATGCAGGCTGTCTAAGATAGCGACAAACAAGGATTAGACAAACCTCCTTGAATGGAAATCCTCACCAATATTCTATGTACATGTCTTTATTCACCTTCAGTGTATGCCCTCCTTGAGAATAAGGGGATTGTTTTTCCCCTTAGTTTAAAGCCATCAGGTTGAATCTTTGTGGCAGAAATGCTACCAGACATGTAGGGTGATTCTTAGTTTCACATTTTAGTTTCAATGACTAGTTTAGGTTAATTTTTCTTGATGTAATTTTATAAATAAATAAATAAATCCCAATCATCTAATGTAAAAGTCCTCTTTACAGATGATAACCTTTTAACCTAATCAAATTTCTGTAGAACATTACTGAGTTATCTTTTTTATAGAGATGCATGCAGTTTATTTGTATGTCAACCGCAACTTTCGCTATAATTTAACCAGGTGATAAAGGATGTGTAGAAAATTCTTATTAAAGTCTGATGCTATTTCAATAGGACACACATGTACTCAAATATTAATAACTAACAAAAACAAAAAACAAAGAAGAAACAACAACCTTTATCCGAAGCACATCTGCTTAGTGGTTATAAAAAAAACACTTAAAAAACTAATCATTTTGAGTGTTACTTCTTTGCCCCTACTTGTAAGCCTCTGTTCTCTGTAGAAAAGCGTATAGACTACTTTAATTAAAGTTGAAACACACAGCAAGAGGGGTCAGTGTGTATAGATCATCTGCAGCCTATCTAATGTTTTCTTTCTAACTTATGCCACTCGTTTGGTTATTTAGGTCTGTGGATTCAGCTGGCCGTGGAGGAGGGGTATTTTCTGTCCGATGAACCATTTTTGTACTTATTTGGTCATAAATTGGATCATTATCCAGCAGATGAGCACTTTATTTAAAATGTCTCGGTAGCTCAAAGAGATCATAATGCTGGACCCCATAACAAGATTCATAGAGCTTTGGAGAAGAAATAGGCAAACATCAATAAATGCTCTTCACAATTATTAGCAGTAAACCTACAATGTTTCACTCCAGAACGATTTATTTTAGCCATTTTTGGACTAAAGTAGACCAGCAGGAATTCAATGTACTTGAATTTTCTTATTTTTCTTATCTTCCAATTTTGAAGAGAGATGAAACATTTTGGGTCTCTCTGTCACATCCTGTTTATAACTTCTGGGAAACATGAAGTCATGGTTTACTAAATGAACCCTAATCAACCTGAAACAAACTACAGCATGGATAAAAAAATTAAAAAAAATCTCATTTACTTATAATTATAAGAAACATTATTTATTTGATCTTCTAGGGTGTCTGAATATTCTACTGTAATTAAGGATGAAATTACCTGAAGGGTTTTCACATATCTTTTATCAGGTGAGCTAATAATTATGAGGATCTTATCTTTGCTCTGCACGTGTAATACCTTTTTCATTACACTCAAACCATAGTACTGCCCAAAATCACTGTGGATTTAAACACTTAAATACTTGAGCCAAGGTTGTGAGTGTACACTAGAGATTACACCATAAGGACCCCTCCATCCCTTCAAAACATACAATCTCAACACAATCAAAAAAAAAAGAAAAAAATGTATCAACATTTTCAGCATGGTTTCTCATAACTTCCCAATTTTATTGCCTGTGCATACAGCAATGTGCAGTTAGGCAGAAAATATAGCGCACACATTTTTAATGCTTTTACCCTGGGTTGCTTCGAAGAAGAAAGAGGCAGAGCAAGAGCAAATGCAGCTTGAGCACGAGTCCCTTCAACTATACCTATTAAGCTTGATGAATTGAAACTGAAATGACTGGAATTCCCGCAGTGAACATACAAATAAGTTTCTCCAAAGGGACAACTGCAGCAGCAGAATGGGTAGGAGATTTATTGAAAAGCTTCGGAAAGGTTGCAAAGGGAGGAAGTCCTCAAGAAGGAAGATTTTTTTATTTCACCTGTGTGTTTTACAGCGTTTTGTCTGTTGTGTGCCAGAAATATTAAGTACCAAGTGAGCTGAGCAACCGCAACAAAGTATTAAGATTTAGATGCTCTAAGTGTGAATCATTATGTAAGTAGCCTACTCTCTAACCAATATATGAACTCTTAAATTTATGTATTTTTTTTTTCTCCAAAATTAGACCCCATTGAAAGCTTCTTCTCTCCATGGAGATTCTCTGATTTCTATCTCGTTTACGTTTACGAAAGAAAGCCATTCTGTCAATTCCACGTGCTGTTTTAATTGACGATTTAGCTGTCGGAAATTTGCCCGAGTTGGTTTGGAAACTTTCACGTGAACTCCTAGCCATTTAGAAAACACCCCTATTAATTCTGAGCAACTCAATAACTCATTCTTAACATGAGCAAGACTTATTTAACTGATAAGCCAGAGAAGATTCCACTCCATTACAGCTGTAATTAATTAATTAACTTTATATGAGGACAATTAATGGAGGATATTAAACTCTTTTGTGGAGGCAATTCTACCTTTGGCTCAGGTAATGAGTTTGTGGACCTCTTGCCACCAGCTGTTAGTCTCTTGTCTACAAAAGACTTTTATAAGACTTCCCAAGGTAATCCGACTTAGTTAAAATGCAGAAGACTTTGATTATGAAGAACAAAAAGGGGAAGGGACAGGTGTGGGGGTGGGGGCGTAGAGTGGTGGTATTGTTGTACGGTTCCCCTTCAATTAGATTTAGCTGTAATTGAACCCCTAGGGAAGCACTGATCGTCACAATAAAGTGCGGCATTACTTCAAACCGGATTTAGTGGCAACATGATCCTCCGCTGCTCTAGGTGAGACATTTAATTAAGTCCCATTGCTTTTGCATAGCAGCCATATAACTGAATTAACAGTGGAGAGACCCACCAGGCAAGTACACGCTCACCTCATTCGGCTTATGCAGCGCTATCTTTCTCTGCTGAGCATTTACAACAATAGGATTTGAAAGCATTCTTTGTGTGAGGCAAGGGCAAAAACGTAATTACACTAAAAACTTTTCAGTGCACTACAAACATGTCAGTGTCTTGCGACAGTGTTTGAACATGTCTGTCGTGGTTTGTCCCTAATAACCTGACAAACGTTGCCGCACCTTTCCTGCAGAGTCAAAACTCATTGAAGTTTTACAGAGACGTCGTCTTGCAGTAATGAAGGGCATCTCCGGTTGAAGTGGCGGCAGAGCTGTTTGTGCGTATTTATGTGTCTGCTGGAGGTGTGTGAAACAGGGCACGCCTGATAACACTCTTGGCCTCCCTTTCCTCATTACTGCCAGACAAACAAATGCTGCACATCTCCCTGGAAGATTGGCCGAGACGGAGGACCCTGGTGACTTCAGTCTGAAGAAGTTGACTACAAGCTCGGTATGTACAGCCAGACACTGGCTCAGCACACAGACACACACACACACAAAGGAGAGGATAAGAGAATTTGTGAATATGGGAACAAGGCTTGAGTGGCATAAAATACATTTCATCATGTAAGATGTGGAGTGACAAAATGTTCCTATTTCTATTAGGTGCACACTGATCTTGAGTTATTTGAAGGTTATGGTCAAGGTTAGCCAAACAGGAATTTCATGTCACATTCACGCTATTGCAGTGTCTTACAAATGTAATTTAAACCCTTAAACTTTTTCTTTGTGAAATAGCTCAAGCTAAGTCGGGCAGGATGGATGGAGAGCACTTCATGAAAACAAATTTGTAAATGTTACCAGAAATGATCAGTTGGATGTAAGTTTGGGCCTTGACTGGACCGTGAATGATTTGATCTAAACTCAATTGTTGCTCAGACTGGATGTTTAGGGTTTTTCTCCTACTGGAAAGTGAACCACTGAATCAATTTAAAAATGTTTTCTATGTGAATCCCTCTGTATTTCATGTCCCTCTACCATACTGTTCTAACAGTGTTTGTGAAAACACAAACACTACCGATGTATTTCAACATTGTTTGACGAAAACAACATACTTCTCCACTAACCCTGAGATGTTCAAAGCTTGAAAATTGATTTATAACTTCATCCCATTTTAACTTCTCCTTAACGTTATCCCTAGCTTCTCTGGTGTTTTCCTCAGACATGGGTAAAAAAAGTGTCTGGAGAAATGTTACATTTCTTACTGGAGCACCTGTGTTTAAACTGAGGCTAAATCACTAAATCACATGTTGGTGGCTTTTCATGGCAGCAGTTTGCGTTTCATTTAGAGTTCCAAAATACGAAAACAGTAATTGCTGAAATAAATAATCACTGTTTTGTCCTTGCTCAATAAGTTGTATGTTAAAAATACTGGTTTGCTGTTCATTAATGCTAGTTGTTATACTCATGTATATATATTTTTTTTTTTCCAAAATTCAAAGATATGTACAGCTCTGATTAGATGTTTAAATACATGCGTCATATAAGAATGTCTTTAACTGTGCTTTTAAAAAAATCCTTTTTACAGTGTGGTATGTTTGTACAACAAAAATGACTTCAAAAAATGTTGAATTTGGATTTTCTCTCTTTCCAAGTGTCATAATAAAATAAAGCCACAAATATATAGATCCATTTACTCTGGAAAATGTGTGGTATTATTGCAGGCGTCTACATCCAAAAGTTAATGAGATTGATGCATTTGATGTAAGTGTATGTCAGTGTCGGGGCACCTGGGGAATCTAACTCGGCAACAGTTGTGACTGTGTATCATCCCAGATTAATACGTTGCTTTGTGTTAGCCCTCTGACATCTTGACTTCATGCCCAGTTTGTATTTTTGCTCTTTTCTCAATTCTGAATAGGCTCCAGATTCTTAAAATGCTAAATTAGTAGTTAGGGACGGGGGCGTATCTCTTGATGATATAACTCTTTAGGATTCACATTTTAACAGCTCCGCCAGATGGAAAGAAATTGACCCTGCTTTTGTTTTTTTCCACATGTGCCACAAGATGTCATCTGTCATGGTAGCCCTCGGGCTTATTCTGACTGAGAGTGTGAGGTCAATATATCTAAACTGACCAGAATCTCACAGGCCAGCTTTATGGGCCACTGTAGCAAAAGGATGATGGAGAATAGTCTGAAATGAGATTGTTTTCTTCTTTTTCAGGCAAGGCCGCAGTCTCTTGCTTACGTGCCTGTCACACAGACAGATGAGACATGTGAAGCTCATGTCAGGCAGGCAGACACTCTAGGGCATGACATTCATTTGTGCGTGTAACTTCATACCCCAAAACAGCAGACTGAACTGTCAACTATAAACACTTTCAAATTTGTTCCCAGCCAACTTTTTTTTTTTCTCCCTTCATTTACCCTCACAAAATACCCTTCTAAGGCTATTTTCCTTTAAGACACTTCCACTGGCCCAGTAATCTCCAGAGAGAGCCAGTGCAAGGCCATCTGGGGTGAGGCTTTGTAGCCATTGAGCCCCCTGCATTCAATCCCCTCTTTGGAAAGCCAAAGTTCAGAGCTCCCCAAACCAGTGGGGAAATCTGTCCAAAAACGACATTGGTGTCCTAAACAGATTAACTGCTGAGTCCTTCAAATACCAATTGTCTTCTGTCTTTAGGAAGGCTCACGGGGGAAAACATCTAATTGGCTGCCCGTGTGTGTGGACATTTACCCCAGTGTGATTGCCAAATAAGATGTACACAGCTAGCAATGAAAAGTATGCAAACCAGCCTGACAACAAATGAAACCAATGTCAATGTACAAACTTTTTTCAGGGAAATGCTGACATGGAAATAGATACCAAAATTTTAAGTCATATGACTTAAAAAAAAAAAAAGAAGCAATCAAAATTTTTCCATCATACAGTTCCATTTTTTTTTTTTTAAGTCAGTTTAATTAGATGCCAGAAAAAGTGCTACAGTGAAATGAAGAAACTTCTATATGCCTGTTTTCCCTTTGAGGGCTGTTGTCAAAACAAACATGTGTCTGATTGAACACAGAGTCTATCGCAGAAGATTGATAGGGGGCAGCAAACTTTATCCAAAGAGCCATTCATAGTAAAATTGTTTGTTCTATGGTTAAATCCCCTTTTTTATTATTATTTTAGAATAAAAAAGAAAAACTAAAGTCTTGCAATATGGGAATAAGTGCATTTTCTTTAATTCAATGTTCACTGAATGTAAGCATGAAAAAGCACAGCTTGTGACCGAATTGAAATATGCCAATTGTATTACTAGTTAAGTTTTGTTGCATAAATACAATCAAGAGATTGCCTAAAAACATAAAAAGGTAAATTCAAGTAATTTTTATAAGCTTTATATGAAACATTTGTTCATTTTGTTATTGTTTTGTCAAAAGTGGCTTGTGAAGAGGCTTTGTGAAAGCCCTTGAGAGCCGTATGCGGCTCCACAGCCTCCGGTTGCAGACATTATCTATGTATAATAGAGGCATTATTTACCAAACGTGTTTCAGAGCTGGACAGCAGCCAAGCGAATAAACATAGAATTGACCAACCATCTTTGCTTATTTGTGGTATAAAGAGCTGATTAATCGCTGACATATCACTCACATTAATAAGATATTTAAAGCTGTTTTTGCCAACTTTTTTGACCTCAACAATAATGTTGTTTTGCACTGTGAAGTTTTTATGAAACATTAAATCTGGGCTACATACTTCTGCCATCACACCTTTTTTTTTTTTTTCTCCATGGTGTGATTTTTCTTTTGACACAGATATCTACAAACTCTAATCACAGGGTACATTGCTTTGCTATGTTTAATATGCCATTTTCATTTTCTCAAATGCAAGAAGAAATTTGAATTATTTTTCAGTTGTCTGGTTAATAGTTTGCCTCAAGGTTGAAGTCTCGTAACGGAAAGGAGAAAGACCAACAAAAAACGCAATCAAGGCCTGTAATTAATTGTTAGATTTAACATGAGTTTCTTTTCTTTTGATTGGCATCAGCATATTTGAGGGCATGTGCTCACAACACTTGAACTGAGCAAATATAATTATTAAATTATGATCCAAGTTTCTCCTGCAACAATGACTTGACATTACGTGTTGGCTGCAGGCTTGCAGCATTTGCTGAAGTCCTAATTAGATTACATTCATTTCCTCAGCCTCAATTCATGTCAGTCTATTGTGGTTCACTTTGTAATGATTTTTTTTTACTTTAGCCATTAAGTTTTATGCAACAGCATTATACCCTGGCTATGTTAAAAGTCCAGTATTATGAGAAGTCGAGGCACACAGTGCCGTTTAACTACAGGTAACTATGTTACCTTTGGTTTCCATCAGTTGTTATGAAAATTCTGTACATAGCATGATTTAAAATCAATTTGACTTCCTCTGTCATTGCCAATGTCAACCATCTCTAATCCACATCCAAGAGTCCTGAGCCGCCAGTCACTTTGGTTCTTTCGCCATGGCCTCCAGACCGTCTGAACCCTGACATACCAGGTTCCTGTGCCTCAGTACCGGATTCTCAAAAAGCCACTCTGCTCTTTCAAACCTCTACCAAAAAAAATATACTCCGGCGACACAGTCATAGGACTTCACTAAATGCACAAAACACGTGTGGATGGACGATAAGACGCCCCTCATCAGGTCTTCAAAGGGAAAGATTCGACTATTTAATTGGATTTTGATCTGATGTAGACAAAGTTCCTGTTACAAAGTTACCTCTGGCAACCTCCATGTGTCAGACTGTGAAAAAAACTATCAATCCACAGTAGTGGTATGCTAATCATATTGTCTTTCTCCCCAAATTTTACTATTCAAGTCACCATCGGCTCATAATGGATAATGATTAGATCCCCTAGTCTCTGCAGATTTGTCAGGCCCAAAAGGTTTACCTAATGTCTTTTGGCATTCATTCAGCTTAGCCTTCACTCTTTGCTTCCCGATTGCTTTTTTCTTCACTCATCGGGGAGTTGTCAAACAAGGATAAAAACCTCCTTCTGAAGAGAGAGAGTGAGGGAGGCTGCTTAATAAAGATAGTCAATTTACCTGGAATATGTTTGGCCTGCTGAAGAAAGCATGATTCTAGTCCTCTCTAAAAGGACTACTTTTGTCAATAACAATGGTTTGTTAAGACAAACAATGACAGACTCTGAATAATAGACTCCACATGCCTAATAGCAGCCTAGACCTTTGTGAGTCTGACCAGACATACAACATGGCTAAATTAATTTTCAAATAAAACAGACATGCATTGTTTCCTATTATAACGTAACTGATTGAGCCAGTGACATAAAAAGGGTTGATCTATATGAGTATTTGTAAGAAAGGGGCATACCGTCATTTTTTCAACTTTGTCTTTGTAATTGTGTTCAGGGTGGTAGCTCATTTTAATACCTGGAAACAAGAAATATGAATATATTTTAAAAAAGAAAAGTGAGGAAAAAGTGTCAGTTGAAGAGGCAGCTGATGGTTTTTGAATGAAGATGTCAGATTTAGAAGGCTAAACTTAAAACCTTATCATCGCCTTCATATGCCAATGTATGCAAAGTGTGTCTTGTGAAAATTATCACTGTGTAGAGATTCCTGTCTTTATGCACTGAAATAGTATACACTGCAACATTTATCTGTACAATCAGTAATAATTTGATGAACTTCACATGCACCTCACCTCACCTCAACTGTTTCATTCATATTTCCTCCAGAGTACTGTGGCAGCCTTGAAATATTGAGGCATGCTTTGATCAAAGTTTTGATACTTTCCTGCTGCTCAGTTTGTTTGTTTTTTTTTTTTTATTTCTCATAGTGTTTTGCACACACGCTGCTGAATTGCTATAGCTGGAAGGTTTTGGACAGGCTGTAAACAGCCACTGCATGAAAACGACCACCACCCTCGTTCCTCAGTGCGGTGGACTCTTCAGGGTCAAATCTATTTCAGATATGGATGCATGCATGGCGAGAGCACACAGCTCTGTGTATCCACCTCACAAATAGCCATGATTACAGGTGTGTCCACTCTATAATGAATTTTAGACTGTGCATGGACATATAGATAACAGAATTTCCCTCCTGTGGAAATTTGCTGCCTCACAGATGTGAAAATCACAGTTAAACCCCCGGTATAACTTGGGCTTTACTGAGATTTGTGCAAAGCGAGGCACCTCCTTCACATCATTAAGATAAGAAAGCCTGGGCCATCTGGTGGCCCAGTGCTTAAGATGCATGACATACAGTATATCTGCAATGTCCCAGCTGGATTTTGGTTGCAGACCTTAATTGCATGACATACCACTCTCTCAGGTTATTTCCAGCTGGTATATTTTCCATCATTTCTGTGGAAAGTGCAACATTCTGAACATTTCTGTTTTCATATAAGCCTTCCTTCCTGCCGTATGAAAAACCGTCTTCGTGATGCGATGGTCAAACATTAAAACTGTTTTTGTACCCCAGCTGCCTCCATTAAAGAGTTCAAATTAATAGCTTGTGGCACTAGTCAGCAAGACTAAAAGGGCTAGCAAAGGGCTTAGGGACATGCTTATGTGTAGATTTATTTTTTAATACTGTGTAAAATATAGTCCTATTTCAAAGCAAGCGTTTATTTAAAATAATAATAAAAAGAATACATGTATAAAGTAATAATAGCAGCACAGAATAATGGAATAATGGGATCAAATGAGATGGTACATTCACTCTTTGTAACAATTACCCTCTGGCTGGCCACTTATGCAACCCCGACGGACATTGTCAGTGTCTATGTCACCAGTTGTATGCCGCCCAAGCATGTATGTCTGATTTCACACAAACAAACGCACGAGTAGCAGGGAAAATGCGGGCAGAGTCATCCTCCCTGCCATCGCTACAGGGGCTTCTGGAAGAGCTGATGGCAAATTACAGCCAACCAAACCAAGCCAAACGCTGCTTCTGTCCACCGGCCCGCCTCTCCATCCGGCTGCTGCCGACACCATTTCTTCTCTTGCCTGGCTGTGTCGCTTTCCCCTTTGGTCATAGTTGCACAGTGACCAGCCATGTGTCACAAATGGGATAAACTGCAGCGGTTGGGTGATGCGAATGTGTAGAGGTGGGCGTGGGTATGAGCTGGGTAGGCATCAGCAGCCAGCAGGCTAGGGATCGCGGGGGAGGATGATTGTGTATGCATGCACTTATTGTCATGTTACATGCACAAAGCTTGACCTCTTTTGCAGCAGTTATTTTATTTGATTGTGCAATGCAGAGTGGTTCTTAATTTTAAAGTGAGAGGAAATTTATATATATATTTTTTGTTTGTTTTTATCTTTCAACAAAAACAGGCACGTGCAGAGGGGGGCGAAGGGACTACTGTGACTGTCACCACGAGTCACGACGTGCAGAGGGGGGCGAAGGGAGTACTGTGACTGTCACCACGAGTCACGACACAGCTCGACCAGCCCTGGTACCACCCGGTACCACCCGGTACCACCCGGTACCCCCTGCTGACTATTTACTCTGCTTCTCCTTAGCGTTTCCACTAGGCGGGTTAAAGCCGCTGCTGACGGGATCTGGGCTGGAGGTGAGGGGCTGTAAATAGAAGTTACTGCAGAACCTCAAGTGTTAAAGGAAGATTTGACCCAGAGCATTTAGAGTTCATAAAATAAACATCAGAGAACATATGAATATCGATAAGGTGACTCTGTGAGAGGGAGACCAGGCTTATTGGCCAAGTTTAAAATCAATCACTGATGACTGGTTACTTACTGTGATGTATTTGTGAACAAACCCAATTCAAACACAAAGATTACACGATATTGTAGCCATGGTACCACAACAATCAAAATATCATGATTCTTTAAACTTTTACAAAATAAACATCCTAATGAAATCCTAAATGTAAATATTTAGTTTTTCCTCAGCTGAATACAATAAAATTTTATGACATTTTCATTCTCTATAAATGATGCTATAGGTTTAGATCTATGGTTTGTGTTACAATTAAACCATTTCTAGGGGTCCCTGAATCTCTGGAGGGCCCCACCAATAGCTACTGTGTTTTCTTTGCCTTGATAATTGTAAGACTGAGATCAGTCTTACAATTCTAGATCTCAGAGATGCTAACATTAAAAAAATTACATAGAGTTAACCCCTTTGAGTTTTTTGATCTATAAAGCAGTCTGCAGCCAAGTTGTTGCAGAGGTTAAATAGATATTATTAGGGCTTAATTAGTAAAATGGCTGCAAAAGTAGCTTATTTCATAACTTCATAACCTTTGACCTTCTCTCCTGTGGACTGTTTAACACCTACAGTCTCAGATAAAGTCAGTCCTCCAGGACTGTCAGCAGAAACAGCAACACTATCCCTGTTGGAGAAAATAGACTACATGTGCTTTGGATTGTCCTCACATGATGGCATTGATATAGTAGGATCCAATTAATTTCTTGATTAATATCGTTTGTTGCTATGTTGTTGTATGATGTTTTAAAATCTTATTCAATGTGCCCTTTTTTAACTTTGAGCCCCCGTCCCTCCAAAGGTCTCTCCACAGCACTGGGCAGGACCTAAAACATCTGTCTGAGAGACACAACGGACATTTTATATCGTAATTCTCTATTCTGCCACAGGATGGAGCGGTTATGGAAAAGCTTTCAACATGCTGTCTGTTGTGGATATGAACAGACGTTGTTCATTCCTATTTGTGGGAATGTGGTATTTTCTTTGCCTGGTGCATAAGATCTCAATAAATGACATTGACGTTTATTGTTATAGCCTGACACGACATGGTAACGTTCAAATTATATTAATGAGATTGTAATTTGGTATTATGACAATTAGGAAAGTGTGAATTGGAGGGGGAAAAAAATGGGAGAAATGGGAAACTTTATTGTCTAGCGCTCATCAGATTCCATGTGCTCATCAGCAATGTTTGTTTATTCACGAGGTTTTCATTCATTCCCGTGGTCCCAGCCCACTTGGCAGGTGGAAGGGGTAGAAACGAGTCATGCTGGTGAGCCAGTACTGGCACAGCACTGGCAGTTCCTGGCTTGAAAGCACATGGCAGATCGGCAGGCGCACTGGGCCACCATATTGACCTGGCACTGACTGACACATGTCGGAAGAGGGAAGTGTGAGATAGAGCGTAGGAGAGGTCACCAATCCCCTCTTCGGTGTCATTTAATGCTTTTCGCAGATCCCTACCAATCCCACCCTGCAGCCCCCCAATGGATGGACAGGAAACATCTGCTGCAGTACCCTTTCCACCTCTCCCCACCCTCTAAGTACTGGCCTGAGCATGGCTGTAGCTGTCCACCCCACACACCAGGCCAAAACTTCCACTTACAAACAACCTTCTGTATCATTAATGGCTGAAATGACTGATGTGCAAACAATCACAGATATGTCTGGTGCAATAAATTCCATCTAATTATGAAAAAAAAATAGGATTTCATAAAAGGACTGGCTTCGAATGCCAAATGGAGCTGGTCAAGTGCAGGGGGGTCTTGGTTTGAATCCATTATTTTGCCTTGATTAACAATCCCTCCACAAACACCATCCCACATCCACGCAGGGGCTCCATCAAACCATTGGAGTGGAATTGAGGACCTTATGCTGTAATGTGGTACACTGGGAGGATTGATTTGTTTTGCAGTGATGACTAGTGGCTTGTCTCTGGAAGAAAAAAAAACTGTGAATGCAGCAATCTAATTAAACCATTAATCAAGCTGCAGTCAATATCCTCCAGGAGTTGAGGGCTAAAATAGCCAACTGAGGCAAATGTGATAATTTCCACACATGATGTTTATGTCAGATAGCAGTGCTGCGGTGTTCAGAAAACAATGTGATTTCCAGTACAAAGCCATATAAATGTGTGTCTTAGCAGTACAGTATGTACTTGATTATTCTTTATTAATATTTACACTTTTCATAGGTGTACAAGTGTACACCTAAAAGTAAGGGTAGAGGTGAAAAGTCATCACTAAAAGCCAGAAACTAACCAGTTGCGGAAGGTGGAAGCACATTTTTATTATGGGGAATATCAATGGTTCCCTAAACCACATTGCAATCTAAAGACATCACATTGCAAACATGTGAAATGAATCCAAAATAGTAGCCCCTCTATTTTATTTTGTATCCAAACTACGTTAAAATCTATTACAGTTAAAAGTGAATGTGTTTCGCCAGCAGAGGGCGCTCAGTGGAAAATGCACCAGTGGCTGACGCTCTGGCCGGCAGAAGAAGTTAGCCATTGCTGAGGAAGCGGCTAAGAGCAGACATAAATGAGCATCTGCTATAACCTGCTGTGTATCTGTTTTCCAGAGTTTATTCTAAATAAATGTTACACTGGACGTCACAAATGCTCCCAATTTTGCTATATTTCTTTAAGTTGTGTGTATTTCATGAAAAGAGGTGAAACCTGTCATTGCTAAGGCTCCACTGTATGGTTCTAGTTTCAAAGTCTGTCTTTCTCTTGCCTCAACATGCCCTGGCCTACACCCATGTTTATTTTAGTCTTTTATGAGAATTCTGTGTTTATCACAATGCATTTTTAAATGCAAGTCTCTGAAAATTTATGATTCTTGAAGAAAGCAATCAAACACACCAAATTTATCTTTAAGAAAAATCAGCATTACCTGCAGTTAAAGCTGGATTATTATTATTTTTTTTAGATGGGTTTGACCGATTAACCATCAAACAAATTGAGACAGAAATGCTATGTGGAAAGTAATGAATGAATGAGCTGGTTAACAATATACATTCAGTGATAACCACTGTGATCAGATGCAACACTGATGTCTAGTCAGAAAATGTATTATTTAAAGAAGCCTCTTTTTTCAAACAAAATACAACTTTTACCACAGGGTCTTTGCCTGACTGACCAGTCTGATGGCTCCTGTTGTACCACCAATCTCTTGATCACCCCCCCAACACAGATGCTGGCCTTAGGCTAAGATGGCTGATGTGCAATGTTTTATTGAGACAGCTGCAATTTCGTGCACTTCTAAATTTAATTATTTCAGATTGAAAAGAGAGAGAGCAATATTTGCGTCTGCAAATCCAAAATATAAGAAGCGAAACCAACAAGCTTTCAATAACAGCTGACAGTATCTCAATTGTCTCCCTCCATTTTATCTGAAAAAGGCTGAATTAAAAGAAAAACAATAGCAGAGAAAATTAAAACCAGGGCACTGCAGTTTGCTTCTTAACTGTGTTCCTATTTAGCTGTGAAATAGTGAGCCAAATCTAAATTTTTTGTCCCCTAATTGGTAAATGACAAATTAGACTTTGCCAATACGTAATTGAAATCCTTGGTAAATGCTCCCCACGCTGCTACCATCATGCTGTTGTGAGAGTAATTACTAAACTAGTTCAGAGATGTACAGCGAGAGTTAAGAATGATCATTTTTCTTCATTGTTGAGAGTTGTGGGGATATTGCTCTGGGGGTCAATTTAATTTCTCTGACCATCCATATGGATAAGTAGAAAATTCTTGGATCTTATATATTAGCAGTAAAATACATTTTTGCCAACCAATGTCAAATTATCAATATTTATTTTTGGTAACATAATTTTTTAATACCTTAGTCCACACTCAGAGTAAGGATGATCCTCTCTGCTGATCTCATGTTCTAGTAATACCATGTTTTATTTTTTGTTTTCATTGGAAATAAATATGTAAGGAAGATGGCTTGACCTGGAGGAACAGTAAGCCCAGCTGGCTCAGTGAGACAGAATGAAATGTGTTGGGCTTGAAGATGAAGACTGGGCACGTTGAAGCAGATTTCTTAGTCAAGTTCTCTTGCTGCCTTGACGTCAAGGAGTCCGGTGTCTTTTTCCCTATCAAGTGTTATTTAGTTTAAAAATAAAACTAAATGGCATTTTTTCCTCTTCAATTGATATACATTATCTGTTACTTGTTGATCTATCTAGAAAGAGTCAAAGTTCATCCTGTTGCTTCATACAGCCACAGGAAAGATTGTTCATTTCTTCCACTTTGTCAGGTTCTATTTTCCTTGTTGACGAAACCAATGCAGCCCAGTTGTAACATATCTACTTTATTTAAAACCAAAAAAATCAATGTCTGACTAGCAGCTGCCAAAAAAAAAAGAAATTGCCTAGAGCCAAAATCGTAACATCAAAATTTGTTCTCAAACGCACATAGCAATATGTACTCCCAGCCATACTTTTTATCTTTCTGCAGTGATTGCATAGTTTCTCTTTCTTAACTTATCATCCACCCCATTTTTATAGTCTACACATTCTCACCCAGACATACATGCACACACATATATTTCTATTCTCCCAATGTCTTACTATACCTTCAAGGTCTGTGACATTGTTCTACAGTTCCAAATGAAATTGAAATAGTCTCCAGCGCTCATAGATTGTAGTTGGTCTGAACTTTAAAAAAAGCATTTGTCTTTTATTTCCTTTTGTACATTCTGGAACATATAATAAATCTCAGGATGATAAAACTTGGCATAGTAATCTTGGTCCATTTCCATCTTTAACTTGAGAACTAAAGGGACTTCGAGCTGCTGATAATGTTTCTCTCTATCTCCCCCGTTCATCCCTAACCTTTTGTGTTTCTCTTGGGTAGCTATTGTCTGGAATCTGCACAGGCCATTTCAGGACAAAAAAAGTGCTGCTAAGTGCAGCCCTTTGCAGCACTTAAATAGAAAAATGCTGCAGAGCAGAAATTAGTTTTAGGCAGTCCTTTCAGTTTCTCTCCCGTTCAACATGTAACCAGTTTTTCGTAAATGCGTTCCTTGTCCTGTTCTTGTTTTTGTGTTTTGCAGGTTGTAAAGTTTTTAATTGATAAATTCATAGTGTCAGCATGAGCATCTTCATAAACTGATATGTATCTAAAATAGTACAATATTTAGTCATTTTCTAAATTAAACAAGTTCTACTGATTCTCCATGGTAACTAACAGGAAGCGTTAGACAAGTTCCTGATAACATCCTACTTGCCCTTAACAAACTCCACACATTTACATTTTCGTTGGAAGGACAGCCAAATACCCGGTTGGCATTTGGCTTTTAATAATTTTATAATTCATGGCAACCTGGCGACTCATGAGAGCCAACTCTAGTTTTCTTACACTAACCCTGAACAACCCTTTATACTTTGTGTTAGGCCAAAATAAACTTGCAGCTCTTTTTGCAAGGCTTGTCACAATTTCTTTCGTTTAAAACTTTTCCTCTGAAAATAGTTATAAATAGGAGACAAGCAGAGACAAGTCAACTGTCTGCTGTCCAGACATTCAGTAGGAACATCAAAACAGGAGATAGAACTTCAAGCAAAGGCCAACCTCATGCTGGAAAAGACTATGATCTAAGTTATTTACCTTACAAGGACATTAAAAGAGAAACATAATGCATTAAGTCCATAGTTTTTTGATTTTACTACAGTTTTGAAAATAATCTTTGGTTTCAGTAGCATAAGGGATTTGACAAATTTCATGAATATCAATCAGATGTGCAAAAGTAAAGTAGAATTTAGGATTTTAAACCCACTTACTTATGTACTCTAGTCACAATACAGTAACTGAACCATGTAATTCTTTCTAACTGGTAAAATTGGCAAGTGAATAGATTTTTTTTTTTTTTCGCAAACCTTTACACTGTCCCCAAAACTAGAACACACAAAACTGCCGGGGACATCACAAACTGATTTGATTCACTTTGTGTCATTTCAGGACAAACAAGGGAGACGATTTAATGCTTCCTCAGCCCCGGAAGGAAAATCTACACTCCAAAAGTTCTACTACTTCATTTCCCTCTTCTTGTTTCTGTGGGTATGCCAACCACCTGGTACACTCTTGGGAAATTATCCTCCTCCATTTTATGGATCTATGTTGTTTCAATTTCCGCCTGAAAAGAGGTTATGCAGGAATAATTATTTGGGCAAATAGTTTTGCCGATCTACAAGAAAAATAATTGGCTTTTAGCTGCACAGGGAGATTTTCTTGGCTGTCTGTACACGGAGACAACTCTAGAGTCACTTGGCGTGCTTACAAACATTAGCAGGGGATCGGCAGTATGCAGAGGCCCCAATGACAAGGAGAAATAATTATGAATGGAAGCAACGTTCAAGCCAAGAAGCCAATTTGTAATTGTCTTTTGGTTGCTGCTGCTGTTGCTGTTATAAAATGTATGTGCCCTCTTGAGAGTGTACGATATTTAGGCATCTCTTGCTTTGTACCACATGTGTACAGAGCCGATACTGTGACTCTCCACTTATCGCTTTCAGTGACCTTCAGTCCAGAAATGTTTCATAGACAATTCAAAAAACCAATATAATCTTTCCATTCAATATAGCTATTTTGTGTGAAAAATGCAATAGACGAATATTACCACTCAGCTTTTAAGGTAAAAAAATCTATTGTGCTATTAGTAATAAAAAAGCTTATGTAAATGTAGGCTTCCAGTCTGCATAATGACTGAGAAACAAAGTAAGTTTTAGTTTGATATCTATTTGGCTCATGCTAAAAATAATTGTATTGAGCAAAACATAAAAAGTTGTCGAATAGTATAATGTGTGCCTACTGTGTATATAGAATATAGGCTGAAGGATTACAATATATATTTTTAAGTGACCTTCTTTAAAAGCAAAGAAAGGTAGAAATAAATTATTTTTTTCATTCGAAAGTTAGTGATTTTGCAGTGAGTTTCTGCTAAGATGCAATGAAAATGCGGCATATTTTATATTGAAAAGGAATAGGTGGTGAGAATGAGGGTGTCAAGACTTTGGAGAAAATTAATATGCATGTGCATATTTATCCGGAAAATGATTACTTGCTGGAGCATTCATTAATCGTTTTTTCATAATTCATTCCGCGTATATTCTTCTTTTTTTATTGAATTTAAACAAACCCATTAACGGGGATTAACTTCCCTGAATGAGACTTTGCTTCTCTTCCCAATTGCCTCTAAAAAGGGCCCCTTGTTTCGTCAAGTGGAATTACTTGCGAGCGTCTGCAATCTCCTCTGAAAAGAATTATAGAACACAAGGGTGTGCTACACCGTCCTTCCATCCCGGTTTTGCCACTCTCTCTCCAGTCAATTTGTAATCACTTTTCAAAGGATATATTCCCCCATTGTTCGTTTCGTTTTTTTTTTTTTCTCCCTCCTCCTTCGCGCTTAGTGGAGGGTCGTGCGGGGAGTGTTTTCGCAATAATGATGGCATTATTGCATGTTGTTTTTAATAACTGATAATTTGTGCTTGACCATCATCACCATCTCCCATGGTTGTTGTCAATTTTTTTTTTCATACCCCCCCTTGCCTTTGTTGCTGCCTTTTACATGGCACTAATTACCGCCTGAAGAGAATTGCTTTTCTGGACCCTGACCTATTCTTTCTACTTATGGCCATCTGAAGGATAAAAAGGGGACAGAGAAATGAATGGGAAAGCTAAAGGAGAGTATGAGGAGCTTTGTAGCTGATTAACCATAAGGCATACATGAATGATAATTGGATGAGAGGATGTGAGTAGAGCCGTGAGCAAGAAATGCACTCCTTTTCTTCCTTTTCATCTGTGGCATACTCAGGGATCTGTTCATCACAATTCTTTTTCTTTTCCCTTCCTGTCGTCTTCTGAAGAATGCAAGTGAGCCAACAAAGAGTACCATCAAGTCTGAGTGGAAGATGCGACTACCTTGAGGGGGCGACACTGAAAAGATTGCATTGTATTCCAGTGTGTAGTGCTGCCCTAGATCTGTAATTACAGTGCACATTGCTTACAAGAGTGTGTAGGTCGACTCATGTGCATTTCAAATTAGACTACACTTTTTTTTAGAATAAAAATTTCCATGTTGTGTTTTTCTGATGAAAGGTAATGTTGCCTTTAGGTATAGAAAAATATACATAAACTGAAAAGAAAACCTGAAGCTCTGAACAGGTATGTTCTTAACTTAGCAAATAATGTGTTTGAAAAAATTCACTTTCGCACCGTGCATTAGCTGAAGCTGAATAATGGCAGAGGGAAGCACTGGGATTAGCCGTAGCTTTGTGATCATGGGAAAGCTTGAATTTTATTAATGTTCATAGTTCAGTAAAAATCAATAAAAGGTTAACCTGAGCAGTTAATAAGTTTCCTAAGATAGTTCTATCCCAGTAAAAGAAAAGAAGAATGAGGAGATCTTTGATTATTCTTCATTTAAAATCAGCATTGAATATCAGGCATCATCTTTTCATAAATGTTGATGTACAAAATACAGAAAAGATTTATCTTCAAACTTAAAACAAATTAGTTGCTACTTTTTATTCAACTCTACTATTTTATTTTTATTCTAGAACAGTTTCAAAATATTGACAAGGCAACTGAATTTAACATGTTCACTCTGTAAATATTTTAAGTAAATAATAAAAAAAAACAACTAAGTACTGAAAAAGATTAAACCTTTATGTATGCAATGCTTTGAAACCACCTCACTGCATTAAAAAGTATTTGATTTTATAGCCCCATACATCGTCAAAGTAATAAGCAGTTGTCTTTTAAGTAGATTAGCTCCACGGTTTTCAAAACAAGCAACTTTATATCCTATTTTGAAAAAGTCTGATTTGGACCCCACTGAGCAAAGCAAACATCAAAATGATCTGTTCTTGCTTAAGTTGTGGAGAAGTTAGTGACTACTTTCTTGGAAAGGAGTAATCCCCTGGATAAATTTCAGTCTCCAATGCATTCTACAACTTCCTTGCAAGAGTCTCTAATATTGATGGTTGTAGTCTTTTGTCAGTGCAGTTTTGGTTTTAGTGAATCTGTCGTTAACTTTTGAAACAGTTGACCACAAAATTTTGCTCCTTTTACTTCAGAATGCAGTAGAAATTTCTGGAACTATTTCAGTGATTTTCTTCTATGAGCAACAAAACGTTTTGGATTTTTGCTCACAACAATGTGTAAAGTCACTCCCTTGTTGAATGGTGTTCCTTGATGTTCAGTCTTTGGTCCCATTTTGTTCCTTTTACATATTAGCCCACTTGGAAGGACTACCAGCAGTGTTAAGGCCTGGCAAGCTAACGACTGTCTTTAGGTAAATTCTTTGAAACGTAATAAATGGAACACTGACCAATATATTCAGTGTGCATTGATGCACTCATCAAAATGTAATGTTCATCTCTAGTTTCTTAATTGTAGACTTTATGTTTTTATGAACTGCCTTGTTGCTTAAATGTTCTATTCAGTTTAATTGACTGATCTCCTATGTGCTAATATCAAAAATAAAGTGCACACACATAAACACACGTTCAGAATATTCAGTTTTGAATTTAAATTTAAAGTGTGAAGTGATTGTTTTAGAGCAGCTAGAGAACAACATGGAAGTGATGCCAGCCAAATCCATTAGTTTTAATAGAGAAATGAGACCAGAGCTTCAAATGATACCCAAACTAAAACTTTTAGAGGGTAAAACAATAATAATGAAAAAAAAAAAAAAAAATACCTGACAGGTTTAAAAAGGATCTTATAAAGGAGAGTCTTTCTGCACCCATTTCTTCATCATTCAGTTTTTCATCTTTCTCCCATTCCCCCTGGAGCCCTTTGGTGAAGAAATGCCAAATGATCACACTTCTCTGAGCACCATCTGGCAGTTTGTACTCTTACAGCACCCATCACATCTCTCACTTTTCTGCCAACCTCATACACCACAGTCTTACTCTCTTTTTGAGCTCTTTGCTCAAAAAGATAATAAAACTACGATAAAATTAATAATCACCTTGTGTTGTCAAAAAGCACAGTAATACAAAATGTACAATTGTTGCTGGTGCTTTGCAGTTTTATTTATGCTGTTATTTATGCTACAGGGATTATATTGTCCAGGGAAAATGTGTCATCTCCTCACAATCTGCAGGTATTGTTCTTAGCTCCACACCTAATGTTTGACGTAATCAAACACGGTAATGTCAAAGATAATCATTATTATTTTTAAATAATGACTTGGTTTATTTAAGAATAATCTATTTTAACTCTCAACCCCTTTTGTTAATTATTACTTAATTGTGACTCACCACAACACACTACAATAATCACAAAAACCACTAATGACTTAAAAAACAACACAATTGACCCATCTCACACTCGCCAACCAACCACTTGACCATCCGCAACACTTTGGGGTGAGGATATATTCTGGACTGGCAAAAGCAAAGGGAAGCTACATGTCCTGTTAAAGCTGCCCAACTACTAACATATCATTTTAGAAAAAGAATGTCCTGGTTGTAGTCAAACATGGTGGTGGGAGTGTCTGGAGCTAATTTGCTGCTTTAAGATCGGGATAATTTCCAGGTATTGATGGAACTATTAGATCTATGGCCATTTTTGCATGACCTTAAACTTATTTGCAGCAGGTCAATGATCTCAAGTGTGTCAGCAATTCTACCTCTGAATGGCTTAAAGAAAATATTTTGCAGTTGCCTAGTACAAGTCTGCATTTAAAACCATAACCTTAACCAGGCTATTGAAAGGGACAGGAATAGAAGACCTTAAATCAGCAATCCTTTATTAATGAGCCTTTTAAAGAGTGAGGTAAGATTTCACCACAGCAATGTAAAATACTCATTTTCAGTTTTTTAAATGACAGCTATTCCTGCCAAGGCTGGTAGGATCAGTCATTAGGGAGGTAATCACATTTTCCATGGATTGGTTTGGTGAGCTCTTTTCTTTTAATATAGCAAATCATCATTTGAAAATGAATAATTGTATTTTGTTTCTAAGAACTTTTTGACAAAAAAACAATATAATCAAGACAAAACTGGTTTGTGTTAATGAGCAAACCATCAAGGTGGGAGAGAAAACCTGTTTTATTATTTTGCAAAGTGATATGCTATGACATACAGAAAATTTTCATTATCCCCTTTTATAAGAATAGCAACCAAAAGTAGTGTAAAGTAAAACCTTTTTTTCAAAATTTAATATTCCCTGTCTTTATTATTGTATCTTTTACAAGCATGGGATGAAAACATTCTGTATCTATTCCTTCTTTGTGGGTAGAATGTCACAGCATATTTACGTCAGCCTATTAAGTGACCTACAACTTGCTAAAAATACAGCAACAACATAGTATTTCCAACTAGACGCTGTAGACTTTATTTCCACAGCATACAGCAACATGAAAACAGCGTTGAGAAGCCAATAATTTAGTTTTCTGTGACCTGGACCCAACCCCTCCTTACCAAAACATTTATAGACTTAGTGTACACTCATATATGTTTCTCATTTCTCACATCTGTCATATTTTTAAATTCATCGACATAGAAACTTAGCTCTGTTGTACAATGCAAAATATGTGTGAAAAAAAGAATAATTTATTAGGGCACTCTTTGTTTTCCTTTCCAATAGAAAGCATACCTACACCACTGCCTTTGTACTATTTTGTCTTCATGTCCTCTCAATCTCCAGTCATTGAGAGTAGATGGATGCATACTGAAACCGGTTCTCGGAGAGGACATTTGAATCTGTTCCCATTAATTGTGAAAATATTTAATTGGAATCCGGCTGTAGAACTCGATTGTGTTGAAATTAATTGGATTGTCTTCAGAGATTCCTTAAAATGACATTTGTTGTGAACGGACTGAACTGAACTGGAAATTGAACTAATTTATTCCATAATGGCCGCACACATTGTATTTAATGGAACTGCAATGGGATAAATATAAAATAAATCACAGTGCTTTCTGGCCCAGTTTTGTCAGCTGCAGAGACATTTGCTGGACTGACAGGTGGAAGGATGAGTAAGCAAAAAAAACTATGAAAGTGGTGAGATGGAAATGGTGGGTATAGATGCTGAAGTGGGGGTATGTGAGGCAGGGCAGGAGTGAGTGAGAGGCAGAAACAAAGTGACAAGCGAGTGAGCAAGTGAGACAAATGAAGGGGATGCAGACAAACACAAAAAGAACCAGAGGGGGAAAAAAAAGAAACTTTTCCTCTGCATCGGTGGAACAGATGTCATTTACAGACTTTAGACTTTTGTCTTTCCACTGATGAAACAGAAAAACTGACAGCTAAGCCATAACGGATCATTCGTGCTCTTTGATCCCTACAGGTGAAGCATTAGATTCCCATGATTTATTCTACAAATGTTCTAAATGACGGCGTAGGTCAGAAAGGCTCCAGTACAATGTTCCATTGAAGGGACATTGTAAGCCATTATGTTGTTTTTCTTCAAGTTGTTTTGGTGCAATCAGTTACATTTTCTCCTGTTGAGAAATGTCTGTCTGTGGGTTTGAGTGGCTTTGGACTCTACACAAGAGGCTGAGATTTTTGATTTAGTTTGTGTAAGGCTTTTTACTGGGTCTGGATCTAACTGTCAGCCTTCACTTACAATTCAATATTTTAGAACAAGAACCTGTGGGGAGCAGTGTATGCATTCTATCTGTGTCAATTAACATATTTATATCATTCTCCATGTGCTGGACTCCATGCACAGTAGGGCGGTTCCATATCGTTTACGGTAATAGTAGCAGTGGCATTTTTTGATATCAGTGAAAAAATTTATATTGTGATATCAAATGATGTCATTAACTGAGTCTGATGTGTGCAGAGCAAGAAAGACACAATTTGAAGGGAGTTACCAAGTGTTCAGAGACAGAGATGTGACATTGATAGATGAAGCATTTGTTCAGGATATAAAAATATCTCTGGGTCGAGGAGTGGCAATAAGTGAAATGCAGTTTTTCCACTAAGTTTGACTCGAGCCTGAATAAGGAAAGACATTTGTAATTTTGACACTACAGCCAGTCTACCTCTCCAACCAATGGTATTATGGCTCAGTCGCTTTCTTTTTGATAAAATATGAACATTGACACTGACTGAAACAGGTGAAGCCTCCGCAGCCTTAGATGTTGTTCTGGGAGAGTTCAAAACTCTTTTTAAATGTTTTTTTCTTGAAGAAGATCTCTCCCATGGTAATTTGCTTGGATCCCTCTGTCTTAGAAAAGCCTAAAAATTTCTGTCCACGTTGATGTAAGAGCATTTTCTTGTTTCATCTTTTCTTTAAATTATCTAGATCAGGACAAAATGTTCTCTTCCATGTGAGGATATTTATCATGGTCAGATAAACAATTTCTTAATTAGCCAAGTCAAGTGATACTTGAGACTGAGTTGTGATTTAAAATTGATGCAACATGGAGATGCTTATAATTTGACTCAGGACCTATTGTTCTAGACTGCCTTTTGCTACCTCAAGTGGAATCATTTTAAAATTGCTTTTTGTATCAAGTTACGCTTTTCAAAAAAGTCTTCATTTTTACATTTCGCTAATACTGCTATAAACCTTTTCTAAATATAGAAAACAAACATCCAAAGATATTAAACCATATAACTTCACTGTTATAACATTATCTAGCATTGGATTGTCAGAACAAACCAATACTGGAATTAACATTTAATGTACCATTTTGCATACATCAAAAGCCTTTATAATTCAAAATACAAAGAAATCTAAAAACTAAACTCAAATAATTTTGTGCTTGCCCCTTAAAAAGTTGCTATATTTTCATTAGTCATTGTATATATTTTGGTTTTTCATTTTATTAAATTTTTTTATTTTTATTTTTTTTTGCCATTTTGGAATCAACGGCACCGACAACCTTGTATGAGTCAGTCCCCAGATTTGCTAGTTGTGGGAGCCAAATGGAACGTTGTTTGTCTGGGCCTGCAGCCAATACTTCCATTAGGCCTTTGGCCTAGGTGAACAGTAATTAAACAAGGCTGTGCTGACTCTGCACCTCACATTCCCAGTGCCTCTGCTTTCAACTTGTGTTTGTTTATGTCGATCCCCAGTGGTTTTATTTTTTCCTCTATGGAGGTCAAAGCCATATGCCTGCATGCGTACCTATCGTGATTAATGGACACACTGCTTTAGAGCAAATAGTTTAAGTCTCTGGCCCAGTGAGAGAGAGTTTCACAGGTGTAAAAAAAAAAAAAAGAGAAGTAATGTGGTGGGAAAGGACACAGCTACTTTATCCTGGTATGGAAATGTTGCGGGAAAATCTAGTTCGGCTGATTATATGCATTGGTCAACTTTCCAGCAAGGCGTTCAGAGGCTCCAAAGAACTGTAGCCCAGTGGCTGACGGGTGTAGATGGGTTGCAAACGGTTAAGCAAAACTGTGAAACACGTTGCAAAAACATGAATGATGCTAACTCCAAAACACCTACAACAGAGAAACACCACAAAAACAAAGAACTGCAAACATGCAATCTTTTTTTTTGCTCCATGAGCAAAAAAAAAAGATTTTTGCTCATGGAAAGTATGAGCAAAAATCTACACTCAACAAAACAAAACCAATCAAAAAGAGTGCAACCACAAAAAATAAAAGCAAAAGGGAAAATATTTCAAATAGCAAAAACAAAAATAAAATAAATAAAAAAGGGAGAAAAAAAAAGGCAAGTATTACATTATGCAAACTTGCTCCCCAAGATGCGCTTCTGGCCACTAGAGGATGTCTGGAGTTTGCACTCTTCCTATATTAATATGAATGTGTTCTGTAAACTTGTGGCTTGGCCATTGCCTTCATCTCCCTTCAGTATTCCAGCTGAGGCTTTACCAAGAGAGCTTGATTTCTCAGGATGCAGTTCATCCTGGCTAGTCCGTGAAAAAAAAGGAGCAGCTGTGAATGATGGCGTTAAGCTTCAGGGCTGTTTTTGTATTGTCTGTCTGTGGTTGTAGTTCGGCAATGGCAGCAAAGGAAGTGAATGATGCTGTTCGGTCCATGTTGGACATGCTCCCAAATGCTGAGCAATTAAAGTCAGAGTAAGAGAAATGTTTAAGGCAATAAAGTTCCCTTAAGATGTCATGGTCCTTCCTCCCACAAGATCCCAAGTTCCACCTATAGGCCAGGTCATCAAGATGTGAAATATCAGAGGAGCAAAGGGGGGGCAAATAGGAATGAGTGACTGATTTCAAAAATATTTTATTATAAGTAAATCACAATATAATACATTAATATTTGTCGTTATTGTGATCTGATAAAAATATTGAGAATATCAAGCTGTTTGAAGAATCTTTCAAGGCACTGTAAACGCCATTAAACAGCATCCAGTGGTCTGAAAGGAGAATTGGTTAAAGTACGACTAAGTCGACATATACAAAAGATATTTCAAAACCATGAGCAGTATTTCTACAAAGCAGAGCAATAAGACCCCAGAGAGGGCATTAGCTAAGATACAGAGTCGGCAGCTGGACGCTAAAATAGACAATAAGAACTGGTAGTTTGTGGCAGGACTGACGACACGATTCCCCGCTACCCTCTTCTTGTATATCCTTCCTTTTTAGTTATCCTTTTCTTATCCTCCACTCTGAGCTCCATATTGGTTCGAGAGAAGCCCCCGTTGAAGAGAAAGAGCGAGACTTGAGGGTGGGATAGTGCTGAGGCTGCATTCATGGGAGAGATTACAGTGAAGTGTTGGCTGCTGAGGCTCTCTTACCATTTTCTTTCCTCCGCACAGAGATGGAGCTGTCTGCCTTTGATCCCACTCTCAACCAATAAGATCCCACTGCCAGAGAAAATAATGAGGAGCTCTCCGCCGCACACCCCCCCCTACACACAGCACTGTAACCGAGCTCTGAAATAGGACTGCATGCATAGTGCGAAGACACAATATTCATATCCCATCCAGGTTTTCACGCTGGAGTGAAAGGAAAAGTGCACTTGATTTGAAGTTGGCTACGTGTTTGTGTGTGCTTGAAATAGGTAGGGGCGCTAATAAAACGAAAAGAAGAATGTCTGAATCTGTTGATTCACCCCCAGCAGGAACAAAGATCGATACCTCTTTATGAAAGGACTTAGCAAACTAATTAGGCTGCTCAACGCTGTGCATTTCAAATGAGCTGACCGTGCGCACAATGAGAATTAAGAGGTGGATGTGCACCGGCAAACTAAAGGCGACTTAATTCTTGAAGGTCCCCGGGATCCATCATCCGAGCACGGCTGCTCAGATGCGCGTATATTAACAGGAGCTCAGGTGCGTGTGCACAGAGGCGTGTGCGTTTCTGTTTCGCCATCAGAGCAAAGTTATTGTTCGGTGTGCAGATGTTGCGCTTGTTAGGCTGTTGATTTCTATCACGTTTGTGTTTGGTGTCGTGACGACAAGTTAAGCATGAAACATCAAAACTAAAGTCTGGAAAATGGAAACCAGGAGGTTATGAGACAGGAATTACAATTAAGGCTAATCTCACTCAGCATTACTTTGCACTCCAGGCAAAACAGTTCCAGAGTAACTCCACTCTGTGTTCTGATAACTCGGCACAGAGGGAAGAGAGAACGATCTGCTTTCTAGGAAGTACAATAATTTCTTGAATTATGAGTTTAGCATTGTAATATTTCATTATATTGCATTGCATTTTCTGAGCTCTTTAAAGAGACCACTAAATATATGTCCTATGTTTTCTGGCCATGTTTTAGAAATATGTTTGTATCTTCTGCATTCTTGTCTTTCTGTATGGCATCCATTATTGAACCCAAATGCATTTGTGGCGTTTTACTGTTTCCCAAAATGTTTATGATCAGTCACGAAAGCACATTTATTATTGAAGAGGGCTCTGATCATAGCCACATTTATTTATTTGAAGAGTACATAGCTCTAATTGTGGGAATTTCTAATTTATTCAGATGCCCATTGATGCAACATGGTGAATAGTAAACACACCCCCTCTACACATCTATACGTTCTCACCAGAAAATTTTGCAGACATTTCCTTATGCAGGTATTTACTTGTCTGTGTCAGGATTCATTTGGAACCTTTTTGAAGTGACTAAACAGTATAAATGTGGATAATGTAAGAAAGAGTCTGTTTTGTACTTTGTGCATCATTAATTTGTAAACAGTTGCCTTGCTAATTAAATATTTAGCTTGCTAATTATTTAATTTGAATCTGTGACACCTACAGCGAAAAAAGTGAAAAATGAGCGAAATGTAATAAAATGATTAATGAACTAAACTGATTATTTAAGTAGTAAATATTTTGTTAAGCTAAGTTTACAAACTAAGTAAACTGTTGCCTCTGGTGGTTTTAATTTCCTCATCATTTTGTCTTTTTCTTTGTAGCACTGACTGTTAGTAGCATAGCAAGTGTTTGAACCACAGTATTTGACTGTACGGTTGAACTCTCAAATGAACATAAGTTTTAAGCAACAAGACCAAACTGAATTAAAGTATGGCAGAATGTCAACCCAAAGCAAACCAAACGAAATCAAGTCAGTAACCAACATGAGACCTTAATGAAAAGCAAAACCAGCAGAACAAAAAAAGCCAACAAAAAATACCATGACTGCTTATAGGAGGGAACCATGAGCAGCCACTTTCAACTAAACTGGTCCAGGGCTTCCCAGTCAGAGATTAACCTCAAGCCACACTCACTGCACTGGAGGAACTGTTAATCAGGGGAAGACTGGAATCATTAATGAACTCTTGCATATTTAAACAGAAGTTGTTTGTGTATATTCCACATGTGGTATCCCATGTTCAGATAACGGCAGTGAAGGACTTTAAAACCTAGGCCTTATCATGGAGGTATTTATAAATAAATAACCTTGACTCCAACACTGAATATAACTAACTGAAAATAGTTGTGTAATTAGTCGACGTGTCAGTTTAGGAAGAGCCTGCGAAATAGAGATGCGACTGGTAAGTTTCCAGCTGTATTTTTAAAATAGTATTGCCTTTGTAAGAGTGATGGACGGTGCTCATTTAGTGTCTATATTGTAACTGTCCGTATTTTCTATACCATGATATATTTCCAAACAAGCAGCTCCAATTGTTGGATAAGCGAAACTATTTGTTAAAACATTTCCGAAAACATAACTTAAAAACTAGTTACATCTTAAGACAGATATTTGACAAAGGTTAAATAGAACAACAATATGTTTTAGTACTTATTTCTTAATGCAAGATAAATCAGCTATAAGCATTAAGTGAATAGCCAACTTAGATTCATTGCCATATTTTATATGAACACATTTCTTTGCAAATGAAAGTTATCTTCCCAAATGATTTGAGAAGTACAAATATTAATAAATAAATTTGCATGAAGCAGTTTCTAGCATTTTTTTACTTTTTTTTTTTTTAATCAAAGTCTTTTTTGCCATGAGAATAAAAGTACACAATAGCCCTCAAACATCACTGCTTTTATGCTTTTATTGTTCTCACTTAGGACTGCACCTGGATGATAAATGCAGTTACTGAAATCTGGAAAAAAGAAAGCCTTCGATGACAGACAATAAATCATTGTCAAACTGCCAAAAAAAAAAAAAAACCTCATCTAGTTTAGGAAATATTGTTGCATTTTTACAGAGACGTATTAAATTCAGGCGGATTTGCATTCGAGGGGATAAATAGCTTGCTTGAGTGTCGCTGGGGATAAATCACATAATTTGTCGAAGACAATGACTAATTTGCAGACCAACTGTCTGTTTTATTAAAGAAGGTACAGGCAGACATTCGTCTTTGTCGGCCCAGGCTACTTATGGTCACATTTTCCAAATGTGCAGTTTACATTTATTTCCCCATGGCATCTGCTCTTTTCTTCTCTCCTTCACACATCCTCCAAACAGCGGCTGCAATTATCCTCCATACCTTGTAGCATGAAAACACTCCACATATTTCTCACTCTCCTCTAAAGCTTGAGAAATAGACTGCAATTATATTAGAGGTGCTTTAGATCTGGTCAATTTGCATTCAAGCAGCTGCACTTATGGATCATAGAAGCACAATTAAACAAGAAGCACTTCCTCACAGTGCCTGCAGCCTCGTGGAACAACTGATCAACTGTATTTTACTAATTGTCAAATAAAACCTGTCTAAGATCTTTTTACCCCTGTGAAGGGAAGGACTATTGAGTTCAAAAGTACTTGCATATTCTCAATGCTCTACTCCAAAGTAGCCTTATGAGGGGAAGTTAGTCAAGCAACTGTGGTTCACACCATAAAGTGTTGATAACCATCATATGGATTGTGTAGAATTTTTCTCTGTGACTTTAACTTTAAATACTTGAGCATGAAAAATGCCTTCATTTACCTTAGATCTTTAAAATGCTAAAGAAAAAGCTGTGCAAGCAAAACTTTTAGCTGCACACAGATAGCATTCAAGTCATTTACCTCATGCAGAGGAGTCAGTGATGGCTTTCGCATTAGTCATAGCGGTTTGGAGAAACAACTACAACCTCACTCGTCTCTGAAGACTATGCTGATATATTTATGCAGGTTAATAGCGGATGAGAGGAGGATGAAAAAGAAAAAACAGACAAGATGGGACAAGGTCAAGATGACCAGATTACTAGTCTTCAAAATACAAACTTTAAACAGAGTTTGCAGCAGATGATTGAATTGGCTGCTGCTTGCTTTGAGGCCAGCTCCGGCCCGAACAATCTAAGCATCAAAGCAAAGCAAAACGCAATGAAACAGGCAGAGTTAATTTGCTGTACATCTCACTAATTCACTTAGCCCAGAAACAGTTTCATGATGTCATGGAGGATCAGCTTGTCAGCCACCGAACAGGCAGATCGCTGCTCCGTGTAGGGTTTTATAACCTTCAAGATGTCACTGGGGATCCCAACTGCCTATGAGTTCCTTCAGCTAGTGGGTTCATTCTGGGTTTTTTCCAGTTCCTTTGTTCTCTGTAGGCTCTCAGAGAACAGTTGCATTCCTTTGTTTTCCATGTAGCTGAGGAGGATCCCCGACATGTAGGTTTCGTGCAGGTGATGGTGAAATTTCTTGTCTTTGTTCTAAACCTACACACCAGAATACACTACTTTAACACTTAAAGCTGGGAGCTTTCATCTGGTTCACAACAAGAAAATATAACCTACAAGCGTTCTCACCCGAGTGGTACTTCAAAGCAATATATAGTATTTATATCCAGGATAGACAAGTAACCAAAAAAAAAAAGAGTCACAGATACTTAAAAATGGTTTGCATAAAATCAGTAGAAAACATGGTAGGATTCAAGGATAAAGAACATTTAGTAAGAAACTACTAGATCTTGTTTTTAGGACTACTTTTACCCCATAAAACTTAAGAACATAAATCAAAAAATACAAAAAATAGGTTTAATCATCGTTGTGCACCCATCAAAGCCAGGACACAATGTTAAAGACCCACACCACTAAATGAAACTATACATGGATATTGCAAATATTGTCAATACACTACATGAAAAGTTTTAGCCATTATTACTGGCAATATTGTGACTATACAAAAGTTTTATGTGTAGCATCAGTGACAATGCCACTTAGGTGAAAGTATGCTATAAACATTTACATTGTTGAATGATACAGTATTTGTATTAACTTGATCTTGTGTCATACAGGAAGATCATTGCAGAATAACTGAAGGCCAAATATTTCAGTGTTTTTAGGAAAAAGTGAAAAAATGTTCCAATTGTCCCCTAAATGTGCTCCAGTCCATTGACCGGTGATTTAAATAAACCGAGAAAAAATCTGTTCAATGTACATTTCTTAATATATTATTTAGCATTTTAGCTTTTTTTTCCCTTGCATAACGCTTTGAGGTTGTAATAAAAATCTCAGACGCTCAACAAAAATAAAAAAAAGGCTTCCTGCCACAAATCCCTCTGAGCCAGCCCTTATCGTCAGGCTGTGGCAGTCAGAGATCGAGCACAGTGATTGAAGGGTTCCAGTCACTTGGCAGGATTACTGGTTTTGAGATGATAGCAAGATTTAATAGACCTCCGAATCAGAAGGCAATTCACCCTTTGAGGAAGAGAGGGAACCTTTGTCCCTCCTGTTGACCATCTTCTGCCCACTTACAGACCTTTTAACCTTCCTCTTGAATTGGCATTGCCCATGTCTCTTTGAGGTAAAGCCATCTTTCCAGTTTTGTGAACCTATCGCTTTTTTTATATTGCTTAAATCTTCACAATTTGTCAAATTGCTCAATCTAAAACGCTTGGCCCTGACTACAGTGAGTATTCTTTACTCTGCCATCACATTTTAAAAACCCTAAAAAAAATAAATAAATAGGCTCAGGCCATGCAAAGGGAACTTAAAATACACTCAAGGAATTTGCCTGATTTGTTTATAGCAGCTCACACTTTTTTGGCCATCTTTTACTTCATACTTAGTGAAGCAATTCCTAGTATTACCCTTTTTTTTCAAGTCATCAATTTAAGCTTAATCTTCCCCTCTGACCTTAATCCTTTTAACCCAACTCCACTTCTCTTTAATCTTCTTCTCCTTTTTATCTTTGGCCTCAGTTACTGTCATGTTCAGTAGATCCAGAAGGACCATAAAAGGACGTCCATGCCCTGTATTGACACACATTCTGACTCAAGAAGTAAAAGAAGTGGTTTCGTAGCTGCAAAATCCTTTGTACATGAATCATCTTTGATTCTTTGCACATAATTGTATAATGTTTATTAAATCCTGGTTTAACAATTACTATAATATCTAAAGAAAAAAAAAATAAAAGCAGTTTTGAAATTTTGCAAGCTAAAAATTTTTCGTTGTTGATTTAGTTAACTAGTAGGCATAACCATAATTGGCAACAGTGCATAATTTACTCTAGACAATGATTTTTTGACCAATTTTTATTACCTTGGTAACCAAAAAGCACAAAAACTATATGCAACTCTTTTTTTTTTTTAAGTTATTAATTTTCCAACTGTTACTTATGCAGTTTACTGTAAGTGTCAGCCATGCTGAGGTGCAAGGAGTAGCGCCGGGGTAAACAATAAATAACAAGTGGAAATTCATGTTGAGAGATATAAATGAAGGCAACTGGACTTCTCTTTTTGTCTTGAAGATGTTTCACCCCTCATCTAAAATGTATCTTTAGTTCTGAAACTTTTCAGGCTTATAAGTTGTAGCCAGCCTTACGTTTACCTCTTATAGAGTATGTGGCGTATTGTTGAGAAGATGATGTGAGGTTCCAGGACAAACACATCCTAAGGCCACTATCAGAGTCACCTCAGCTTCCATTAGACCTCAGCTTTGCCATGACTACATGCTGATGAGGTAATTTGATGCAGGTCTGTTGAACCAGGGACACCTTTAAAAGTTGCAGGACACTGGACCAAGAACAGAGTTCAACTTGTGTTATAAACTGAGATTGATTTCCCTTAGCATGCTAAATGCTTGGAATTGTGCAACATATGACCTTCACCTTGAAGCATGAATAAAATGGGACCTGTTCTGAATCTGTACACAGCAGTGAATTTTACAGTCTCCAGTCTAATACACACACAGAGAACAAAATAGGAAAAATCAAATGCGACAACACAACTTATAACACATAATTTTTTTTTTTTACATTTAGATCATAGTAAAATATGATTGCAGACAACATAGACTGTAATAGCTGCTTTACCAAGACAGTAATGGAGCATTGAAGAGCTTTCCTTTGCATTTTAAAGAAGATGAACAGCCGTTATCACAGTTGCTGCTTGGATAGCAGAGTAATTTTCTTCGATAATATTTCTGTTAAAAAAAAAAAAAAAGAAAGAAAAAGCAATTCAACCAGATCTTTCGTGTAGTGTGTTTTTGTACCACATCACAGCAAAAATGAAAAATACTCCAGATAACATGTTAGGTATGAAAATGCAAAGATATTTGTACAACCTGTGGTGTTTTTTGAAGCAAAAGGAATTGGACTGGGATTAATGTGACAACCCCCCAAAATTGGATATCTACTCAACAGGCCACTTGAATTTGATAGAAAAATAATAATGATTTGAGGTTGTGAGACACTGTTGATCTGCACTTCAGCTACAAAAAGATTTCTTGCAAATAAAGGTGCAACAATCTTACTGTTTAGGAATTGTACGAAGCAAGAGGATGGTGCTGTGGTCATTGTTTTTAAATTGAGCCTTCAGGTTAAGTTTGATCCGATTTACACTTTTTATGTTGTTTATTAAAGCTGCCTTTATCACATCAGTACTTTGGATTAGCTGGTTCACTGTGCTTAAATACCACAGTTTTCTACAACCTGCAAAATTTCCAATCTGTTCTGTGACAGGATAAGTGCAATTACGGAGGAACTGAGGCAGTCGATTTCTTATGATTCTGAGACACACGGCCTGAAATTAATTTTCTTTATCAGATAAAACTTCAAAACATCAGATGTCTGCTGTACCCTTTGGGAGAAGCAGATAGGGATCCAGCAAAGGTTTTACTTCTGCGGGAAAATATGCGGCACATCTAAATAAATTTTAAAAAGATTATATATATTTAATCTTTTAAATAAGTTCGTACTGGTGGGCAAAACATGCCATTGCCATAATTCAGTGTACACTATCACTATCAATTAGTAGGGTCATTAAAAATGAGACCATTTTGATGTCAGAAAATCATAGCATGTAGCTGTAAATTGTCTAAAAATGCAAAGCGTGTGATGTCTTATTAATTTATCTTATGCTTACAATGACTAAATAGCCTAAAGTTAAATGCATCTGAATTAAAAATGAAGAGGCCATGTTCCAGATTATTTTTGATAAGTTGCAAGATAAGCATCCCCTTTATGAAGGGTTGGATCTGATTTCCAACTTGTACATGTAAACCAAGTGACCCTAAAACAAAGACGCTTTCCCAAGGCTTAAACTCATTGATTTCAAATAAGTGTACTGTTTATAAACCTGAATCCCATTTCTCGCCCATTGAAACCATTTCTGCACCTCTCACCTTCCTCCTTAAAAAATGTCTTGCATCAAAGCCAGGGTAAAACTGTAATTAGTCACTTTTTATTCGCCTGAAGCAGCTGTAGACAAGCAAATCCAAATGAAGTGGTAATGATGACCTCGTAAAAATTTAAATTAACATAAAAATCATGCACTTTGTCAGGGGGAGAAAAAAAAATCCACTTAACACTGATAAAACTTAAGGCAAGGACATCTTTAAAAATGTGTAGTAGCTTGAGTTTTAGTGACCTGATTGTGAGTTGCTAAACAAGATAAAAACTCAAAATATGTTTCAAACTAACCATTTTAAAAATAAAATTTAAAAATATTCACCAAGGCTTCATTCATTATCTTAAACCTTTCATTGGTAATAAATGGGCGGTAAAAAATGAATAAAACTTTGGCCATCAAAAGACTCTGTTCTCCTGACCACTCAAGATACTAACTGGATTTGAAGATTTAGACAAAAATCAACCTTTAGTTAAGGCTTTAAAGGCTTTACAAATAAATGCCATCGGCTTGTATAAAAACACCATAAATGTAAATGAGGTCAACTTTGATACTTTGGTCTGAAAAAGTTCTGTCTCTCAAATGGCATGAAAAGACATCCAAATATGGAGATACAATTTCCTCCCCTAGCAACCTGATGCCATCCTTGCACCATAATCCACTACTGATCAATACCTAGGAAAAAAAGATTTAAACTGTGCTAAATTGGAAATCACAAACAGAACCAAACTCTACAGGCTGACTCCAAACCAGGGCTGAAGTTGCATTACCTTTTTCTTGTTTTGAGTAAAGCTCATTGTTATTTCTCATGTTTTGGACATGTGTTGGAGCTTTTTAAATATGCCCAGTATGCATTATACATTCCAAAAATCTTCCAAAAATAAAGCAACAGAAAATTTGCTGTTGCTCTCCTATCACAAAGTGACCTCTAGAGCAGACAGAAGCAGCGTATCCTCTTACTGCAGTGATCTTTGAACAGAAGACATGATCTTAAGAGAAAGGCATATTGGTGGGGATGTAGTCAATTTTGTAAGGAATCAAAGCAATCAGCTCGTGTTGAACCCAAACAGGCACTCTCTCCTTATCCCGAGGGGATTCTGATGTGAATGCTGGCAGATTCTCTAAAGGTTCATGTCATTGCAACTTGTTTTACCCCCACTCCCATTTTCAGCCAAGTCCAAATTAGATTATGAAAATAACCTATCTCTTGACATTTAAAAGTCAAAACAGATTCTTGAAAACTCGTAGGTCTACAATCAGCTTTGATTCCTACAGCAAGGAGAGTTTGCCTTAAAAAAAGAAAATTAAAAAATTCTAATTAGTGCATTAGCTGGATAGTTTTTTATGTTACAATTGTCTGTGCCTACAAGTAGTTTATACAAGTATAAGTTCTCATTGAAAAGGCGCAAATTTTGTATGTATTTGATAAGTTACAGGACAAATTTGATCAAATGAGTTACTAACACTAATATTTTTTAATATTTGCTACATTATTGGGAACAATGTGTCCTTACATTTGGTGAGAACTGTGTATGTAGTTGAGTGGGGTTTTTTTTAAGATGAGCACTTGCATTGTTTTGAAATAAATTTTTAATATGAAGGGCAACAGTATGGATTAAAGAGTTAGAATAGAAAGGAATATTGAAAATGTTGCCCTCAAACCCAATTGGAAGTTGACAAAAACATGCAAAATTCTTAAAATATTGTGATATACGTATATATATATATATATATATATATATATATATATATATATATATATATATATATATATATATATATATAGTCTTGTGAAAACAAGTTAATGACTTCAAGAGAAAAAGACGGAAGAAGCAAAGCCTATATTATGTATGTATGTATGTGTATTTTCTGCAGTTTGAGAGAAGCAATGCAATTTATTTTGTGTGTGAACTCCATTCTGTTTAATTGTAGAGTTGTGCATAAATAACCTGAAATAAGGGCATTTAGTAATGTTTTCTTTCACATTGTTTTTCTTGGACCTGTTGTTGACAAATTACATGCCTTCTGCCTTACTTCAAACATTACTGTAAAACCTGAAGCCCTATGTTGCTCATTAAACTCTGCATGCACCCTGGGACTGTGCATAGCCTCTGCTTAAAACTTTATTAGAACAGCAGAAAGACATAATAGACAGTGGTCAAAACCAAAAACATTTGCCTTAATGGGTTTGCTGTACAAAACTATGTTTTGTGGATCAATGTTACCATTACGCATTTGGGATTAGAGAGCCAGTACTAAAAACGAGGACTACCGTTTTACAATCTCTCTTTCTTTCTTTACATTTTTCAACAGTAGTTTTCATGTTTATTTGTGAAAGAATGCATTTCTTTCCGTGCATTTATTTTACGTTTATTCAGACAGCTGTCAGGGCAAAGACAAACATCCTAGTAATACCTAGCCAGAATTTTTTAATCATGAGCAACCGTTGCTTTCTCTTGCCTTTTTCAGAAATCAGTTTCATTCTACTTCTGAATATTTTTGGCTACATTCCTGAACCCAACCCAAATATGGGAGTTTTTAATAACTCCGCAAGACGTGCAGAAGCAGTTGAAAGTATTCCATGAAAGCTGCCTTGCTTTTCTGCTTTGCATAGAATGCGTCCTAAATTTGTTTATTTTTATTTATTTTTTTTTTGCTTCTTGAAATTATTTTGTTCACTAAACAAGCTAAAACTCAAAAACAACTTCAGTGTATCCAATGCCAAAGCAGAATGCTGGACTTAAATGTTCACGCTGGCCCCAGGGTAACATTTTGTTCTAACATCACGCCGCTATTCACAAACGCAAATAGTTTCCCCAACTGATGTTTTCTTCTTCCACTGCCGCTCACTGAGCACTGGCTGTGACAGCAATTTTCTCTGGCTGACTCGTCTACGTTTCTGCCAATCCTCAATATCTCTTTCACCGCCACTGTATACTGATTCCTGCCACATGACTTTAATTTGCAGTTGCGTTGTTTGTGAGGGTACGCATAAACATCCAGCAGGTTGCCAGGCTGGCATGCAGCTCTGTAAAGACAAAATATTGTTGGCATTTAATATTCACAGTGAGAACTAATGCATTTGTTTACTGCGCTATAACTTCTATATTCTCTTTTTTTTTTTTTTGTTCATATCTGAAAGTGTGCCTGTTGTGATCTTGTCCCCAGTCTTCTGACAAATATTCCACAAGAAGCCAAAGTAAGTGCAACAGACAGAGAAAGAGATGGAGAGAGAGGGTTTCTGGCTCTGAAAATGTCAAGGATAGGTCAGAATTAAACCTGAATAGATTTTTCTGCAGCTTTTGTTCATCACTACCTGGCGAGTTGAAACCTCTGTTGTTAAATGTTGTTCATTTTCTTCCTTGGTTACGAGTTTCTATAACTCATCTAGAACAGCTTTCTGATGTGCTGTCAGGGAATCCAGAGCATTGGATCTTTTATTTACTTCTCTATACAATATTGGGTGTAGACCTTCAGCTTTATTTCTTGGAAAAAAAAAAACTATCACAGTATTCTTGGCTTTCCACTAAATTATTCAGTTGATGAAATAATTTAATACATACCGCCTTTTCCTTTCTCGCTAGATGTTAATTGTATTAATTTTAAGCATAGAACTGAATTGTCTTTTTTTTAATACTTGTTATAATATGTCAGGCCATAAGTAGTACTCAAGGAAACTTTGGACAAATCCATTTCAATTACCTAAGAGAATCAAAAACCAATTAGGCCCTCAATTAATTCCTACTAGAGTCACTGCATTTGAAAAAGCACATAAAATAGGTCTGCTTTTTTAAGATGTTTGGTTTTGTAAAACCTTTCTATTGTTTATGCCCTTTCAAATAATAAGTAAAGACAAATATTGTCTTTACTTACCTTGACAACAGTAGCGTCTCCATACCACATGCAATCCAAAAATTGCAATTTAGATTATTGGAGATTGCAAAGTATGTCAAGAAGAATTTATAATGACAATAGCGGCAAAAAAAGAAAAGAAAAAAGAACAAGTACAAGTGGAAATTATGAAGCAAAATAATTGAACCATGCCACATAGCAGACTAGTAAAAAAATAGTAACATAGTTTAATTCCCCCATCAATTTATACAATTCTGAACAATTTTCTTTACCTATGCATTCACTTTAGCCTTTTCTTATTTTTTGTTGGCATTTTCTTCCAGGTGAAATATCTTCAGGCTCTTTTTTTTCCCCCCCGTTTAGAAATTTTGACTGGGAATTTTGAGTTTAACATGTTCCTGATCAGGCTGGTACATGAACGTACAAACATTAGTGCACATATATCTTTATAACAAAGACACACATGCACCTCCATTAGATCCAGAGTCAGTGACTCGCCATAAGGTGGAGCACAGATAATAGATTTAGGCAACTGTAAGCAGATTTAAGCGTGCCCCTCACTTAGAGGCAGATCATTCGGTGGCTGTAAACAGGCTTTGGAGAAATCAAACCGTTAAATGGAAAATACATTTATTAATTCAATCCGCTTAGTTCAGGTTCAGCTCCTTTCCTTCAAATTAAGTTTGCTGGATTTCACAGGATATTAACAGGCGTGAAGCGAAAGGAGGGCATCAGGATGGCTGTCGTGTTGCTGCAGTCGTGTTAGGTGACCCGATGTTGTGCTAACCAGAGATTGGGTATCCACGCAGAATGCATAAACAGCCTTGTCGACATTAAAGACTTCTGCTGGTGGAAAAATTTTAATATTACTTCTACAGATACTTTCTAAGTATTGGATGTAGCAAGAAGAGAGCTGCTCGAGTGTGTCAGGCAAAAGGACAAAATGATGTGGTCTCTAAACACCTGCTAGGCATTTAAACAGCCAGATTAAATGCAAACATGATAAAAACATGATAAAACCAATGATTTGCCAAATTAGAAATCAAAAGTTTTAGAAAGATGGTTAAAAATTCACTAATTAGTCATCATATTTATTGACAAAATGGGTACTGTACTACAAAGATAATGGCTTAAAAAAAAAAAAAGTTACCGACTCAGTTTAACAACAAAGAAAATCGTGACTGTTGCATTTTGGCAGCCCCTCTAATTCCCACATGTACCTTATAAATGTTGCAAAAGTAAAGTGACTCTTTGCCAGTAATCAACTTTACAAAACAAAATTATCATATTAAGCTCAATGTCATGTAAGGACCAAAGCAGTCGAGTATCACAAACTAACCAAGACACAATTAAATAAACAATAATATTTAATTAGTTTTATCTGGTGTTGATTAATTATCACTGCCCAGTCGCAGCCTTTCTCTGAACTGTTCTGATAAACAGGAGAGCCCTGGAGTTCAACAGGTTTGCTGATCAGAGATCTGGTGGTTGCTTGCAGCCTAGCAGCTGCGGCAGAGCTGTCTCATTGAACTGGATTGTGCCTCAGGTGTGTGGAGCTGCAGTTTCAATGTTGACTTCTCCACAATAGTGGAGCAGAAACCGTGTCATAAATGAGGGAGCCAGTCTTTCCTTGGAGAGTCTGTGAAAAGAATATGAATCTTCAGCCATGTTTAGGAGGGTAGTCTTGTCTTCAGATGGAGTGCAGTCACTGGATACAGAGGCAGCAGATCCGCGGTTCTTCTGCAGATCGGGACGTTCAGGAGAGACACGGTTCCACACGGTTTTGTAGCTATATAAGGTCATGAGGATTACAACTGTGAAGCTTCTCCTTAAATGGAGAATGAAAATGGGTTAATTCTGTGGATCATGGGGAGTTTTTTTTTTTTTTTTTCCAGTTTCTGTGATTGAGTTTGCCACATTTTTTTTTTTATTTGTCTGTGCATAGTTCAGTCCTTGTACTGTTCCATCGGTGGACCCAACAGCGTCTCAGTATCAACCCCTTACCCTTTCCTACTCGATGTTTGTTCTGAAGATAAAGTGATGGATTACGTTCAGATACGCTTGCTCTATGCTTGATTGCTTAACGTAGATTCATTACACATCTTGGAGGTAAAAATGACGTCTAGTCTAAAAGTGGAGAGGTGCTCCATTAGTAGATGTGGTAGTGATTATTACATGCGCCCAGAGAAGAGGCAATAGACAATGATTGATATATTCCCAGGAAAACAACTTTCTTTGTTGCTACTGAAAAAGTCAGAAGCCCTTCATAAATATAATAACATAGTTTTCATGCCCATGCAATATCATCACAGAGAATGGTACTGGAAGATACCTTTGCTTCAGTTTTTCCTCCGTTCATGTGCTTCAATGATGACAATGATGCTTTTTAGAATTTGTCCGACAAAATTAAACGTATAATGAAACATGAAGTTGTATTTCCTATAGGCTTGTAAATTCAGTTCTGCTCTAGAAGATGCTCTGTGTTGAAGACTACAAAAGCCAAGGTTGTGTGGAATTTCTCGGCTACCGCAGAAAGTTTTGATGCACATCTTTGGAGTGTGCTGTCAGCGTGTGGAGGTCAAACTCAGAGGGTGAATTTCAAACAGCTGTGGACCTCATGAAACATGAAGGACGCCTCACTTTTCCTTTGCTATTTCTCTTTGGTCATCTCACTTTCACCCCTGCGGCACCTCTCTGCTTGTGAAGACTACTTTTAAGGCAATCCTCCTTGAGCTGATGTTATGGAGGAAGGCTCTTTGAAAATAGAGATAGATATTTTGTAAATGATAAAAATCTGTAGTCTATATTGTTGGAAACTGAAATCTCCAGAATGATTTATGACGGTGGATCATCTGAAAAAAACTAAAATAAATAAATAAAGCCACTACACTGCAATTGGAAAAGCTAGGTTTTGATGAAATATTTGACTGCTATATTGATCAGAACTGGAGCAATCATTCATGAATATCTCTTCAATGATGTAGGGGGAAAACATGATCGTCCAGGTGGTTGCTCATGACTTGCACTCAATATTAAAAAAAAGAAAAATAATTTTCAAAATTAGAGCCTGAATGCTTTTCTTTTTCTTGTTATTAGGCCGCATTTGTCTTTGTAGAACTTTTAAAAGTTCTAATATGAATTTAAGTTGTACTTGAGCACACAGCACTATTTACAGCACTAAGATCCTCCTTCTGCCCAAGTGGTGTATATCTGCAGTTAGCACTGGGAGCATTGGGTGAAGTCAGAGGAGCTGGATTGTTTTCACATGATCACAATATTATCATGTGAAAATGTATACTATAATATAAAAAATATACTGATAAGGGGGTGACAATTTTAACAAATAGAAAAAAACATTTTTCATAAAATTCATATTTCAATTTTAAACACTTAAAATTTAGATTTTTGTACCACAGTTTTTTCACTGTGTCGTAATGATTATTGCGCATGCTTGTCTTTAGTCTGTTGAGGTAATTTTCTTTTTAACACAACAATAATTCAAAGCACATTTCCTCTCTACTGGCTTTGCATATCATTAGAAAGTACATGTGGTGGCGATGTTGACAAATATCGCGCTATGATAATATCACTTGTGACAAAGTCACATTTTCTCGACTTCCCTCTTTCTCCTCTGCGTTACTTACAGTGTGACCTTTAGCATCTTGTTCACTGTTATCTGTGTCAGTGTTATCTGCGTGGGCATCTATAGCTGTGAGACACCATCCAAAATGCACACGACACGAAATGAATAAAATTCATACCAGCATAATACAATCCCAGGGACAGATTAGATTCGACAAGACACAGTCCAGTCTGAATGTAAATGCAACACAAGACAATCTAATCCAGATAATCATTGCTATTGTACTAATGTTACTTTTGCAAGGAAACTCGTCCAAGGCAAATAAATCTGATCTAATATGCCCTTGTTTGATTTAATCATTGTGTGCGCTTTAGTACTCTAACCAGCAAAAACTAATTAACAGTAAAATTGTGAATCAGATCCCGAGAAGTTTGGCAACTTCTTCTCTCTTCCTGTACAACTTGGGCAACTTCAGGTTTCTTCATGCGCAGTGAGGATGTTGTAAATGATTGGATGTGCGCTGTTAGCCTTTTCTCTCTTTTTTGATCATTTTAAAAAGCAATTAAATCTGTTTCAAGAGGAAATGAAAAGAAACTGAAAAAAAATACGATTTCATATAGAATCAACCTCCATTGCCCTCTTATTAATATGAAAATTGTTTTAGATATCCTAATTCTGAATTGGGACAGAAGCGTTCATTTGTGGAAAAATATATATATATATATATATATATATATATATATATATATATATATATATATATATTAAAAAAATTAATTAATTTTCATATGTCTTTCTGAAACCTTCCCATTTAGGTTATCAAAGTCAAATGAAAATAATAATAAAAAACCAACAAAATCTGAAAGAATATGCAAATCTGTGAGAGCCTCTGCATATTAAACAGGCACATATATTGACTGACACGCCACGAATGTCTTTCTGACTGCAGTTTAGCCGAGCTAATTTAACCTTTTAAAACTCACTTACAGCAATTTGGAACTCCATTTACATAATTAACACATGCTTTATTTTATCACACACATTACTGAGCCATTATCATTCAGAATTACTTTCTCTGTCACTGCTTCTTTGGCTCAGAAAGATCCCCTCAAGATGTCTTTCACTAGAATGTTGCGATAACGTGTGTCAACAAGCGCAACATGCTATGGAAGCAGGTGTTCGGGGCAAACCTACTAAACCCACTCTGGTAGGTCTTCTGTACCCTAGAGAAGCAGATTGAAGGCCCATATCAATCCACACAACCTTACCCACTCCTAAGCAAACGATCTTTTTGAATTTTAATGAGTGCTATATTTATTTGCTCTTAAAGCAAACACTTCCTTAACACTGATACTGAAATCTTTAGAACATATCATAATGTTCTGCATGAATGTACATGCACTTATACACAGTCCAGAACATTTGACATAGTGGTTCATAAAATTGACCGTTGACTTGTCTAATGTGCAGAACAATGAAACTTTTTGAATGATTATCAGTAATCAACAGTTGAATTACATTTTCAAAGTAACTGTAGCAGAGAGAAATTGGCACATGTTAAATCTTTTCATTACATTTAGCCCATGGAGGCTAGTTTTTTGGGGGGTTTTTTGTAGTTTTTTTTCCTCGATCAATATTTAAGCACGTTTAATTAGACTTATTTGTGCAATATTTGTGTGATCTGTTGTTATATTTGCTTTACTTAAGTAATGTTGAAACTGTCTTTTAATAGTAACCTTTTTTCCTTCAAACATTAGAAGTGCTTTTTTTTTTTTTACTGCTTCTTGTTTAAGAAAACTTGGTTTATGATAAATATGTTGTACCAGAATACAGTGAGTGCACACAGTGGCAAAGGCTAGAAAGGGCTTATGAACAGCTGGTTGAGCTTGTGCGACACTGGAGAACAAAAGAAGACAAGCCATTACATTTTTTTCTTTCCATTTGCATTTCTTTCAGGCCGAGTAGCCAGTGAGGACGTGTGTGTAGAGCTGATGCAGCTGTAGTGTTGAAAATGTCTGCTGGCTCACAGAGTCTAGAGTGGCGTACTTGATCTGTAATGTAAAGGGCATATTTAATCACTTTTACACCTTTACCTCTTCAAATTCACCCAGGCTTTTTTTTCCCCCCTCACAATAGCTCTATTCATTTTCATGGCCAAAATTGAGAAACACCTGAAAATCTATGATAATGAGACAGAGCACAAGTGAGCTGAGCTCACAGCCAAAAGTTGTAATACAGGAAGGGAATTACATTAAGAACTTTAACTGTGTATAAGTGCAAGGTTATACACTTAGCATGAACAGAACGACAGTAAAATCCACAGTTCAAATAGGAGTTCACATTCGTCGGGTTCACGCAGCGACATTACAGTTAGAATTTAAGGAAAACTGTTTTTTAATAGGGTGAAACTCTGTGACCCAACAAACCTGTGACCTACGAAGGAACTGTAAACAAAACAAAAACGCTCTCAGACCAGTCTGGCAGCAATTTGTTGCATCATCAATAATGACAAACATTAAAAATTTAAATTTCTGTCCGTAATCAGGTATGTGTACATTTTTTGCAACATTTTCCTATGGTGGCTGCATGGTGGTGGAGTTAGCAGTACTGTTGCCTTGCAGCAGGAAGGTCATGGGGATGAATGACGGTCTTTCTTCAGGTAGTTTTTTGTATTCTCCCTGTGGGTTCCCTCCAGGTATTCTAGCTTTCTCTCACAGTGTAAAAGCATGACTGTTGGCTTAATTGATCTCTCTAAGTTGCCCTTGGGTATGAATGTGTATACAAAGTTGTTTGTCCTGTGTGTCTCAGTGTTGGCCTTTGAAGGACTGGTGACCAGTCTGTTCTTTTTCTCCCTTTCTTGCCCTCTGTGGCCTTATGACCACTGGAGATAGAGAAGTGACAGATGCCAAATGAAAGTACTACATAAATGCCATTTTTGTTTAGGATGCATGTGCGCCCACCCACACAGATGCACAGAGATATACTTATGTTTTGATGGAAAAAAAAATACAATATTTACTTTTACAACTTTGTTAATAATGAAGGGAGAAAATTAAAAGTCAAACAATTGTAATGAAATATTTTTTTAAAAACAACTCAGGGTACACAACATGTCCACCTGCAGCTCGTAGACAAGTGTGGCCTATATAAGTGCAACCTATTTGTGCAATTCTTTGACTTTTTTGTGGCTTATATTCAGGCACTCCCAATAGTCCAGATATTACCGTACTCTACGTGCCACTGTGTTATATACTGACAGAGGAGACAGTAAAATAAGTGTTCTTAACTCAGAAGCCTAATGTTTTCTAAGTAACACTCTTGGTGCTTCTCTGGAGCTCTTTGCTTGCACACAGGATGAACAGTCCCTCACCCTTTTCCAGTATTCCTTCCCCTACATTCTTTTGATGAATCAATTCTTTCATAATCCTCTTGAATAAAAAAAAAAAAGCATTTCACTCAGAGAGACTGTTTTTGGTAAGCAAGTAATGCTCTCTTCGTCTGTTTTCTTTCATGAATCTTATCTCACTTTTCCTGCACAGTGGATCATTGTGGAAAGAGTGCCCAGTAAATCCTTTTCTGTGTTGCACATAGTCATTTTAGTCAATGACAAAACAATCTGTCTTCTATTTACACCAATGAGACATTGCACATGTAAGGTGTGGTATTATCATCATACCATAGAGTAATGCATGTTTCATTTTGTGAATGGATGTCTGTAGAGATTGTCATTGTGTGAGGAAAGTGCTTTTAAAAAAATATTCCTTCTTTAATGACAGTGGAAGGGCGACTGGGAAATATTCACGTTAATGCTGACAAGATTTGCAGAGAAATATGATGAAATATTCTGTTCAGAAAACATTCACATATTTGGTCTAAAACCAGAATACAATTTGTTTTTCTTTTTTTTTTTTTATATGCTCGAGTCTTGTTGTTTCTTTTTTAATAGAAGTTCTTCCTAAACTGGCTTTGGCCTTCAACTAGTTTTATATCTGTATTAAAAGTAAATAAACATCAAACAACACAACTGAAAAATCTCTAACAAATGTTTCCTGGAAGTGTCAGACAAATTATGTATTTAAACACTTTTCTAAAAATGTTATCAAAGACAACCAGAATTACTTTCGCTTATTAAATAGGAATGATATATAAACCAGCTGGCCCCATGAAAAACAGTAATCACCGGCACTTCATAGATCATGGTTTCACTGGTTGACAGAAAAAAAGACGTCCCTAAACAAGAATCTTAGATGACAGTAAAGGTTAGTCTAAACTAAAAACAGATGAAAAACTAAATCACTAAATCATGATCTATTGGTCTGTATAAGAAATCAGTTTCTTAGATTTGGGACCTCCAAAATAAAATTGAGAAAAGTACTGAAAGCACATAGATGAATTATTTAGGAGGTTAAAAAAAGAGACCACACAACAACTTTGAAAATGCTACACTGCATTGTGCTCATAATTCAATGACAAGAAAGAGAGTTGGCAAAAAAATAAGCTTCTTTGGGATGGTTGTAAGCCCCTATTCAATGGACAAGGAGCACAAAGGCTGGCCTCCTATTACCCAGAAAAAAAATATTGTGACACTAAAATAATCTGTGGACAAACAAGACTAAGTGAAACTTTTTGGAAGGTGTGTCTCTCTTTAAATCCAAAGATAAAGTATATTAATATGAACAATTAACTCAGATCTTTGTATGAAAAGCTTGAAGAAGAATGACCGGCTACCGCTTCATGACCACCGGCTAAAATGGACTTAGTTCATCCTCGACAATTATAATCCAAAAAAATACCTTAACCTTTGCTTCTGACTGGCTCAAAAACATGTCATTAATACTTAAAATCCTTCAATGTGGCTGGATGGACATGAGTGTGCAAAGACAGCTGGGCAAAGCTTGTTGTATAAGCTATGTGGAAGCCTGAGTATTTGCAAGTTACCACAAAAACTTTACAGAGGATTGTGGGTGATTAATCTGGGTGATGGTGGATGTGGCACTATGAAATCATTTCAAAACTGAATTTTGTGTTTATTCATATTTGTCTGATCTTATAACTTTTCATAATCAGAAAAGGTTTTTTACCAAAAATGTCTCTATCAAGCATTTTCTTTTTTTCAATTTGAGCTCTTGGGGGTTTATATAGTTTAATGTTGAACAAGTCTATCTAGTTTACAATCTTTTTGCCTGTGATGAGGTTTATGGCTTTTTGGCTTCTTCTTTAGAAATTTCTGTTTTACCTGCAACTACGTTTAAATCCCTTTTTTCATTTTACTTCCTCTCCATCTTTTTAGTTTGTTTTCTTTAGATTTCTCCTTTTTTCAGTACTACATGAAAGCTTAGCCAAAACAGCAATCTGCCAAGGCCATAGGTTACATTTTGCCATCTGTTATAGCAATAAATGAGGGGATGTTGTGAATCTCATTGTTTGAGAACCCTCTGCCCTCAACAATATTTCCCCTCTCATCAGGCATGGCATGCTGAGAGCGTGTAAAAGAGGAAGGGAGCAAAAACAGACAGGGAGAGATGACCTGGATGGCGACCAACATCGAGATGTGCTTTGGTGTTCAATGTGCCCAGTTGTGAGATTAGTTGGCATTTCATTGTGGCATTTTGTTTCATTGCATCAGTGCTGTACTGGACAATAGTCAAGCCCCACACATCAGCATTCACTTAGTCGTAGTTAATTTATTTCCCAAAACAAGCCCTTGGACAATACCGGTAGTGGTTTCAGGATTGAGCGATGTATGAAGTCTTAGTGGAACTCCTTGGCAATTTCCAGATGGTTTCTGGCCAAACAAACACAGTGGGACGACATCTGCTTTTTAGAGGTGACATCTTCCCAAGCTCAATCATTACTGTCTTGGTCTTGAGGAGATACAAGTGATGGCAGAAATCAGACATCTTTACCATCTACAGAATTACTTGTAACAACTTGACCTTACATGATTTGAGCTGTAAGCCAACTCATAGCCTGTTGCTGTGCATTGACTTTGCACTCAACCAACTATGGCTTAAGCAAACCCAAAATGCAACACATCATGGTGAAAACAAAATAAATTCAAGAACAGATGAGGGAACAAAAAGCAATTGGCAAAAACCAGATGCCAATTGGTTTTTGGACTTTAGTCAATCACAATGAAACCCAGTATCCACAAAGGAAACATGGACCACTGTTCAACTTCCCAAGTGCAACGGGACTGCCAAATCAGTGATTCATTTGGGAGATAAAGGACCCATAAACACTGTGGGTTTCAGTTGCCTCACTTATGGCATCGACCTCATGATGTAGAAATGACAAGGAGACTGGGTAGCAAAGACATCTATAGAGGACTTCCAGAGTATTCACATTTCCAATGGCTATGCAGCAGGATGATGCAAAACTAACCAGTTCTGCAAATTAAGGTGGACTAAAATTAATCCACAGTGATGTAAAAAATACTTTCCACAAAGTTTTCACAAATAACTGATGTTAGCGGTCGCTATCAAGGGCACAACCAGGTTGAGGTGTAATCTCTTTTTAACACAAGACTGTGTTGGTTTGGGTAGCCTGGCCTGCAAACTCTAAGTGCACTTTATTGCTTAAGAGCATAATATTGAAGTCATCATTTGAAAACTGCTTCTTGTATTGAGTCTACTTATCTTTGCCACATATTAAAATGTGATTTAGGTGTGAGCAAACTGAAGAAAAATCCATTAAGGTAGCAAACACTTTACACAACACTGTAAAAGTATTAAAAGCACTTTGCACAAACCTAGTACTAGTACTACGTTTCTTCAGCCATGTGCGTTCAGCGAGTGATCACAGCCTTTCACACTTGGGAAGGTGAATTAATAAGTGAAAATTCTGTTTATTTCTCCCTTCACCTACTCTGGAGGCAACACGATTAAAAGACTTGAGAGAGACTGCAAATTCAATAAGCATTTGTTCCACAGGCCCAGAGCAACAATAAGTCACTAATGGCAGCATTTTACTGTCTAAAGCCACCTTGTCACTACATTTCCCCTGATACACTCAGCCAAAACAAACAAACAAAAAACTACATTTAAGGCTGGTCAGAGGGAAACTTATAACTTCCCCTGTGTGTTTTTTTTAAACAACTACAAGCATGTTTCCCCCCCTTTAGATACAGTTTAACAATATCAAATATTTAAATTTGATCATTTTCTACGCACTAGCAAAATTCTTGCCCATACATGCCATTTTTTCTCTCCCTTTTTAAAATCCAATGTACTCCTCTGATTTTAGTAGATATTATGTGCTTCATCTGCTAAATGATGGGGAAACAAGACTGCTTGAAATCGACTGGCCAAATGGAGCTTGGACCTTTCCCTGTCTGTCCAGGCAATTAGAGAACACATTAGCCCAAGCAAAGAGGATGATACAGTGCTGTATCTCGGCAGCGTCCGATGATGTGGAAAAAGACACATAAACAGGCAGACACAAATATAGGCTACACTGACAAAACACCATTTGTTCATGAGAAATATTTAGGTTGTGAAACACTATTTAGATGTATCACTAAATAATCACAATTTTCAACACTTAGGAAGTGTTAACGCAAGCCATTGCAATCGTTATAACAGTGGGAAATTTGAAAAAAAAGTAGTGGAGGAAATTCTAACAAAATACTTTTCGCTGTACTAAATGAAGAAGAGAATTGCCAGGGTGAGGTGGACTGGCAGGGTGAAAAAGAGGGGGTCTAAAAGAGAGAATGAGGCAGTAAAACCAGATACACAAATGCACACAGTCTGGCCCATCCCTTCCAGTGACATCTGGACAGAGGTAATAACACGGTGCAGAATGGGATTCTGGAGAAACTGCATATTAACACCCAGCTAGTGGCACGCTAATGGCAGTTATCACGGCCACTCTCCTCAGCTGTCCCAGGAACGGTCCAACAGAAGGGAGGAGAAATAAAGTCGGTATGAAACAGAACACAATGTTGCGAATGATATGCATATCACGGGAGGCATTAGACTCCTGTTATGCACTTTATAGTGGTTCATTACCATATTCATGAGGACTGTGGTGGCGTAATTTCTGAAGATATTTTATGACTTATAAAGACATATGCAACCGTGTAAGATGTATATAATGTCTACAAAAGGTTTAAAAATGAAGCATGTAGTGTACTATATGCAGTTTAATGAAAACAAAAAGATCTAAAATGATATCACCTTATTATTAGGTGATAAGGTGTTAATGATTTATAATTCTTAAGCCATTGACAAGATTTATAGTAAATCTTATGTGAAAAAAAACAGGAAAACCTTGTTTTTTGAAAAACGTATCTTTTGAAATCCATTTTTTGCTTGTTTTTTGATTTATAATGAATCTTGTTAATATTTACGAAATGGGCAACCATTTGACTAATTGTCAAGTCCTTCACTGACTAGTTTTAGGCATCAACTCTCCCTGGATGTTTTTTCCTCAAACGTTGGTCTAAACCATTCTAATGCTGACTTGGCTGTAACTTTAAGGCTGTTGTCCTCCTGCTAGGTTCATCTGTAACCCAGCCCCCTAACTGTTGTTTTGTCCCAGATTGCCACAATTTTTGCTCCTGTCTTTAGTTGCATGCTCTTTCTTATCAATTTTGATAAACTTCTCTGCTGATGAAGAGCCACTCTACTCCGCAACAGCATGATGCTACTGCTGACATGTTCCTACGAGGACATGCTGAGTGAGGGTTATGTCTCCTGACAGTTTTCCATTATACATAACATTTGGTATGCAGCCTAAAAGGTTCAATTTTGGACATAAAAAGAAAAATAAATCTGGGTTCAGATTGATACGGAATCAGTGCAAGTAATACTCAAGTGAGACTCACATCTGCAATATTTTTGATACACTCATTTTATGTTATGCTGATGCCATGTATAGAGTAATGAAGATTGATGCTTTGGTTCTGTTTGTTGGATCACTGTACATGTCAGTGAACATGGGGATGAATGAAAGTATGTAGAAGGTCTGCATTTGCATGGTTTACATTTTTTCCTTCTCTCACAATATTGATAAAGTAGAATTATGTGGAAGGTCAGTACATGAGTGCTGGCATGAAATGAAAGTCTTGCAAACTAGTCTACTTTGAATATTGGATTATTCATGAAGGCCAATTCTTGGACTGAAGTCTGGGGGTAAGAATTTAAAAAGGGATCCTTCATTTCAATAAATGTACAATTCTAATATTACATATTAAACACAATCTTAAATACTTCATGAAACCCTTTAGGTCAAAACATTTGATATTAAACCTGCGTAAAAACCTTTCTGAGTCCAGAAAATGTGTGTGTGCAGAAAGAAGTGGTAAGTGTCTTCTTTGAAAAAAAAAAAAAGGCATAAGCTAAAAATGAAGAGATTGAAAAAAGCAGAAGAAAAGCCAGTTGAAGACGTGCAATAAGATGCATGTCATGTCCCTGACAATTTTTCCCAAATTTTGTATTGTACAAATATATCCTTTTTCATATATGTTCTTAATCATCCCAAGAGATTGCGAGTGTAAACTATGTGGAACAGTGTCTGAATAGAAAAGTGTGGGAGGACATCTAATCCACTTGAGCCAACTTTATTATTCTTGATA